>JAOEGL010000004.1:135564471-136764471 GCA_034509955.1 Urosaurus nigricauda
GGTACCCCCTCCCAAACGGTGTTCTCCTTTAAGGACCTTTTGGACTCCATCTCCCAGAATCCCTGGCCGTTGGCCAACGTGGCTGAGGCTTCTGGGAGATGGAGTCCAACATCCCTTAAAGGGCCAGAATGGGCCTTATCAGAAGGGAGGAATTTCTCTTTATTTCGAATGGAGCCAATTCGAATTCACGTGAATTCGCTAGTTTAGCCAATTTACAGGAATTCCGATTACGTCAGAACAAAAACGAACACCCCCCCGTTGCCCGAAATTGCGTGATACACTTTAATTCGCGGTAACGTAAAACCCACGGTTGCATTCAGAATGACTTCCCTTTTGCCCGAAATTGCGTGAGATGCTTTAATTCGCAATAACGTGAAACCCCATGATTGCGTTCGGATTGCCGTTGGATTATACTTCCAATTTCCATCGTCTGATAAGGTCCAATGACAGAAAAGCAGCGTCGCCTGTGTAGTGAGAGGACCCTAGGGGCCAAAAGTCAAAGCGGGAAAGAACAAACAAGGTGTCGGTGGCAATATTATCTCGTCCTTTCCCGCTTGCACAAACGCAGTCCTTGCAGAACTAGATAGCAACACGAGCGCAATATGTGCACGGGAACACGGTTCGACAGGTCGAAAGGAAACGTGAAAGGTCACAATGTACTAATACTTTATACACCATTTCCCGCCTGGTACTGTAACAGTCTGGGGATAAGTGAATAACCAATTACAGAATAGACCGTATCGGCCGGATGTTGGGGCCACCCCAGGGCATTGGTGATGTACAGAAGATATTGTCCCAGGGCAATCGTGGCCCAAGCCTTGGTAAAAGATTCCCCTGGGACACACTCCGAGGATGTTTATATTGGAGAAGACAAGGTTAAGATCATGCCTTATGAGGAAAGATTTAGGGAGCTGGGGATGTTTAGCCTGGAGAAGAGAAGGTTAAGAGGTGATATGATCGCCCTGTTTAAATACTTGAAGGGATGTCACATTGAGGAGGGAGCAAGCTTGCTTTCTGCTGCTCCAGAGACTAGAACAAGGAACAATGGATGCCAACTGCAGGAAAAGAGATTCCACCTCAACATTAGGAAGAACTTCCTGACAGTAAGGGGGTGGACAATGTAACACACTCCCTCAGAGAGTGGTGGAGTCTCCTTCCTTAGGGGTCTTTAAGCAGAGGCTGGATGGCCATCTGTCAGGGATGCTTTGACTTGGAGTTCCTGCATGGCAGGGGGTTGGACTGGATGGCCCTTGGGGTCTCTTCCAACTCTAGGATTCTATGACACAGTCCATACTTTCCGTCTTATTTGGATTTTCGTTGCTGATATCCAGCAAGATATCTGCTGCAACAGGTCTGTCCACAACTGCCAGGGAAAGAAAACATGTCACTTTGGACATATGGGAACATCCCCCCCGCTTCCATAACTTATATAGGTTGTTATAGCTTGTAAATTGTAAGTTATCAGGGTTTGCCTTCTTGGAAGAACAAACTACAGTGGTCCCTCCACATTTGCAGCTTTGGCTTTTCCAGATCTGATAAGTATGTTCTCTCTCGGTCCTGCTGGAAGTTGACCATAGAAGCACACTGGGGAATCCCAGAGAAAACACTTCTCTAGAGATCTGTACATCCTTCAGCACAATTTTATGGTCAACTTCTACTGGATGTTGACCACAGATTTGTTCTGGAGGTCCTAGAAAGGTGTTTTCTCAGTTTAAAAAACAGTGTTGTTTTTTTTAATTTGTTGCATTTTTTCTACTTTCACAGGTGTCCTGTGCCCCTAACCCCAGCAAATGGGGAGGGCCCACTATACAGTGGTCCCCCCACATTCAATGGGGTTAGACATGAAGGACCCCCGTGAAAGTGGGGGGGGGGGGGGGGAAATGGAAATAACAAAACCACTATTCTTGTCACCTGAGAGAACACCTCCCTAGGACCCTCCAAATCCTCCAGTGCAACTCTATAGTCAACATCTGCCAAAAGTTGGTCATAGAATCAAGCTGGAGAACCTATAAAGTGTTTTATCTGGGAATGCCTAAGTTCTGCAGAACAACTCTATAGTAAACTTCTAGCCAAATTGCACTGAAGGACTTAGAGATTCCTCGAGAGAGCATATTAATCAAAAGTGCAAAATTCAAAGATACAAATGTGAAGGGCCAACTGTACTGGCATACTGGGAAGTCTGATTGCAAGGAAGGGGAGGAGCAGAGCTGCTTGTTTTTCAGATAGTAAATGCTGCTTGAAGAAGAGAAATTTGACAGTGTCAGTGAGAGGCAGAGAGCTGGTTGGTTATCCTTCTTCATTGCTTAAGTGTTGGTAGACTCTCATACCTGGAGTTTGTCAAGCTTTGTTGGAGCTTTGTCTTAAAAGATTTCTATTCTTAGTCGGGTCGAGACCTGCAGCAATACCAGAGCCAAGCAAAGCAGTTGTTCCGGAAGCTGAATGAACAGTCTCCTACCAGATGTACCTTAGAAGCAGGAGCCATGACTTTTCAGTAAGTATAACATGAACTGCAATTCAGAAGTGCAGGGCATTTGCTTTACAATGAGAGTCTATTAACTTGAAAGAAAGTTGGTCAGTTTGAGGGATGGCCAAAGTCTATTTTATGCATTCCACTCTTTATTAAAGGACTCTTATGCCTATATCATCACAATTTTCTTTTTTTCTGTTATTGAGCAGATGTTCTGTTTTTCAGCTTAAATGCTTGAGGATTATTTCATTCAGCTCCATAGCCTGCCATTAAACCTTGACCAGTTAAAATGCTTGCTGTCCTTCTCACAGATGCTGTAGCATCTCACAACAACAGGAGAATTTATTTATGGGAATTTAGAATATCTCAATTAAAATAACACTGCTGGAATTTTACCCCGTGTTTACCTCTAAAATGCCTGTATGCATGTCCCAAGAAAATGTATTTTTGAAAGTGTGGCCAGTTTATTTCTATATGTCCTTATTCATATCCTATGTATTTCTCTTCCCCCATTTTTTTCTTTCTTTTCCCCCTTTTTTCATTTTTGTTTCTTTTATTTGTAATCAAAATTTTAAATAAATAAGTTTTGCCACTCCTGAAAAAACGAGCCTGAAATAAATAAGTTTTGCCATTCATGGAGGTCTACCAGAGTGGTAATTTTCATTTAGACAGCAGATCAAACCAGAAGTGCCCATCTAGTCACTTCCAGATTAGCTTTCTCATGTTTTCATGGCACTTTTCCTACCCTGGGACATTGTCCAGCCTGGATGCCAAAACTGAACACCAGCTCTGACAAGGCCACTATTAGCTTCTCACTTACGTCTTGTTGTTAAGGAAAAGCTATAATATCAAAGTAAGAATCAAACTAGAGTGTGGAATTCTGTAGCCTGGCAATCTCTTCCTATTACCTTCTCTCCCCACTCAAGCAGCAATAAGGCCTTTATAAAGATTCCAATTGGCACCAGTAAAGGCTAGTCTAGTTGTTGTTTTTTTGCAGGGGAGAGGCAGCAAACTGGGAAGGTTAGCACTTGTTTCCTCAGCAGCAACCCTACTTAAAAATTGTGTATCTTGCCTTCAGATATAAAGCCTAACTTTGCTTACAACTGTATGTCTGAATGGATGCATGTGTGATTATGAGTGCCTGAGGAATGGCTGGAGTTATTTGAGTGCTCTTGTGAAACAGAGCACAGAGTGACTCTGCATTGCTTGTATGCAGTCCCAGACAAGGTATCACTAAGTCAATGTAATCTTCTGGCATGGAATCCCCTATGTCTAATTTAAAGATTAGTACAACATCTGATGTAAATACCATTATTGAGACAAAATATTGTTCATAATATTATAAATAGTATAGATTAGTATGCTGGCTGTTGAAAAGAAGTAAACTTCTCTTTGTTGTCAAGGAAAACCTGGAGGAAGTGTATCTGAAATTGGAATTGTTATTCTAAAGAAAGAAATTCATTTCCTGCCAAACTAACATTTGGACTACTGTTTCTTCTTTTGCAGTTATATTATTGAGAAAGGAGTGTGTTATCTGGTATTGTGTGAAGCTGCCTTCCCCAAAAAGCTAGCATTTGCATATTTGGAAGACTTGCACTCAGAATTTGATGAACAGCATGGAAAGAAGGTTCCAACAGTGTCCAGGCCATATTCTTTCATTGAGTTTGGTGAGGTTTTTCACCTTGAAACTTACTAGTAAGGGTTTACCTGGGAGAGCATCTTGGTAGTCTTCATGATTACTTCTTTTCAGACCATCCCACCTTATCTTCCCAGTTTTTGATGCCTCTTGAGCAATGTATGCCGATTTGTGCCTGATGTATTACCCTACTTGACCACCAAGCATATTGAACTTTACGAAATTGTGGAATAAGGTACAACTCCCTGATACTCACAGTTTCACTTACCTGCAATCCGTGGCTGCTGGCACCAGCCAATGTTCTTCCTCAAGCAAGATGGCAGGGGGAGGGAAGCAGCAGTAGCTCCCAGCAGCTTTCTCTGTGGCTGTTCTGTTTGGCCTGGAGCATATTGTCTTCCGCAACCCCATCTCTTCCATAAATCAGCTACATTGGTTGTAAAGCAAAATCACTACTATCCACAGTTTCTTCTATCCACGCAAAATCTGGGAATACAGTATCCCCCACTGATATAGGGTCATACTGTATTACATTTAATCTGGATTTCATTTTAAACCAAGCAATTAACACATCTAGATAATTGGCTTTTTCATTTTAAAATCTTCAAAAGAATTCCTGCTAATTATTAACTGTTCTATATTTCATTGCATAGCCTAGTACCTGAGTCATCAGATGAAAAGTCAGAATTTGTGATATTGCAAATAATCACTGACAAGTAAGACAGAAAGATTGTAGACACTTGATAACAGATTGGGAGTTCCTGTATGGCAGGTGGTGGGACTGGATGGCCCTTGTGGTCTCTTCCAACTCTATGATTCTAATATAAATTCAACTTGAGCAACACTGTCATCAATTTTAAATTTCATTTTCTATACCCTCTGTGAATTATTTTCTTGGGTGATGAAAGCAGTAAGAATGTGGACTCCTAGACCTTCCTGTGTGCAGAAAACTGTCATTTTAAGTGTTCTTTCTTACAACTAGCAAATTATTTTCCACTGTGTGTTGTGAGCCTTTCCAGCAGATAAAATAAATAAAAATAAAATCTTTATTTAAATTTTCTGCCTGTCCCCATGGATCGAGGCGGGAGTACAACAAATAAAACTTGTATTACAGTGTGTGTGTGTGTGTGTGTGTGTGTATATATATATACACCTAAAAACATCAAGCAGTCATTAAAAAGAACAAACAATGCTAGTGCCAGTCCAGTATTTATCTAATCTGGGGAGATGTTGTGGTATCTAAATCTTTACTACTAATGTAGCTGCTTAACAATGATGGGCAAATTGTGGTGACTAGTTTTCAAGTGTTTTTTTTCAATATCTCTTGAAGCACATTGTTTCCTCCCCCCATCTCTTCCATAGCTCCACAAACTGCTATAACCTTAACTCATTTTTGGTATACATCAACTACATTGGTTGTAAAGCAAAATCACTCATATGAGTTGAAGCTTATTCTACCATTTCTCTGAATGGCTTAGTTTGCTTAGTTGGCCATTGAGCTGCAAAGGACAATATGACTGGCAGAGAACCAAACATGACTAGATGAATGGAACAGAACAGATGTATAAGTTACATTAACTGTGACACTTTGAGGATTTTTTGACAAGCAACTACCTCTTTTTTCCAGATACTTACATCCAGAAAACCAAGAAACTTTATATTGATAGTCGTGCAAGAAGAAACCTTGGCTCTATCAACACAGAGTTGCAGGATGTACAGAGAATCATGGTAGCAAACATTGAAGAAGTTTTACAACGAGGCGAGGCACTTTCAGGTACAGAGAGCTACTGGGAACACAAACAATTGCTCTAATTTGGGGTGATTAGACAGTTGATTGTAGGCTATGCAGGTTACCTTTTTACTCAGAAGAAAGGGGGGACAGTGTCTTAGACTGTTCTTCCTAATGCTACACAGCCTTCCTATAATGAAAACTACCTCTTCCTTTGCTCATTTCCACACATTGAAGTCATTGTAAATGTCTCTTCATTATTCTTCAAGTAAAAAATAGGAATGTACAGTATGTAAACTAAAAAAATAAAGCTCCATGCATTACTCGAAGCAGATACTAACATAAGATCCTGTTCTTGCAGACACAAGCAGTTGCCACAGCCCCAATCTGGCTTTCTCAAGGGTGGCGTGAAGCCACCCCTTGAATGAATATGTTTATTTGGTCAATGACCAGCAAAAATAAAAAATGCAAAGCACAATACAAAGTGTAACAATAAATTTCAAGTGCTACACAATAAAATTGAAATAAAATGGAGTAATATAAAAATACACTCTCCTGTGATTTTATATATTTCATAATTACATTATTACATTATTTATACAAGATCTTAAAAGATTTTAAAGGCCAGTACATAAGTACAACAATGGATTTTGAAATGCTTCAGTACAAGAGTATTACAAAGTAAAATAAATTAAAATAGAGTAGAGTACAAAGATTGTATTTCCCCTCAGAATTTTTCTTTAAAACTTTAAAATTAAAATGATATGAGGGTGATCTGGCTGTGACATCTGTCACCCCATTGATCGCCAGGGAAGCCACCCCTTTGCGGCAGTCTTTTCCGCCCCTAGGTTGAGCAAAACAGTTTTTTAAAAAAAAAACCTGTGAAGTCTACATGGAAGAACTGTCTTATTTCTGTTCATTCTAAACAGCTCTGAGGGCCTTTTTGGTTGAGAAAGGGTTAAAATGCTTTTTAAAATAAAATCACTGAAACAGTGCTGTTTGGTTTAATGTTCCATGTCTTTTTCACAAGACAAGCTTGCATTCCCTAAACCAGCTCGAGAATGTGAGTAGGATATAGCAGACACATTTTCCTAGCCTCATGATTATTGTCCAGACACAGCAGGAGAGGGGTGTACCAGGAGGTGCTTTATTCTGTATGGTGGGCTCTATCCCTATTAGCCCAGGTTACTAGAACCCTCTCTATGGTGATCCTTTGCCACGCTTTAGTTCAGTTGAGGGTTCCACATCAGGATGAGCATAACAATATTCTGTCTTAGTTTGATCCCTGGGAATGCAGAAGCATAGCAGCTGGGGATCATTGTTATCTTTCTGTCTTGAGGAGCAACCCTCATTTTCTCCCAGTTTCTAAGGTTATATTTAACTGTATATTCCAGCAGGTTGCCGAAGTGCAGGGCTGAACTGAAAGAGGCCCCAGCATTCCTCTTTAGACTAGGAGAAGGTGTGACCTGCTTTGATGCTGTGCTTCATGTCTTGGAATTACATATTCTCCAAGTTAGAGATGGGGAATAAGGCAGTGTCTTCAACTTAAAACAGAATTGTAGAGTATAACAAACAATGTACAATTATGTGTTAAACAAGAGACTATCAGCATCTTGTAAGCCAGAGGAGGATCAGTGCAGCCTATGTGCTGCAGGAAACCTCCCATGGCCATTTGTATGGCCGCCACAAGCTAATTTTTTTTACTTTGAAAACTTCAGGGAGGCATTGGGAGATCAAACAAAATTTCAATAACTAAAATAAAATTGGAGAGGTGTACCACTGCAGCCCTTCAAGCTCCCATGAGGAATCATTGTGAGCCTCTACTCTCCAACAGTTGCCAACTCTGTCTGTA
Organism: Urosaurus nigricauda; assembly: GCA_034509955.1. Lineage (NCBI taxonomy): Eukaryota > Metazoa > Chordata > Lepidosauria > Squamata > Phrynosomatidae > Urosaurus > Urosaurus nigricauda. Next base: position 135,572,153 of record JAOEGL010000004.1, read on the forward strand.
AACTATTCAGCATAAAATTCTGGGAGTGGATCATGTATTAGGATTAATATTAAGCCTGTTATGAATGTAATACAAATATAAATTCAGATTTACTATATTTTATTTCAGAAATTTAATCTTTTTATTTCTTTCTCTCTCATTTTGCTGTATTCAAACAGCTTTGGATTCCAAAGCGAACAACCTTTCCAGTTTGTCGAAGAAATACCGCCAGGATGCGAAGTATCTGAACATGCGTTCCACCTATGCCAAGCTTGCTGCTATTGCTGTGTTTTTTATCATGCTGATTGTCTATGTGCGATTCTGGTGGCTGTGAGTGGTTTCCAAGCACCAAAGATGGGCAACTAGGAATAAGCAGGCATATAGTTTTAAGATGACAAAATCACAGGGATGTACATTAGAATCTCTATAGGGTTATCTTTATGAGAATTGCTGCTGTTCTCCAGTGAAACTTAATTTCCAAATGTCAGACCTTGCTAGCAACTAAGGATTTTCCTTTTCAGGTGTTGCACACTTCAGAGGCATGACATTTGTCCATCCCACCAGCAGCACTAATGGTGTGGTCACTGTTTGATCCGCCCAGTTTACTACTATCCAGCACTGCTGGCAGTAGACACATCCTATCTCTGTAAATAAGTCCAGCCCTGTTAGTAAAGGGACTCTAATGAACATTCCTTGTACTAGTGACTTTTCCTTATAAAGAGACTGGGTCTTGCTATTTGATCAGAAATCCCAGTTTAAAGACTGACACTTTATGATATGAGGGTGGAGTTTAGTTTATCCAGTCAGTGCTGATTTTATATTTTCAGTGATCTTGACTATTTACACCAGCCCTCCAGAGTATGCTACCCTCCAGATGTGTTGGCCTACAGTTGCGAGCACACCCAGCTAGCAACTTAATAGTTGTGCTACATAGATGTAATCCAACACATCTAAAAGGTGCCAGGATAGCAAAGGCTGCACTATACCAATAATTTTGAAAGTTAGTGTGACATTTTCCTTCAGATATCATTCAGTGCTAAGTGAAATGTTGGAATACTTGTCATAGAATTAAATTGCCAGTACATAATTCATTAGCATTTCATATAAGTCTTATGTTTTGAAACATCTTTTGGATGTAATAACAAATTCCTCAGTGGCGACCTTTGAGCAAGCAATAGTTAAGGGTCATGTGAATGAATCACTGTGTGTCTTGGCCTCATATGCTTTCAGACTCCTGTTCTGCCAAGAGAAGGAGTTCAGAACCATTTGATTCCACTTTATTTAGCCATGCCTTGTAATGTCATCTGTAATGATAAACAGAGGCTGCTCCCAACTGTTGTCATTTCTAAACAATGTAACATTGGAATATAGTTAATACAAGCAGAGGTGATTAACTGTCAGGGGGCAACATTGTCCACCCCAGGGAAATTTGGGAGATGGCACCCACCCAACATCCCTAAACCCATTTATTTAATGCACCCAAATGCTCTCTGGTACCCCCTAAGGCACCTGGGAAGCAATTTTACCATGGTTAGAGGGGCCTGGATTGTTTTTAGGGCCAACAGGACCCTTTTCTTAACAGAAACTGAATACTGTTAGGGGTGCTGGGACTGCCTTTTTAAGCAAAAAGGTTTGGCATCCCCTTCCCCATTTGGAGTACTTAGGGGCCACAAAATGGCCTTGGGATCTACATGTGGCCTATGGGCTATGTCTCCCCCCCCCCCTTTAAATTAACCATGGTTAAGTTAAGCCACAGTTTGTTCGTCTGAATATAATACGGCAAGACATGGTTAAACAAGTATTAATGGGGGGGGGACTCTCTCATATCTTATAGGGAGTTGCTAAGTGCCCCTTGTCTTAACAGAAATAATTGTGTCCTTTACTTTCTGCAGCGTATGACAATGTACTTATGGAAGAATCTGAAGAGCAGGCCTCTTCCTGAACTGTGTGTGTTTAAAACAATTAAGCTCACTTTTTGGTCTTGTTTCCCAGATCTTTGTCTGTTTCCTGCTTCTATGTAGCAAATATAAATTGTTTCGGAGCAGAAACCACTGGCAACCTAAATTCAATAAGGCATTGGTCCCTCAGGCAAATTTTCAGGGGTTCAGAGATTCAAAAAGTCCAAAAAGCACGTTTTGGGGTGTGCTGCAGAGAGGGGAAATAATGGAATTGCTCCCTCATAAACCCTTAGGAGGGGCCTATCTGAACTAAACTGCCATCCCAAGGCTCTTGTGGTAGTAAATCTGTCCCTGGCTTCTGCACATTGCTGTTTTGCTGCTGACAACTTGTTGCTAAATTCTGTGTCCCACTTGAGTACTTAACTAAGATCTGTGGGAGCCCTGTAATGGAAACAATCATTTCTTGATATTGACAAGGCCAAATAAATTATCAGCGCTGATTGGTAGTTATTGAGGTAGTTGTCTGTTCCCACCAAGTGTCAGCAGTGAAATAAACATGTTAAAGTGAATGTTTTGTTTGTATTTTCCTGGTCTCCTACTTTCCTAAAGCCATCATCTATATTTAAGAGACCAGTTTGGGCATTTAAGAGTTAGTGCTGTAAATCATGGTCTTAAGACCAATTCAGCTTGCCGCAACTTGATAAAATGGTTTTATCTCTGTCTCCCCCCCCCTCCCCCCGCCTCGTGCTGAATTTCAAAGATTTCTCTGCTTTGACATGTTCTTTCCCCTATCTCCTGTTCTTTCCCATGGGATATCCAGGTAGACTTTAGCAGAACATCTGCAGATCATTAGAGGTAAAGCAATATTCAAGGAGGTATCCATTCAGACATGGTTTCATATTCTCAGCATGGCATATCATGTGGTCAGATGATACAACTCCCTTGCCAAAACTCAACAGGACTGGATATGTTCAATGTCTGCAGACCATATGAAAACCTATATACAAATAAACTCAGCAGTAGACAGGGCCATTCCATCTTCTCTCTCTTTTCACCCTATCTTTCTCTTCCAAGAACCCTGGGGGAAAAAAAAACACTTCTTAGATAAATGGTTTCCAGTGGTGCCAATAGAAACTTTTTAAAAACACACACACACAAAACTTTTACTACCATGGACTCTTAATTTAGCATATTTGCATCACGATGCCCCGCAAGCCAATGGCTCTGCATCACTGCAACATAGTTGGCTGGATTTCAGCAGCATATGAAGCAATTATGGGATTGTTTCCTCCCCTCCCCACCCCTACTTTTATTTAGTGTTTTGACTGAGCAGCCATTTTGGGAAGGTTGACACTTTGAACAGTGGGCAGTCTGTATGAAGGCTTTTGCTTTACACACACTGATGTAGTCTGGAGTTGGATGAAGAGGACATTAAGTGTGACTAAGATTTGATTGACTCTTGCCTTCCGTTGCTATTCCTCTTTCAAATGAGGACATACACTTGTTCATAGGCTAGCACTTCAGGTATTTGGGGTTTATGACTGGGTTTTTGTGGTTTCCTATTATTATTGACAGACACCATGTTGCAGTCCTACAAAGGTGTCTGCATTGTCATGATGATGAATCTTCACCTATACATTTCTCTGCAATATAGGGCTCATCTGCTTTTATGATCGGCTTAAATATATTGTCCAAGGGTCATAACACATCCTGTGGTAGCTGAGGAGTGAGACTTGAAGAGAGTACTCCTCAGAGCCTGAATAATCAAAAGCAGACACAGACACTGCAGATTTTCTGGCTGGTGAGCCCGCACTTTAGCCATGGCAGGGAAATGCTGAAGAGATCCCTCCTTCCTTTGTACAAGGATGACAATTCAAACAGGACCAGTACCTTAGGCATGGTTAAATACCAAATGACAAGCAATTAAAAACCCAAATGGCTAAAACGCCAATAAATCTACACCTGTAAAGACATCTATAAGTTCATGATACCTATACCTACTCAGCAGTAGAAGACATTCTTAATTGCAGGCAATTGACAAACTCATTGGTTTGACTTTTTTGAATTCTTGACCCTTTGGCCCAGCTATATGATACACAAATTATCATTCTACTAGTTGTGTTCCTAACTGCCTGTTTCCTGTGAGCAGCTGTAGAACATTTGATACCTTGTTAATACACCCGTTCCTTATGACTCCTCAGCCCTACTAGACTTCTCCAACACTTGCTGTTTATAAGCAGTGAATACCATCAGAGGGCAACACCCACTTATAGCTAACTTAATAATTCCAGATTTTGCTAAAAGAGACATCATATGGGAGGATGATACCAACACAGAGAGAATAGCTATGTAAATCGCTTTATCTTCCTGTCTCTACAGTCTCCTTGCCACCTGCATGTCCTCCATACTTGGGCTACCTACACTGCTTTGGAAGGTAGAAAGGGGACTCTTTATGTCTAGCCTGCTGAGACACTTTTACCCTAACCACCTGCCTTTTCTGCCCTAGAAGTTCAGCCTAATACTGTAAGAGCAGACTAGTGATGGTATAGGACCTAGGTTTCTCCACACCTTTCATAAAGTGGAGTCTGCTGCCCTGTCAGAATCATCCCATAAGATCATCTGCTTTCTTTCAGTGACTAAGAACCACTGCCAAAATTCTGTCTCTGCTGCCACCACAGATATTATTGTCGTTGCACCTTTCAAAGATATATAGACTGTTCAAACTAGAACAATCCTGTTGAAGATACTCTTCACTACTAAAGCGGTAGATTTAAAGCTTTTGTAGTTTTCTAGTTCTGCCTGTGAAACTATTGGTTGTCTTCAGGTGGGCCTCTGAATTAAAGGGGCAAGGTTTGTTGGGGTTTCAAGATCTTCATTTTCTCTAGCTGAACTCCAGAAGGTTAGGATCTCCAGAAAGGTAAGGGAACAAGACGCAAAAGCGCAGAAGTTTTCCAGTTATGCCGTAGTGGTGATGAACAATGCAGCTAGTCTACAGGAAGAAGAGAGGCGAGAGATAAGAGGATCTACTGGAAGAATCACAACAAGTGCAAATAAGTAAAGCAAACACGAAAGGATGGAGGTTGACCTGACCACTCCAACTGCCTCAGCTATGCAAAGATCTCCCTGAAATGTTGAGGACCATCTATTTGGAACTGTCCAGAACACTTCAATGTGACCATCTTCTCCTTTATTTCCTTAAAGTGTCACATCAATCCTCACATTTTACAGAAAGTCATTGGGTTATCCCCCAATCCCTGTACTTTAATGTGAGAAAAATTGTGTATAGTTGAGGTGGTGGTGTTTTTTGGTTTTTTTCTGCCTACCTTTGCCTGCATTTCTTCTCCCTTCTTTTGTTTCCTTGTGTCTGTTTAAGTTTGTAAATCCTTTGTGGTCGGGCCTGTGCTGTATAATAATGAAAAGTAGAGCCAAAAGAGGACAGTCATTTGAATGTGCCATTCCCTTTGCTACATATGTATGCTGTATCAGTTTCTTCCTTTATTCTAAGGGCTCATGGTTTATTTTTGCATTCGACATGTATTTCCTGCTGCTCTATCCATGATCTATGAGTCAAAGTGTCCCTAGGGTGGGTGATCCAGGTCTCCACCTTATACCCCAACATAGTCCATGGGGCCTTCTGTTTTCTTGCTCCTGTGTTTCCCTTTTAACATCTAGGATCTTAGCAGAAGTTTCTCCTCAGTGTGCTTTCCTATTTAATAGCCCTTTAAAAAGGGCTAGAACTAACCATGGCAACCTGAGGGCAACAATTGAAAAATGCTATTAAATTTAGAGGCACCTACTTGAAGAATTACAACTGCTTTCCTTTTGCTTCTAGGAAGCTCCCTGTTCATAATTTTGACATTTTACTTAAAATTTTATGTTACAACTTGGATGACAACCAAACACACTGCACAAAATTTTTGACACATCTAGCATGATGTCCCAATGAGTTATGGCTATCACAAACATACATTTGTCTTTATTAGTTTAAATATTAATAGCAACAATGCTACATATTCTTTTCTTTCTTTCTTTTTGGCAGCACATGTCAATTTATGGTGACATGCTACTACAGTGATGACTTGTTATTACAGGTGCTTCATTGACATTTTTGTACAATGATGGGTTATAACTTTTTCTGACCTCATAGAAGCAACCTTTCAACATGAAATGTTTTTTTGCTGTGATTTCTGTGTTATCAGACGTGTTATATTTATTGTTGTGATAAACCTTTTTGGAAAAGTAATAAAAAGTAAATAAATCACCATTTGCTGCCCTTCCGTGATGCCTTTCAGCCTTCATTCCTGAGGGCTGCAGACACCCAACAAAAGGTCTGGCCTTTTACCTGGTGGACATCTCCCAGTTCCCCACCCGGTGGACAAATGGCTTTGAAAACATGATGGGAGCAAATGCTGCTTCTCTCTGGTTATTTTTAAAGGTACTGTAGTTCATATTTCCCAAAAGGAAAGGAGATCTCACCACAAGGGGGAGAGAGGTAGCCACAGAACCAGGACTTTTTTTTAGTTTTCAAGGGCTGCAACCACACTGCAGCAGTAGTCTGGTTTGACACCACTTTAACTGCAGGTGCCACAACAAACAATTCCCAGAATTCCAGAGCATGGAGCCGTGGCAGTTAATGTGGTGTCAACCTGGACTACATCTGCAGCGTAGATGCAAAGCAGCTGTGTTGATTTCTTCCAGCACAAAAAGGAGGGAGGGAGGTGGAAGAAGAGGAGGAAAGGGGGAACACAGCAGCACCTTTAAGACTTATCTTTATTTTGCGTAAGCTTTCGTGGATAGGAACCCACTCCTTCAGGTGCAGTACAGAGTGGTAGTAAAAGCTCAGGTATCGTTTACAAGGTGGGGCAGTGGGATAGAACGGATGTGAAATCCAGAAGGATGCAACTCATGGCCCTTGCCCTAAATCTTCAGGCTTTTCAAATGTGAAATAGGGGTCCAAGAAGGCCCAGTTGGCTCTGCCTCGCTTTCACTCTCTGTTGCAACCCTAGTTTTTAAACAACTGGGAGAAGTGAAGGAAGCAAATGGCTGCAGAAAGTTTATAATTTGGCCCTCAGTGGCAATCTCATGCAGCTGAGCCTATGGCAGGGATGGAAACCAGTGTGAATGTTGTTGGCATTGGCTGCCTTTCAGATGAAGTTACCCAGGATGACCCTGTGGATGATGGGACACTTCCAAGATCTATCCTCCTCCCCCGGTCCACCATTGCTCTGCTCAGGCCCAGCAGACAATGGCTTCCCTGGGAGAGTCCATCCATCTGGCATGAGGCCTTCCTCTCTTCCTACTTCCCTCCACCTTTCCTAGCATTATTGGTTTTTCCAGTGAGTCCACTCTTCTCATGATGTGCCCAAAGTATGACAGCCTCTATTTTGTCACCTTGGCTTCCAGAGAGATCTCTGGCTTGACCTGCTCCAGGACCCATTCATTTGTCTTTTTGGCTGGAAGAAACAGCTACAAGAACAATAGGATCCTCAGCACTCTTCTCCAGCACATTTCAATTCAGTTGATTTTCTTCTTATATACTTTCTCCACTGTCTAGGGAGAATTCAGGTTTGATCTGTTCAAGGACTCATTGGTTTGTTCTTTTGGCTGTCCATATAAATAAACAACAACAGGACCCACAGCACTCTCCTCCAGCACCACATCTCAAGTGAATTAATTGTCTTCCTATCTGCTTTCTTCATTCTTCAGCGCTCACATCCATACAAGGTAATAAGGAATACAATGGCTTGGACAATTCTAACTTTAATGTTCAGCTATACACTTGTCCATCCGCATTCACTGGGGTTAGGGGCACAGGACTCCCATGAATGTGGGGGGGAAATGCAAATAACAAAAACACTGTTTTTACCTGAGGGAACACCTATAGGAGGTTTATCACATGGGAAGAATTTCTCTCAATGTAACTTCATCTGGTGGCGCACAGCCCTGGTGGCGCAGTGGTTAAATGCCTGTACTGCAGCCACTCACTCAAAACCATAAGGTGGCGAGTTCAAGACCAGCAAAGGGCTGAAGCTCGACTCAGGCTTGCATCCTTCCGAGGTCGCTAAAATGAGTACCCAGATTGTTGGGGGGCAAATAGCTTACAGTTGTAAACCGCTTAGACACTCCTTAAGGGTATGAAGCGGTATATAAATGAAGCTGTTTTGAATGGACCCAATTTGCAATTATGTAAATTCACTAGTTTAGCAAATTTAAGTGAGCTCTGATTGCGTTCAGAATGTGTTCAGAATGACTTCCCATTTCCTGAAAATGACCCCCCATTGCCCTAAATTGCGTGAGATACTCTAATACGCAATTACATGAAACCCCATGGTTGCGTTCAGAATGACTTCCCATTGCCCAAAATTGCATGAGATACACTCATTCGCAATAATGTGAAACCCCATGATTGCGTTCGGATTGCCATTGCATTATACCCCCAAATTCTGCTGTATGATAAACTCCTTGGAATCTCTAGGTCCTCCAGTGCAATTTTGTGGTCAACCTCTGCAAAACATTGACCATAGAGTTGAGCTGGAGGAGCTACAAATGCCTAGTGGAGTGTCCTTTCTAGGAATCTCTAGGCCCTTTGGTGCAACTTTTGGTTCAAGTTGACTGTAGAGTTGCTCTGGAGGACCTAGATATTCCTAGAGAGAACATAGTAATAAAATCTATGAATAATCAAATCTGCCAAAGTCAAATCCACAAATGTGGAGGGAGGAGTGTATATCTTCATACTTAAGGGCAGCACTTTTCATCCTGTGGGTCGTGACCCCTTTCACAGGGGTTGCCTAAGACCATTGGAAAACACATATTTCTGATGGCCCTAGGAACTGAGACACTGCTTCTCTACCTGTTAGGGATCACCACAACATTAGGAACTGTATTAAAGGGTTTTGGCATTAGGAAGGTTGGGAACTACTGCTTTCAGGGTATTGTCCAGTTCTTTCATGGCTGCATTTCTTCCCCTTCCCAAACTCCCTCCTGATTTCTTGGCTGCAAGTGGCAAATGGGCTTTTGAAAGCTTCTCTGGGGAGTGCTTTGATGGGGAGCTCCTGCATGGCAGAAAGGGGGGGGTTGGACTGGGTGGCTGTTGGGGTTAAGAGGCAATTTAATAATAATAATAATAATAATAATAATGGTTCTGCACTTAGGGCGGAAAAATTAAATGCACAGATATAAAATGGGGGACATCTGGCTGAATGAAACAATGTGTGAAAGGGATCTAGGAGTCCAAGAAGACCATAGGCTGAACATGAGTCAACAGTGCGATACGGCAGCTAAAAAGGCCAATGCTATTCTAGGCTGCATCAATAGAAGTATAGTGTCTAGATCAAGGGAAGTAATAGTGCAACTCTATTCTGCTTTGGTCAGGCCTCACCTGGAATACTGTGTCCAGTTCTGGGCACCACAATTCAAAAAGGATGTGGAGAAACTGGAGCATGTCCAAAGGAGGGCGACTAAAATGGTGAAGAGTCTGGAAACCATGCCCTATGAAGAACGACTTAGGGAGCTGGGGATGTTTAGCCTGGAGAAGAGAAGGTTTAGAGGTGATATGATCGCCCTGTTTAAGTATTTGAAGGGATGTCACATTGAGGAGGGAGCAAGCTTGTTTTCTGCTGCTCCAGAGAACAGGACTCAGAACAATGGATGCAAACGGCAGGAAAAAAGATTCCACCTCAACATTAGGAGGAACTTCCTGACAGTAAGGGCTGTTCGACAGTGCTTTGATGGAGAGTTCCTGCATGGCAGGGAGTTGGACTGGATGGCCCTTCCTGGGGTCTCTTCCAATTCTATGGTCTTATGATTCTAAGGCACTTTCCCCCAAAGATGCTGCTGGTGCTGGAGGACCTTCCTTCCTTCCTTCCTTCAGGTGGGGCATCATCAGCTCAGCAGCAGCCCTTCCTCCCCTTGGCTCCTCCCGCCCAGACTAGACCAAAGACCAGCCCAAAGCTGGAGCCCCAGAGAAAGAGAGAAGGAGAGGGAGAACAGAAGAGGTCTATCTGTCCTGCAGCAGCAAGAGCAGCCAATGCCATAGCCATGCCCTCTTCTTACTCGGTGACGGTGGCGACAGGCAGCCAGTGGTTCGCGGGCACCGACGACTACATCTACCTGAGCCTCCTGGGCTCCGAGGGCACCAGCGAGAGGCACCTCCTGGACAAACCCTTCTACAACGATTTCGAGAGGGGAGCAGTGAGTCACACAACCCCCCCCCCAGGGCCCTTCTCTCCCCCCCCCCAGGCCCCTGGCCCCTGCTGCCTCACTCCTTCTTGCCTCCTCGCCCTTCACCTCTCATCCCCCTGCCTCCATAGGATCCTAGAGTTGGAAGAGGCCACAAGGGCCATCTAGTCCAACCCCCTGCCATGCAGAAACTCCAAGTCAAAGCATCCCTGACAGATGGCCATCCAGCCTCTGCTTAAAGACCCCTAAGGAAGGAGACTCCACTACACTCCGAGGGAGTGTGTTCCACTGTCGAACAGCCCTTACTGTCAGGAAGTTCCTCCTAATGTTGAGGTGGAATCTCTTTTCCTGCAATTTGTATCTATTGTTCCATGTCTTAGTCTCTGGAGCAGCAGAAAACAAGCTTGCTCCCTCCTCAATGTGACATCCCTTCAAGTATTTAAACAGGGCGATCATATCACCTCTTAACCTTCTCTTCTCCAGGCTAAACATCCCCAGCTCCCTAAGTCGTTCTTCATAGGGCAAGGTTTCCAGACCCTTCACCATTTTAGTCGCCCTCCTTGGGACACTCTCCAGTTTCTCCACATCCTTTTTGAATTGTGGTGCCCAGAACTGGACACAGTATTCCAGGTGGGGCCTGACCAAAGCAGAATAGAGTTGCACTATTACTTCCCTTGATCGAGACACTATACTTCTATTGATGCAGCCTAAAATTGCATTGGCCTTTTTAGCTGCAGTATCTCACTGTTGACTCACATTCAACTTGTAGTCTGCTTGGACTCCTATATCCCTTTCACACGTAGTTTCATTCAGCCAGGTGTCTGCCATTTTATATCTGTGCATTTCATTTTTCCTCCCTACGTGTAGGACCTTACATTTCTCTGTGTTAAATTTCATTTTGTTAGCTTTGGCCCAGCTTTCTAGTCTATTCAGGTCATCTTGAATTTTATCCTGTCCTTTGGGGTATTAGCTACTCCTCCTAGCTTAGTGTCATCTGCAAATTTGATAAGTATGGCCCCAATTGTATCATCCAAGTCATTAATAAAGATGTTGAACAGCACTGGGCCAAGTACAGAACCCTGTGGGACCCCACTGGTCGCTTCTCTCCAGGATGAAAAGGAGCCATTGTTGAGCACCCTTTGAGTTCGGCCAGTCAACCAATTACAGATCCATTTAACAGTTCCTTTGTCTAGCCCACATTTTGCAAGCTTGTTTGCAAGAATGTCATGGGAAACCTTGTCAAAGGCCTTACTGAAATCAAGATATACTATATCCACAGCATTCCCTTCATCTACCAAACTGGTAATTTTATCAAAAAAGAGATCAGATTTGTCTGGCAAGACTTGTTTCTCTGAAACCCGTGTTGGCTTTTTGTGATTATGGCATTGCCTTCTAAATGTTCACCAACTCCCTGTTTAATAATCTGCTCCAGAATCTTTCCTGGAATTGATGTCAAAATAATTGGACAATAATTGTTGGGATCCTCTTTTTTTTCCCTTTTTGAAAATGGGGACAATGTTTGCCCTCCTCCAGTCTCATGTTCTCCAAGAGTTCTCAAAGATTATTGCCAACAGCTCTGAGGTTACATTTGCCAGTTCTTTTAATAGTCCTGGAGACGTATATTCATTTATATTCATTTATATTCATTTAGATTAACCAGGTATTCCTGTACTACATCTTTATTTATTCTATGCTGACTTTCCCCTGTTCTGTCCTCTGCTCCATTTTCGTCAGGTTGACCACCCTTTTCCTTTTCTGAGAAGACTGAAATAAAGAAGGTGTTGAGTAATTTCATAGACTTCAGTATACTACCTCAGTCTACTTCCAAATGCCTTTGAGGAAGTAAACTGAAGTCTACGGAAGGTCCTGCTGTCAACTTCTTTCTTTCAGTTAATCTCAAAAGGTGCTACAAGATCTCTCTAAATACATTTTCTATTAATGTTACTCATAAATCATAATTCCTGCCTATTGCTGAATGTCATGGTAACAGGGGTGATGTAAACAACTAACAAAATTAAAATTACACTTTTAAATTGCAACTTCATGTACACAGCCCAAATGTATTAACGTATGCATAGTTTCATGCAGTTGAAGTGAAAATGTTTTTAAAGACAAAAATTAAAATATTTTAAAATGATTTTTAAAAACATTTTTAATCTTAAAATTTTAAATTTTAAAATTAAAAGAAACCTGGGGCCTCTCCTTTCTCCTCCCATTGAACCTTCCCCCACTCACAGCATCTCTTCAGTGTTTTAATGATATCATATGTATTGTAAGGGGATGCAGTGGCTTAGTGGTTAAGATGCCAATTCTGGCTATTCTAAGATTGAAAGGTTGGCAGTTTGAGGCCCGAGTGCTGCACGATGGAGTAAGCTCCCATCACTACTCCTAGTTTCTGCCAACCTAGCAGCTTGAAAGCATGCAAGTCCAAGTAGATAGATAGGTACCACTTCGGTGGGAAGGTAACAGCATTTGATGCGGTCATGCTGGCCATATGACCACCAGAGCCGACCTTGGACAACGCTGGCTCTTTGGCTTACTAAGGGGGCATGCCCCAAATTTTTCTGCATCAAATCCACTCCGCTGTTATGACTCGAATTGAACTTGGTGTTGTTTCCATTTAGAATTGTGATATTTTGATCCGTTGTAAATTACCTCGGTTTTCGCTTCCATTTGTTTTTGAACCGGTTCTTTTTGCTCCTCATTCCCATTGAGTCTGCGGAACTGGTTTTTCAAGGTTTTTTCCCCTTTCAGCTGTCGATCAAGCGCTTGAGCGATTAAACGTCATTGTTTTCGCAGAACAATTTGAGCCGGTTTATTTTTGTGTCTTGTTCCCACTACAGCAGTCAACCAAACGCTCAAGCGATTAAACGATGAACGATGAATTAAGGGGGCGGTACTCCCACAAGTTTCTGGTATCTCTGCTGTTGCTCTTTCCGGTCATTGTTTTTTCCTCATAGCCCCATTGCTTATTGTGACAGAGAAGGCTAAATGTCTCACAAAACGAAAGTTCCCAGAATTCCTTAGCAGTGAGCCAAGGCAGTTAAAGCAGTCTCAAACTGGATTATATGTGTATATGTATCAATTGTATGTGTGTGTATATATATACACACAGATAATATACTTATATGTGTGTATATACATGTGTGTGTATATATGTGTGTGTGTGTGTGCATATATACACATAAATGTGTGTGTGTGTATATATATATATATATATCTGTGCACGTATGGATATACATGTAGCTATATTTGTATGCATATGTATATATGTACAGATACATATGTATATACACACATATAGGTATATATACAGATACATATACAGTACCTATATGTGTATAGGTATATGTAGGTATATATATACCTACATATACATATACATATACATATACCATATAGGTATATTGATGATGTTGGGATGGAGAGAAGGGCTTCTCCAGAGGATCTCAGACACATACACACACAGAGAGATATATTTATATAGCCATATGTGTATATATGCACACACACACACACACACGTATACACACACACACACACGTATATACACCCATATAGGTATATGCATCTGTATGTGTGTATATATGTGTGTGTGCATATATACACGTATTAATGTGTGTGTGTGTATATATATATATCTGTGTGTGCATGTATATACATATAGCTATATGTGTGTGCATATGTATATATGTACAGAATGTACAGATACATATATATATATATACACACACACACAGATATATATATATATATGTATATATGCGTGTGTGTGTATGTGTATATATATATATACACACACACACATATATATATACAGATATATATATATATATATGTACACACACACACTTATACATAATATATATATATATATATATATATACACACACACATATATACACACATACAGATGCATATACCTATATGGCTGTGTATATGTGTGTGTGTGTGTGAGTGTGTGTGCATATATACACATATGGCTATATAAATATATCTCTCTGTGTGTGTATGTGTCTGAGATCCTCTGGAGAAGCCCTTCTCTCCATCCCAACATCATCACAGGTTGGTGGGAACATGAGAGAGAGCCTTCTCGGTGGCTGCCCCAAGACTCTGGAACTGCCTGCCCAGAGAGATCAGAATGGCTCCTTCCTTGATGGCCTTCCATAAGCAGGTTAAGACCTACCTGTTAACACAGGCGTTTAAGGAATTGTTATGAGGACAGGTGGGGATGCTGAATAATTTTTAAAATATTTTAATTGTACTGTTTTTAATGTTATGAAGCCATTCTGAGTCCCACTCCTGGGAAAAGAGCGGGATACAAATAAATATAAATATAATAATATTAATATTAATAATAATAAATAGCTATATTTATTCTGTGGGGAGGCAAGGAATAAACAGGACCTTATTTTTGCTGCAGGTTATAAATACACTTCTATATGCAAGGCACACTCTCTCAGCCTCAGAAGATGACCATAACAACCCCCCCCCCCCCGAGGAAACATGTCAAGAAAAAATGCCATGAAAGGGTCCTCATAAGAGCCAGTGTGGTGTAGTTGTTTGAGTTTGGAGCCCAGGGTTCAAATCCCTAAAGAGCCATGGAAGCCAAGTCACACTCTCTCAGCCTCAGGCAAAACAAAACAAAACACCCTCCCTCTGCAGGATGCTATGTCTGCTTCCCTGCTCCTTTTTTGCCTCTGGATAGATGCCAGGTCTCTCCCACGGGTCCTTGGCCCCCCTTTCCAGCCCGATGCCATGTTTCCCTCCCTGCTCCTTTTTGCCTCCAAATAGATGCCTGGGTCTTTTGCTATTTCAACCCAAATACCATCTATTTCAACCCAACAACAAGCCTGACTCAAGAACAGCAATGCAAATGAATGAGAAGCCGATCTGGCAGTTTGCCGGTTTTGCACTTCTGCGCTTTGGTGCTCTATCACAAAATAAAAAATAAAATAAAAATAAACACAAGCAATCGCCTTAGCCGACACTGCTTCCTGCTCCACCGAGGAAAATGGTGCCGGAAGGGAATACCTGTACAAGGAAAGAGAACAAAGCCGGTGACATCCCCCAGCCAGCCCCTTTGACGTTGTCCCTCCCACCCGAATCAGACACCCTCTTGTTCCCATTCATTTACCCCGATTCTGATCCGCTGCCAGGAAAAAGAACTGCTTGAAATGTGGGGTTTTTTAGCCCTTTTTTCCTAGCCTGATTCGGGCTATCACATTATAGCCCGATCACATGAGGTTTGAAGCTGAATCCCAATGGGAACGATGTCCCTGTCATGCGGATTGAAATTGCGCTCAAATGGAAATGACAAGAAAAAGTCCGATTCAAAATCTCTGATAAACCAGCATAAAAGTCAGTGGCATGCTCCCTAAGGGAGATGAGCACTGCCCCCTATAGCTGGTTACAACGTGATATTCGTGTCAAAGGACTACCTTTACCTCTTACCTGTCATATGTAAAGCTTAAATTTATTTATATATACATAGTTTTGTGCGCTTAAAGTGAAAATTTGGTAAAATGTGATGTTTTTAAAGGATTTTTTCCAATTATATATATATTTTTAAAAAATTAAATTAAAAATTAATCTTTTGAAATTTGAAATTTTAAAATATTTTTAAAAAAATAACCTGGGGCTTTTCTCCTTCCGCTGAGCCTCACCCCACTCACCCCATATCTCTTCACCATTTTAATGGGACACTGGTGAATGCCACAGCCTGTTTCTGCCCAAAGGCAGGTATTTGAGGAGCAGTGGTGTCACCCCTTCTTAAGATGTCACGTGGTGTGGTCCGCACTCCCTGCAACCCTCACAACCCCCTTGTGATGCCACTGCTCTCTAGACAAAGGAGAATGGCTTTTGGAGCACTAAAGGGGAATGGCTTCTGAAGCATTTACATATCTCTTTTCCCACGCACTACAGCTGAGTGCAAAACCTCACAATCGAAAGTGAGTGGAGATGTGCAAGTGAACAAAGTGATTGCCTGATCAATGAGGAGACACCATTTCCTCTTGGTAACTCACCACTGCACTTTCTTTGTAGATGGCAGTGAACCCGGGCCCAGCGCTCCCTACTATGTCACCAGATTTTAGAGAAGGAAAGCAAGCAAGTGAGCAAACAGCACTTCATTTAAGGAGTGGCCATTAGTGCTCCTCACTCACCCTGGCTCATGCCACCCAAAGATAATGCTGCTGGATCAAGAGGAAGAATCAGAGAGAGAGAGAGAGAAGGAAGGAAGGAAGGAAGGAAGACTGATGAGTGATGGAATTTTTTTTTTAAACTGTCATTCACTTTCTCAGTCCTTTCTGTCATGCCACTAGGAGACACCAAGATGAATAATGATGAAGGCTAAGTTTATGCTTCTGTCATCAGCAAGTTCCTTTCACTTCCCTTTGGGTGGCATAGCAGGAAGAACTGGGCCCAGCCTCCGCTGCAGTTCTGTTCATGAGGGGAATGCAGGCAAATGAGGAGCCAGATAGGAGTTGACAAGCAGTGAGTGTCATTGGACATAATTCCTGCTTTCCCTCTGAGAAGTTCTTCTCTTGGCTTGCTCAGGGCATCTGGGCAACTTAGATCAGTTTCTCCACAGCAGAGTTGTCCCAGAGTGAATGAGTCCATGGAAACCAACTCCACTTCTACTCAGTTGCTCTCTGTCTCCTCCAGGCAGTGAAATAGGAAGTCTTGGCTTTCTGCACCATCCGGGGCAAACCAAATGAATGAATGAAAGGATGAGGAGGTTGCTCATAATCACAGCTACTTCCACCTACTTCTGGTTCCCTGGGTTGTGAGCAGAAAGAAGCAGAATCTCTTTCTCTCTCCTCTCTCTCTCTCTCTCTCTCTCTCTCTCTCTCTCTCTCACACACACACACACACACACACACTGCAAGCCTACAAAGGACATGTATGTATATATATATATATATATATATATATAAGAGGACATGTTTATGTAAGTGGTCTTGTGCACGTATTTGCAGAGATGCATATTTGATGTGGCAGATAATTATGTACACGGCCATGTAGCACCAGTGTGATAAATCATCAGTAGCATCCTATGGTTTCAAACAATGACACTAAAAATAGGCTACAGCCCTCCCCTCCTAACTGCAAGCTTGTAATCCACAGATTTGAGCATCCACAGATGGCAAGCCCCATAGGCCCTGATGGCAGCACATGACTGTGGAAGTGAAGCTGTATGTGTGCTTGTGCCACCATTAAAAACCACAGGATTTGTGGTCCTATGGTTTTTAGCAACTGCAGGGGGGGTCTGTAACAGAACCTGCACAGATATGAAGGGCTCACTGTAGTATAATGATATATATACAACAGCTATAACTGTACAGTACATCAAATGAGAAGAGTGGCCACTGTGTACCACTTGTATAGTTTACCAAGATCTGTAATTTTATATTCATTTCTACAGTACTTTAACTGGATGTAGATAAGTTCTTTGCACAGTTGTGAACTTGTTAAGCATAAGACATGAGCGTTAGCGGATTATGATACCTCACTTTCCATAAAGGGGCTTCACGAATAGAAGAGCCCCAGCATTGCTAAATTTCATAGGTACTCACCTGTTTGCAGACATCCGCACACCAAATGCATGACCGCTAAATGCTGGGGTTAGCAAGGAGACATAGCCTCCATCTGCACTGCAGAAACAATCCAGGTTGACACTGCTTTAACTGCCATGGCTCAGTGCTATAGAAATGTAGTTTTATGATACATTTAGCTCTCTCTGCCAGAGAGCTCTCGTACAACAACCAACTATAGTTCCCAGAATTCCATAGCATTTAGCCAGGGATGTTAAAGTGGTGTCAAACTGGATTATTTCTGCAGTGTGCATGCAGACATATAAAACTGTTTTCTTGATACATATAAAACTGTTTTTCTCATAGGGAACAGCTTCATCAGCTGGTTTCTGTAAATCAAATGACTATGGAAGACACAGGCTGTTGTTTTTCTGGCTGGCAAAGCCAGCTTTGAGAAAGAAGCTAGCTTTGCCGAAATCTCCTTCCACCACTCTTGTTCACAAGCTGCCCCCTCACTCTTTCTTCCCTCCCACTGGCAGACTTAGTGATCTTTGTCTGTCTTCTGTGTACACTTTTGTGGTGCCATCAACACGGCATTGGCTTCCTCAGAAGTCATTCAAATTTGTGGTGGCATTTTTAGATAAGAAATGCCAGGAGCTTTTGCATGCCAAATAGTATTATAAAATCAACTGGTAAGGAAAGTCTAAAGGGATGTTTACTTCATATTTTTTTAAATTATTTTTTTCTTTCTTTTTTTAAATGTCTTTCTTTTCTTTTTTTTCTTTTTTTATTACCTTAAATAATTTTACACAATACATGTTATAGATTTTACAATCCTCATGTCATAATATTCTGTTCTCCCCTCACCCCCCCCTCCCAGAAACAGCATTTGAGGGAATTACATTTCAAACAATTTAACAGATATGGAAAATATTATTAAACATATTTTTAACTTCTTCATACCCCGATGTACCTTCCACTTTCTTAATCACAATTTCCCATTTAACTTTCCATGACTCTTTATTGCTTTCCCCGGTATATTTAAGTCTTCTTTCCCTAAGGATGGTTACTTCATATGTGCAATTCTACCATGCTCGTTGGTATATTTTCCAGATTGAACTACATCTTTCTAGATAAAGGGCACACAAAGTTTGATGGGGAAGTCAGGATTATGGGGACATGACGGAATAAACTGTGGTGGCTTAAACCTGAGTAATTGTGCATGAAGATGATGCAATATAGACTGAGACATTAGAGCAGCAAGACATTTATGCAGCCCTAACTGTGTTCTGGCAAAAAAGGGAGCTAATATAGGTTAGATGCTTGCAGTATTATGGAATATTCAGTTAATGCTTTAAGAGAATTGCCAGTGTTATGCCACATGTCTATTTGTTTTTCTTACCACAGACTACCCTTATTGGAATGTGCTGGGAGCCACATTAAGTATGCATGCTTCTTTAGAACATGTTCTGCTTCTTTGTCTGTTCTTGTTCCTGTTCCTGGACTATTCTTTCAGTGATCATATTGCATAATATTTCAGTTCCTCTTCTCTAATAACATCATTCTCTTTTCCAGTGAAGTTTTCAAATGTTAAAAAGCAGCATTTTGCCTTTCACGTTAAAATATCAGATGTGCTAAAGTTCTCTTGCCATGTGTAATTTCTCCTTTCATTACAGTGATAGTGTTATTTTTGTAGGGCAAGAGCTGATAACTTCTTAATATAGGTTTATTTTCTGACAAATTACATTCCTATTTTGGTCAATGTGGCATTGGTGGCAAATATTAAATTTCTAAATATTTTAAGAAAGATAAAGAAAGATGTACACCAGCAGCGTTTCTAGTTGCACAAATAATAATGTATGGACCATGTGAAGTTTCCAAACCATCTTTTAAGGCACATGTGTATAGCAGGTATTACGTACTCTAGTTTAGGAGTAACCAGGGCATATGTAATTCAGACAAGTATTTAGATATGGCTGCAATACAAAAATCAACCGAAGCTGATCAAAGGCATTCCTAGGCCCCGACTCCATCAATGACTCCATAAATAGAAATGAATCCAGCAAACCCACAAATGGCAAAATCGCACCACACCATTTAGAACTGATTGCACCCTTTCCATTGAGCTCAGCAGATGTACTTGTCCAGAGTTCCTTGGACTTACGAGAACTGAGTTTTAGTTTAATTGCTTTCAGCAATCCCAAACTGAAGTCAGACACTTGTTCAAGGTTTCCACAGTTTCCTTTAAACTAGTAAAATCACAGAGATAGAATGTAACCTCTTGTCAGTGCAAGTTGAGCTGTGCTACACCATCCTTGACTTGTTGCAATTTAGCCTCTGCTTGAAAAACTCTAACAAAGCATGAATGGCAGTGCCAAGCATTCACAACATTCCAAGTGAGTCTGTTCTATTGCGGAAGAGCTTGTTTTCTGTTTCTTGTCATTGGAACCCAACGATGGAGGTTTTAAGCTCTAGAGCAGTGATTCTCAAAGTACCACCACCTGGGGATGGTGGAAAGTTCCAGGGGGCAGTGAGGGGAAAGGAGGGGCCTTCAATTAAAGTACAGTGGTCCCCCGGGTTACGAAGGTAATCCGTTCCGGATTACCTTTCGTAACCCGGAAGCTTTCGTTTCCCGGGGGACCGCTATTCGCAATGGACCGTGCGGCCGATTTAAAGGGGCCGCGCGGTTTTTTTAATTTCGTATCCTGGGGGATCTTTCGGATCCTGGGGGATAGTTTAGCGGTCCGGCGGCTTTCGGATCCCGGGGTTTTCGCAACCCGGGGGATTCGTAAGCCGGGGGACCACTGTATTAGTGCACAAGAAAGAGAAGGGGAATCAACAGCCTTTAGAGCCATGATGGAAATGAGGGTTGCATGAAACCACTCTATTCAGGTTCCCTTAAAAACCACTATACAGCTTTGATTGCTTAATGTGCTCTTTCTCTGGCTGCATGAACTCACTCCTGCGGTACCATTTTGGGACATACAGTGGGAAGCAGGCTACACCCCTCTCCACCTGGAGAAGGAGGACTGAGAGTTCTGTCTCACTGGGGAGAAGCTACTCCCATTGCACCTAGTCACCTTGGGATCAGCTGGTTGATCAGCAACCAAGAAGCCTCTCACCCTCAGTGGCTTTTCCCACAAGACCAGTACAGGCAAGATGCTTCTTGGGAGTTTATCAGACGACAGAAATTGGAAATATAATCTAATGGCAATCCGAACGCAATCATGGGGTTTCACGTTATTGCATATTAAAGTATCTCATGCAATTTTGGGCAAAAGGGAAGTCATTCTGAACGCAATCATGGCTTTTACGTTATTTCGTATTAAAGCATCTCATGCAGTTTCGGGCAATGGGCAGTCATTTTCGGGTAATGGGAAGTTATTCTGAATGCATTCCGAAAGCAATTGGAATTCACGTAAATTTGCCAAACTAGCGAATTCATGTGAATTTGAATTGGCTCCAATTGGCTCCATTCGAAATAAAGAGAAATTCCTCCAGTCTGATAAACTCCCAGGTCACCACTTAGCCAGCTGCCTGGTCATTGCTTCCTAGGTGACTGGGTACAAAGGGAGCAGTAACCAAAATTGGTTGTTTTGATTTTGCAATAAAACAGTAGATTTTAATCCTCTCTCCCGCTGCTGCTACCTCTCTTTCCTTCTGTTCCATGCCTTTTTAGATTGTAAGCCTGAAGGAAGGGAACTGTTAAATTAACAGTTTGTAAGCCACTTTGGATCCTTTTTAGCTGAAGAACAGAGTATAAATGCTCTAAATAAATAAGGATAAGATATAATTTGGTAGAATTCAAAGACATAACTGTGTTAATCTGTAGAATCAGTATGTAGAGAGATCTTGTAGAACCTTTGAGACTATCTAAAGAAAGAAGTTGGCAGCATGAGCTTTCGTAGACTTCAGTCTACTGAGGAAGTAGACTGAAACCTATGAAAGCTCATGCTGCCAAATAGTTTGGTGTCACTCAAAAATTTTGCCATCTCACTGCTCGACAAAACTCCAGATCATTAATTAACAAATGGAAATCAATAGTCTCCGTGCAAATATTTATAAAACTTTTTGGCTCTTGGTACTTCTTCCTTTTTTCTTTTCCTTTTTTCATTGTAAGAGATAATAGTAGATTCTGCTCTCTGCTTCCTGTTTGTTAACTGGTGACCAGTCCATAAGAACATCCTTCTTATTCCATTTCATGCAGAGGTGGTAACAAGAGTCAGCACCACTGGAGCATATTAACCATCCACTGAGACTACTGCCCTATTGTATTGAAAGGCACAAAAATAGCAGACCCCAGCTCCAGTGACAGCCAAGAACCCAGTTAATAATAATAAATAATAATAAAATTTATTTATATCCCACCTCTCTGCACTCAGGAAACCAGGGCGACTTACAACAATTAAAAAAATATACACAACACATCCCCTCAACCCTCCCCCATTAAAATAGAATTACTGTAAACAATTTGCAGTCTAAAACATATTAATATAAAAAAACAATTTAAAACAGTTTTTAAAAGTTGACTCTCTTAATCCCCCCCCCCCCCCATTGTGCTGCTGCTATAGCCCAAAATAGGAGGCTGATGTAGTTTCATAATGCTTCTGCCTCCAAGGAGGGTAGGGCAGGAAATGTTGGCAAAGAGAGCCCACTTGGCATTGGGGACAGCCAAACCTGACACTGGCCTGCTTCAGAGGATTTTGTCAAAATGATTTTGAAAGCCTACATAGTTTCTGAAAAATTAACTTTATTCGACATGTTCTGAAGACCTGTGTGCCAAAGAAGATGCATTAGTTTGTATTACTTTGACCATATAATGTAGAATAGACAACCATATTTTATGCTACAGAGAACTTTAAAGGAGGGCAGTGCTTGTATTTTCACAATGGGGAATTTATCAGTAATAATCACATGTTTAGCTCAATGGTGAATGCATGCCTGCTTTGCATATAAACAAACAGCTAGGACCATGGGTAACTGAGTCTGAAGATCATGGAAAAAGCTTGACAGGGGAATAAGATGTAAATTATTTCTCAATAAATGGGTATGCAAAGGGATCTTCTAACACCTATTTGAGACTCACTGAAAGAGAGAAGTTGGTAGCATGAGCTTACATAGGACTCTTTCACACGGGAGGAATTTCTCCCAAACTTCGAATAGAGCCAATGCGAATTCCTGTAAATTCGCTTGTTTAGCAAATTCACAGGAATCCCCATTGCATTCGGAGTAACGTTCCATTTCCCGAAAATGACCCCCCCTTTGCCCGAAATTGCGTGCGAAGCTTTAATTTGCAATAATGTAAAACCCATGATTGCGTTTGAATTGACTTCCCTTTTGCCCGAAATTGCGTGCGAAGCTTTAATTCGCAATAACGTCAAACCCTATGATTGCGTTCGGATTGCCCCTAGATTATACTTCCAATTCCCGAAGTCTGAAAGAGTCCATAGACTTGAGCTACTTCAGATGCACGGTTATGTCTTTGAGTTCTATTCACTGAATTTGGGGAGTTATTAAATTTACATGTTCCAGTACTGTAATCTTATAGGGAATGACAATGTACTCTTGGATAACATTTTGGTCATCCTGATTCATTTTGGATCTAGAGTATTTCATAGCATTTATGCCATATTTTCTAACACAGTCAGCTAAGGTCTGTTTTATGTTATCTGATAACATGTTAAGACACATGATTTTCTTAGTGGTGAATATCATAGTGTGGTTGCTGTGCTGTCACAAAATTATATTTTATCAACACTTCCATCATCTTATTTTTTTTATCACTAGCCCTATCATCTTCCAAAAGGAAGCAGGCCAGGACATGATTTTCTTTAAAAATAATTATTAAGGCTATATTTGTACTGCAGAAATAATTTAGGCTGACACCACTTTAACTGCCATGGATCAGTGCTATAGAAGTCTGAGAACTGTTTGTTGTGGCACCAGAGCTCTTTGATAGAGAAGGCCAAACATCTCACAAAATGACAATCCCCAGAATTCTATAGCATTGAGCCATGGCAGTTAAAGCAGTGTCAACCTGGATTATTACTGCAGTGGAGATGCAGCCTAAAGGAAGTGTTCGATGGATACTGTGGACTGTTAAAAAGCCAAATAAATGGGTCCTAGAGCAAATCAAGCCTGAACCATCCCTAGAAGCCAAGATGACCAAACTGAGAGTGTTGTACTGTGGCCATATCATAAGAAGACATGACCCTCTAGAAAAGATGATAATGTCTGATAAGACAAAAGGCAATAGGAAAAGAGGAAGATTACATTCCAGATGGATAGACTCAGTCAAGGAAGCTATGGCCTTGCATCTGCAAGATCTGAGCCAGACTGTTGGTGATAGGGTGACTTGGAAATCTTTCATTCATGGGGTCACCATAAGTCAAAATTGACTTGATGGCAGTTAACAACAACTGCAACATGGTAAATGCTGCTGTAAATTTGCTCAAACAGAATGAGCAGACTGTGAACTCTTTCAAACGGGAGGAATTTCTCCCAATTCCGAATGGAGCCAATGCGGATTCATGTAAATTTGCTTGTTTAGCGAATTTACCTGAACCCCTGCTCCGTTCGGAAGGCATTCGGAATTACTTCCCATTACCCGAAAATAACCCCCCCTTGCCCGAAATCGCGTGAGAAGCTTAAATTCGCAATAACGTTAAACCCATGTTTGCATTCGGAGTGACTTCCCTTTTGCCCGAATTTGCGTGAGAAGAATTAATTCGCAATAACGTGAAACCCCAGGATTGCGTTTGGATTGCCCTTGGATTATACTTCCAATTTCCCACGTCTGAAAGAGTCCTATGTAATAAAGAGGGAGATGGAATAAAGAAGTATGATCACAAAAAGTCAACATGGATTTCTCAAAATTAGTCATGCAAAACTAATCTGATCCCTTTTTTTTTGATAAAAATACCAGCTTGATACATGAAGGAAATGCTATGGATATAGCCTATCTTGATTTGAGTAAGTCTTTTGACAAGGTCCCCCATGATATCCTGGCAAACAAGCTAGTAAAATGTGGGCTACACTATACAACTCTTTGGATTTGTAATTGGTTGACCGGCCGAACCCAAAGGGTTCCTCTTCATCCTGAAGAGAAGTGACTAGTGGGGTGCCACAGGGATCTGTCCTGGGCCCAGTGCTATTCAACATCTTTATCAATGACTTGGATGAAGCAACAGAGGGCATACTTATCACATTTGCAAATGACACCAAATAAGAAGAAGCTAATAACCCAGAGGAGAAGATCAAAATTCAAAGTGACCTTAATAGATTAAAAAGCTGTGCCAAAATTAACAAAATTAATTTCAGCACAGAGAAATGTAAGCACTGCGCTTAGAGCAGGGAAAAAAAATGGAAATGCATAGGTATAGAATGGGGGGCACCTGGCTGAGATTCCACTTAAACATTAGGAGAAATTTCCTGACAGTAAGAGCTGTTCGACAGTGGAACACACTTCCTCGGAGAGTGGTGGAATCTCCTTCTTTGGAAGTCTCTAAACAGAGGCTGGCTAGCCATTTGTCAGGGATGCTTTGATTGTGAGTTCCTGCATGTCAGGAGGTTGGACTGGATGGTTCAACTGTATGATTCTATGACTCTATGACCATTTGTAGCCATACCATTCTGTAGCCACAATCTGTACCCCAGACAAAGTGCAGGTGGGTAAGTGAAGAACTTAGGTGCCATTGCCACGAGAAAGAAGAGGGAGGGAGATACTTTCTGATATCATTGATGTGGTGAATGAGGGACCACTGCAGCTTGGGCCAGAATTAAACTTGCTGCCATCTTCCATCCAGATTCAGGGCAGGTGGCAAGTGGCAAATGGTTCATCTACAAGCTTCCTTCAGTCACTTGCTAAGCTTTCCCATTGCATGACATCTTCCCAATCTCAACTATTGCATGGCCCAGAGCAACAAAAGAAGGCAATTTGTAATAAGTCCTTTAAACCCCGGAATGGGGTCTATACATTGTAACTGAACTATATTTTTTAAATAAATAAATAAAATAGTAAATATAAGTTAAAAACAAGATTAAATATAAAATATTAGTATTACCATGATTTAAAAACTATGTTGCATATTGAATAGGAACATCACTTGTACATGGCTGCACTTTGTGTTTTCTGGAAACCAGAACCTGTTTTCCTCTTCTAGATTGATACTTATGATGTGACAGTGACAGAAGAGCTTGGGGAGATCCAGCTGATAAAAATTGAGAAACGGAAGTACTGGTTCCCTGATGATTGGTATCTGAAGTATATCACTGTGAAAACACCAAATGGTGACTACCTGGAGTTTCCATGTTACAGATGGATTACAGATGAAAAAGAGGTAGTTCTCCGAGATGGAAGGGGTGAGTGCTTTGGAAGGTTTATTACATGAGGGGTTAAGCAGAAACCTCTTTAGCTCCAGAGTTTACATACAGAAGGAGTTAATCCAGGGTATCCAGACATAGGATGCTAATTTCATTCTAGGCGCCTAAACAGACGTTGAGTTTACATAAATTTACTGCTCAGTTTGTTTGTGGTTCATTTTAACTACAGTTTATTGAAATAAGCCAGCTTCAAACCTTTGGTTTATAAAGCTGCCTCTTTCAGTAAACCATGCTTAACCTTAGTGCAGACTTCAGAAATAATGCTAAAATATTTAAGCAATGGTCAATTAAACGCAGTCTCCTCATAGCAGTTTGGTTAGAGGGGTAGCAAAGCAAATGAGGCTGGCATGACAGCAGCAGAAGCTAGGTTCATTTCACCTACATTATAAACCTTAGTATACAAAGGGATCTTGCAATACCTTTGAGACTAACTGTGCAAAATAAATTGTAGCATGAGCTTTCATAGACTCTCTTCATGAAATTTAGCTGGCATGGATTATAATACTAAAATTTATATTCATAGTTGTGCCAATCTTGATTTTCCATTTCCAAAATGGAAAGGGATATTGCAACACCATTGAGATTAACTCTGTGAAAGAAGTTGTGACATGAGCTTTTGTAGACAGAGGTCCAGAACACACTGCAGAAATAATCCAGGTTGAGACTGCTTGAACAGCCCTGGCTCAGTGCAAGGCAATCCTGGGAATTGCAGTTTATTGTAGCACCAGAGTTCTCTTAGGACTCTTTCATACAAGGCTAAATTGGAAGTATAATTTAAGGTCAATTTGAATGCAATCATGGGTTTTATGTTATTGCAAATTAACTCTTCGCACGCAAATTTGGGCAAGAGGGAAGCCAATTCGAATGCAATCATGGGTTTTACCTTATTGCGAATTAAAGCTTCGCATGCAAATTCGGGCAGGAGGGGGTTATTTTCGGGTAATGGGAAGTAATTCCGAACGGAGCAGGGGTTCATGTAAATTCGCTAAACAAGCGAATTTACATAAATCCGCATTGGCTCCATTCGGAGTTGGGAGAAATTCCTCCCCGTTTGAAAGAGTCCTTAGAGAGAAAGCTATCTGTCTCAAAACTACAAAGATCCCTTTGTATTCTGATATTCCAGACTGACACAAAACCTTAGTATTATATCTAAATACATGCCAGCTAAATTTCAGGTAAAGGTAAAGGTAATCCCCTGACATTAGTCTAGTCATAACTGACTGTAGAAAGCAGTGCTCATCTCTGTTATCAAACTGGAGAGCCAGTGTTGTCCAAGGATTGCTGTGGTAGTCATGTGGCCAGCATGACTGCACTGAACACTGTTACCTTCCCCCTGAGAAGTGGTACCTATTTATCTACTTGCATTTACGTGCTTTCAAACTGCTAAATTAGCAGAAACTGGGACTAGTGACCAAAGCTCACCTCATCATGCAGTACTCGGGCCTCAAACTGCCAACCTTCTGATCTTCCGATCATCAGAATTGGTGTCTTAACTACTAAACCACCACATCCCCACAATTTCAGTTAGCTGTTAACAAATTTTGCTACAGTTGCTCAAGTATTGTTATGGACATTAGAAAGGAAGGTGGGGACAAAATCAGAATTACTTGCATCAGGCACAAGTGCCGGTACTGGTAGGTGATGTCTCCTGGGTTGTGGGTGGCCAAGATCCATCTTTTGCTTAAAAGATTCACTGTAGTTTTCTATAGTTTCTAACCCTGCTTTATTGAAAAATTCTGAGAATTCAGGAAACATGGATGCGATAAATTTGTATGAAAATGTGCACTGAATGAAATTCTGCCACAGCTCTGCCATACAAGTGTGGAGGCAAATTTGAACTGATCCAGAGTCATCCACCACATATTGGCCTCTGGTTCATCAGTATTGGAAAAAAAACTGAATTACCCCTTAAAACAGGGATAGGAAATGTATAGTCTTCCAAATGTTGGTGGACTGCAACTCCCACCAGACCTCACCATAGATTATGCAAACTAGGTCTGATGGTAGTTGCAGTCCAACATCATCTGCCGTGCCAAAGTTTACCCACCCCTGCCGTAAAGCTAAGCAGTTCTAGAGCATATTTCACATCTTGATTTCAGATATTACCCTTATCTTTTATCTTCCTCAGCTAAGATTTATGGAGATGACAAGACTCATATGCTTAAGCATCACAGATCCAAAGAATTGGAGGAGCGCCAGAAATTGTATCGGTGGGTTCTCATCGTTTTTTATTTTGAGTTATGATTTTTCAATATGATCTGTTCATAATGAAGCAGCAAGGAGAGGTGCTTTGTTTTATTTTCAAAAATATTTGACAGGTTTGAATAGGAAAGAATAAGAATCACTTCAGACACAAAGAAAATACTTGTCTTTCTGAAGGATATGAATAATGTGTGCATTGAACCAATATGTGCTATAGTTGACAATGGCTGGGCTTAAGAACAGAACAAAGTGTTACCCAATTCCACATTGGGTATGTCTGCATCACAAAATTATAGCAGCTCATTTCAGCTTTAAATATCATGGCTCCTTCTATGGAATCCTGGGATTTTTTAGGTACTTAGAATTCTCTGCCAGAGAGCTGTAATGCTGTAAGTAAGTAAGTAATTAAAACTTTAATTTATACCCCACTTTTTGTGGGTACAATCAAAGCAGCTTACAAAGATACAAGGGACTATATTAGTGAATTCTCCCCAAACTACAAATCTTGGGATCCCATTGGATGAAGCCATGACAGTTAAAGCAATATCAAACTGCTATAATTGTACAGTATGGAAACTGTCTACAATAGTACAATATTGTGTTTGTTTATCCACAGATGTAAATCTTTGTTAATTTTGTTCTCATAGAAAAGAGAATGTTTACATGGCCATAAGAAAGTTGCATAGCTTTCATGGAGTATTCACAGTTCAGGACTTACTCTGTGCAAACATAAAGCGAAACCTTGTGCGGTTTTGCACAGCATAAGTCCTGAACTGTGAAGATTCTCAGAAGTCACCTTGCTGGGTATTTCCAGCACTCAATAACTTTGTTGCTGTTGTTGTTCTTGCTCAAATATTTGTGACTACCCACAGATAAGGGCTGGCATCCTGTTCTATGATTCTAACTAGAGAGACCCAATTAATAAATTGTTGAGTAGTAAGCCAGCACCTAAATAAATCCAATGGATTTAATGAGTCCATTCTAATCAAGGCTAAAATAGAATTTAGGTCACTCAAGGTTGTTTTATAATTTTTAAAAAATTTCTTATTAATTCCATATATTTTGATAGTTTTCTTCCTTTGAGGTGTTTTAGATGGACTCTTGTGTTCCCACCTCTTTATATTTTGTAAAATATCAAATATAAAATAATACATATATTACTCATTACTGGCAATGGCAGGAATTATCACATGTAATTCGCTGCCGATTCCACTGGTCAAGTACAGCCCGGCTGCATCCTGGCTCCCAGGCACGCTTCAGCAGCAGCTTTTCCAAATTGGAAAGCTTCTCACTTTGAAAAGCAGCTGCCCAAGTGTGCCTGGGAACTGGGATGCAGCTGGACTGTACTCAGCCAGTGGAATCAGCAGTCAATTACATGCAATAATTCCCACCTACATCCTGCGTCCAGGCTGCATCCTGTTGGGGTGTAGTCAGAGTAAATCCCTGTCTTTATTTTTGTTTAGGTGTGTTAGAAAGTATCTAACATCTCTCTTCTCAGTTATTTGGGTCATCCCCAATGTTTCCTTTTTGTACCTTCTACTTTTTCTTTCTTAATTCTTCTTTTAGATGAAACAGAGGTGTGGCAAGAAAGGCAGCAGGCAGGTGGTCCTGATTTA
Organism: Urosaurus nigricauda; assembly: GCA_034509955.1. Classification (NCBI taxonomy): domain Eukaryota; kingdom Metazoa; phylum Chordata; class Lepidosauria; order Squamata; family Phrynosomatidae; genus Urosaurus; species Urosaurus nigricauda. Next base: position 135,601,943 of record JAOEGL010000004.1, read on the forward strand.
TCTGGATGCAAAATATGCTAGTAAATTATATCTACCGAGCCAAACTAGGGTTCCGAGAGGCTGAGCATTTACCCGCTCAAAGTCCTTGTGGTGGCACCTAGGCACCATCTTGGCATGGCACCTGTCCAGATGGCACATGCCATGATGACATTGCTCATGCTCAGTGCCCCTGTAGCAGCGGAAATAGGAGTTCCTTTTTGTACCGACTTGGGGACGTAGCATGCGGTTGCTGTGTCCCCAACCCAGCTCTTCCAGGGGCGGCATAGAGCCACCCCTTAGGGGTTGTTTGTACAGCCCCTCTGTCTCTTTTACACTTTGGCCATATCATGAGAAGACATGACTCATTAGAAAAGACAATGGTGCTTGGTAAGATATAGATGAAGACTGCTTTCTAGGTGGATAAACTCAATCAAGGAAGCCACGACTCTGAGTCTGCAGAACCTAATCAGGTCTATTGATAAGAGGGTGACTTGGAGGTCTCTTACTCATAGACTTTTTCACACAGGGGAAATTGGAAATTTATCCCAGAGTCATTCCAGAGTCAGTCAAGGGTCAATCATGGTGTTTCATGTTATTTCACAAAAGAATAGCACATGATGTAAAACACAATCCGCAGACATAATTGCAAGTGCAATCGTGGGTCATCCCAGGATTAGGTAAATTTAGAGAAACATCGAAGTTATAAATCCTTTTCCACCCCAAAATTGAAGTCAATTCGATTTTGCCTTGCATGGAATGCATGTCTGGATCATCCTTGGATTGCCTTCGCTAGAAAACACCCCATGACCCCTGACACCCCATGATCCTGCGATTTCTCTCCCTGTGGCTCTGCTCCCTGTATTCTCCGGAGGAATTAGAGACCCGTGCCTCAGCACGACCACCACCACCAGCCTGTTCCCTGACAACATCAGCGCCATCAGCACTGCCACCCACCCCACCGAGTAGACCCAGGAGGACCCTAGAGACAGCCCCAGACCCTGGAGGGAGGCATTGCCCAGCCCCAGGCTTGCATTGCAGGGGAAGTCCATCGCTGGGACGGGGCTCAGCTCAGCTACATCCCGATAGGGGCACCTCTGGAAAAGAATTGGATTATACATATCCTGTGTGACCTTGGGAAGGAAAGTTGATTAATGAATTAAGGAAATATGTCACTATTGCAGTGTGAGCAGTAGTCCACCTTTGATATCAGGCACAAGAGGAAGCAGCCAACAAGTAGAAACATTGCTGCATAGGGGTTCTTCTCCTTAATATCATCATCATCATCATCAGCAGCAGCAGCAGCAGCATTTTTTTTAATTTATTTATATCGTGCCATTCTTCCAATAACGGGATTCAAGGCAACTAACAACCTATATAAAAAGAATATTGTAGAGTGAATTAATCTGGTGGGGTGAAATGGGGAGGAAGGTGTCTGTCTCACTCTGGGCTATTAGTGACCATTAGGGGGCTGCACTGACCCTTCTAGAAGAACATGGTAGATGTCCCCTGCTGCATCTCCACATTTTTTTTTTAAAAAAAAATGATGTTTGCTTCCAAAAACCTTTTGCCACATTTTTATACCCCATTCCATTCTAGGACCAGGAGAGACCTTTTTTGCAAAAGGAAATGACCCAGAAGTGAGCTCTATTATATTTTAAAAACAGTGGGTCCTTGGTATCTGTTGAGGTTCCATTCTGGCCCCCTCCCAGATACCAAAATCTGCAGATGCTCAAGTCCCATTGTCCTTAATGGTGGGACAAACTTGCAGCCATGCCACCATTAAAGACAGTGGCACTGAAGTCTCCCTCTACCTTCCCTCCTCCCTCCCCCTTCCCTCCCTTCACCATCCTCCTTCCCTCCCTCCCTCCCTCCTTCCTTTCCCCTCTCCCCCCCCTATCTTTACCTCCTTCTTTCCTTCCTCTCTGCCCCAGCTTGGCTTTGGGGATGATGGAGTCTAGTTCCCAATCAACCAGGACTGGGACTGGGGCCAGGTCTCAGAGCCCAGAGGCTCTGTCCCGGGTGCTGTACGTGGGGACAGGGGCTCCAAGACTCAAGCCCCAGCCCTGGGCCCGGCCGACTGGGAGCAAGACTCTGCCCCTAAAAGCCAAGCCGGGGCAGAGAGGAGGGATGGAAGCAGGTAATGAAGGAGGGAGGGGGGGAGAGAGGAAGGAAGGAGGAGGGAGGGGACATTGCAGGTTTGTCTTCCGCAGATGCTCAAATCTGCGGATGAAAAGTTTGCGAACAAGGAGGGCCCGCTGTAAAGTCCTCTCCAGGGGTTGTCTAAGAAAAGATGGAGATAACAATGTCGTTGATGTATTCGATTTATATCCCACCTTTTCTTAGAGGATACAAAGACAGGTAAAAATTAAATACAGTGGGCCCTTACTATCCGCTGAAATTTGGTTCCAGACCCCTGTGGATAACAAACTCCATGGATGCTTGAGTCCCATTCAATACAATGGCATAATAAAATAGTTTCCCCTATATGGCAAAAATCAAGGTTTGCTATTTGGAATGAATACTTTTTTCCAGTACTTGGATGTGGTGGATGCTTCACTCTGTAAAGAATCCGTAGATAAGGAGGACCATCTATAATTATTAGTGAATTTACAGAATCATAAAGTTGGAAGAAACCACAAGTGCCATCCAGTCCAGCCCTCTGCCATACAAGGAACACACACTCAAAGCACCCCCGACAGGTGGCCATCCAGCCTCTCTTTAAAACATCATACTTTCTGCTACTTTCCCACCTATAGATCCACCTGATGTACAATGTAGAGATAATGGCTGCACATGCACTGGAACTGGAAGGTCTAATTTTAAATGCTAACCAAATTGTTACTGTTTAACTGCCATCAACTTCAACTTATGGTGACCCTATGAATGAACAAAATAGAATCATAGATTTGGAAGAGACCATAAAGACCATCCAATCCAATTCCCTGCCGTACGGGAAGACACGATCAAACCACACCTGTCGATGGCCATCTAACCCATTTAAAAAACCTTCAAAAGAGACACCACCACACTCAAAAGGCAATGTATTCCACTGTCAAACAGCTTCTGTCATCAGGACATTCTTCCTAACATTTAGGTGGAATCGCTTTTCCTTGAACTCATTGCGCCATGTCTCGGGAGCAGCAGAAAACAGCTTGCTCCATCCTCAATATGACATCACTTAAAATAATTAAAAGATACAATAGAGATTTTACAATTCTGAAACTAATTATAGTAAGGAAAATATTATGGTACAGTACAGCAAAGTGTACATAGCCTGCTTTTATCCTGAAAAACCATACAAATAAAAATAATTGGAAATGTATTTACTGTAATTTTTTAGCTACATTATTTTCAGTTTTGGAAATACGATAATATGAAAAGTAAATGTTGTTGATTTGCTCATCACTTCCTTTGATACTTAATCAGGTGGGCAGAATGGCAGCCAGGCTTTCCACTGAGCATAGATGCCAAATCTCACAAGGATTTGCCTCGCAACATCCAATTTGACAGTGAAAAAGGAGTTGATTTCATTTTGAATTACACCAAGGCGTAAGTATTGTGATGGGAGGTGAAATGCTTAAGTCCTTCCAGAGCAGCATTATTTCCACAGGATAATCGTAGTTAAAATGAGAATTTAACACTAAATTCTCAAATGTTGTAAAATCAGATGACGTGGTAGTCCGTGCCATAGATTTCCCAGCATCTAGGTCAAGAATGGTGATTCTTTTGGATCATATAGTCACAGGATCATAGGATTGAAAGTGATTGCAAAGGCCATCTAGCTTAATCCCTATCATACAAGAATGTACAACTATAGCACTAGATAATTGTTCAGCTGAAAAATGGGGATGTGGGGGATGCTTAATGTAACAGAAAAGCTTCACAACAGCCCAGGTCTTAGGCACATGAAAAATCTGGGAAAGGAAACCAAAGTTTCAGAGATGAATAGAAAGGCTTTTGAGATAACTGGCACCTCTCTCCCCTCACCCAGTTGAATGAATGTCATTTTAATAGATGATATTCAAGGACTTACTCTGGATTTCAGGAAGTGCTTGCTTGATGCAGTACCCCAACTTCCTTTTAGATGAGCTTTGTTCTCATAGTGGGCAATGTGGCTCTAGGAGAAAGGATCCAATATGTCTTGGATATAGACTTCTTTTGTTATAGTAATATTTTCATTTATAGTCCACTTCATTAATAGAACAATGCAAGGACTCCTACAAGTTTGGCTGGGGGATCAGTGACTGGGGTGGGTTGAAGATGACCCAGAAAGTCAGATTAATTTAGATGAAGGGCTTAAGTTCAATATTGTTTTGAAAACACTAATATAATTTAATTGGTGATATTTAATTGCTATAGATAAAATCTAATCCTCTTCCATTAAAGCTATGGCAAAGAATTTCAAGCTGAAGCCAGAAAAGTAGATGGATAGGAAAAGTGAAAGTTGCAGGATGATGGAAGACAGTAAAGCTGCAACAAATATTTATTAAGTGCTTTATTTTATTTTATTTTATTTTAGAATGGAAAATCTCTATGTTAATCGCTTCATGCATATGTTCCAATCTTCCTGGAGTGACTTTGCAGATTTTGAAAAGATCTTTGTCAGAATAAGCAATACAATTTCTGGTGAGTTTCACTGCAATTTGTGGATACTTCAATCAGGAAGGATCAAATATTTACCACTATTTCAAAGCATTTGGTACAATCAAATCAGTCCAAAAACAGATGCACGCGAAGTTGGGAAAACAAAACTGTTGGTTTTTGCTAGACTAAGGGGCTGTGCAGACCGCCCCTGAAAGGGCAGCCTGCAGCCGCCTCTGTGTTTCCCAGGTCAGGGAACTGCAGGCAACTGCTTGCCATGGCCCCAATCTGGCCTTTCCAGGGTGCAAAAAGGAGCTGCAAAAAGCGGTTCCTTTTTGTGCCCTGGAAAGGGTGCAATAGCCATGGCTCCACGGCTTTAAGGCAATCCTTTGGCATTGTGTCATGTAGATGCAGCACCAGAGGAGTACCATGATGCCATGTGCTATGTGGAGTGGCGTGTGGCATCACATTGCCATGGGAGCAGAGTCGTGGCATGCGTCATGTGGATGCCACGCCCCAACTCCACCGCCAGGCTGGCCTTAATGGCTGGTCTGCACAGCCCCTAACTCATCTTCTGGAGAAACAGAAATTAGGCAGAATTGGGCCAAGTAGGCCTAGATACTCTGCTTACATTGGATGCCTAAATGCATTGGAAAAAGAGAATATGCATTCAGTAAAGAAGAGTAGCAGGAGCCACAGAGAGAGCAAAGCAGAGTCAAGGAAGGAACCCTCTACTGTCCAGCGAAGTCAAATAAATAATGTTGCTATCATTGGGATTTGGGCAAGCTGTTTCTTTCTTTGGGTAGTGAGTCTTTCATGGCCTGTCTGAACCAATGGGCTGCCTCTGGCTACCATCTTTAATGGGTACACAGAAACATTGAAACTGGATCAAATGATGAACCACATTTAGACCAGAGCCTTTTGTGTAGTGAAAACTAGTCAGAATGCTCTCTTGTCGAGCATCCATTCTAACTGCTTAATGGAGATCCTGTTCAAACAGTCCTTGGGAGACCTCCCAGGTGATCTACTTTGAAAGAAATCTGAATGGTGAAAGATTTGGATGGTTTCCTAGGATTGTTCAGATGTTGTTGTTGTTTTTTTTCCTTCCCTTTTCTCTTTTTAGCAGAGTGATGCAAATTACCTCACACATGCATTCCTGGTTTGTTATTCACACTATGGAACTGCATCTATGCACATCTCTGGGAGTTTGGTTGCTTACACATGCCAGCACTCGAACATGGAGTCAACAATGTGAATGTTTTTGAAACACATTCAAGACATGCAGAGTTTAATCCCGAATTATGTAGGGTCTATTTGCATCAGTTATTTACACTGCAAATCTTTTTTTTTTAACTCAGGAAAAAACCTGGTATCGATTATTCCAGGTTAAGTGGGTTTTTTGGCAGCATTCCTCTTTAAAAAACCTAAATTTGGTGCATTCGCTATGCATGTGAACAACAGAGATTCAATACTTATTCCTCCTGGATTATTTTCGCTGTCTGAATAGGGCCCTAATGATGGAATCAGGAGTACTATATTTGTCACCCTCCCTGCTTCTTTGTATACACCTTTCATCATGATGTTGTCCATTCATTTCAAGCGATATACTTTCTCAAGTTGATTCTAAAAAGTCAGAAGGAGCAGCTTTACCTCTGTCATCAACCAAATTATTGTATGTTTCTCTGGATTTTCTGCTTGAGATCAATACATTTACATATCTATAGACTGGCATCTGTAGTATTCTATCTATGTGTGAGTGTCTCTACCTGTTTGGAGAGATTACTCTTACCCTGCCACTAAGATAGGTCTTGATATAGCTCAGAGGATGTGGCATTCCTCCCTGACAGGCTGGTCTTACAGCTTTATTTGACACATGATAAAAAGCTAAGTGGAATGTTTATAAAGGACACACAGACATAGACAGACACGTAATTTTCAGATACCAGATGATAGACCATTTAAGACATTGTCCCAGTGACGGTTTGTGACATACTATAAACTCATATCTGTGAATGTATAGCTGACCATGTGAAGAGATAAGCAATAGTGACAAATAAGCACTTGCTTCTCATTTTGCTCCAACCATCGCTTTGAGGCTTCCTCTACCCTTATTGTTTTTCCTTTTTTAAAAGACATGTACTTTGGCACAGAGTAGCTAATTTTTTTGACTAAAAATAACATTTAGCAGAATTTTCATTTTTTTCCCTTTAGAGTATGTGATGCAGCATTGGCAAGAAAATTTTATGTTTGGATACCAGTTTCTAAATGGGTGCAATCCTGTATTGATCCAAAAGTGCACAGAATTACCAAAGAAGTTTCCAGTGACTACAGAAATGGTAGAATGCAGTTTGGAGAGGAATCTTACTCTGGAAGAGGAAATAAAGGTACCACCTATTTCATTATTTTTGTACTCTTCAGAAATGTTTTTGGCTTTTCAGGAATTTTATTAAAAATATAGATTAAAATATTGGAAGAGAATTCTTTTTCCCATCCTAGGAGAAAATTTTGAACTTTAAAGTTGTTATAGAATCAGTCAGTTTCTTTTGTATAAACTTCTGCTGTGCAAAAATCTTCCAGGACTACAAATTCAAGTTCATTTCCTTTAACACCATGCATTTAATAGACCTGTGTCTCCATCCTAAAGGAAACAGATTTCATAGGACAGCAAATTCTGGAACCCCCATCCCTCATGATTCCAACAAGGCAAATATCTTTATCAATGTAACAAAGAAATTAGCATATTTAATAGTGAAAATGAAGTTGTTTGGACTTTTTGGCTGGCATAGGAAACATTTATTATTGTGTTGATATAACACAATATAATACATTTTTCCAATTGCCCTAACTCTACAGCAAGTTTGATGTATTTGTACCTGAATATTACAAACCTAAAGTCCATCTCTAACAGAAACAAATTAAATTAAATTCCAAATTCCTGAAAACCATTCAATTTTCCCCATAGAATAAAACATATGGATTAAGAGTATTTATACACATTTGTTTCCATAATTTGTTTTTTCCCCTTATTTTTGTGTGTAGAAGTCATGATCCTATGCTTATAATTCAACATGGGGGTTTTGTTCAAAATTCATCACCCAAGCAAATAGCATAGATACACTTAAGTGCATAAAGTGCTACTCTTGGTCTGAGAAAGATGAAGCACTGGTTCAGTTATGAAGTTTACTGGTTGACTTTGAGTCTTCGTCTCAAGGCCTACACTTACTTTCAGGATTGATGCTGGAATAATATGTAGAGAATCCCATTTATGATGTTCATGTGTTCTTGAAGGTATTTTTGTTGTTGTTAACTTCCTTCAAGTCGACCTCGACCCATGGCGACCCTGTGGATGAGACGTCTCCAAGACTCCCTGTCTTCTACTGCTCTACTTAGTTCCTGCAAATTCATACCCATGACCTCCTTAATAGAGTCCATCCATCTAGCATGCGGTCTTCCTCTCTTGCTACTTCCTGGAGTCCTGGTGGCACAGTGGTTAAATGCCAGTATTGCAGCCACAACACTGTGAGTTGGATCCCAGGGCTCCAAGGTTGACTCAGCCTTCCATCCTTTCGTTAAGTGGTAAAATGAGTACCCAGCTGGTTGGGGGAGATTGTAAACCCCTTATAGAGTGCTGAGTTCACTATTAAGCAGTATAGAAATATAAATGCTGTTGCTATTGCTACTTCCCTCCACCTTTCCCAGCATTATTGTTTTTTCTAATGAATCCTCTCTTCTCATGATTTGTCCAAAATACGACAGCCGAAGCTTTGTCAGTTTAGCTTCCAGGGACATTTTTGGCTTGGTCTGCTGTAGGACTTATTTGAACCTGTATACCCTGAAGATATAATGTCTATGATTCTATGATGATTCAACATGCCTTATGATTCAACATGCCATTTAACATGCCTTATGTTTAACATAGGGCATTTCCTGTTTAATTCCTGTTTAATTCCTGTTTAAATCCTGTTTGCCCTCTAGTGTGATAAACCTCTATGTCTCCTTGCCTGTGGCAGTGATAACCTTTTGGGGACGTTGTTCTAGACAATTTGCTAGAATACTTTTGGTTGTTGCCCAAGGTACGGTGGTCAGATTCAAGTTGAAATTCTAAGCAGAGGACTTCTTAGAAGTAGAAACAAGGGGTTGCCTTAACTCACTGGGAAATAATAATAATGCTTGAAAACAGGAGAGGGATAAGTCACTCCTGCTAAAATTCCTGAAGCTGGGGAAGTTAGAGAGGGCATTCTGAGGATGACAAAAAGTGAGATGGCTCTGAGGCACTTCTAACATAAAAATGGGTTGGCACAAAGTCAGGATTGGTCACTTTAGAGTATTAAGTGCAGTCCCAAACAGCAATGACTGCACTTCAGCAAGTAACTAATAATTACGGTAGACTGGCAATAAATCCTTTTCCATATGTATTTATAATATGTTTTTGACTCAATATTAAATAAGATACAAGCTAAATCAACAATATTATTTACAGGGAGAGCAAAATAAACCAAAAGAAACAGGTGGTATATGTTCACATGTCCTTTCTCACAGCAAGGAAACATTTTCATAGTGGATTATGAGCTTCTGGATGGTATTGAAGTCAATAAGCGAGATCCCTGCACGATACAGTATTTGGCTGCTCCAATCTGCTTACTGTATAAGAATTTGGAGAAGAAGATTGTTCCTATTGCAATCCAGGTAATCTGTATCTTACCTACTAAAATATTATCTCTGTCATTATTGACAGAATAGCTAACTGGTTTTTTAAATACTTTTCAGATAAACCAAGATCCAAAACCAGACAATCCTATTTTCCTCCCATCCGATGCTAAGTATGATTGGTTATTGGCTAAGATTTGGGTTCGATCTTCTGATTTTCACATACATCAGACGGTTACCCATCTTCTCAGGACTCACTTAATTTCAGAAGTGTTTGCAGTGGCAATGTTTCGGCAGCTGCCTTCTGTCCATCCTCTTTACAAGGTAAGTCATTTTGGTGTCAGGATAATGTGGTTATTTTGCTTTTGCAAGGTCTGCCTATATTCTGGTAACAGTTAGGAAAATATGCTTGTCCCTCCATATTCACTGGGGTTAGGGACACAGGACCCCGTGAATGTGGAAGAACCACAAATAACAAAAACACTATGTTTTTACCAGAGAGAACATCTCTCTAGGAATCTCTAGGTCCCCCAGTGCAACTCTGTGGTCAACATCTGCCAGACATTGACCACAGAATTGCACAGGAGGCACTACAAATGCCTTGTGGAGTGTTTTCTCTAGGAATCTCTAGGTCCTTCAGTGTGACTTTTGGTTAAAGTTGACCATAGAGTTGCATTGGAGGACCTAGATATTCCAAGAGAGAACATACTAATAAAATCTGTGAATAATCAGATCCGCAAAAGTCAAAGCCACAAATGTTGAGGGACGAGTGTATACCAGTTTCCTAGTAAATTAATTGTTAATAAAACAAATAAAAATGCAACATAAATATTTAAGCCGGATGAGTCTAACAGCATCCAGCCATTATAATATGTTAAAATGCTACTTTTTAAAAATCAAGATATTTAACTACCTGGTGGGGACTGTAAGCAATTTTCAAGTTTGTGAGAAAATAAAGTTTGAGATCCACTTTTCACAGGATCAGTAGTCCTCAAGCATGTTGTAACATCTTAGCTGCAGATAAGAGATGGGTTGTTTAGATCCCTTTTAGTCCATTTTTTACCCCTAGTTATGAGACAACCAGCAAATTGAAGATTAACGTAGACAAAGACAGAGGTGCTCTTGTCAGGCAAGAGGCAAATCAGGGAACAATAATCAACCTCTGTTGAATGAAGTTACAGTCTCCTTGCAGGCTGAGGTTTGCAATTTGCATCTACCCCTGAATGTAGTTGTTCATGCTTTGGCTGTGGTCTGGGCTGTATTTTCATAGTTAAAACTAGTGCATCAATGGCACCTATTCATGAAGATAAGAGATCAGGTCACAGTTACACATGTTTGTTACATTCTGTGATGGCTACTTTACATAGGGTTCCCTTTTAACTGCATCCATAAACTTCAGTTGTTCCAGAATGTTGCAACCAGGCATTGCTTGACCCAGTTTTGGGGGCACGTTATTCGTTATGGGTCACAGGTCAAAGGGCTGATCATGACCTGGGATCAGGTCATTTTAAAGATCCTGTTCTCTTTGCCATTTTTTGTGGGTGTCACCACTGTTACTGCTGTTGGTCCATTCTGTATTTTAATGATTTTTTTTAAAATCTTTCCTGAATTTTCTGTTGCCTGGTAAACCAAGTTATACTGGCATAGCCTGCCTTCCTAGCAGAACCATATTGAGAATACTGTAAGGAATATTTCATACTGAGCCATTTTCTTTTCTGGTTTACAGCTCCTCATATCTCATGTAAGGTTTACAATAGCCATCAACACCAAAGCCCGTGAGCAGCTTATATGTGAATATGGCCTTTTTGATAAGGTGAGAGGGTTTTGCTTTCTTCATTGGTCTAGAAGCTCTACGGGTGAGGAAAGTGTTCTCCAACAGAAGCAAACTCCCCCCCCCCCCCCAAAAGACAACAGCACAGCTAAAAACAAAACATAGCAGAGCAAAACAGTAATTAATCCCTGAAGTCCAAATGAAACAGAATGCAAAGGGATTTTGTAGCACCTTTGGGAATAATTGAGCAAAAGGAGTTGTAACATAAGCTTTTGTAGATTTGGCCTACTTCCTCAGATGCATGGAGTAAACTGGTGCCCAGGAAAGACCTTTATAATCAGATTGTATAAATTTCCATAGAAATGCAAACTGTGGATATGGTGATGAGATGACAAATTCAACTTTATCAATGACCGTTGAGAGACAAAAGCAGGAGGAAAAATGTCTTCTAAATCTCAAAGGTGATATAAGATCCCTTTGAATACTAATATTCCAGTCTAAAATGGCTATGCCTCTGAATTCTACTTACTGAAACAGAAGGTTTTAACTTATCAATCATTAGGGATGACTTTCAAACTTTCCTTTGAAGGCAGTTCTATAATATGCTGCTGTTAAAGAAAAGACGAGAGAGTTTATCACACGGGAGGAATTTCTCTCAATTTCGAATGGAGCCAATTCAAATTCATGTAAATTTGCTAGTTTAGCGAATTTACGTGAATTCTAATTCCATTTGGAATGCGTTCAGAATGACTTCCCATTTCCTGAAAATGCCCCCCCCCCATTGCCTGAATTTGCGTGAGATACTCTAATATGCAATTACATGAAACCCATGATTGCGTTCGGAATGACTTCCCTTTTGCCTGAAATTACGTGAGATACACTCATATGCAATAATGTGAAATCCCATGATTGCATTCGGATTGCCATTGCATTATACCTCCAAATTCCACCGTATGATAAACTCCACAATTCCTATTGGAGGCTTATTAAACCTCTCCATGAGGTGAAAACCACAACCTTCTCAGAGCTGAATACTGAACTATACATTAATTTCTGTAGAGCCGGTTTGAAATTCTCAAATCTGTCTTCCAGTAAGGAGCAAAACCACTATGAAGCAGCTCCTATAGTCCTGAAAGAAAGCCTCCCCCCACAAAAAAATGGTGCCAAAAGATACTAAGAGGTCCAAGATAATCAATAGGGTCATGCTCTCTCAGTCTCTGTCTTGGTGAAGAGCTATCTATGTGGCTGAGGATATCTCATGCATGCTTACTCTTATCTGTTTTAAATGGGGGGGGGGGTCAATTTATTTATTAAGAGTATGTATTATTCCAATATATTTTAGTCATGTAAACCACCTTGATTGCTGCAGCAGAAGGGTGGGGTTTAAGAATAAAGTTTATTTATTTATTTATTTATTTATCTGTTCAGTGGAACCTGTTGTCTAGGAATCATGTTTAGAATTGCAGCCTCAACCCTAATGACAAGGCAGAAACCAAATTGAAATAGAGCCACAAAACTGCATCTTCCAAATTTGCCTTGCAAGAAACTGGGTACCATTGTCTTCAGCATTTCAGCCCCCTCCCCCCCAAGTCACATTAGAAACTTATTTTCCAGTTGAGCAGAATCACTTTTTTTCTTACTTTTTGGGAGGAGTAGTTTAACAACTTTTAAGGGATTCTACCCACTTTTAAGAGCATTTATTTGCACACCCATGAAATTGTCTTTGATTAATACTCTGTACCATTTTTGGGGGGTGCCAAAGGCAAATGCTACTGGAGGAGGCGGACATGTGCAAATGGTTCAGCGAGCAATGAAGCAACTCACCTACGGTTCCCTCTGCTTTCCTGAAGAAATCAGGGCACGACACATGGAAAGTTATGAAGATATTCCATACTACTACTATCGAGATGATGGTCTCAAAGTGTGGGAGGCAATAAGGAGGTACAAGGCTTCCTGAAATAACGTCTGTTATGTTATGCAAACTCTGGAGAGCAATAACAAAATGACAGAATCTTTGGAGTGTAGTTTGGTTGTGGCATTTCACTTCTAATAACATTTGGAGTATGTTGGGGGAAACTGGGTTCTTCCTTCTCAAACCAATCCCATTTTGTATCATTTTGCTCTTTGCCTGTCAAAACCAGTGACTCCCGAAGTTCAAAATTTTCAGGATTCAGTGGTAAACTCAGAAAATTGTAGCTTTATCCCAGAGACTTTCTTTCTCAGAAGTAAATAACCAGTGTTGTTGTTGTTGTTGTTGTATGCCTTCGAGTTCTTTCCAACTTGGCAAGATTTGTTCAGAGGAGGTTTGCCATTGCCTTTCCCTGAGGCTGAGAGCATATGACTTGTCTAAGGTCTCCCGGTGGATTTCATGGCTGAGTGGAGAATCAAACCATGATCTTCCATAGTTGTAGTACAACATTCAAACCACTACACCACATCAGCTCTCAATTAAACCAGACACAATTTCAAATCATTGGTGGGCTATTTTCTCATTTGTTATAAAAACAAACAACTTTGTTCCTCTTGTAGTTGTTTCACATGCTACCCCCCTCCTTATTTCTTCTGTCTGCTTTCCCGGGGAAATGACCTTGGGTATACTTGAGCCAGGCACAACCCCCATTTATTTCAGCACAAACAAATGTGATCAACAATAAACACCCCACTCCATCTCCATATCATTACTCACAATAAACACCACATTTCATATCCATATTATGATAAATAACTTGTTAAATGCCCTGCAAGGCCTACTCTAGTTAAGAACGGATCAGTTAGACCAGTTACAGTATGGCTGAAAAAGTGAGTAACTTGTTTGTAGCCTTTTCATTAATCTGTGTTAGTTCTTCACTTTTATTAAGAGCAAAGCATGATGTAAAACCATGTAGGTCTGCTCTTCCTCTTCTGTATTTCTCTCTGGGCCACTTCCCATTTTTGTTGCAATTGCAGTTATCACAATTATGCTGATGTTGCACCAGTGTTTCCTTCATCTAGATCACAAAATGTGAACCATGGGAACTCATTTTGAAACCCAAAGGCCTAATTAATTGCCCTTAAAATAATTCCTGGAATGGATTTTGGCTTAATTGTATTTAACTTTGAATTTGATTGTTCCCACTGTATTTTTCCTAGAATGGGATTGGCTGCATGTTTTTGGGTACACATAATTGAAGAAGCACATAGAAATAGAATTTCATCTGTTCTGGGTTACCGTATACACAAAAAGACAACAAGGCAAAATCATACTATGCATGATCCAAAAAAGAATTAAATCATTTTAATACATTTTATTGATATTAAACCAGTATTCTCAAGTAAATATATGATTTCATTTATCTCCCCCCCCCCACCACTTCTCTATCTTTTGAGTAGATTGTATTCAACATTTGCTGAATCTGATACCATCTACACTGTCATTCACAAAAGCTTTCTCTTGACTTGTGGCCCAATGTAACTGAGTTCTGGCCCAAATCCATTTCTCATTATCCAAAGATTCATCTATCTCAACGTTACTTTCCCATTTAGGAGATTACCACACGCGGCTTTTAAATCGTGATTCCATTGGGAGAAATGCTGTTTCCCACCCATAGCTGTCCTGTCCCCCATCCGTCCCTTTTAATTCATGTGGGAAACCCATGAATGAACTGGCAATCCCACAATGCCTCATGTGCAAAAATTCATTCCTAGGACAGTTGCACAATTGCCAGTCACATGGTGTCAGTGTCCCCTCTTCTCCCTTTATCCCTCCCCCTTGCTAGTTTTTTTAATTTTATATTTTTCCTTTTTTTTTTTTTTGCAATTTCAGAGGTCTGCAACCTTAATTTAAGTTTTTTTAAAAAACTTTTTAAATCATAAATCATGGCTGCAGAGTTCTGGAACTGCATGAAAAATGTTGGAATTAAAAAAAAAACCCTTAAAAGATACAAAACGTTTCTCAGTATTTTGATTTGTTCTTTACTGAAAAGTAATTTATCTAATTCTTTACAATACCTCAAGGGCAGTCTGTAGCCACCTTTTTTTCTGCAGAACTTCTCCGCAGCAGCTAGATGCTGTGGCGAAGCAAAAAAGGAGTGGGGAAACCCTGCTCCTTTTTAGTATCGCAGTTGTGGCGCAATAAACCGAAAAGGCGCCACTAAGCACCTTTACGCTGCCACAACTATACAACTCCATCTAGAAGCTGCGCAGTTGTGGCATCGTCAATACGCGCGCCGTCTAAACAGCATTACGTAATGACGTAATGACGTGCTAGGATTGGGGAGCATGCAAATGCTGCATGCTCCCCAGCCCTAATCACGGCATGGGGACGGCCCTTTTGGGCTCTCTCTACCGCGCCTCAGATAACTATATTTTCTGAATAACTGAGCAACAACTGTGGTGTCTCCAAATACTGAAACAGAGATAATTGTCCATTATAAATTTTATGTCAAATTTGAGAATATGCAACACTACATCCTTAAAGAGAATTTGTAATATTGGCAATACTGCTTTTTCCAAGAGTATAATATTACCTATTTGTCTTTGATATACTTCTACATCGTAATCTATTAATGTAGAAAGAGACTAATCTGGATTGAGTTTATCTTTAAAAAGACAATTAATGTGGAGATTCTTTCTAATTTCTTGTAAATCTTTTTTACTATGATTGTTTGTTGTTGTTAACTGCCCTCAAATCGACCTCGACTTATGGTGACCCTGCAGATAAGACATCTCCAAGATTCCCTGTCCTTCACTGCCCATGGCCTCCCTGATCGAGTCTAACCATCTGACACGTAGTCTTCCTCTCTTTCAACCACCTCTCTTTCAACTTTCCAGCATCATAATTTTTCCTAATTAATCATTCCTTCTCATGATACGACTAAAGTACAACAGTGTCAATTTAGTCATCCTGCCTTCCAAAGAGAGTTCAGGCATGATCTATTCTAGGACCCATTAGTTTGTCTTGTCCTCAGCACTCTTCTCCAGTGCCACATCTCAAATGAGTGGATTTTCTTTCTATCTGCTTTCTTCATTGTGTAGCTCTCTCATCTATAAATGTTAATTGGGAATGCAGTGTCTTGGAAAATTCTCTCTTTAGTGTTCAGAGTTATATCTTTGCACTTTAGGATCTGGTCTAGTTCTTTCATAGCTGCCCTTCCCAGTTCTAGTCTTCTGATTTCTTGACTGCAGTTTCTGTTCTGGTCAATGTTACTTTACTTTACTTGCCACCATTCTAAAGAAAAGAATTTTAATTCTTGGTAGACAATATTAATTACAGTATAGATATACCTAAATTTATATTTTAGTCAGATTTGATCAACGGACATATACAGTTGTCCATGTGTGTATGTTTCCTAGTTTGGAATTTGGTGCATCATCATCTGAAGTATTCTCTCTTGCTACTTCCATATGACGTATTAGCTGCGTCATATTTCTTACTTTTTATTATCTCTTCTTTTTTATATATCTGTTTTGACACTTTTGGTTTCCTTATGTTTTTGAGTACTCTGAACATGTTTTTGCATGCTTTCAGGAGTTAGGGCTTCGAAGACATGTATACAGAAATGTAAAGATTGTGTACATGGATCTGCAGAAATAAGCTCTCTCCCACTGGTGGACGCATGCAGGCTTTACAGAGCATGGATAAAGAGCCTGTCATTTAATCCTGTCAGTATGGACAAGGATTCACCAAAGACATTCATTGGAACTGTTTGTTTAGACTTTAGGCCCTGCTGTGAGACCAGGCTTTTAAAGGCAGTAAAGGATAGGTTTCCATAGCTTTTCTGCACTAGTCCAGCATTGTTTGTGTTGTTCAGCACTCAAATTTGCATGTGTAGTTTACTATCCTTCTGCCCTCAGAGTCAGTATTTGTTGAGCCTTTGACTTCGATGGCACCAACACCACCAACATCTCATAGAACAATTTGAATTTTTGGAAGAAGTTATGACCAATTATCACTTTGTCCATGTAAATGCTCTCTCCCTCTCTCACTACACTGAAAGGGAAAAATACAGTTAATAGTGCAAGTTGTATATGAACATAGACATTTTGCCGACTTCCCTTGCTTTTACCTACAGCTTTGTGACAGATGTTGTCAACATCTATTATGAGAGTGAAGAGAGAGTATGTGAAGATGCGGAGCTCCAGGCCTTTGTGAAGGACATTTATATCTATGGGATGAGAGGCAACAAGGCTTCAGGTGAGGTTGAACTAGATTCTGTGTCCTGCTATGCTGCCCAGTGTGTTAATTATAGTTTCGCCCTTAGTGGGTCAATTGGGATTAGACAGACAGAAAAAAATCTGGCCAATAACCCCCCTTCTTTTCCTGGAAAAAACGGAATTACAGGAGAAAACTAAAATAGATGGAATATTGTACAGTACTTCCCAGAACTTTAGGCATTTAGTTAAATATAGATAACAAATATTGATAACTGTCATACATCAAAGTGTCTTAACGAAAACCCTGAACAGACATTAATATTTAATTATGTACTTTATATGTGTTCTGAATCATTGTATTAAAAGAAGTATGAGATTTCAGTTGTTCTGAGTCTTGCAGACTCAGGGCTGTGGCTTCCTTGATTGAGTTGATCCATCTGAAGCCAAGTATATTACTTCTCACATACAGCTGCTATCATACTATTTAAATGGGAAATGTTCAGTATTCTAAAGATAATAATGTTCCTTTCCCCATTCTTCTCCCTATTGTTAATTGATTTTTGATACAATACTAAGCCAATACAATACCAAAGGACAAATACAAAAAATAGACAAAAACATAAACAAAATAAAACAAACCTTAAAAGAAAAAAGACAAGGAAAAGGAAAGAGAGAAAAAAGGGGGGAAATCTGCTAAATACAAAATTAACACAAATGAAAATACATCCATTCAGTCACCCATTAACCCACCACCCTGTGAAATTTATTTCTTCCCATTCATCTGTCTTGTAGTTTTATATCCATTTGTCTAACTAAAAGACAAAGAAATGAATAGAGAGCGAAGGAGATTAAAGAAAGTAAAATAAGGTTTTTTCCTTCACTCTCTGTTTGTTCCCCCCCCCTCTCCTCTCTTTAAGAATTACTTCTACCTTAAAACCTATTACTACTATGTCTCCTCTTACATTTTTAACATAATCCATAAAAGGTTTCCAACTCTTTAAAAAAATTATCTGTACCATTACCATTTATTAAATTAGTTAGTTCCACTAGTTCGGTAAAGTCCATAATCTTTTCTAGCCATTCTGAAGAACTCGGTATTTCTTCTTTTTTACATTTTTTGGCATAAATTGACCTTCCAACCATAAACATATAATATAATAAGGTTTTATATTCTTTTTTCATATTATTTTCAAAATCAATCATATTTAGCAAATATAGTTCAGGTCTAGACCACATCTTTCCCCAAGTTCTTTTGTTCAACAGAGGCAATTTTTTACTAACACTTTCTAGCTTTTTTACACGTCCTCCAAAGATAGTAAAATGTTTCAACCTTTTGGTGGCGTTTCCAGCACTTATTTGTTATTCCCTTATACATTTGCCCTAACCTTTCACGAGTCAAATACCACCTTAAAAACATTTTATAGTAACTTTCTATTAGAATATAACAACACGTGAACTTTAATTCTCTAGTGAAGACTTTCTCCCACTGATTCTTATATCCTATATTCTTTGCCCACTGGACCATACATTCCTTAACTTGTTCATTTTCTGTATTAAATTTTAATAACAATTTATATAATTTGGCTATAATATGATAATCTGTCAAATTTATTATATTCTCAAATTCTGTTCTATTCTGTTCAAAACAATAATTTATA
The DNA here is from genome assembly GCA_034509955.1 of Urosaurus nigricauda. Classification (NCBI taxonomy): domain Eukaryota; kingdom Metazoa; phylum Chordata; class Lepidosauria; order Squamata; family Phrynosomatidae; genus Urosaurus; species Urosaurus nigricauda. The sequence goes on from JAOEGL010000004.1 coordinate 135,620,711, forward strand.
TTATCTTCTTTAAATCTTTCCCTTAATTGGTAATATTCCAACCACTGTAATTTAAATCTTTCTTCCTCTAATTTTTTTTAAACTGTTTAATATTCCAACCACTTTGATCTTTCTCTAAAAGATCAACATAAGTCAACCAGTTTCTCACATTCTGTCCTGTAAAAAGCTTCTTGTGTGGATAGCCATTTAGGAATATCCTCGCAGGCTATGACTAATTTATAATAATTTCTAATATTGTTACAACATTTTCATCTTGGATCTAGGATATTTGTCACAGTTGCTATTACCCCGTATTATTACATTATAAAGCACCACTGTAAAATATTTCACTCATATGTTTTAACATTTTTAAAAATTAATCCACAAAGATTTTCCCTAGACCTTTCTAGCTGGTGCATAATTTACTTGTGTTGTGTGTACCATGATTTTCCAGAGTATAACTGGCATCCCAGTGCCATGTCTTTGCCTGTCAGATCATGCAAACAAAAGTTGTGACTCTTCAGAATAAATATTTTGCATTAGTCTTCTAACAGAACCAACCATTGGTAGAACATGTACTCTGGAAAAATAGGCCAATGTTCAAATTAATATCATAGGTTTCTTGGATACATTGACCTAAATCCATTTGATAGTCCTGCTACCATAGATCCATTGGATCAATGGGTTTTTCATAAATTCATTTACCATTCAGCAGTTGATTCAATGGGTCTACTCCAATTGGGAGCAGAAATTGAATTTAAGTCTATAGTTTAGCACATGTGATTCTTAAAGCCATATATATATAGCTGTATCTGATAGTACAGTTTTGAGGAAGACTGAGTCCAGAACACTGTAGGTGGTGCTGTTCACAATTGTACAATAGTGACTTCCTCTGGGAGACAATTACTATTTTGCCCACATAAAAGACTCATTTTTAAAAATCTTTTCTGGTTTCTGCAACTCCCTGAATGTTTTATCATATTACACGGGAAGTCTTAGCAGGTCTGGCAGACAGTCTTCTGCCCCTGAAAACAGCCTTTCCAAAAATGCAAAAAAAAAAGGCACCAAAAAAAGCAAGGGGGAAGGCAAGAATAAAAGCAGGGTGGATGGGGCAGAACTGGATAAAAGTCCACTTCAAGTTTTCAGATATGTTTTTTATCTTTAAAAGTGCAGGAAGTCACTGTAACCTATTTGAAATGTTAATTACTGCTCCTAGAAGCCTCCGAGAAAGATAGTTCATCTTCCTTTTTTGCCAGGAAACACATGGCCTGAGGAGTCTGTTCTTTGCCCACCCCTGCTTTATATCTGCAGTTGCACCATTGTCACATTGTTGAGTCTGAGGCAAAGGGTCAGAAAAAACAATTTATATAATTTGGCTGTAAAATGAACATCTCCCAAATTTATTATGTTCTCAAATTCTGTTCTGTTCTGTTCAAAACCATAACTTTTGTTGTCTTCATCATGAGATTGAGAAAAAGAAATGTTATTTTGTTTTGTTTTTTAAAAAAACTCAGAACAATTTGGATCCTTTCATTTAAAATTATTAATTTAGGTTTTTCCTCTGCCTTTCAGGATTTCCTAAGACAATCAAGACACGGGAGAAGCTGTCAGAATATCTTACCGTAGTGATATTCACAACATCAGCACAACACGCAGCTGTAAATTTTGGTCAGGTCTGGTTTATTTTGAAGTAATTCTGTACCTGGGCTTTCAATATGATAGGGGTCGGCAAAGGAATATCAGAAATGGGAAAGTGTCAGATTATCTGCTCTCAGAAAGCACAGAAAAGGCAAACCAAAGAAAATATTTTTTGGACAGGAAATAACAACTGGAAGTAAACTGGAGAAGGTGTTCTAGGAAAAGTGCAAAAGTAAGAATGGAACAAAGGAAACATAGATGGACTTCAATGAACAGAGAAGGGGGAAAATATAGATACGTATCTCGGATGCTGTCAAGACATATTCAGTCTCCTCCTCAGTTCAGCTGGAGCTGCATGAAGTGATTTCATCATGCTATTAGTTTTTCTGACTGATAGCAATCAATGTTGTGATAGGATGAAGAAAACATATGTATGCATATGCCTTCAACTCACCTGTCAGCTTATGGTGACCAATTAATTTCATAGGGTTTTCTTAGGCAAGGAATACTCAGAGGTGGTTTTTTGTGGAGCTTTCGGGCTATGTGGAGTTCTAGAAGAGTTCCTTTCTGACGTTTTGCCGGCATCTGTGGCTGGCATCTTCCGAAAGGAACTCTTCTAGAACATGGCCACATAGCCCGAAAGCTCCACAAAAAACTATGGATGCCGGTCATGAAAGCCTTTGACTCCACTCAGAGGTGTGGAGTCTCTTCGTGTTAAATATGGCCTACAGCACCTGGTATTTGTTGGCAGCCTCCCATCTAGGTACTAACCAGAGCTGATCCTGCTTAGCTTCGAAGATCAGATGGGATCTGGTGCCTCTAGGATATTTAGAAAAAGTAAGTCAGTATTATTATCCCCACATTGCATGGGAAAGAGGCTGGGAGACAATAATTTTCCTAATTATATTTCATTTGTAATTAACAATTACAATTTACATTCTATAAGAGTTTCCCAGATGGGTATATAAAAGGATGAGAAAAGTAACAAGAGAGAGTAGGCTGCAGTACCGTAAGTTAGAAAAAAAATTATATCTTTTTTATAAACTTTAAAGTTTATAAAGGGATTGCTCAGAATTATGAAACAGCTAAGACAAGAAAGGCTAGTGATAATATGTTGGGGTTGGAAATTCCTGTGGCTTTAGCAGGTAACATAAACGTTATGAGAATTATTTTCAAAGCTGAGAATAGTTGTCACCATGAAAATGTATAGTTCCTACACTAATGACAGTTAGTCCCTGAGAGTCCCTACCTGAGAGCTATGTTTCTGCACCCTGGTAGTGCATTGGTTTACAGGATCCATGGTTTTTGCAACTCTGCCTAGGATCTGTGTCTCAGATCCATGTTTTTGAACCACTGTGATGCTACAATGTGACAAATATGTGATTGTTGTAGTTCATTCTATAGAGCTGAAGGAGATCTCTGATATGAGGATGGTTTGAGAATCATCCTTTGGAAAAATCATGAAATCAGGAGGATCAATTTTTATTTGATAGGTTTTGACCTTGACCCTGAACCTAATTTTAGATTATACAGAATTACTCTTGCGCCCTTAATATACACCAGCTAAATTGTGAGTTTTGCAACTCGAGTTGGAGAAGACTACATGCTTTATCACACTAGGGGGCAAACAGGATTTAAATGAGAGTTAAACTAGAGAAAACCAGGAAATGTCATGTGATAAACATCGGGCATTTCCTTGTTTTCTCCAGTTTAACTCTTGTTTAACTCCTGTTTGTCCCCTAGTGTGATAAAGCAGTACCTCCTTGCCATAATCTTCCTGTTGCTGTTTTGCTTAATTTCCTATTTCATCATAAGGTTTAATCATACAGGCCTTAATCTTATTTTTCAGTATGACTGGTGTTCCTGGATTCCTAATGCCCCTCCAACTATGCGCTGCCCACCACCTACAAAAAAGGGGAGTGTTACCATTGAGTATATCATTGAGAGTTTACCGGACAGGGGGCGCTCTTGTTGGCATCTTGGTGCTGTCTGGGCCTTAAGTCAGTTTCAGGAAAATGAAGTGAGTGAAACCTTTCTCTCTTATAAGATACCTGATTTTATATATCTCATTAATTTTATATAAAACCCAAACCAGCGCTTTGCATCATTTTGAGGAGTTGGCCAAGATTTACGTCCTGTTAATATCCCTAGCAAGGGCGCCTCTAGAAAGCTGTAACTGTGGGCACTGAAAGTAGTGCTAGGGGACCTCTCTGGAACCAGACATTTGTATCCCTGCACCTGCTAGGCCAAGTTGTCTTATCTACATGTGGGATATTTTTCCAGGCTGCTCCTTATGCTCCTGGGTATGTGATACAGGTACTGTATAAGAGACTCCACCCAGCTGGGAGTATATCGAATTGCTATGTACTTCATTTAACAGTAGTTAATATGACTGGAGGACTGAGTCCTACCTAAAACAGATGGATTGCAGAGAGGATGTAACATACAACATTAGTTATTCATTTCACAACCATCTGAAAGAATCTGTGAGCAGGCATTGCAAACATTCTGGAGTGAGTATGTTAACTCAGGAAAATCAATATTCCATATTGGAGGATATTCTAGGGACAGTGGCTCATTTTATTAGACCACAGGGAAGGAAGGTTACATTTTTGCAATGTCATAACTTTTGGGGCTTCTTAGATCTTTTACAACAAATATCTTTTATGTCAACTTTACTACTAGGTGTTTCTGGGGATGTATCCAGATGAACACTTTATAGAGAAGCCAGTGAAAGAGGCCATGAAGAAATTCAGGAAGAATCTTGATGATATTACCAGCGATATTACAGAACGGAACAGGAACAAAAAACTCCCCTACTATTACCTTTCCCCAGATCAGATTCCTAATAGTGTGGCAATCTGATATTAAGATCTGCAAAAACAGGGAGTGGTAGTGAGTTGGAATAACTGTCCATATATGACAAATCATCTAAAGGTAGATTATCTTGCATTAGTGCCTCTTGGAGCTTAATCTCTACTGAATCGCTTAATGGCATTGGTTTCTGTTAGATGTACATCTACTGATATAATTAGTTACTACTGCTGTACTATTCAGTAGGAACTATTTTAGAACTATTTAGAACTAAGGCAGAGTTGGGCAACTGTGCCCTCCAGATGTTACTGGATAATCCCTTCTCATTAACTAACATTGTTAGGGGTGATGGAGAGTTCCCGTCTAATGACATCTGGAGGGGCATTATTCTTGGCTTCTTTCTTTCTTTCTTTCTTTCTTTCTTTCATCTTAATAGCATCTTTTGTAACTAGGGAGAGTCTTTCCTGAATTGCTTTCTCTCACACACTTCTGTTAGGAGGACAAAACTGAAAAAGTTCATATCTGGAGAAATTCAATACTACTTCAGCTTCTTTGCGATTAAGATTTTTATATGGAGTGTGCGTACAATTCCAGCACACTTTAAAAATCTTTCAAAAGATCTTTGGAGGCAATGGACTGGCCTCCAAAAGTTTTGTTTTTATAAAAGGAGAAGTGGTTGAGTTGGACAAGTTTGCTTCCCCACAAAATTCTTCCTTCTCTCCCCCAGTCCCGCAGCCATTAAACATTAGCAGGATACAGTTGTGGCATACTTTGACTAACTGTACAGAAAGGGTTTCAGACAACTGTCTCCCTCTAGATTAAAATTTTAACCTCCTGGACATTCTCTGTGATACTCAGTGTGGCTTCACAGCAATAGGTGTGATGACACAAGGTGGAAATGTGCTAAGATTCAGTTGTTCAAAGGAAAAAGCAATTGAAAGAAAGTTGTAGCTTGAATAAACCCTCATACAAGAAATGGCTAAGAACTAATAGATATCCAAAACAAAGGTCCCTAAAGTAGTGACACAAACATTCAGGAGGAAAGCGTAGTGCGGATGTTTGCCAGCAAGCTAAGAGAAATTTTTGAAGGCTATTTCCCACTTCACCACTATATTTTATGCTTGTTTTAAAGAGCCTCCCCCTTTGCAGACGAGACAGACCCCCAGACCTGCCCAGCCTATGGGTAGGCAAAGGCTTGAAGAAAATGGAAGAGATCTGTACAGTTCCTTATATTATGGTAAGAAAGGCCAAGTGAAAGAGAAGGCCCTTTTCAGTACTTAAGGTAAGGTGGAGGGACTGGAGTGCTAGGCAAATGGGACAGATTCCTCAAGCTATTCCATCTTGTGAGTAACCCCAGGAAACAACGGTGGAAGACACGATGGCTTGAAGGAATCCTGTCGGCATTCTGTGCTCATGGATGCACCTTTTCCAGGGTTATAAAGTGATGGCAAGAGACAGCAAACAAGGACTGCCAGCTTCCATCAGCTTTTTTTTTTCTCCAGTGTCTGACTTCCTCAATGACCTTAGTGCCCTTGCCTTTTTTTATTCTTGCAACCATCACCTGCTCCATTGTAGCAGTGTTGACATAATGCACCAGCAGTCCATGAGCTAAAGAAATGCCAGCGAGGAAGGAAGAGCGGAGAAAACTATTAAAAGGCTTATTAGATAGGCAAAGCTGTATGCTATTTGCAGTTGAGAAGTGGACAAAAAGGGAAAACTGGGGCTGCTTCCAGACAAGGATGTATTGTAGAATCACTCTTGGCATCTCCTTCACACAAGATTCCCCACAACAGCATCCATCTGCAAACATCCCATGTTTTCTTAGGGCTGCAACCATCTTCTTTTTCTTATTGTTTTAGTATTAGCTTTATTTTATTTCTTATCGGAGGCAGTACAACTCCTTTAATAAGGATGGGGAAGTAATACATCGAGCAAGTCGGACACCACAAGTGTAATTGCCCTTAGTGTGATTCCTTTAGCTTTCTAAAGGGATGTAATTTTAATCTGGATGGTAACCTACTGGGCCACAGCACTGGGATTCAGAATATGATCAACAAAATCATTACAGTGGAAGCCAATTTTATCAAACGATTTAAAATTATTTTTTAAAATTTATTTATATTTTATATGAAATACAGAGAATACGGTATTCTCCGGGGGTTCCCCACCTGGAGTGCTCATGCTATCAGGGGGTGAGAGATGGAATTTCAGGGAGAGACTTGTGTCCTTGAGAGACTTGTGTCCTTGAGTGACAAGTCACAAGTCATCACACATTTTTTCTGAATAAATTGGAATCTAATTGCTCAATTTATGCATAGAGTTAAAAGCTTTTTTTAAAAAAAAAAGTTCAGTTTGTTCATGCACAGTATTGTATGCAGTTCAAAAAAATTAGAAATTAGACTTCTTCATCTTCAAACGTGATACTACTTTTGTAAGGGGTGTGGACATTAAGCAAACAGTTCTTAGGGGTTTGAGGCATAGAAAAGGTTGGGAACCACGGATATACTCTTTAAGACACACCACACACTTTTCATATTAAAAGCTATCGATCTTCATATAATTTTTGTTTCTACTATTCCAACTATTTGTCACTCGATACTAAATATATTAAAGTGATGCAATTTCAGTATGTTTTAGCTGTGTAATTTTCTGTTTCCTAGTTAAGAACTTGCAAAGGAAATAGAAAATGTATTTATTGAGCACAGTGATTGGTAATTTAAGAAAAGGCTGAGAAAATTTAAGAAAAAGGCTTTGAAGAAGTTCAGTTAACTTGCTAGAATCCCACCAGTTCTAGCTGTAACTGTCACATTTTTCTTCTGGCCATTACTGCTTATGCTGGTAATAGACATCAGCACTGGCCACAGTGAATAAATACAAGAGATTATCACATGGGGAAAAGGACGGGAGCACAATCCTTATCGTGCAATTGCATGAAGATTATCAGATGATGTCACGCTTACTTTGTCATTATCCCATCCATATGCCATTCTTACTGCGTGATTGTGCAAAGATTATCAGGTGACGTCACATTTATCCCATTGTTATCCAGTCAATACAGTAGAATTGATTTGTCCTTTTTCAGTAATGGAAGTTTCCGTTAATGAAAACTGATGGGACACTTCTACTTCATTGCCAGGATAATGATGGGATAAGCGCGACATGTATGATAATCTTTTGCATGATCGCGCAATAAGGATGTCATAAGGATAAGAGTGACCTGTTTCGCTCCCGTCCTTATCCTGCATGTGATAATCTCCACAGTACTGTGTGGCAGTGAAATGGGGAAGGGGCACACTTGGAGTGCAACAAGAAAGTAGAAGAAACTAGTGTGAAGAGTTGGATAAGATAATCTGTTATAAATACACTGAAAAGACAAGAGAAGTGAGAGAAATGATAGCAAATGTACTGATAACATAAAATAGGCTCTTTTGTTCTTTTGCAACTTTTTTGCTTTTCCTTGGCCAATTTACTCCTTTTAGAAACCACTTCCTTTTCTTAAGATGATTTCCTATAAGTTAATCAGCATTTTGTTGAGTCATACTCACTGCAAGAAGTAAAAAGGACTGTAACATGTTAACTTCAGAGTGGATCCCTCTGTGGCAACTACCTTGGCATCAATATCTTTCTGTAAGAATCATAGTTTCAGTTCTACCATTACTGAAGTTAAGTAATTATCTATTCTAACCATTTTCAGTTCTATGCCATTTTTGACAGATTGCAGTTATATAAATTGCCTTCCTTTTCAAATCATACTTAACTGAGAGTATCTTTTGGATACCTTGATTTTAGAAGTCATTAGTTCAACAGTTTCAACAGTTGTCTCATATTTTAGAAAGGTAAAGCATGCTAAAATTTCCTTCAGAATTTTCTACCAAATTAACAGTGAGTTTTGTTGATGCGAACAGACCTTAAAAGCAATGTTTTATTTGAATACAGAAATGCAGACATTCATTCTGTAAACCAGTTTGTATAGAAATTCAGCATTTATACAATCAGCGAAATAGGCCAAATCCAGCTGTAATATCTGTGTGCCAATCTCAGGAATGTTCTCACCAGACCTTGGATTGTATTAATAATATAATATTGTGTTCATGCATAGATGGGTGTAAAGCCCAAAACTGAAACATTTTGGAATACTTAATTATGCTGATTACATCTTTTCTCAAGGGTCTGATTACTTTATTATTCTTCCCTTTGTGAATAAAAATTTGGGTAACAAGCATTTGATGTATTTACTGCTATATCTAGTGAAACTAGTTTCAGCAAAAAGTTGGCATTCGACAGAGGACATCAACATGGAGGTATGTGGAGCTGAATATGGAATTTAGCTTTGAATGAAAAACTGGTGATGCAAAGTAAAGCCCTTAGAGAAGCAACAGATAAAGTCATAGAGTCTGTTATTGCTTGGGACTTACATATTCCCAAATGACCATACTTATTTCACAATGACCACTTTCATTTAGGAGCCTGTGACACATTAGGCCATGGTGCATTAGTCATTCCACCGTGGTGCAACATATACATGTTATGGGCATCCATTTTCATCATGGTGGAATGACTGATGCACCATGGCCTAATGTGCTATGGGCAATAATGTATATTTGGACACTGGATAGGAAGTGACAAAGCACAAGATTGCCTATGTGCATCAGAAGTGCCTGAGAGCACTCATACCAATCCCTGGATGTGCATCTAAGCAATTCATTAACAGGACTTCCTTGCATTTCTGCAGTGTAGGTTCAGTTTTATGAAATTACAAAATGTAGAGAGTGATGCAGGACATTGGACTGTATCAGTAATTAGACATAAAGATGGTTTACAGATAATCAGTAGCGATTTTGGAAAATGAAATTGCTGATTTTTTCAAAGTAAACTGATCATGAAAGGCCAACCGTTGTACTCAATCCCTTGAGAGATGATGTAACCAACATAATAAACCATTCCAAAAGCAAAAGGACAATTGCTGGTTATTTAGACTCGGTATTTATCAGGTATTGACATTTTATGAGACAATTCTCTTAATGTTGTAATTCTCTGTTCATGTTTTTTGAATAAAATTATATTGTTAAAAAAAACTAAACTAAGGAGTGATTGTTATGCCTTCTTGAATGGAAAAGATGTGAATAAGTCCTCCCAAAGTAAGCTTCCCAAATACATTAACCTTTTGAATATGCCTTTGAGGGCATGCACAAAATACCTCCAAGTGTTTAAAGTACCAGTGGCAAAATGTGCTTATGGTGCATAAGGTCAAGATCACAGGTTGTACTGATAACTAGGAACAGTTGAATGAGGATTTTTCTTCCTTCCACAGTTACTGCAGTCCTCTGAAGCATCTATAACTTGCACCAAATATTTTGTTTCAGAACAGGTTTTTAAATTGAACAGGGCTATAGGACGAAGGATGGATCTCTGATCCTGGAAGAAGAGGCAAGGCATATTGTCATTGGATTTTGCGTACACATATCCCTTATTTTTTCAATAAAAAACGAATAAACAAAAAGTACAAATGCAAAAATAAGGAATAACGAAGTAGAATCAGTCAATGACTATAGAGATTATCACACAGGAAACCTGTGCCAGGATAGACATGAGTTGTAATCATTTGGAATGGATCTTATTGCAGGGACATGAGCCCGGGCAATAGGCAGCCTGTATTCAACCCGGGATTCTCTGGCAGCTTTTTAAAAACAGAAAAACCTTGTTCATTAAAAGCAGCCAGAGAAACCCAGGTTGGATACAGGCTGCCTACTATCCCGGGCTCCCAGCCATGCGATAAGATCTGTTCCAGACAGTTACAAGTCACATCTCTCCTGGCACGAATTTCCTGTGTGATAATTTCCTGTATTACAAGCAGGTGGAGGTTTGGTTCATGTGTCCCTGTGATGATTATTATAGCTAATAAAAGGAACCCAAATTGCTGTGAAGTCATCCATGTTTATGGTGGGCAGGCACACGTTTCCCTTATGTGTGCTGTAGGGGTTAATAGTCCCTTTCTCCTTCTGCAGTTCTCAATGCTGCCCCTACACTTATTAAGCAACTTCTCAAACCCCCCCCCCCCCCGTTATTATTCTTTGCTTTGTGGGGGATCGCCAAGGATCACAGGCTTTTCCATAACCAGGTGCAAAATGATGACATCAGCACTGAGATTCACTGGAGTCTTCCAGAGGTTTCAGCACTGTTGTAATTGTTTTGCTTCTGGCTACAGGGGATGTAGCCAGATGCTTCACCAATCTTGCCTGTTCCCAGAAACCATGGATTGTCAGTTGGGTTGGGTTTCAGAAGTGTTTATTAAGATTAGTAGATCCCTGCAACACTGATGTACATAATTGCAGCTACCGTAATGTCTCCATTCAGTTCTATAACTTTTTGTGTAAGTTCTTCCAGTTCAGCAAGCTCCAAGACCTTAAGATATGATTCAGATTGTTAGTTTGTCTGTCCTATCTCTTTCTCAAAAGAACATACACTGTGGAAGAACGCATGTGCATATTAAGATGGATCACAGAGGAGTCTGAAGGAGAGAGACTGCATGTTTCCAAGAGGAGTCATAAGTTGAAAATAGTGTTCTATCAGGGAGGGAGAGGAACGCTTTTTCCCTGTCTAGAAGTGCTATTAGTTTTGTCCTTAGTAGCAAAAGCACTCTATAAAGCGTTAGGAGCCCCAAAACAACCTTCTGAAAATGGCAAGATCTCCTTACACAGACAATCCAGCTATAGTTTTCAGATTACAGGTATGAAACATCTAGGTCCCATCAATACAATGTACTCTACGCAGGGCTGCCTTGAAAACAGTTAAGAAAGTGAAGCTTGTCCCAAGCACCATGGTTTAGATGAATGCTATTGGCAGTACATGGACCCAGTTTCCAGAAAAGGAAAATATGTATAGCCAATGGCACTGGGCCCTGGCACACTGGGGAAAGATTAGACTATTCAGAAAGAAAGAAAGAAAGAAAGAAAGAAAGAAAGAGGGCAAGGGAATGGAAACTGGCAAAATCCAGTATCTGAGATGCCTTTAAAGATCTCAGAGAACGTTAATGGCCTCATTAGAGAGTGTGTTCAATTAACCAACCATTCCAGTCATATTGTGATTAAGACTTGTATAATCTGTTCATGTGTTTGTATTGTGATAAACACAAGTGTTAATCACTTGTGTTTATCACAATACAAACACACGAACAAATTATATACATGAACTGGGTACAATCCATCAATTCTTGTTAAAGTTTCTTGAAATTTGCAGATGAAAATGACACACCAACAGCCTTTATGAAGAGGAGTAAATGAGTTTAAATGCAGCATCAAAATTCCCTTTGCTCTTATTTATATCAGGTGGTTGGTCCATGGAACACCATTCAGAACATTGAAACATGACACAGTTACATGGAACATTCAGTGTGTTTATAATCTTACAAAATTAATGTGTGCAAACAATAATGTCTGCAAAATAGGCTCTTAGGACAAAATGTCCAGAGTATTTATTGTACACTTAAGAAAGATGGAGGACTTCACAAACCATTCTCCTTTTTTTGTTAAGACAAATAGTACAAACGGGTCTTCAATAATACAAATGAACATACTGAAACAAGATTCTTTAAAATTTATTATAAAATAAAAATGATTAAAAGTGCTCTATGCTTGTTCACAATATGAAGCAAAGTCTCACATTTTAGCAAATTGTTTGTGGTAATACTAGATCTATACAGGACTTATAGTCTTAAAAGTTTGGAGGGAGGGGAGGCTTCTCCCTACTATACTAGTTTTGTGCAGGAAGTTCATTCATATTTACACATGCACACACACAGACACACATGAGCACAAACATTCACATACTGCTAAAACACAACTGCATGTTTTAGCTCCATGTGCCTCTCATACAGTAAAGGAAGTAGATAATTCCATTAATTCATAACCCTAGAAAATTGGAGAACAAGCTTTCAAAAAACGTATTCTTTAAAGTTTCCATATCATTTACATATAGTGTAGTCAATCTTGTACTCCTCTCTGTAGGTCATCTTGAGATTTGCAGCCTCAGTTATCTTAATGTGTTTAGTAAAATTTCAAAAAATCCACCAGCTCAATCTTAGCTGATTTAAAATGGTTGAGAACAATGCTGGTGCAGATCTTCATAGAAAGAGAGGGGGAAAAGAAGAGTGTGTCAGATATGCAAAATGTTTGCCCTGGAGTCTTCAGGCTCTATGTAATTTGAACTGTTAGTTTCTGCATGATGGCTTGCAAGGATATCTGTATTTTCAAGATTTGACTCAGTGAGCATTGGTTTTTCAAACATGCTCTTTTTGCTTGTTTCTGGACAGTTCTGTACATATATTACACGGTTGTATGCCTTAAGTCTTTTCCAAAGCTGTATGTAGACTTTGCACTGAACGTACATGAAAAGAATTCCTCCAGTGAACCCAATAGCAACAACAACTAGTTTTGTCCAAAACGGCCACTCTAGAATACCTGTTGAAAAATTAATTTAAAAAAGAAAGTTAGCATACAGTGCCTCTGTTAGACAACACACTGAACTCTTTAGATTCAAGACCCTCTAGAATATGAGAAGAAATTTATATTAAGATTCAAATCACAGTACAAGGGGGAAAAACACAGGATAGCACTAAAATAAGTAAGACAAGCACACTAAAGAAATTAAACCACATTTAATCTATTGCATGAATATATTCAGGTGCTGTTACTTGTAATGAGCAGCAAATAACTTTTTCAAAAAGCAAAGTCTAACACTCCTTTGGCCTATGCCTCTAAGTCATGCCTCTAAGTTGACTTCATATGATGTATGGATATGTGTGTGATATTCAGGTGCATGTCAACTGGCGATCCCCTGAATTTCATAGTATTTTCTCTGGCAAGGAATACTGAAGAGGTGTTGTCTTCTGAGATATAGCCTACAACACCTGAGATTTCTTGGCAGTCTCCACCCAAGTAATAACCAGCCCTGACTCTGCTTCACTTCAACACTCAGACAGGATATGGTGCCTTCAGGGTATTATGGTCTCACCTATTTTATTCTGGTCAGCAAAGTGAGGACATCAATTTAACTTGTCCATTTGTCTGCATGTTCATAACACATCTTTATAACAATAACGTACCATGTTTGGACACAATACTTAGCTATGGTGTAACAACTGTGGTTTATTTGTTTGAATTAGTCCTAGTCAACTGATTTGGGTATGTTTAGCCTGGAGAAGAGAAGGTAAAGAGGCGATATGATAGCCTTGTTTAAATATTTGAAGGGATGTCATACGGAGGAGGGAGCAAGCTTGTTTTCTGCTGCTCCAGAGAATAGGACCTGGAACAATGGATGTAAGCTATAGGAAAAGAGATTCCACTTCAACATTAGGAGAAATTTTGGGACGGTAAGATTTGTTTGACAGTGGAACACACACCCTTGTAGAGTGCTGGGGTCTCCTTCTTTGGAGGTCTTTAAGCAGAGGTTGGATGGCCATCTGTCGGGGATGCTTTGATTGTGAGTTCCTGCATGCAGGGGGTTGGACTGGATGGCCCATGTGGTCTCTTCTAATTTTATGATTCTATGATTGTGGTTTATCTTTGGGCCACAAACCACAATCTAAAATTAAGGTTTGAAATTGGCATATTAATTTTTGTTTGGATTAAGCATAATTGCTTGTTAACTCTGAACTAGCTACACCAGCTCAAAGGTGTCCTGCTTTGGTATTTCAACTTTTTGTGCAGTTATGTCAAAATTCTGAACAGGAGTTTGGCAACAATATTGTTGTCATTTGTTTCATTTGCATTTTTAGCTCCCGAAAGAATTACAAAATTCTCATATTAGGCCATTTATAAACAAGGAAAATCTGGCTATGGTGATGGGGATGGGACACTGATTTGGTCCAGGGGCAACCAATAGATCACTTTCTGATTGCTGGAGAGAAAAGAGCCACTATGCAAGGCACAAGGGATACTACGCCCAGGAATAATAGAAATACTGCAATGACACAGCTGGCCGAGAAGTTTATTAAGGACACCAGGGAAATTGGAGAGCAAATATTTTGATGATGTTTTGGATCGAGGCGGGTAGCAACAGAACCGACATAAATAGTAAAATACAGACATTAATAACAGCAATAAATAAAAACACAACAACAAATCCCACCCCCCTCCCTCCTACACACCCTAAAAACAGCACACAATCTTTTTTTTTTAAAGCAGAGATGTACGGTTGCTAAGCAGGTGTTGGTCTGGACACCCTTCATAAGGAATTCTAGGAAAAGAATGACCACTGATGTGTGACTGATGTTCAAAAGGCACATGGAAAATGACATTCTTTCCCTAAAGAGCCATACAATTATGTTAAAGTGCATCTGCAGTTTTGCAAACTTGCCATTATTTCCATTCTGAGGACATATGCAACATTTCTGTTTGTGCATACTAGACTAGCTTATTCTGTAGGAGAAATCAGCTGGGGAATGAGTTTTAAGAAAAGGGAAACAAGTTGTACTTGGTAATAACTGAGTTGTATAATAAACTGCTGCATTGTTAGTCTAATAAACCAGAGTAGTCCATAAAGGTTCGCAAACTGATTAGTGTATCACTGATTAACATATGAGCTTTCCTAATAAACACCTATCTGTGTGCACACACTACCTTTCTTTCACCCTTTTATAAATTATACATGTTACAAAATGCAAATCAAATCCTCTCTCATAGAGAAAGAAGCAACATATTTATTCAGCATACAATTTGCATTTCTTGTGTGTGTGTGTGTGTGTGTTGTGTGCCTTTATGTAATTTTCAACTTCTGTTGACCCTAAGGTGACTCTATCGTGGGGGCGTTTTTTTGGTAACATTTGTTCAAAGGAGATTTGCCATTGCTTTTCCCTGAGGCTCAAACCTCTACACCACACTGGCTCTCTTCTTATGCAAGAACATTTGTTTATTCCAAAAACAACCAGGCTATGATGCTATATCAATCAAGAGCTATGCATACGACAACACTGGTCAAATTTATTTCAGATCTGAAGATATTACTGTATATACTTGACTATAAGTCGACCTCATGTATAAGTCAAGAGAAAGTTTTGGGGCCAAAATTATGAATTTTTATATGACTCGTGGATAAGTTGAGGGTAAAACCTAGAGTGGTGTGTAACAAAAGATCAAAAGGAACAGAGCAAAGGAAAACAATGTCAAAGAACTTACAAAATTCCAGCAGACATTTGTGCTCACTCTGAAGGTTGGATGGATGGGAGAGTAGAGCGGGTCAGTACTTTCAGAAGAGATTATACTCTTACCTTCCACTAGGAGATGGTTCCTTCTTTTAAATAAGAGTTAAAGTACAGTACTTACATTGACCCATGGATAGGTCGACTCAGTTTTTTGGGGTCAATTTTTGACCTAAATTTCTAGACTTATACATGAGTATATACAGTAATCTTCTCCAGTTTTGGGGAAAAGCACACAGCATTTAGACCTCCACCTGAAAAACACCCTCCTGGGACTACTCTACAGAAAACCAGTAGCATCCTTCTGACAACATGCTGACAATCCATGGTCATGGTAAGAAAGATGAGGATCTGAGCAACTGATCTTCAGGTTAGGGGGAACAGTATTAAGAATCAGGGCTTGAAACAACATGTTGGGCAAAATCTCAGCATCCCCTGGGGCATAATGACATATTAGTCAACATCCTGGCTCTTTTCCTCTTCTGTCACTGTAGGTAAACCATGAAGCTAAAGCCAGAGTAACTACTCACTAATTAAGATACACTAATCCTCTGCAGATCCTCCCACCCTGAGGCCTTGCCACCAACAACAGAGCAATACATAAATTCACATGGGAATCACTCTTCCCTACCCAGGGTCACACAGTATATATAGACCCAACTCTCTTCCTCATCAGCATTCTTTGAAGATGCCAGTCACAGATGCTGGCAAAACATCAGGACTAAACTCTTCTGGAACATGGCCACATAGCCCAAAAAACCCACAAAAAACTGTAGTCCTTTGACATGAATGTCTAGTCTTAACAGACTACATGGGGTGGTGCTCATCTCTGTTACTAAGTCGAAGAGCCAGTGTTGTCTGAGGACTACTCTGGAGGTCATGTGGCCAACATGACTGCACCGAATGCTATTATCTTCCCACCGAAGTGGTACCTAATTATCTACTTGCATTTGCAAGCTTTTGAACTGCTAGGTTGACAGAAGCTAGTACTAGTGACAGGAGCTCACCCCATCATGCAACACTTGGGCCTTGAACTGCCAACCTTCCGATCTTCTGATCATCAAAACTGGCATCTTAACAATTAAGCCAATTCAAAATTCACAATTCAAAATTCACAATTCAAAAAGGATGTGGAGAAACTGGAGCGGGTCCAAAGGAGGGCAACTAAGATGGTGAAGGGTCTGGAAACCATGCCCTATGAGGAACGCCTTAGGGAACTGGGGATGTTCAGCCTGGAGAAGAGAAGGTTAAGAGGTGATATGATAGCCCTGTTTAAATATTTGAAGGGATGTCATATCGAGGAGGGAGCAAGCTTGTTTTCTGCTGCTGCAGAGACTAGGATGCAGAACAATGGATATAAATTGCAGGAAAAGAGATTCCACTTCAACATTAGGAGGAACTTCCTGACAGTAAGGGCTGTTCGACAGTGGAACACACTCCCTCGGAGCGTAGTGGAGTCTCCTTCCTTGGAGGTCTTTAAGCAGAGGCTGGATGGCCATCTGTCGGGGATGCTGTGACTGGGAGTTCCTGCATGGCAAGGGGTTGGACTAGATGGCCCTTGTGGTCTCTTCCAACTCTATGATTCTATGATTCTATGATTCTAAGCCACCACATCCCATGGTCACGTACATGCAGAATATTTTCAATTCAAATGCTAGTTCATTCTCTATATGAATTTTCAAGAATGACACTCCAAGAATTAATTCCCACATCTTGTCTGCCATTGACCTAGTGCTTTTTGGAGTTGGGCAGGGAGATGATATCTGTAGCATATCCTACTCGGCAGACACTGGCCTCCAGACTCCTTAGTGTTGCCCATCCCTGCAGCATACCCTTTTGTGCATATACTTTAACTAGCTTCTGTGTTTTTTGTAGCTTTTTGTTTGTAGCACTGAACTACAAAGTGTGTGTGGGGGGGGGGGGGGAGAGCAAAATGAAAGGAGCCAGAGGATGAATTGATAGTAACACTGAAGAACTTAATCTAAATTTCCTATCAGAAATTATATCAGAAACATGAGGCTTGCTGAACTTGGATTAATTCTAGAACTGAGACTTCTGTTCCTCCTGCACTTTTTATACTTCTCACTTTTGTACAGATACAAATATGCATTTTTGGACAATGTGCACTGTATAAGCTATTGTGCATTTGTGCTCTCTACAAAACCTTTACATCCACAGTAGCTCTGTGGAAAGGACATATAAAACAGAGTATAATCAGTGTAGCACACGGCACAAAATATTTCTGGCTGCAAAAAGCAAAGTTAACATACCAGTGGATTCCCCTTGTTTAATCTCTTCAGCAGTACGATCTATGAGAACATAGAGAGACCACACCACACAAGTGATAGCAATCACATGGAAAGTGACAGAGCACATGATCTTCCTTCGCTCACTGGGAGTCATCTGCAATTTCTCCCACTAGGCCAAAATTCAGGAAAAAAGAACAAGATTAGATCCTTTAAGGGGATTTTAGGATATCACAGAAAAGACACATATCTTATTATTTGTGTTGCTTCCAAGGCAATTAAGAATTATTAATACTAATATTGAAGGGAACATATATCACTGCTATACTTTTAATTGCACACTGTCTGCAAAAAAAGTAATGAAGTAACTTGGTAAAGGTTAATTGCACAAACCATAAGTGAGATAACAAGACATTTTATATATGCTTCTCACCTCCACTTCCTCTAATCTTCTTCCTTCCTTGTACTTACAAACTCTGACAAAACCACATTTTGTCACTGTTGCAATCCAAGAAAATATCTACAAGATGGATCCTTTATTCTCTCAGAAAACTTTAGAATGTAGGATGAAGGATAATAGATTGCTCAAGCATCTCTGCTAAGTAGTGGATTCCAGAAAGATCTCTACCATACCAACCTAGCACCAGCACTATTTCCTGAGACTTTGAAGTTAGCAGTTATGTTTACTTTAAGATGTTGAAAGGACAGTACTGATATTGTCCAAGTAGTATTTACAGCAACTCTAGAAGACAGGCCATTTGCATTATTCTCATCTTGTATTACCTTTACAGTCAGCAGGAGACAATATAATGCATTAATATTATTATTGACATGCTGACCTTAGGGGTTAAGTGAAGGCAGAAGCACATAACCCACAGTCTTCATATCTCCCTTCCTCTTCTATACACTTCATGTAGACCTGCACGGCAGGGGGACTGGATGGCCCTTGTGGTCTCTTCCAACTCTAAATTTCTATGATTCTATGATTCTATGAAGATGTGCTCTGCACATACATGCTTAGCAGTTCTCTCCAAAAGTTTCCCTCCCTGCACTGAATCAACAAATTAGACAGGAGTAGGGTCACATCAACTCACCCTGGCAATCACATATAATGGAAGTGTCTGCAGAATAGGGGCTTTTGCTCAGAAACAAAGATGTCAAGGAGAGAGGCTATTTGGGTTATGTGACACCCAGTGAAGGGTTAGCTGTCACAGCCCTGCTCCCTCCACTAATTTGTACAATGTATGAGAGAAATGTCTGAAAAAGTGTTATCTCTTCATTTTTCTTGAATGCACACCAGCAGTGTGCCCTACATACAGCACCTTTTAACAAATGCAGCACCTCTCCCACACACCTAGTTTAAGATTTTCTCTCCCTCTCTCTGCAGTGGCATCTCAGATATAGTCTAGAAGAGGCACCTCACACCTATCTGCAGCAGTATTGACCTCCACATACAAAAGCACTTCTGTTGGAACATCAACTCACACAGTAGAAGTACTCACAATATCTCTCTGTGCAGGGAAAAAGTGCAGCTCACAAGTGACCCAACACACTTGTGCCCCCAAGACTTCAGGACCCCCCCTTTTTTTAAAAAAACAAATAATCACACATAATCATTCACTACAAAGACACAGAAAACGTGGGAGCTGAACCTTCTTTTTATCTCACAAGAAAAAACAAACCCACCTGAAATCCAAAATCAGGTTAAAGAAGAAGCTGGAAGGAACTTCCAGTTTTCTTCTAGCTTTATTTTTTGTTATCCTGTTGGGAAACTGTTGAGGTGGACAGGGATAAAAACTGACCACTGTTGCTGGCACAGTTGCTCAGCACTGGTACAGAGGAAGTGACCTCTGTTTTTAAACCCCAGCCACGCAATCTGGATGCCCCAGATAGCAAGTCCACGTATCTTGCATGTCTTGGTCATATGTCAAAATAAAGATTTAACAGCTGCTTCAGATATATGTAATGTGAAATTCCTTGCAATTTAACTGTCCCTGAGAGTTAATGGGGAAATACACAACTATTTATTTGTCCATCAGTATAATGCATTTGAATATCAATGCTGCAACCTACTTTTCTCAATGGTTTCAGTTTGGTCTCCATGATGAATTCATATTTGCAGAGTTCACAGCAGCGAGTGTCTGAGCTCTTGATCCACTGCTGCAGACAAGCCTGGTGCACAAAATTAAGACTTCCTGTGCAGTGACAGGGAGTGATTAGAGGGCTCTCATCATCTCCTTCACAATGACATATCCTGTGTCAGGAGCATAACAATTCATTAAGAGAAAGAAAAAATGACCAGGACCCAAACTAAACTAAAAACATACAGCTAAAAATTGCAACAATATGAATGAGATATGTACTGAGATCATGCATGGTGAGCCAGCACAGATCCCCAAGGCTGCAATTTTGGTTGCAATGAAATAATATAAAACTACACAACACAGACTCAGTAAGTAAACACAAGCACTAATTTAGCTCTTGAAATTTTCTAAAGGCTCTAGTCTGGAGTCCAGTTCAGAGATGGGCAAAATATGACCCAAGAAAGCTCCTGCAATCTCAAGGCCTTTTTTGTAGACTTTAATTTTTTTCAGCCCAAGAAACTGGCCTACAGAACACTATAGAACACTCAAAGGGCACAATTCCTGGCTTTTTTCTAGTGACAGGCCAACTTTAGCTTCAAGGCTTGTCTCAGAAATTGTCACTTCTGGTTTTGAAAAATATTTCTCTAAGACTCAAACAAGGGTGTGGGGTGGTGTGAAGGGGTCAAATGTGTCCCCTATAGGTCACTGGTATTGTAACTGTCCAATTTCTTTGGTAAAAAACTTTGAGGTTGGCAAGGGGGTAAGGGTCTCTGATCTTGGAAGCTGTCCACTGGCCAAAAAGAAAACAGGTAGCTAAAAGGCAAAAGAATTATATTTTGCATCATCTTGTTAAGAGATACAATGGTACTCATTGAAATACTTTCCAGGATATAAACATGCTTATTCAGTCAAAACAAAATGACATTTCTATAGAGAATAATTTAACTGAAATCATTACTGAATTCTACAACATGATGGGAATGAAATAAGCGAGTTTTAAAATGCTAGTTATGTTGTAAAAATGTCTCTAAAAGATGGGGTCAAATTCAATCCTAATTAATTTCTGGATACTAAATTGTATTTGGCTGTTAGAAAAAAAACAAAAACCTCAGCTTGAATTCATTTTAGTTTATATGCCCCAGTGTGGTCATGATTCTATGACAAAATGAAGACCTTCAGAAAATGAAGCTTCACAAATGGCGAAGTTACTAGATGGAATCCTGTTGAGGGACTAGACTAGTGTAAAAAGTTATACCAGGTGGTTCAAAAAGAATAGTGCAAAAGTAAAGTTGTTCTTATTTAGTTTTCCACCATTCTTTTGGAATCACCTAGTGTATATATCGCCCTAAATTTTAAAGTCTAAATTTTACAGTGATAACCACTGATTTATTGATAACTGTTGATGACCTATGAAGGAAGATTATGGGGTTATGTGGTGGTGGGATGAATGGTCTCAGAGTGTTCCCTGTCCTCAAGAGGTTTTGTTTTACCTACTACTACTACTACTACAACTACAACTACTACCCCCACTACTTCAGAGACCAGTTTATTATGCAACTCCATGAATCAGACTCCTTCAAGGAAATACACCAAAGCTCTGTTGACAGAAGGACTGAGATTGTTTCTACCAGAAGAGATGGGGTACACCTTGTTTCAAAGGAAGGGTATTAAATGCTACTGTTATACCAGTGAAATACTGTAGGGAATATGGTGGCTACCCAAGCTGCATCACTAGAAATGACATATTTTATTTTTAACCCCTTAAAGAGAACTACTACTTCCACCACCATGATAAATGACCATTTATGTTCACCTTTGCCGCCCTGAGAAAACTTTTTCACCCAAATCTTCCCAAACAGCCCCCTGCATTTGCTATCTTTAAATAGGTAATAAAGTGGAGAAAGCTAAGCGCTCATAAACTCAAGAGAGAATACATTTAGCCCTATACTGCAAGCCTCTAAGCCACACTGCTCTTGACCACTGCACTTGTTTGGAGGGGAGAGGATAAACTGCAGCAAGGAAAAAGGTGTGTGAATCCTGCTGCATGCAGGAAAGAATAGGCGTGGTTCCTTAGATCCAAACCAAATTTCTCAAAACCGTAGTTTATATAGCTGAAAATCCTTGGAAACAATGGTCATAATGCGTAAAATGCATCTTTCAGATACAGGTCTGAACTGGTCTTTCATATGTTTAAATTGATTTTCTTAATATATTTATAGGATCACAATTGAAAGGAAAACAAATTGCTACATGTTTTCAAAGAGAAACTCTGAATATATGCTTATAACAGTATCAGCAAGATGAGAGAGTTCTTCAAACTGCACATATTAAAGCAAGCAAGCAAGAATGGAAACACAAGGGACATAGCAATTGCCACAAAACTGGGAGGGAGTAGAGGAAAGTGGTTCCCTGTACACCAACCTGCAAGCATCCCCAGATATGGATACAGGGGAAAGTGGGGAAATTTTTTCTGACAAGGGAGAAGGAGAGTCTAGGTCACTATCCTTTTCAACTGAACAAAGTGGTGCCCGCAGCTCTGCAATTTTCAGTCTCACAGAGGAACTGTCCTCAAAGACATCATCATCTCCCATGTCATCTGAACAGAAACCTGTGCTCTCTACTATCACACTGGGTGATTTCTTTGGTTGGAGGCAGCTTGAGTAGTTATCCAATTCATGACTGCTTACACTGGAGCTATGAGAGAAGGAGAAAAGGCAGTGCAGCAGTTTTTTACTCCGGGACAATTCGCTGTCACACTTGTCCTCCAGGAGAGGAACGTGTACTGCACTGTGGATAGCACTAGCCCCAGAAGTGCTCAAGTAATTTGTAGAAAGTGATTGGAAATAGGAGAGTTTGGAATTATTAAACGTAAAGGGCCTGAGGTTGAACGGTTTCTTCTCTTTGTGATAAAATGTGTTAAGCCTTAAACACTGCTCCTGAGTTTGTGTCAGTTTGCCTTCTGAACATGTTCGTTCCACGTAGCTAAAGCTTTGAGTTGTGCTCTGAGCCTTCTGGTCCATATCACTGAGAGACTTGGAGAATTTCAGAGCCTGGGTAGTTTTTCCATTCTTAGACTTGAGACCATGGACACAATCATGCTCATGGAGGTCTTTCTTGGAAGCCTGCACCGTATTCTGACAGATTATTGTCACAGTGGACCCTTGAGTCAAAGAATTCTGGCAGACAGGATTTTTCAAGACAACAGCAGATTGCACTGGACTGTGATGACAACATTCAGAATACACTGCACTGGAACTGCATGCAGAACAGTGGAATAAAAGCACATAAAGTAAAAACAATTATTAAAAAGGAATGCATACAATAATGTGAAGAAATGACAATTTCAGCAAGTTGTGGGGATAGCAAACAGCAAGCAGAACAGAAGTGGCAAACAGCAGCATGAAACAGATTAAGTTAATATGGTGGCATGATGCATATGATGCAATGCATGTTATGCCTATGTTTTTAAAGCAGGGCTGGACAAAGGCATCCCTCCAGATGTTACTGGAGACTCATTCCCACTATTTCCTACCACTGAGTGACCTGGCCAAGTGAGATGGAAGCTGCACACCACCAACACCTGGAGAGCTGCACTTTGCCCACTCTTGCTTTAAATGTGTGTGTGCCTGCACAGGCACATAAGGGAATGCCACTCAAAACACAACATGTTTAGGGAGGGGCTGCTGAACTCTTCTCCTATGTGCTGCATCTTCCTCCAAAAATATTTCACTTTAGCTGTTATGGGACTCCATTAGGGAAAATAATGTCTAGGAGTACAGAGGAAAGGCTCTGAAAAGAGTTTTTACTCACAGGCCCTGTTTGATCTGTTGTTTTAAATGATCTCATAATGCCTGCTTTGTTTTCAGTTTATAGGACACTGGTATGACATGCGAGGTACCCCACAGGTTGTGCTACCCTAACATAAAGTTGCATCTTAGTATTATATGCCAAAGTTTTCTACTGTTAAGTGCACTTTTTGGCTGGCTAGGGAGAGGGTAGGTGGATCCTGGAAAGCCTGTTTCTAAGATTATTTTTCTAAACTTGCATTTTAAAAAAAGGCTGCACATTCTAAGAGTGACATGATTAGAATAATTGTCTTGCAGAACCTTGTAGTCTGTGTATCTGATATTTGACATGATGAAGATGTACACATGTAGCCATCTTCTGTAGTATTTCATTGCAATGACACAGCCACTATTTTACCTGCAGATGTCCTGACTGGTTGGTGTAACAGATGTCTGAGAGAAACTACGAGGAGCAGAAATAGAGGCTGAACTGCCAGTCTGCAAGAAAAATAATAATCAGGCTTTCAGATAAGTTTGACTGAGACTTTACATGTAACATTAAAATCCCTGAACCATGGTAACATATATGAAGTAAGTCTCTAGTGCATCTTTTATAGTGTGCTATGGATAAGTGACTGCTTTGTAAAGACACTATTTTGTATTTTGCTGTAAGTGTTGAACCTCAGTATTCTATGGGCAAAAAGCAACTAGTTCTGAAACCCTGAGGTTCACTCAGCATTGAGCTATACTAAATAAAAGGGCTTTACAGACCGCCCAAAAAAGGCGGTCTGGCGCCACCTGTTTTTCATCCACACCATCACTACAGTAACCAAACAGAGCGGCGAAGATGTGGACGGAAAAAGGAGCCCAAAAAAGCTGCTCCTTTTTGCGTCGCACTTGCGATGCACAAAACGCCATAGGGTGCATCTATGACATCGCAGGTATGCAGCTCCGTTTGGTTGCTGCGCACATGCAACGTCATTTTTCCGCGCGCCATGTGTACAGCGCTGCGGAGCAAGAACGCCCTCATCACATGCTAGGTTGCGGAGCGTCTACTGGCTCCGCTCCCAGGCAACCCTAGAACGTGATGGGGGCGCCCTAAAGTGCCCATCTGTATTGGGCCAAAGAAACTCTTTGTACAGTGAATACAGCACCTGAGTGCATGAAACTACCTAATCAAATGGCCCATCATACTGTTCTGTTTTACCTTCCGAGTAATTACTGCCTTTTGGATTTCAATGTAGTCATTGTGGGTAATATATGTTCAAGTTCTCAAAGAGAATTGCTTCTACTACTCTTATCAGCCTTTGTCAACAAAAGGTGTTTGCTTGCATCCACTATTTCTCTCAAATGTCATTGAGCTAAACTTAAGATCTAAAAAGTACTGTGTGCATAACATATCACAATTGCCTGGCAAAATAATTCAGAATAAATGGGTCTCTTTATATTAGAGAATCAGGAATTCAGTAAAAACTGTGCTAAATATGCTGATATGTAAGCTCCATCTTAACTGGACTAACAATACACTTCTATGCATGTTTATTTGAATGCAAATCTCAATGCATTTAATAGGGTTTAAGCTGGTCTAGAACTGCAGTCTAAATCATCTGCCACAGTTTTATAAACCTTTCCAGGGACACCTTTCTGGTTTATTTGTCCCATCACTAAGAGAGACTAAGCTAGGCTATTTCTGTGACTGTGTTCTGCTCATACAACTCTCTGTAAACAGAGTTCTACATTTTTTTTGGCCTCGTTTTAGGTGCACTGCATTTATGTTTTGAAATTCTGTTCTGTTGTCGTTTTGAAGATTATTCTGTTCTGATTTTAATTGGCTTTTTTGATATGAATTGTTTTTTCCATCCCATTTTGGTCAAAAAGGGGGGATATAAGTCCAATAAATAAACAAATAAAATGTTAAACTGTGTATCTCCTTTGATGCTATAGGTGATTCATGAATATTTTTAACAATATCAACAATCACAATAATGTGCTTGTGTTGGTGCTGCCAGTGTTACTAAATACATAAACAGCAAAGATTTTTATAATAGGAATACGTGTATTTCTACATTCTCTGGCAGGTCTTTCACACTTGTTCGTGTACTTTGGCAAAAGATGACAAGTC
This sequence comes from Urosaurus nigricauda, assembly GCA_034509955.1. Taxonomy (NCBI): domain Eukaryota; kingdom Metazoa; phylum Chordata; class Lepidosauria; order Squamata; family Phrynosomatidae; genus Urosaurus; species Urosaurus nigricauda. The sequence goes on from JAOEGL010000004.1 coordinate 135,646,573, forward strand.
AATAACAGTTTATTAATAGCAGTAAGTGACTTACTCTGAAGAGGTTAATTTCTTAATTTTACATGCTACCTTTGTCCCAATCCAGTTCTCCAGTGGCTTACAACAAAGCTAAACACAATTTCGATACTTGGTTCCACACTGTTTCCTATCACGTTTATTTCTAAAAGGCTGAGAGAAAGTTGCATAGTGGGGCTATTACTATGATATGGAACTCTGGACCACTTCCAAAAGTGAGCTGGAACGTGTACATGTAACATGAAATGCTTCCAGAATATTCATTAGCCAAATGAGGTTAATGAAGTTCAGAAATAAGCAGCCATCCACAGGGAGTCCCTCAGACTTATCTAAAGATTTTATCACATGAGCTTTGGTCTCACCACAATTGTTAATTGTAAATCTGGTTCTGCAAAATAAAACCAGTCAGTTTACGCAGGATTTTAAAAAGACTTGTTCAAGCAGCATTCATTTTGTCCAGACTAAGGTGGTGTTGGGGAAGAGCGAGATATCCTTGTGTCACTCCATTTTTGTGACAGTGGCAAGGTAGCACTACCTAAATCTCTCAAAACTTTTTGTTCCTGTTCACTGTGTGCCACCGCTGCCATAAATTTCTCAAGAAGATGGCAACTTCCCACCAGCTTGCCACCTAATTTGTGATATGACATTCAAACTGAGTTCTCACCTCTAGTGCCACCTACACTAGAAGTCTTTCTAGATGTCAGCCCTCTGGGTCTCTTATATACACCCATCCACCCAGCTTGGCACGAGTTATTCATTGACAGCCATACACTCATTATCTGATGTGTCCCAAACCTAAAACCCTTTCCTCTCTGTTGGTAGCGTTTTGAATGTGTTTCTTTAACCACTTCAGACAACAGCTTGAACAAACAAAAAGACTTTATTTACAAATCAAGTTGAATTCAGTATCTTTCTTAGTGGATATTAGTGGCACTCAAAATGATTACAGTGTATAAATACTTTAGTAGTTACCCGGTTTACTAGTTTCTTTTGCTTATCTTTGTTTATAACCTTATAAATGTTCCTTCACAGTTTAAGTTTTCATAGAGCCTTTATCTATCTTCTGTATCTTTTAACGCTTCTGGTTATCTGCGACTCCACTACAACAATTTAATTAAGAACTTTTCTCCTCCCTATCTTGGGTACCTAAAACCCTTCACAGCAGCCTATTCTAGCCTCAGTGGCTCTTAACCTCTCAGGGCACAATCAGCATCTCTCCCTATCTTGGGAAAATAAACCCCCTTCTAACTGCACCTCATAGTAGTCTCCCCCAGCCTTCTTGGCTTCTATCCCCTCAGGGTTCAATAAAACCCTTCCCTAACTAACTTCAAATATGTTTCTGCCTCTCTTTTTATACTCGCTCCTGGGAGCAGCCCCCACCTTTTCTAGCTTAACTCTCATTGGCTGTTCCCAACATTTTAATCTGCCTGTGTTTTCTCCATACCTTGGTCTTGCCACAATCGTTAATCGTAAATCTGGGTTTCTTGCAAAATAAAACCTGTCAGTTTAAGCATGGTTTTAAAAAGACTTGTTCAAGGTAGCATTTGTTTTAGCTCTCAGTTTATAGGCGCATTCATTTTATTATCAGCAAGGATTAAGAGCAAGAGAGCAAGAACATTTCACTGGAATGCTCAAGAGAGATTTTCTCAGGGGTCCCTAGATTTTTGTTGTATTTCAGCTCTCAGAAGCCCCAAACAGCAGGGCCATTAGTCAGGTATTCTAGGATTCACAGTTCAACAGCAACAGGCAACCCAAATCAACACCCCACAGCATGCTTTAAAATGCCTCTCCTAATTTATATACTACAGTTTTAATGTGCTCTTCCAGAAACACACACACACAAACCATTTTTCAATATATTGTTATTAATTCCTGCTTTTTGATGAGTGATACAGTCAGGAAATCAGAAGAAGATTAGGAACGGGTAGGGCAGCTATGAAAGAACTAGACAAACTCCTAAATTGTAAAGATATACAGCTGAACACTAAAGTTAGAATTGTTCAAGCCATTGTATTCTCTATTGCCATGTACGGCTGTGAGAGCTGGACAGTGAAGAAAGCAGATAGGAAGAAAATTAATTCATTTGAGATGCGGTGCTGGAGAAGAGTACTGAAGATACCATGAATAGCTAAAAAAACTAATGAATGGGTCCTAGAACAGAAAGAGCTGGACCCCTCCTTGGAAGCTGACTAAATTGAGGCTGTCATATTTTAGCCACATAATGAGAAAGCGCCCGAAGGAGAGGAAGGCCACATGCCAGATGGATAGACTCAATCAGGGAGACCATGGGCCTGAGCCTACAGGATCTGAGCAGAGAGGAGGAGGAGATGTCTTATTCACAGGATTGCCATGAGTTGAGATCTACTCAAAAGCAGCTAACAACAACAACAATAGAGTGGGAAGTGAGGAATCCTATCTAAACAGTAATAAAAATATTTAAAAATGCTACTCAAGAGAAGATATTTTGGCTACTTACAAGTAATAACAGTCTTCAATGCGAAGAATGATATAAAATTACTCTTCCAATGTAGTATGCATAACCATTCTATAACAATTTGTTAAGCATTACACAAGAATAATTTATATTTTTTGCTACTGCTGGCCAAGCTCACTGGCATCTTCACAATTAGAAGGAGAAAAAAGCCCAGTTACCTTTGGGGTTTCTTAACCTCCCATCAGTCCCAGCAGTGGGACTCAAACATTAGTGCTGCCAAACATGTTTATCTCTTTGGTGCTATGTATTATACAGTCAACATCACACCATCTCTCTCTTGCACACATATGTATACACTGTTTTAAGCATTGCTATACACCAGTGGTTCTTAAGCAGTGGTATGTGTACCATCAATGGAACACAGAACTATTCTAGATGAGAGAGAGGTTTATATTTTATAGCAATTAAAATTATTTCCACCAGTCCTAATGTATTCTTTAAAGAATTATATACTTTATGATTTATGTTTTGGTAGCAGTACAATTTATGCTAAAAATATTACTGTGATTTTCTGTTGGTAATGGAATTATTTTTCTTTTTGTGTATGTTTACTCTCAACAATACTACTAAATGCTAATAAATTTAACATGCAAGGGAGGGAAAGAGTTCCTCTTACTATCACAGTGAGACTCAAATCCTCTGACAGATTGATTTGTGCAAATAAAACATGAAAGTCTGAAGACCAATGCTATGCATCACATGTTCCAAAAACAGAAAACTGTTTGTTACCACTCAACCTTCTGAAGCACAAATAACTAAAATTTCAAGTCCTGGCTCACTGAATAGAAACAAATGGCTGCTGAAAATTCTATAACTTGGTTTTCCGCTTAATGACTATATCTGTACTAGCTTTTGCCTTCCTTCAATAGCTACTACATGGTAAAATATATGGATTTTTAAAAATTCACCAAGCTTGATAGCTCTGGGATATTTTATGGAATATAGTCTATAATATCTTATCTTTTTAAAAATTAACATTCCTAAGAGGAAAGGCAGAAGCAGATTCAGTTTGAAATATGAAGACTGTAAAGTTATTCTTCCCTACTACCCAGAACATTCTGATTATTTAAGTAGAAAAATGAAGAAGTCTTTGACAGTACCTGTTCTTTTCCTTTAGCTTTGCTCTTAGACACTCTGGAAAAAGTAACATCTCGGGCTGGAATTACAGAGATACGATGCAATGGCATATTCATCACACTATCAATACAGAACTGTGCTTCTTACAAAGATGGAGTTCCTGATATGAAGTTCATTATCTGCCTTTGTTAGTCCATGCACCTAGAAATAAGTATTAATTTGAACATTAGAAAGGAAAATAGTAGAAAACTGAGAAGAAATATACAGCTGCATTAGTATCATAGAACCAGAGTTGGAATTGATCCCAAGAGCCATATAGTCCAACCTAAAGTATCCTTGGAAGGGGAACATCTATCTGTTGTTGTGTTTAAGTGGTTTCTGTCTTATGGTGACCCCATTAAGGGGGTTTCCAAGATTTGTTCAGAGGGGGTTTGGCTTTGCCTTCCTCTGAGGCTGAGAGAGTGTGACTTGCTAATGTAATCCAGTGGGTTTCCATGGCCAAGTGGGGATTCAAACCCTGGTCTCCAGAGTTATAGTCCACTGCTCAAACCACTATATCACGCTGGCTCTTGAACATCTGTACTCTGTATTTAAAAGTTGCACACTTACTAATGTCAGGAGGCTGGAATTTCCTTACTTTTGATCTGATTTATGCCTTAATCTCTGGAGCAGCAGAAAACCAACCTGGTCCGTCTTCAATATGACATCCCTTCTCAGATTTATTCTTCTCTTCTCCCAGTTAAACATGCCCGGCTCCCTAGGTTGTTTGTCATAAGGCTTGGTTTCCAGACTTATTATCATTTGGGTTGACCTCCTCTGGACACATAACAGCTTGTCAATGTGCTTCCTGAACTGTGGTGCTCAGAACTGGCCATAGTATTCCAGGATGACTGAAGCAAATAAGTGTGGCACTATTACTTCCTTGATTTCAGCAATATTTATAGCAAATATTTGTGGGCACTAATGATGGCGTAAATACCCTCAAGGCACCAGATAGTCTGATCTTAGAAACTACAGGACTAAACAGACCGGCAGCTTCAGCCAGCTTCAGGGTAGCGTAGGGGTGCGGCCTTCAGATGACGCACACCCCACCCCGACACCGCCCCCAAGCCGGTGTCACACCACCTACCCGATAAGATGGTGGGCAGCATTGCAGTGCTCCAGCATTCACACACTGCATGCCAAAAAGCCAGCAATGCAGCAGAAAAGCTGCCCTTTTTCTGCCTCAAAAAGGAGCAGTATTTTGCCACTTCTTTTTTGGGATGGACTGGAACACCGGATGAGGGCTGCTGTGTACAGTTGCCACAGGCCTGATCCAGCACTCAAAGGAGCAGCATCAAGCCATCCCTTTAGGGCTGTCTGTGCTGGCCCTAAGTAAGGTCAGCTCTGGTTAGTACTTGGAAGGGAGACCACCAACAAATACTAAATTCTGTGGTCTATATTTCAGAGGAAGGAACTGGCAAGACCACCTCAGAGTATTCCTTGCCTAAGAAAACCCTATAAAATTCATTGGGTCCCTATAAGTCAATAGGAGACTTAAAGGAACATACATTAGTGGTGGGCAATGGAACCTGCATCAAAATACTGATGACTACAGTGCTAGTGTTTTTCAGATACTCCTCTCCCAGCTTCTTATTTCCCTTCTCCCATATCTACAGGACATATTGAGTACCCACTAGGCTGTTATGAAGAATTTTCCCCAGCATACAGATATCTCCCTATTTGTTTTTCCTAACCTTTGAATTTTTACTCATAGAACTGAGTTTGGTATTAGTATATAAAGTAGGACAGTGTTAACAATAAGAAAAGCCCATATTGGGCAAGCATTTCCAAGCCAATACATGCAGTTTGTGCATTCCAAACAAGTTATTACAATAGCAATACTTTGGCTGAATGGTAAAGTCTGAGTCTTTTTGAAGAATTTGGAAGCTATGTACATATGCAGGAAATGTTTATAGTATAGAGGGATAAAAAATAAGGCATCATTTAACAACGTAAGTATTCTGCACGAACATGAGAATTAGTGAAGAATTTAAAGAACATGCCTTGGCCAAGTCATACTCTTTCAGCCTCAGAAGAAAGTAAAAGGACCAGATGTGTTCTGAACAAATCTTGCCAAGAAAAACCCGCAATAGGCTTGCTTTAGGATTGTCATAGTTGGAAACAACCTGAAAGCATACAAGAACAACAAAAGTCACATAAGTCACTCCTACTTTAGTGTTAGTGATTCATATCCTACTGCATCAAATTGCTTGGTATTCTGTGGGACCCAATATACATAAATAAGGGCATTGGACATTACCAAGGAAATCTCTTCATTCGTTTTTGTAAACCTATCGTATATTCAGCTGACTTGCTTTCTTTTTGATAGTGGTAACAGTTTGGTAGCAGAAATCCAAAACAGGATTTCTTATTAATCACCTGGATGGCAAAAAGCAGGAAGCAGAACAGAATCAAAAACTGTAGGAAGATTTCGACTAAGATCAAGAAATGAAGCAAACAAAAAGATAAGAAAGGATAGGAAGAAGAATCATATGAAGATCAACCCCAAAAATTTGGAATGTGAAGGGAAAGCTACACTCAAAGCAACTGGGAATAAATCACCAGGTACAGATAACATACAAACTGAACTGCTACCATCTACAGAGACAGAATTGAGTTTATTTCCAGCTAAAATCAGCCAACAAATATGGAAAACAAAACAATGGCCTACAGATTAGAAGTAATCAATGTATATTTACATTCCCAAAATAGGAAACACAGCAGAGTGAACTAACTACAGGACCATTGCATTAATTTCACATGTAAGTAAAGACATGCCCAAAATTCTGCAACAAAGACTCCTACCATATATGGAACTAGAAATTCCAGAGATGCAAGCTGGATTCAAGAAATGAAGAGGCACCAGGAATCACACTGCAAACATGCTGGATAATGGAACAGACCAAGGAATTCCAGCATGTGCTTTAAAGGCAAAGCTTTTGACTACTGTATAGGCCAGTGGTTCCCAAACTTTTTCCCTACTGCTCCTTTTTGTCTTGGGTGATGACCCTAGCACCCCTCATGCATATTTCTTGATATCAGGCCTACAGTTCTACTGCAAATTCAAAAGTGCCAATTTTGGTCACTGCTCCCTTTACACTTGGTCACCTAAGAGCAGCAACAGAGCAGCTGGCGCACCAGCAACTGAAAAGCCTCTCACCCATGCCACCCCTCCAGCTAAGGCCAGTCCAGACAAGAGGCCTCTTGCTTGCTGCTCAGCCAGCTGCTAGGTTGTTGCTCCCAAGGTAACCAGGTGCAAATGGAGAAGCTTCTCTCAGATGAGGAAGAACTCTCAATCCTTATTTGTTGGTGCACAAATGGGCACAGCTAGTGTGTGTGTGTAGGGGGTTTACAGAGGCCACATGATCTGGACCGGAGACTGACATGAACAGGGAAGCCTCTTTCCGAGAATTGACCCCAGATACTCCTTCTTCTTCACCAGAGATATGCCTTTCTCACACAACTTCAAGTTTCCCCCACCACACACATACACAAACATTGCTTCTTCTGTTACTTCTTCTCTCACCCTGTCTCATGAAAGAAAACAGGAGCAGCAGAGGAGCTGCAACTTACCAGCCAAGACCCAGCAAAGCTCACAAAAATTAAGTAGGCTCCCAAATTTGAAAGCTTTTTGCCTCCTCTTCTCCCCCACTGCCACGTCCCAAAATGGTACCACCCTGAGCCATAGAAGTGATGTCCTGCACCCAAGCCTCACACATTTCCCAACTGTCCTTGCCACCACCAGTGAAAGATGCAGCTAAGGGAGTGAGCTTGTGTGGGTAGTCAAGGAGCAGGAGACACCACCACAACAAATTATCAGGAAGGCTTCATGGTGGTTTTAAGGGACCATGAAAAGGTTTCATGCAACCTTCATCCCCACCATGGTCCTAAAGGCTGCTTGTTCCTCTTGTCCTTCTTGCACACCAACATTTTGACTAAAGCCACCACCACCACCGCTGCCTCCTTGACCCCTCATCCCTGCCCTGGATTGGTCCACTGCACCCCCGGGTGTGTTTACTACCCACTTTGGGAATCACTGGTATAGACTATGAAAAGCTATGGTTTGCTCTTAAAGAAATGGGTGTACCATAACTTTTGATTGTTCTGATACATAAAATGTACTCAGGACAAGAGGCTATCATTAGTACTGGGCATGAAGAAATAGAATGTTTCCCAGTTGGAAAGGGGCTCAGACAAGGCTGCATTTTATCACCATACTTGTTCAATATGTATGCAGAAAATATCATATGCAAAACTGGTTTAGATTCAAAGGAAGCAGAAGTGAAAATCGGAGGAATATCAACTATCTAAGATAACGCAAACAACACTATACTACTAGTTGAAAACAACGAAAATTTGGAATAATTAATAAGGGAAGTAAAAGAAGTAAGTGCAACAGCAGGCTTACTGCTGAATATTAAGAAAACAAAAATAATAACCAGGGAGGATTTACATAAATTGAAACTAGACAATGAAGAAATTGAAATATAGATTTCCCAAACCTAGAATCAACCATTGACCAGAATGAACACTGCAGTCAAGAAATCAGAAGAACACTAGGAATGGGAAGGGCAGATATGAAAGAACTAGACAAGGCCCTAAAGTGCAAAGATAAACACCTGAACACTAAACTTAGGATGATCCAAGCCATAGCAGTTTCTATCACCACGTATGGATGTAAGAGCTGAACAGTGATGAAAGCTGACAGAACGAAAATCAACTGATTTGAAATGTGGTGCTAGAAAAGAGCACTGAGGATACTGTGGACTAATAAAGACTAATAACTAGATCTTGGAACAGGAAAAGCCTTAACTCTCCCTAGAAGCCAAGATGACTAAACTGAGCCTAACATACTTTGACCACATTGTGAGAAGGCAGGATTCACTAGAAAAGCCAAAACACTAAGGAAGGTGAAAGGCAGTAGAAAGAGAGGAAGGCTGAAGACCAGGTGGATAGATTCAATCAAAGACACCACAGCCCTGGGCCTGCAGAACCTGAGCAGAGCAGCTGAGGACAGGGCATCTTGGAGGTGTCTTGTTCATGGGATCTCTGTGAGTCAAGGTCAACTTGAGAGAAGTTAATAACAACAAAGCAGGCACATCCTGCCCACCTAATACACTGCTTTCCATTTTCTCATAAATATTTTTTCACACAGGTCCAAATTATCCACATCATTCAACAAACTGGGATATATATCCATCTATATATGAATAACTAGAGATTGAGGATTTTAGCATATCACACCAACACAAAATGGGATGAACAGCAACCCATCTGTTTTAGAGATGGGGAAACTGAGGTAAAGAAATTTGTAATTAGCCAAGGCCAGCCATGGAAGAGTTCAGCTACAGAAAAATCTTCTAGGTCTTGTTAGTCAGAAACTCTTGGCAATCTGCCGCTAACCAGCCAGAGATCCATCAAAAAATCTCAAACTACATTCTGTCCACTATCAGAAAATTGGCCTCTGGACCCTATGAAGTTACCCATCTCTGTCTTAAGTAACCAGGAAGTTGGCAAATTAATTGAGTTTATTAACTTAATATAATAAAGAGCAGTTTTCAGTTAAAGAAAAGTTAATGAATAGGCAAACAGTCTTAGACTTGTCCAACCTATACTTTTAGTTTCTTTCTCAGTTTCTGTCCGCCTTCAACTGACATAAACATGGAAACCACAAAAAACAAAACACCTGGATATCATGCATTAAACTAGCTGTAAGAACTAATCTAGGCTCCCTTTTTGACTTGCATATTATCAAGTCCACCTAAATAGGCAATCCCTCACCTCAACACATTTTGAAAATGAACATGACACCCCACCTAACCTACACATTATGTGGAGATCCTCCAATTCATATTTCGCCATTCTATTTTGATAGAATAACTAAGCAGAGCACTTGTTTGAGGATGAGGAATCTGCCAATTATCAGTGAACAGCCAGATCTGTCAGGCTAAGGGTTTATTTATCAAACAGTTAAGGAGTACATATATGAAACGAGTACATATAGAAACAAAGGTTCTGCAGCTGGATGGGCTATGGATTCATGGTCCTTTTATGTGTGTTTGTGCTTCTATTTGTAGATTGTGCGCATGTACAGAAGAACTTACCTGTCATTATAGCAGCCAATTAAGCCTGGCTACATGTTGGTTGCTAATGATAGTTTGATTCCAATCCCACGCAGACTCTGGTTATGGGAAAATCCTCACATTTAAAAACAGGTCCTATTGCAAACCTTGGAAGAAAGAGAGGTTGAGAAAATAAGCCACTTTGTAGAAAACAAATGAACTTTAAAATTCTTTCCTAACTTGCAGTCTGAATATCAACTGTCACCATCAACAGCATGGAAGGTGAACTGAAGTGGCTATCTCAGTTTTCCTGTAGTCTGAATCCATTGCTCCTAGTCCTGTTCTCTGGAGCAGCAGAGAACAAGCTTGCTCCATCCTCAATATGACATCCCTTCAAATATTTAAACCGGGTTATCATATCACCTCTTAATCGCCTCATTGTGGACAAATGAGAAAACTCTTTCAATGTAACTTTGATAATATTAAATAATATGTTTTATGAGTCCTCACCTACAATGTAGAACAAGCCCCACGGCAAATACTAACTGCAATGTAACCCATCATGTTGCACTGGCCTACCAATCAAAAACCCACAGTACAAATGCAATCAAGATGGCCAAGTGAGGGATGATAGATGGAAGAGAAGGCCTCATCTTGTGTGTTGTCCATGTTTGTATGCTGTATATTGTTGTGTGGAAAAGAAGGCTTTCAATGAAATGTGGCAGGCACAAATCAGGTAGAGAAAAATGTTCTATTCATGTCCTAATAGCTTATAGTGATAATTTAGGGCAGGGAATGTGTGAGAGTTATAGCTGAGAAATGAATGTTCTGAGGTTTTAAAACTCCCCTCTCTTTACCATATGGGTAAAAGAAAAGAAAGAAAATGTATTTATCTATTTATTTATTTACTCTTGGGAGTGTTGAAGTAGTGCGACTACAGCCCCTTTTGAATGAAATCAGTGACCAAGATCTACTTCAATCTGGGTTCAGGATTTTATCTGGAAATAGCTTTTGCTATTGGGGGTGATCTCAGGGGCTTAGGGTGCATTTTACAGGCTTTGTTTCTTGGACTGGGGTTTCTTGGCCATGATGGTCCTGACATTGACAGTCTTGAGGTTGGATTATTGCAATGTGCTTGATGTGACAATGCCCCATAGGCTGTCCAGGAGCTTCAGATGATGCAGCTTCTGGGTGGGGAAATCAAGCAGCAGCATTTTGCCCCGGTGTGTTTTTGGCTGTAACATATTAAAACAGCTTGGGACCAACTTACACAAGAGGCCACATATTTCCTCGTTATTAGTGGTATTTTAGTATGCTACCTTTTAAAATTGTGTTTTAATTTTTTTATTATTGTCATGTCTTAGCTTCATCTTATTCCAGCCATCTTGGGTCCCAGATTGAGAGAAGGGCAGGATATTAAATAAATAAATAATGGTGCTTGGATTTAGGTCCTTGAACTTAGATTCAGGCAGTGCCACATGCTCTTGACACCCATGTCAGAATAAGAAACAATAAAGGTAGTTAGTTTTCTTTCCAGATGTTCTGACAACTGTTGCTGACATCTGTTTTTACAAGTTATACTAGCCAAATTCAGCCAACCTGGTATTTTACAGATAATGTGCATAAGAATTTGATTATATATACTTTATACTATTGTATACTACTCTGAAATCTTTAAATGTAAGTGGTTTATAGGTTTTTCTAAATAAATAAATAAGCTAGAAATACTGGAAGGCGACATAAGCTAAAACTGGCCTTGAGTACACTGAGAGTGTCCTGTGCAGACAGAAAGTTTTTGGCTGGAAGCTGTTGCACTGCCATCTTGTAGAGAGCACTTTCTTGGGGGTGAATCCTGGTTTAGGGGGAAGGAAAGGGTGGAAATAATGTTAAAAAGGAAGGGGGGGCAGTGGGTGTAAGATCTGAGTGAACGTAAAGCTGAATTTACCGGTAATTAAAAAGCTTAAGAAATAATAAAAGCTTTATTTTTACTCCGCCTCTCTGTCAGACAGACAAATTTATGATGCAAAGTCTTAGTTAATTATTCTTTTCTACACATTTTTGCGATACAGTTGGCTCTTTGGGCTCACAGACTTTGGATCTGCAAATTTCATTAACAACAGATTGTCACATCCCGTATTATTAAATGGCAGCAATGTAATCTCAGATATGGTGAAGCATGTGCATTCATGTTGTTCCCATTTACTTAATATGGGGTGTGATCACTTGTGTTTTCTCACATCTGCGGGGAATTCTGTAACCAAACCCCTATGGAGCCAAAGGGCCAACTGTAACTGGAGTGCACTTACTTAATATTTCTTTTGTTCAAAAGAGGCTTTAAGCTGTATACATTTCAATGCCACTACAGAAAGGATACTCTCCTGGATATGCTTCATTTGGAGTGACCCACGATTATGAGGTTTAAGCTTCCACTTCCTTATTTGTAACTTTCACTGGGGTAATTATGCATTATAAAACATACTGTACAAAAATGGCAGTTTTAATTGGAGAGAGTTTTTTTTTAATCCCAGCCTGGAGGTTCATGATATGTGTATAGTGTATTAACTTTTCTTAGTTTACTGAGAGAGCTCTGTTCCAAACTTTTATGCAAATAAAGAACTAAAAACTAGCAACTAACTTCAGTATTTATGCTTCAGAGCATTACACCACAACAGAAAAAGACATGTGTGGGCTATGGTTTGTGTGCCCAAAAAAATAAATAAAAAGACACTGCTAGTGCCTTTTGGAAGTGAAGAGATACTGGCCCACAAATTCACTGAAATATAAATAATTAACCAACTGATTCTGATTCCAAATCAAAATCAGTTCATTCCCCTATCCCCCACTGCCAAGATGCATAGCTGTTTACTGCTCCTTTTTTTAAAAAAGTTTATAAAATGGGTAAGCAATTTCCTAAATTTATTGGTAACATTTTTCATTACTGGCAGTATCATCAACAGCAATGTAACAGAAAATCTGGCCATGTGTCCAGCAATCCAAGTTGTTAGTAACACAACAGTTTTCAACCTGTCACATCTAAAAAGGTACCCCTCCCCATCTCCCAATAGTTTAACCCATCCTGCCCAATACTAATGCAAGCAACAAACAAGCGTGGATTAACTCACAGGATTCCTCCAGCAATACACTAAGGTCCATAACACTGCAGAAACAATTCAATTTGATGTCGCTTTAACTGCCCTGGCTCAGTGCTAGGGAATCCTGGAAACTGTATTTTATTGTGGCACCAGAGCTCTCTTCACTAGCACTGTACCAGGGCAGTTAAAGTGGTCTCAAACCAGATTATTTCTGTAGTGTATTTTGGAACTAATTCTTAGATGCTATTAGGCAATACAAGACCAGGATAAATCTGCCCATCTGGATTTTGGCCTGAAAGATCAAAGAAAAAAGGGTAAGTTCTAAGCAACCACAATCTGTGACACTGCACAACATCATTGCTGAACATGGGACACCTCTGCTAAAGCTTAGATCCCAATTTCCTATCTTTGTAGAAATTGACACAAAATGAAATTGCCTTAACACTGATCCCAAATTGACAGATTTTTGATCAATGAATATGTATCTTTCTCTCTGGCTTTTCTTCACTAATGAAGATTCAAGAAGGACTCATCCCATGCTTTCTACAAGTGCACTGATGACTAAAAAGGCCGATCTGAGATAGACAAGTCCAGTTGCAGAAATCACAGCAGAAAGTCTCCTTGGATAATGTTTCCAAGTTGTAGCTCTTTCTGCGTTGTCGTTTCTCTTCGAGACTCATTTGACATGAGTTCTCAAAAAAGGCTGCAGCACTGCAGATAGTGTGTCTCCATGCCTCCTGATATGAGGCCAGGGTGGACCATTGTTGGTGATCAATTTGGCTGAGCCTGAGATGTTGTTTCAGGGAGTCCTTGTATCTCTTCATTGGGGTGCCCCTCTTACGCTGACCCATGGCGAGTTCACCGTAAAGTACTATTTTTGGGAGGTGGTGGTCCTCCATCCTAGAAACGTGACCTACCCAGCGTAGCTGTGTTATCAGTACCATGGCCTCAATGCTGGTGATAGCTGTCCCTCCAGGAAAGCAACATTCATCACATAGTCAGTCCAGTGTATATTTAGGATTGTGCGTATACAGCACTGATAAAAGTGTTTGAGGAGTCGTAGGTGTTGGCAATAGGTAATCCATGTTTCAGACCCATAGAGGAGAATAGACAGTACAATGGCTCTATACTCACTGATTTTTGTGTTTCCCCTCAGGTGTTTGTTAGTCCAGACTCTTGTGAAACCTTCCGAATGCACTATATGCCTTTGCTAATCTATGATCGATCTTTTTATCAATCTTGGCGTCTGAGGAGATGATGCTTCCCAGGTAGGTGAACTGCTGAACAGACTTAAGTACAGATTTGCCTATGGTGATGTAGGGATGATAGTGCTCTTCCTGTGGTGCAGGCTGTTAGAGAACTTCTGTTTTCTTCAGGCTGACTTCCAGCCCAAACAGTTCTGCAACTGTTGCAAAGGAGGATGTTAGGTGCTGCAGAGCTGCTTCTGTATGGGCAACAAGGGCAGCATTGTCAGCGAAAAGCAGCTCATGGACTAGATAGTTCAGAGTCTTTGTGCAAGACCTCAGACGGCTTAAGTTAAACAAGCTACCATCAGTACGGTAATGTATATAGATGCTGCCTTCTTCGAGATCTGCCGTAGCCCTTTGGAGCATCATGCTGAAGAAGCTTGCAGATAGAATTGGAGCAAGAACACAACCTTGTTTCACTGCATTAGTTAGTAGAATGGGCTCTGAGAGAGCATCACCATATCTGACTTGACCGAACTGGCCCTCATGTAGCAAGATAATAATTTTGAGAAATTTGGGGGGACATCCTAGTCGTTCCAGGATCTGCCACAGACCTTTTCTCCTCACAGTATCAAAGGCTTTGGTAAGGTCAACAAATGTTACATAGAGTCCTTTCTTCTGCTCTCTACATTTCTCTGGCAGTTGCAAATACCATATTTGTAGTGCTCCTATTAGCTCTGACGCCGCATCGGCTTTCAGGGAGAAGTTCTTCTGCAATAGCAGGGAGTAATGTGTTCAGGAGTATCCTTGCAAGGATTTTTCCAGCAATGGAGAGCAGTATTATACCTCGATAGTTTGAGCAATCGGATTTTGCTCCTTTTTTTCTTATACAGGGTGATGATAACAGCATCTCGGAGATCTCATGGCAGTTCACTTTTTACCCAGCAACTCACAAGGAGCTTGTGGAATTTAGCATGGAGTACATGACCTCCATGTTTCCAAGCTTCAGGTGGGATTCCATCAATCCCAGCTGCCTTGCCGTTTTTCATCTGCTGTATGGCCTTGAGGGTCTCTTCCAAAGTGGGAGCTACATCCAGTTCATTTTTCATCAGTTGTTGTATCATATGTTGGATAGCTGAGCCTTGGACTACTCAGTTGGCACTGAAGAGACTTTGAAAATGTTCAGCCCATTGATTCAGGATGGAGGCTTTGTCTGTGATTAGTGTTTGACTATCTGTACTACATAAGGAGCTTTGGACCTGATAGGTAGGTCCAAACACTGCTTTAAGAGTTTCTTATTCTCTAGAATCTAGAATTCTCTAGAATCACCCAGATCTGCACAGCATTGCGTCTTTTCTGCTAAACTGATCCACCACTTGTTCTCCACTGACGCCCCCTTATCGTGGGGGAGAGGCTTGCGTACCCTAATGAAGTTGTGAGCTATGCTGGCGGTGGCATAATAGCCACCGGTAGGGCCTCCCATGCCAGACAGGTCACAACCATCACTATGTACAGATGTGAGAGCTGGCCAGCGAAGAAAGTGGATTAAAAAAATAAACATATTTCAGATGTGTGCTGGGAAAGAGTGCTGAGGATATCGTGTACAACCCAAAAGACAAAGAAATGGGTCCTTGAACAGATGAAGTCTGAACTCTTCCTGAAAGCCAAGATGATTAAAATGAGGTTGTCACGTTGGCCACATCATGAGAAGGCATGAATCTTTAGAAAAGACATTAATGCTAGGAATGGTAGAAGGTAGTAGAAAGAGATGAAGACCCATAGTCAGATGGCTAGACTCAATTAGGAAGGTCACAGGCATGAATTTACAAGACTTAAGTAGAGCAGTGGAAGAGAGAGGGTCTTGGAGATGGCTCATCCACTGAGACCCCATCAGTCAAGATCAGCGTGAGGGCAGTTAACAACCACAGAGCTGGAGTGCTAAATGCGAGTACTCAGACCAAGGAGATAAAGATCATCAACATGGTGGATATGAGCAGTTCATGGGGGTGTTTACTCCTCAATGTCGGATGACATGTTGGTCTGCAGAGGCATGGTCATTGTCATTGTGAGCAGCAGTCTCCTGGAGCACTCTTTGCACTGGTAAGAACAAAAAATGGTTAGTAGCCAGGCCAAGGGATTGAGTGGGTGTGGCAATTTGTGGTGGGATCAATATCAGAGACATAACAATAAAGGTAGGTTTAATTGCAGTTGCTGAGGTTTTAGACTTTTCCTTGACTTTCATCTTTTTCCTGGGTTCCACTTCTATATCTGAAGTGATCTGCCTTGGAGTCCTATCCATATTTTACCACATGAGAATGGATCTTCAAAAAGCAGGTGGGTTCAGCAGAGTTTTCCTCCTAGCTGTCTGCACCAATCATGGTTCTGATAGATCCTCAGACTCCAATATAACCATTGGTACCAAGAGCAGTATCAACACAAAATAGGAGTTGGATGATGACCATATGGCTCCACTGACTCTGCAAAGGCTCTTGAATGGAGTCTTATAGATTGAAACCAAAGCCATACACAGAGGTTTATTACTCACTGCTGAACCAGACACTTTTGGAAATTCTTCTCAGAGGTGAAGCCAGAGCGGGAAAGACAATTTCTCAAGCACTCCACCATGAAACTCTGCCAAATAGAGCAAAAGTGCACCAGGTGTCCTTTCAAGCAACCTAAGCATTGGCCATCAGTGGGGCCATTAACCCCACAGGAAACATACTTTTAAAAGAGACTTTAGAGGCCCTGCAAAAAGATGAGAAATACCAATTGTGACAGAAGGGGAAAAGAAAGTGAAGAAAGTCAGAAAGCAGTTAGTTCTACTTCTTTTAATTTTTTGGGAAACTAGAACAAAGGGAGGCTGAAGATTAGAAAGAAGTAAGGAGAATGAGAAATAGAGAACATTACTCAGTTCAGAATTATTCAAGATGTGAACCCTTTGATGGGTGAAAAAACTCAAGATGAGCATAGGTCTTGGTGCTAACTACTGCATTTCTATTTTGTGGCACTTCACAGGTGTAAGACCCCAACTGTGTGAGAGCATAGATGTCCACTTGAAGAACCATGGTTATAGGTAAGACCACGAAGAAGAACATGAAATGTTGGTTAAGTGGTAAATACTTATAACAAGTACAGAAATTAAATATGTATCACACGCCCTGACTAGACGCCAATGCTGGAGTTACACTGTGGCGGGCGGCATCAAGCCCCTTCTTCAGCACTGTGTTTAGAATTGGCGAAAAGCCGCAGCAAAGATGGCTTTTCACTGGTTTAAAAAGGGCAGCATTTTGCCAGCCCTTTTTGGGCCAGCAAAGATAAGGATCAGGGCTACGGCGTGAAGTTGATGCAACCCCAAGCTGGCACTGAAAGGGGCAGAGGGTTGCCCCTTCTTTGGGGCTGTCTGTTCAGCCCCTAAGACACCTTTAACAGAATAATAACTTACAATGCAGTATGTGCGCTTTTAAAAGTTACATATTCCTTCCACAGGCTGAACATAACTTAAATGGGTACTGCTGAAAGCGATACAGGGCATACACAGCAAAAAGGATTATGTATGCTTACCCTTTCAGCCAACAGGGAAAAATATTGCAAACTAATTAAAAGCCATGCCTTATTTATGCCATTTGTATCTTGCTTTGTGTCTCAGGTCTCTAACACTGTTTAGATAAAATTCAAATAATCACAATAAAGTGATAAAAATAGTACAATATTAATTTATACCAATGATCTCATTTTAGTGTCACACTAAAAAAATGCTGTGCCAGAAGAGAAAATTAAGCATGATCCTAGCCATGACTACACAAAACTAAGCCTCCTTAAATTCCACGATGCTAGCACTGGGAATCTTATTTTGGAAATAAGACAACTGACAACTATCAGCTTTCTTTTTCAGTGTTTTTGGCTAACACCACCCTCTATTTTTAGTTCTTTGAAATAAAATACACATTGAGAGGTAAGTGTCCCCCTCACACACCATGGATAACAGTCAAGATAAAAACCAGGACCTTCCCTAAGCATCACAGTAATTAGTGGAGTTTTTAGAACCTGAAACTGAGACAACACAGTTTATAGAAGAGTGAAAGGGTCTATAAAAAGCAATAGATCTTGTCACACAATTCTTTCAGAAAGTTTTTCTTATTCCATCTCCTTCCCTGCTAATGTGTGAAAGGATAAAAACCAAATAAATATTAGTGAAACCACAAAATCATAGAGCAGCCCTGGTGGCGCAGTGGTTAAATGCCTGTACTGCAGCCACTCACTCAAAACCAGAAGGTGGTGAGTTCAAGACCAGCAAAGGGCTGAAGCTTGACTCAGGCTTGCATCCTTCCAAGGTCGCTAAAATGAGTACACAGATTGTTGGGGGCAAATAGCTTACAATTGTAAATGAAGCTGTTTGTTTAACAAATTGTAAGCCGCTCTGATAGTCTTGGCTGAAGAGCGGGGTATAAATAAAAAACATTATTATTATTATTATTATTATTATTATTATCATGGAGTTGGAAGAGACCACAAGAGCCATCCAGTCCAACTCCCTGCCATGCAAGGAACACACACTCAAAGCACCCCCAACAGATGGCCATCCAGCCTCGCTTTAAAAAGTCATACAGTCTGCTATTTTTCCATCTACAGATCCACCTGATGTACAATGTAGGGATAATGGCTGCATGTGCATTGAAACTGGAAGTTCTATTTTTAAATGATAACCAATTTTTTTCTGTTAACTGCCATCAACTTCAACTCATAGTGATGCTATGAATGAACAGAACAGAATCATAGAGTTGGAAGAGAATGCAAAAACCATCCAATCCAACCTTCTGCCTTGCAGGAAGACACAATCAAAGCACTCCTGATAGATGGCCATACAGCCCATTTAAAAACCTTCAAAGGAGACTCCTCCACACTCCAAAGGCAGTGTGTTCCACTGCCAAACAGCTCCTGTCATCAGGATGCTATTCCTAATATTTAGGTGGGATCACTTTTCTTATAGTTTGAACCCATTGCCCCATGTCTTAGTCTCTGGAGCAGCAGAAAACAGTTTGCTCCATCCTCAACATGACATCACTTAAAATATTTAAACAGGGCTCTCATGTCACCTCTTAACCTTCTCTTCTCCAGGCGAAACATACCCAGCTAAGTCGCTCCTCATAGGGCTTGATGGTTTCCAGAACCTTCACCATTTTGGTTGCCCTCCTCTGGGGGACATGCTCCAGTTTGTCAACGTCCTTTTTAAATTGTGGTGCCCAGAACTGGACACAGTATTCCTGACCAAAGCAGAAAAGAGTGGCGCTATTATTTCCCTCAGTCTAGACACCAGACTCCTATTCATGCAGCCTAGAATTGCACTGACCTTTCTACCTGTAGCTGTCCCACCACACTGTTGAATCATGTTCAGCCTGTGGTCCACTGAGACTCTTAGATCCCTTTCACATATACAATATTGTCGTCAAGCCAGGTGCCCCCCATCCTATATCTGTACTTTTCATTTTTTTCCTGCCTAAGTTGAAATTCATTTTGTTATCATTGGCCCAGCTGTCTAATTATAATTATAATTATTGTTATGTGTATTTTTATTTATACCCCACCTTCCATCTGTCCTCTGGGTTATTAGCTACCCCTTCTAATTTAATGGCATCTGCACGTTTGATAAGAATGCCCTCTAATCCATCATGCAAGTCATTGATAAAGATGTTGAATAGCACTGGGCCAGGACAGAACCTTGTGGCACCCCACTGGTCATTCTCTCCAGGATGAAGAGGAGCTATTGCTGGGCACCCTTTGGGTTCAGCCAGTAGACCAATTACAAATCCACCTAACAGTCCCATTGTCTAACCCACATTTTAACATGGGGGACCTTGTCTGAGGCCTTAATGAAGTTGAGATATGCTATACAGTATCTATAGCATTCCCTTCATCTATCAAGCTGGTAATTTTATCAAAAAAGGAGATCAAATTATTCTGGCATAACTTGTTTCTCAGAAACCTGTGTTGACTTTTTGTGACTATGGAATTGCTTTCTGCATGTTAAAAGACTCTCTATTTAATGATCTGCTCTAGAATCTTTCTTGGTATTGATGTCAGACTAACTGGACGATAATTGTTGGGATCCTCTCTTTTTTCCCATTTTGAAGATGGGGACAATGTTTGCCCTCCTCCAGTCTGCTGGGACTTCTTCTGCTCTCCAGAAATTCCCTTGGTACAATAATAACATTAGAAATAGCAAGTACATTTCTATACCGCTTATCAGTGCACCAAAGCACTCCCTAAACAGTTTACAATGTGTGAGCTAATTGCCCCCCAACAAGCTGGGTGCTCATTTTAGCGACCCTGACCTCATTTTACCAATAATGTAGATACAATAGTGCCCTACTGGGAGATGTATTTGTGGAGCTTTCTCCCCCCCCCCCCCCGCCATCCTGAACATGAAACCCAAACATCCCCACACTTTCTGAAACACTGGGTTGACCCTTTCACCGACTGTATCTTATTATTTATTAATTTATAGTATGCTTGTCCCTCCATATTCGCTAGGGTTAGGGGCACAAGATCCCCTGTGAATATGGAAAAACCGCAAATAACAAAACCACCATGTTTTAACCTGAAAGGACACCTCTCTAGGAATCTCTAGTTCCTCCAGTGTAACTCTGTCCGACAGACACTGACCATAAAACTGCACTGGGGGTGCTACAAATGCCTAGTAGAGTATTCTGTCTATGAATCTCTGGAGCTAAACAGACAGGCAAAAAGAGGTGCTTTCAGGCTGACTGGAAGGTATGACATTTAGATGACACATGCCTTGAAGCCATCAGGAAAGTGCCCTCTAGGTGCCTTATGAAGAAAAACCCTTTCAAAAAGAAGCAGCTTTTTTCCACTTCTTCCTGGCTTGAAGCCATGTCACGTGGTCATGACATGAGCACTCCAGCTGCCTTGGGGGCTGGCGGTGCAGTTGGTGGGTTTTCAATGTGGCTTCAGAAAAGGCAGCTTCAAGCCACTTTTTCCTGCCCATCTGTTTCGCCCCTCTAGGGAGTTTATCATACGACGGAATTTGGGGGTATAATGCAATGGCAATCCGAATGCAATCATGGGGTTTCACGTTATTGCAAATGAGTGTATCTCACGCAATTTCGGGCAATGGGAAGTCATTCCGAACGTGATCGTGGGGTTTCACATAATTGTGTATGAGAGTATCTCAAGCAATTTCGGGCAATGGGGGGTCATTTTCGGGCAATGGGGGGTCATTCTGAACGCATTCCGAACGCAATCAGATTTCACGTAAATTCGCTAAACTAGCGAATTCACACAACTGCAAATTATCTGAAGATGCTGGTGAAACGTCAGGGATAAACCCTTCCAGAACATGGGGCCGCAGAGCCCGAAAAACCCACAGAAAAACAACTACGGCTTACAAATCATTATCATTATCATTATTAAACTTTATCTACACAGCGCCGTAAAGCTTGCACAGCCCTTTCCGCAGCAGCAAAAGTCAAACCTTCTCTTACCTATCGCACCCGGGCTCTCTTTGCGGTCTTTGTCGAAACTTCCATCCTCATGATAAGAAAAAACCTGGTATGAGGATCACATACACTAGCCTCCAAGCCAAGACCAAAGTAGAGTCTGCAATAAAAGAAACAGAAACAAAGGATGAAAGCTGGCAGCCCTCTTTCTCTTCTCTTCTTGCTTTCCAAATCCCAAATCCTAACCCTAACCTCCCCAAAGGCCTTTAGTCTCCTGTGTCCTCCTCTTTGTTGCTTCTCTGACCACCAGGAGCTCAATCAGGAGGAGGATTAGGCCCTTTGGCTGAGGTGCCTTGAGGACAACAGGGATGGAAAGAGTCCTAAGCCTTTGGAGGAGGAGGAGGAGGAGGAAGGCCTGGAAAGTGTGGCTGCATCCACACTGGAGCAATAATAACCCGGTTTGGTCCCGCTTTAACTCTTTGTTTGACTCACTTGCTATGGAATTCTGGGAGTTGGAGTTTGTTGTGGGCCCTTCGGGCCCACAACAAACTCCAACTCCCAGAATTCCATAGCCCTGAGCCACACAAAGAGTTAAAGCGGTATGAAACCGGGTTATCTCTCCAATGTGGATGCAGCCTCGGCTCTGAGGCCTTTGTTTACCTCGCCCCACTAGGCCCCAGCAGGCCTAGGCCCAGAGGCCTTCCCAGCCTTGGCTGGGGGTCACCTCCTATGGCGCCCCTAAGAAAAGGGGAGGCGTCGTCGTCGTGGTTAGGCCTCGCCTCTGACGCAGGAGCCTGCCCCCAGCCAGCCTCCACTTCCGTCCCGCCTCAGAGCCCCAGGCGAGGGCGGGGATCACTAAGCGGCCTAAAGAAGAAGGCGGGCCTGAGAGGGATTTAGGGCTTTAAACGGCTCTGAGGAAGGAAAGGGGCCTCCTAGTGAGGGTGGGGGGTGTAGACTCTGGGGTGTCTGTATTATAATAATCCGGTTTGGCACCGCTTTGAACTGCCACGGCTCCCTGCTGTGGAATTCTGGGAATGGTCGTTTTTGTTGTGGTCGTCGGGGATGCTTTGATTGGGAGTTCCTGCATGGCAGGGGAGGGAGTTGGGCTGGATGGCCCTTGTGGTCTTTTCCAATTCTTATGATTCTATGATTCTGTGACCATTCCCAGGATTCCATAGCATGGAGCCATGGCAGGTCAAAGTGGTGTCAACCCAGACTAGCTCCTTCACAGATTGCTTCACTTCAGAGACAGTGGTCCCCCCAAAGCTCTTTAAGGGCTTTTGGGCTTTTATTATTATTATTATTAAGCAGAGGCTGGATGGCCATCTGTCAATGGGGATGCTTTGATGGAGAGTTCCTGCATGGTAGGGGGTTAGACTGGATGGCTCTTGTGGTCTCTTCTAACTCTAAGATTCAGTGATTCTATTATTATTATTATTATTATTTTATTTCTTAACCGCCTCTCCTCACGTCTCAAGGCGGGTTACAACATATAGTTAATAAATAATAATAATAATAATAATAATAACAACAACAAAATTTTATTTATTGCCCGCTCCTCTGTAAACCAATTGGAGCGGGTTACAATGATTAAAAAGCACAAAGTAAAACAGTTCCAATAACCCAAGCCCAACCACCCGCCCCTTAAAATTAAATTAAACTAGCATCAAAATTAAAAACAAAACACAAAATATGACAATATAAAACACAATCATTACATAAAACACATAAAACACAGTCATTACATAAAACACATAAAACACAATCATTACATAAAACTCACATATCATTACATAAAACTCACATATCATTACATAAAACACATGTATTAAGCTCCATCTCTATGCAATATTTATATTACAATACATAGGACAAAAATTATTGAATTGAATTAAATACAGTCAGTCCTCCATATCCACAGATTTTTTGTCCACGGATTAAAAATATATAAAAAAATAATAATAATAATCCCAACTAGCAAACCTTAACTTTGCCATTTTATATAAGGGGCACCATTTTACTATGCCACTGTATTTAATGGGACTTGAGCATCCATGGATTTTGGTATCCACAGTGGGTCCTGGAACCAAATTTCAGCGGATAACAAGGGCCCACTGTAATTAAATTAATATTTATTTAAACTTTAGTTCCCAGAGTCCCAGACTATTGGGCAACATGTCTCAGGCTTTTGGAAGCTGGAGTCCAACATTCTCTTAAAAGGCACAGTTTGGTGACCGCTGCTTCAGAGGCTCACTGTTTCCTGGTTTTCTTTTCCAAACAGGCATTCAGTCCATGGTTTTTGAGAACTCATGGGACTGCTTCATGTTAATGGGGCTCTTCGGTTTAATATATAAATTTATTTATTTTGTGTGCTCTTTCTGGTACGAAGGCTCCCAAGATGGCTTATGAATGATTTCTGTCTGTGGAGGCGCCCCAAGTTTGTGCAAATCCGTGGGATGACTACTATGGTAATGTTTGAAATACAGTTGGCCCTCCATATTTGCAGCTTTGACTTTTGCGGCTTTGATTATTTGTGGTTTTGGTTAATATGTTCTCTCTAAGAATCTCTAGGTCTTCCAGTGCATTTCTACCAGAGGTTGAGCATAGAATTGTGCTGGAGAACCAAGAAGTTCCTAGAGAGAACACTTCTCTAGGCATTTGTAGGTCCTCCAGCATGACTCTGTGGTCACCCTCTGGCAGATGTTGGCCATAGAGTTGCACTGAAAGACCTGGAGATTCCTAGAGAGGTGTTCTTTCAGTTAAAAATAATAGGATGGGTTTTTTTTTATTTGCGGTTTTTCCACATTCACAGGGGTCCATCACCCTTAACCCCCACAAATGTAGAGGGACCACTGTATAATGGACAGGCAATTCTGTTCACTTCATGTCAAAACTAAATACAGTGGTCCCTCCACAATCTCTGGGGTTAGGAGTGAAGGACTCCTGGGAATGTAGAAAAATTGCAAAAAAAAAAAAAAAAAAAAGCACTATTCTTTTGACCTGAGATAACACCTCTAGGAATCTCCAGGTCTTCCAGTGCTACTCTATAGTCAATATGTGCCAGAGACTGATCACAGAATCATGCTGGAGGACCTACAAAAGCAGTGGCATTTTTTTGCCCTATGTACAATACCTTACATTTCTCCATGTTGAAATTCATTTTGTTAGCTTTGGTCGATCTTTCTAATCTATTAATTTTAGTCTAGATGATTAAAACATCGAAATATTTCAAGATCTTCATAACCTAGTCATGGAGGTGGCAATCAAGAAATTAGACGAAGACTAAGACTTAGAATGGCAGCTAGAAAAGATCCTGAAGTAATTTAAGACTAAAGATAAGGTTGTCCATGCCATTCTATTTCCCATTTTTATGTATAGTTGTGAGAGCTGGACAGTGAAGAAAGCTGATAGGAAGAAAATCAACATATAACATGTAATTGTACATTTTGGTTGGCCCAATAAAGCTATCATTGTTTAGATGTTATTGGATTTGCTATATGGCCAACACGGTTACCCCTAGATGTTTTTTGGATTTCAAGATACTGCATTTTAGCCAGTGTATTAGGACTTTGCCATCTGAGGTTTCTGCCTCCAACAAAGGTAAAGCATTTTTTTCTAATTTTGGGTCTGATTGGCATGCTTTGCCTCTAAACCACGTAAAGTTTTCCTTATGCAAAACATGAGGACTTCTTTAGAAATTCAGTGTTCTCCACCTACATAGGAGCCTGTGGCTTCAAAAAGGAAAGAGACATGCTGGATTCCAGGGAAACATCTTCTTTGAATTGCAAATAGACATTAAATTTCCTTGACTCTGAAAATCTACCAGTGACTGCATGGCCAAAAAGGGGGAGGTGCCAATAGTCCTCCATACGAAGACCAGAAACAGAAAATGCAGGCCTATGACTAACATCTAATTTCTTACTCCTGTTGCCTGATGAGGAAGCTAGTGTGACTTCGAAAGCTTGTAACATGTAATTGTGCATTTTGGTTAAGGTATCATTGTTTGGATGTTATCGGAAGAAAATAAATTCATCTGAAATGTGGTGCTGATGAAGAGTTCTATGGACACCATTGACTTCTAAAAGACTTCTAAATAGAGCAAATCAAGCCTGAATTTTACTTATGCAAAATTCTGCCTTTCTTATTGTCACTTTTTCTCCTGTTGTTTATTGGACACTGCATCCATCCCTTCCCATGGCTCCATGCATCTCTCCCAATCTGATCCCTGTTCGACCTCTCCCTATCTCCCAGCTCCCATTTTTCTGTTCACTCTGGAACTGTTGCTCTCCCACTCCGAAAGCAACTGTCATGGTCAGCCAAGAGATGGAGTCAGAGGATGAGGAGGAGGACATGGCTCCTCATGAGCAAGAGGAGTTGGAGGCTAGACCAGGTTCCAGTTCTGCCATGCCAGACCCCAGTCCTGACATTTCAGCCCCAGGGGTGGGAGCCCAGCCAGGCTCTAGCACTGTGGAGTTCCCTTCAGAGGCTAAGCAGCTGAGTGAGGTTTCAGATGAAGAATCCAGTTTGGTGGTTCCCTCATTTAAGGAGAGGAGGGCTGAGAGTGCTTGTGTGCATCGGTCCCGCAGGCTTTCTGAAAAGCAAGCTGGTAATAAAGCACAGCTGCCAACAGGGAGGATGTCTCCCACTTAAGCACCTGTGGGACGCCATCCTTTTGCCAGAACTTATTGAAATTCTCTTGGTGTGACTGTGTGCTGGTTTCTTGTCTTTGGATCTTTGGTTTGCCTTGACCTTGGAACGATTTGGACTTTTGCTGCTTTCTCCTTGCCCTGACCTCGGACCGGACTGACTTCTGTGATTTCCCCAACCCTGACTTCGGCTTTGGCTTTTGGACTATTCTTAGGATCAACGTTTAGGTTTGTGGAACTGCCTTATCAGCTTTTGTTGGTGTGTGCTGGCCGCAGTCCGGGACAGCAACAGCAATTCATGATCTTTTTCTTTCTAGATCTTTTAATCTTCTTGCTCTAACTGAAACTTGGCTCCCAGCCCATGATACTGCTACCTCTGCTGCCCTCTCTTCTGGTGGTCTTTCTTTCACCCACACAAGCCGCCCTGAGAGTCGAGGAGGTGGGGTTGGTATCTTATTGTCTAACTCTTCCAGTTTCAACCCCTTTCTCTTCCCCCTAGTTACTCTTTTTCTTCATTCGAGTCTCATTCTACTAGACTCTTTTCTCCTCTGCAGCTTCGGGTTGTTGTCATTTATCACCCTCCTGGTTCTGCTAACCATTTCCTTTCGGACTTTGAGTCATGGC
Organism: Urosaurus nigricauda; assembly: GCA_034509955.1. Classification (NCBI taxonomy): domain Eukaryota; kingdom Metazoa; phylum Chordata; class Lepidosauria; order Squamata; family Phrynosomatidae; genus Urosaurus; species Urosaurus nigricauda. The sequence goes on from JAOEGL010000004.1 coordinate 135,673,266, forward strand.
TCACATTTTTTCTTTCAGACTTAGTCCCCTCTCTAATTCTAGGAGACCTTAATATCCACCTTGATGATCCTAAGAATCCTTTAACATCTTGCTTTAGCTCCCTCTTAGCTTCTTTTGATCTTCAACCTCATTCCACCTCTCCTACCCATTCTTCTGGTCACTGCCTTGACCTAGTTCTCGCCACCAAGTGTGTCATTTCCGACTACTTGGCATCTGACTATCCATTGTCAGATCATCATCTAATTTCTTTTACTCTTACTTATATCCCACCTCCTCGTCATGTTGTTGAACACACTTTTCGTAATCTTCAATCTATTAATTCTGATCATCTCAGTCAGGCCTTGGATTCTTCTCTCTCTTCTCTAAATCTTGGGGACTCTGCTGATTCAGCAATGTCTTTATTTAATTCCACTCTTTCTTCAAACCTTGACAGCTTTGCCCCTGTATCTGTTCACATGTCCTCCTCTATGTCTAGGCCTCAGCCCTGGCTCTCTCCCCCAGTTAGGTATCTCCGGTCATGCTCTCAAGCAGCTGGACGTCTTTGGAAAAAGTCCAGGGAGTGAGCCGATTTTATTCATTACAAATTTGTTCTTTTATCCTTCTCATGTGCCCTATCTATGGCAAAACAGAATTACTATAAATCATTGATCTGCACCAATGAGAGGCACCCACAGCATTTGTTCTCCTGCTTCAATACACTGCTAAAACCTTCCTCTCCCCCTGTTTTCTCATCAATTTCCTCAACTGACTTCGCCAACTACTTCCTCACAAAAGTCCCTACTATTCGATCCGAAATTGTTCCTCCTGATTTGCCCCCTACCACTAATCTCCTGGTACCTTCTACTAAGAAACTCTCTGTGTTTCCACCTGTTTCTCTGGATGAACTCTGTATGCTGCTAAATTCTTCCAAACCTACAACTTGTTCTCTTGATCCTGTCCCGTCCCATCTTCTAATCTCTATAACCCCTTGCTCCTCTATATCTTTAATCTGTCTCTCTCTTCGGGTTCCTTCCCTTCTGATTTCAAACATGCTCTCGTTTCCCCAATTCTGAAGAAACCCTCTCTTGACCCCTCTTCTTTATCTAGCTATCATCCAATCTCTCTTCTGCCTTTCCTCTCTAAGGTTCTGGAATGGGTAGTTCATTCTTGCTGTCTTGAGTTTCTTGAAGCCAACTTCATCATGGACCCTTTTCAGTCTGGTTTCTGCCCACGACACTCTACAGAGACAGCCCTCACCAAGATCTCAAATGATCTCTTGCAGGCCAAGACAAATGGCCTCTATTCTATTCTCATTCTTCTAGATTTGTCTGCAGCCTTTGACACCATGGACCACTGTCTCTTGCTTGACTTACTTTCCGACCTTGGGTTCTCCGACTCTGTTCTTGACTGGTTTAAATCTTACTTGTCAGACAGATCTTTTGAGAGAAGAACCATTGGACCTCATCCCCTTTCCTACCATCTTTCCCTTCTCCTTTTGAGTTGTCTCTTTTAGACTGTAAGCCTGAGGGCAGGGATCCGTCTAATTATAAGATTGTATGTACAGCACTGTGTAAATAATAATAATAATAATTAATAATAAATAATTCTCCCTAGAAGCCAAGATGACTAAACTTAGGCTGTTATACTTTGGCCATATTTTAAATTATTAATTTCATGTGTTATATTTTAATCTAAATTATTTTAATGTGCAATGTTTGTTTTAATCCTGTGTTTATGTATATGTTATGTTTAGGCTTGGGGAGAGGTGGGTAAGAAATAAACTATTGTTGCTGCTGCTGCTGTTATATCATGAAAAGACATTCTTCACTAGAAATAATGTTTGGGAAGACAGATGTCAGTATGGAAGGAAGCTTGCATTTCAGATGCATAGAGTCAATAAAGAATGTCATAGCCCTGAGTCTGGAAGATCGGACCAGGCTGTTTATGATAGGATGATTTAGAGGTCTCTTATTCATGGGGTCGCCATAACTCAAAGTTGAATTGACAACAGTTAACAACAACATTATTTTCTATATGAATACTGTGTGGTGTCATTCTGATCTGAGCTAATCTTCAGGTACATTCTGATGCAGCTGGCATATCAGGTTTGGGTCTATTCTGATGATAGCCAAATGCCAGAAAGTAAGCCTGAAACTTTACAGTATCATTTAGAGAAGCAAACAGAAACCTTGAGCCTTGAGGCCAAGGTTCTTTGAGGTAGCAACTCCCTGGGAACAAAGGGAGTACAGCTACAACAGCTAATGTATTTCTGAGGGGTGAATAGACAATTGCTGTGCATAAGCAAAAAAAACATAGGTGACGTGGTAAGCGAAGGTTCAGCAGCCAATCACTGAGTTAGTGTCCATGCGGTGTCTGTGAGCTTAGGTTATGTTTGTATCAGAATGCAGTCTTCCAATCACAATTTACTCTGATGTCATAGATACAATTGTAAAACTGTATAAGAACTCAGTTCTCACCAGTAATGGGAGGACACGTTATTTGCTATTAAGCTGCATCTACTCAATCTTGCATGATTTAATAAGGTACCATTAAGAATCAGTCTCTCAGTGTGTGAATTGGGACCCTGGCATGCTGGGCATGAATCCTCACTCTGATGGTCCTGTCCGAGGTTTAAGGTGACATTGGCAAGGCCAATGGTGTGCAGAGCCATGGCTGGCTAATTGGGTAAGTATTGGACTTACCAAGGTCTTGTCATTCCTTGAGCCCTGTCCTATAGGTAACTGTGCACATTTGAACCTGTGAAATTGCAAAGAAGTCTGCCATGTTTTGGTGCAATACTTTTGCAATGGTTCATCCTCCTTATTAACTTTTGAGTTTGTAAAATTAAATAAATTAAAAATTAAAAAAACCCTGTGTGATTAATGATGGTGGGGCAACAGCTAGGTATTCAATAGACAGTGGGCCTTCTCTCATAACTGTTAAAATTTATTTCATGACTGAATGTTTTTTTTTTTTTAAAAAAAACTGTTATTGAAAATATTTAAATACTTCCTGTTATGTAGCTGTGCATTTTGCAAAAAGATTACTACTGAATATTTATTGGCCCAGTAGCATGTAGTTTTTAGGTCTATGCCAGAGTGGACATTAAGTGGCTCTGCTAAAAAAAAAAAAGATTGCTTGACAGTAAAACAAATCTAGTATCTTTGACCATCTATACATGAAATCAATTTTCCTGGCTAGCTAAATAGCAGATACTAGGCAGTTTTGTATTTTTAGAAAGCTGGGGGTTAATTTTATATGCATAATTTCAAGAGAGTTTGGTTAAGTGAATTTGAGCAGGGTGGTTGTTTAGTGATATTTTGCATCTGATGTCAGAGCTATTTGAGGGTAGTGAGGGTTCCAGGGTATTGTGCGTTTGGGGTGGGGATGCTTTCATGTGGCTTAACACATGCGGGTGCGGGTTCTGTACATTTTTAAGCAAAATTATCCCCAAAATCACACCATTTAAAAAATGGTGGCAGGATTCAGGGAAAAAGATTCCACCTCAACATTAGGAGGAACTTCCTGACAGTAAGGGCTGTTCGACAGTGGAACACACTCCCTCGGAGGGTGGTGGAGTCTCCTTCCTTGGAGGTTTTTAAGCAGAGGCTGGATGGCCATCTGTCAGGGATGCTTTGATTGGGAGTTCCTGCACGGCAGGGGGTTGGACTGGATGGCCCTTGTGGTCTCTTCCAACTCTAAATTTCTATGATTCTATGACTGCTGGAGGGCTTTGGGGAATACAAGTGGGGGCTCTGGGATTCGCATGGGGCCTTGTGAACTGATTTGTGTTGTGTTTATGAACTGATTTCCGTTGACAGTAATTTCTGAAATTACTATATAAAGGTACTGAACTGTTGTCAGAACTACCTCTCTTATCACTCTTCACTAGGAACACTAAATTTATTTTGCATAAAAACACAATCAGGTTTCATTCCCTAGCAGCAAGACAAGAAACTGCTTTTAACTGGCAGGTGCACCATTTCTCTTCCATTATTCTCATTAACACTCATGGAGAAAATAACCATGCCTGTGTAGGTTCTATGATACAGTGTAATCAAGACCACTATATTTTGTTTCACATGTAGACAATAACATAAGTGTCCTCCAGAAAAGCATAGAAATCTGTGGAGTAATATGTTGGCATGAAATAGTTCCACTGCTTCCTGTTGGTTTATAATCTTTGTCCTCTGTGTAGATCTTGCAATGTTGCTGAATTATTCACAGGGGACAAGACACAACCCTGAGCGATACCAAAGACCAATGGCTAGAGTGTCACGCAGAAGTCTGCTAGTGCCACCTTCTGGGTTCATCCCTCCAGGAAGGAATGCAGCCACTGTAAAACAGTAGAATCAGAGTTGGAAGAGACCACAAGGTCCAGTCCAACCCCCTGCCATGCAAGAAGTCTAAATCAAAGCATACCCGACAGATGGCCATCCAGCCTCTGTTTAAAGACCTCCAAAGAAGGAGATTCCACCACACTCCGTGGGAGTGTGTTCCACTGTCGAACAGCCCTTACTGTCAGGAAGTTCCTCCTAATGTCGAGTAACTGCAGGTCCCATCCTAGAGACATGGTCCAGGATGCCATAAGTGGTAGTACTGAAAGCCAATGAAGTAAGATGATGACATAACTGGATATAGGTATCTGTTGCTCAGTTTTACCATTTTGGTTTTTTTGTTTTGGTTTCTTCTAGTTGTTTTTTCTTCTCTTCCCTCTGCCTTTTCCCTTTTTGTATTTTGGCTGGTTGTTTGATCCTGTTTCCTACAATTTATGTGGTGGTTTGGTGATAAAAGAGTGTCTAAACCAAGACCTTGAACAATGCCTTTTACTCTCCAAGAAAAGCCATTGTTTGTTTCAATATGGAAACTAGGAAGATTCTGATACATTTTTCTGAGACTGCAGTTCCAGACTCCGTTGCATAAACAAAGTTTCACTTATATTCAAGCCCCACTGGGATTGAATACCTGACTCTCCAGGTTTGTGTGCTTTGCTTACTACCCCACCCCCACACAATGATATTTACAACAAAGTGGTTGTGCTCCTAGATATGGCACCACACTTCCAATACTACTTTCATTTCAGTGAGAAAGGCATGGCACTAAACATTATGTTAACAGCGTGCTCATATGCTGTTTTGATCTGTGCTTCTCCTGCATCAAGAATTAACATACACACATAAACACACATTCATTTATAGACTGGTTCCTGCAAAGTTTGCTTTCATTTATTTTTTTAAAATTAAGGCAGATCATGATCATTCATGTAATTTATTTGTTTATTGCTTTCTGTAGTAAACATGTGCATAGTATGGAATTGTATAAGGCATTTTGTAGTGTGAAGAGCATATTGTGGATTCTGGAATTGTCAAACAGATGTTCCTTCCTTGACAGTGCCATTGTTTTCTTCCTGTAATAGAATGAAAAGTATGTTACTGCACCTAGAGAGTGTCAGTCAGCATGGCAGGTCTTTCATTCCATCAAGTTGTTGATCTGACAACAATGATAACAACATAAAGGTATATTTGTGGGAGTTGTATATGTTATAACTTTACAGTTATAACCATCAAAATATGTATTTTATTACCTAAAGTATGGTCTGTGGGCTAACTGCAACTCCCCAGGGCCATTTTTATGGTGGCGAGGGCAGGGTGCCCCAGGGTAAATGCTCTTATTGTCCAAGAAGGCCCTGAAACATAATGAAAATGCCCCTCAGAGGATGCTTGGGGCAATTGTTTTTGTGAAAGCAAGTGGCAGGATGTGTGGCCCTCCAAGGTTTCCTGGAGGAGCTAGTGTAGCCCCCTAGCCTTCCACAGTTCTCACTCCTTTCTAAAGAGACCAAGCAATGAGTATTCAATCAGTGTGGCTTTTAAATTTGGATTTAAAGTTACACATCTGGGGGATTCAAATGTGGTATTGTAGCCAATGCAACAGAGAGCCCTAAAGTTAAATAACATAAAATTACAGGTTGCCATTTAAAGAAGTGATTCTGTACTGAATACCCTACTACCACCATTCCACTGCATAATATAAACCTATTGGCAAGAAAAGCAATATACCCTAGCCAGCTGCAGGGCTATATTTCTTTCAGTGTTTGTTCTACCCTCTGAGACCTTCAGCCAAAGAAACCACTTCCTGCTGTAGTGGATGAGCAAGTCTTATTAACCTAGGATAGAAACAGAATAAAATCACATACCTTTTGCTGAAGCTGCTCTTGTAACTTCTTCACTGTTTCTCTTTCCTTGGCCAACTGTTCTTGGGTGACCTTCAAAAGCTCTTTTAGCTTAGTAGCTGCACATCCCAAGTCCTTTGTTAACTTCTTCTCCTTGTCTAGTGTTTCCTGCAGTTGAAAACAAAAGTAATTTATATCCTCCACCAGCTGAATATTTCCAAGGATACACTGTAGTGAGTTCTTGCATCTTGACTCTAAATTCAGTAACGCTATGCAGCTTTACAAATATTACCTGAAGCTGGAGAACATCTTCACTTGTAGAGGCAGAATTGTTTCCAGCAGATTTTAGCTTCTCCAGTTCAGACTGCAAGCTGCATACCAAATCCCTAGCCTAAAAATTCAAAATATGGAAAAGTTAGTTCCAGTCAGTCACACACAAATAAAAAATCATAACAGACAGTTTTGAATGGGAATTTTATAGTAGCTAAGTATGGTGAAAATGCCAAGACATTCCATATGATACTTTATAAAAATGACTGGCATTTTCAAAATAATACTGTATGTAACCAAGTAAGCCTATCACAGAGAACAAGCTTGCTCCATCCTCAATATGACACCCCTTAAATATTTAAACGACGACGATGATGATGATGATGATGATGATGATTTATTATTATCCCACCCTTCTCGCAAGGCTGGGACTCAGGGTGGCTTATAACATTAAAAACACCATACAGTTAAAAACATACCAAAATAATATATTAAATAGAATTATACAATAATTAAAACAAATTCAACACTAAAATCCAATGTAAAAGATTAAAATGCTTACAATATATTAAATGCTTACAATATATTAAAACAATATAACAGCACCCCACCACCTGCCTTAAAAACTTTCTGTTTTAAAAGCCTGTCTAAACAAGTAGGTGTTAGCCTGCTGGTGGAAGGATAACAGAGAAAGGGCCATCCTGGCCTCCTTGGGCAGGGAGTTCCAGAGTCTAGGAGCAGCCATGGAAAAGGCCTTCTCTCGTGTCCTCACCAACTGTACTTGTGATGGTGGTGGGCTGGAAGGAAGGGCCTCCCCTGAGGATCTCAGAGCCTGGGCTGGCTCATATAGGGAGATACAATTTGCCAAATAGCCTGGACCTGAGCCATATAGGGCTTTATAGGTTATCCCCAGCACTTTGAATTGTGCCCAGAAACAGACTGGCAGCTATTCCAACAGGAGCGTTGTGTGCTCTCTTTAACCTGCCCCTGTTAGCAGCCTGGCTGCAGCTCTTTGGACCAGCTGAAGTTTCTGAACACTCTTCAACGGCAGCCCCATGTAGAGCGCATTACTGTGATCCAAATGTGATGTAACCACTGCATGTACCACTGAGGCCAGATCTGGCATCTCAAGGAATGGGCGCAGTTGGCGCACAAGTTTTAAATGTGTAAAAGCACTCCTGGTCATTGCACAGACCTGAGCTTCCAGGTTCAAAGCTGAGTCCAAGAGTATTCCCAAACTGCGAACCTGTGTCTTCGGGGGAAGTGTGACCCCATCTAACTCAGGCTGCATCCCTATTCCCTGATCTGCTTTCTAACTGACAAGGAGCACCTCTGTCGTATCTTGATTAAGTTGTCTGCCCTCATCCAGTCCATTACTGATGACAGACACTGGTTTAGGATCAGGACAGCCTCCTTTGACTGAGGTGGAAAGGAGTAGTAGAGAGTCATCAGTATATTGCTGACACTGCACCCCAAAACTCCGGACGACCTCTCCCAGTGGCTTCATGTATATGTTAAACAGAATAGGAGACAACATAGAACCCTGAGGGACCCCACAGGCTAATGGCTAGGGGGTCGAGCAGGTGTCCCTTAGCACCACTTTCTGGGTTCACCCCTCTAGGAAGGAATGAAGCCACTGTAAAACATCCTAGTGCCATCCCAGAGAGGTGATCCAGAAGGATACCATGGTTGATGATATCGAAAGCCACTGAGGTCCAGGAGAACCAACAGGGACACACTCTCCCTGTCCAGTTTGTTGCGTAGGTTATCCAACAAGGTGACCAAGGCTGTCTGTTCCATAGCCAAACCTGAAACCAGATTGAAATGGACCTAGATACCATCTCTTCCCCAGGCTGAATGTAACCAGCTCCCCAAATCTCTCCTAATAAGGCATGGTTTCCAGATCCTTCACCATTTTGGTCACCCTCCTCTGGACATGCTGCACCTATCAACATCCTTTTTGAACTGTAGTGTCCCAGAACTGGAAACGGTATGCCAGGTGAGGCCTGACCAAGGCAGAATAGAGTGGTAGTATTACTTCCCTCACTCTAGACACTATACTTCTATTGATACAGCCTAGAATCACATTGGCTTTTTTAGCTACAGCATCGCACTGTTGATTCATGTTCAACCTGTGGTCTAACAGGACTCCTAGATCCCTTTCACATGCACTGTTGTCAAGCCAGGTGTCCCCCATCTTATATCTGTGAATTGCATTTTTCTGCCTAAGTGCAGTACTTTACATTTTGCCCTGTTATATTCATTTTGCTAATTTTTGCCCAGGTTTCTAACCTATTATGATCATTTTGAATTTTGATCCTATCCCTGGGGTTTTAGCCACTAATTTAGTGTCATCTGCAAAATATATAAGCATGCCCTCTATTCCTTCATCCAAGTCACTGATAAAGATGTTGAATAGCACTGGGCTCAGGACAGAACCCTGTGGCACCCCACTGGTCACTTTTCTCCAAGATTAAAAGGAGCCATTTCTGTGTACCCTTTGGGTTCAGCCATTCAACCAATTACAAATCCACCTCACAGTTCCATTGTCCAGCCCACATTTAACTAGCTTGTTTGCCAGAATATCATGGGGGACAGATACTGTAGCAGAAGGTGGCTGTGGAAGTATTAAAATTTGGTCATACAAGAGCACCAGATGGGATTCCTGGTTCTTATGGGCTTATGGCATGAAAGCCTTACAGCGGAGGCACAACTCACTGAGACACAGCAGGCAACATGAGTATGGCCACTTGGTAATTTTGCCTCACGTTCGGTATACCTCTTGAAGGAGCAGGCGGAGGCCAATTTTGTCCCCAACCATGAAATAACAACTTTGATGGGCAAACCAGAAGAATAATCTCTAAAACAGTCCAAGTCCCTGCGGCTCAGATAAGAAGACGAAGTCACTGTAAAAACTGTAATCAGGGTGAAAAAACCCTACAAAAGTGAAACTAGCGTAGTGAGGTTCCTTTGATGCTGCTCATGCATTGGATGAAATAGAAGTAAGGAAACTGAGCAGGAACCCAGGGACAAAATGGAGGGTTGGTGGAGCTACCGCCAAAAAGGTTGTATATCTAGTCTAGAAGGTTCCAAAGATGCACTGCACAGATGCAACACTCCAGTGTGTGAGTCAGAGAGAACCTGAAGAAAAAGCAAATACTATTTTCTCTTTATTTCAAACCTTTGTCCCTTCTCAGACTTGTTTGGTGGAAACAAGGGAAACTCTTTCTCAGTGATTGTTCTGAGACTTTGGAACTTCCTTTTTAGGGAGACTAGCTGTCTCCTTGCTCTCCTTCTGCTGGAAAGTCAAACATTCTTAGGTTCTCTGGCTTTTAGAATCTGATTAGGATGGGCTTTTGTTGTATATGGTAATTTAATTAATTTTAATGGTTTTTAACTTTATAAGATGTTGTATTTTAGAAAACTTTTATGTTGATACTTTGCATTGATACTTTTGTATATGCTTTGATTGGGAGTTCCTGCATGGCAGGGGGTTGGACTGGATGGCCCTTGTGGTCTCTTCCAACTCTATGATTCTATGATTCTATTTTAATCTGTGTGGTTTTTAATGTGTGGTAAACATTCTTGAGTCCACTTGTTGGAAGAAAAGCAGAATATAAATGAATTAAATAAATAAATAATAAGCTTTCCTATAAAAATACTTCTAATATAGTTCTCCAATAGTCACTTTTTAGACAAAACCAAAATCACTGTGTTGCTTTTGAAATGTGACTTTATTATATCCTTGAAATCTCAAAAGTACCCCAAGTGGCAATCCATTACTTCCAAAGTATTACTTTTATTACTACAAACCACTTAGAAATCATCCATTATGATGCAGACATTTACCTGTGTGAGCTCCTGACTTTGCTTGAGTATTTCTGTTTTTGTTGCATCCAGATTTTCTTGAGATTCAGATAACATTTGTCTTAACTAAAAAAGAAAAAGAAAAAGGCACAATCACATAAAATTCATACACAATTCATTTGGAGAAGCACTCAACTACACCACGCTGACTCTCGCAAACAAACACTAGTCAACCTGAGATCACTAGAAAATTAAGAACAAAAGCCCCTCTTGCATCTTGGCACAAAAGGAGTAGGCTCCTGTGCTCAGACAGATCAGGCCCCTGACACACTCTAGTCAAGCTAAGAACTTAAGTGAACGAAAGCTTCCAGTGTCATCATCCCTTTCCCAATCTTGCTGTTTCAAGCCAAACTGAAAACTGACTGGACAGGGGTGAGCTTTCTGTGCCTAAGAGACTACTGCTTTATCATTAAGGCTCTAGAGAATTTCAGCTAAAAATGTGAAACGGAGGCACGGGCAGTGGGGCCATTCATATTGCTGTTGTCGGTCATTCCTGAACTGTGGCAGCTATGTGGAAGGGAGATGATCTAATGAAACTATGCTGTCCTGTTTGGGGTCTGGCACTATCTACATTTGTGTCTGGCCCTGCCCGTTGGAATAAAGTCCCAACACTATTCATCTGAAGCAATACAGCCCTTTAATTGAAAATGTTGACTTCTTGGCTTTACAGTAGGAGTGGAAATTGTGCTACCTATGGAGTGTGTGTGGACCTGGGGGATGGCCCCAAACTGCCAGATCCTATCTGAAACTCCTGATTTTAGCCAAATGCCCCCAAATACTGAGGGCATCCCCTCCCAAATAGTCTTAAATTACCTTAAGTAATGATACATCATTTCCAGTTCTCCAAAATGGCAGCTACAATGGAGCTATTTTGGCCCACTAAAACTCCAGAGGAGTTGAAAATGGCACTCCAAAGCCTGCCCAACCTCTGCTTTACATCATGCATCGGGACTAGACCGAATGGAGTAATTATAACCATTAATTCAAGAGGATTCCCTCAGAGCAGAGAGGGGTGTCTTAAATAAACCACCAGATTCTGCACACAGTGCAGCCAACCCTCCATTTCCCTCATTCCCTGATTTTTTTTCTCCAAAAGAGACAAACACTTACGACTTCAACTTCTTTTGCATAATTCTGGTGTTCAGAGTTAGCAGTTGCCAAGTGATTTTTCAACTGTGCTTCCAAAAGAGAAGTGTACTCTTTTAACTGTTTAAAGAGGAAAGGGGGAAAAAAAGAAAGCTCTTCAGATGATCTTTTCTCTTATATTGACATCCTATAAATGCCATGTTGATGGTACAGATATAATCCTGACTACCATGGAAAATTCTCCCTCTTCTTAAAACAAGGCAGGATTGAAATTCCCACATTTTAGCTATGCTTTGGTTTGCTCTGTACTGCCAAATGTCATGTCCCCTATTCCAAAGAACAGAGATATTTTAATCTTTTCATAGTAATTCTGTCAAAAGATGTAATCGTACATGTATTGTTTCATACACTGATGTTTCCTTTGAGGTCTTTTCCTTTACCAAATCAGACCAGCCATATCTTCCAAACATAGAATTAACCAAGGTTTTTAATTCCAACAATGAACAAATCCTCAAGAACTACTGTCAGAGTAAACAATACTAAGCTAGAAAGAAAAATAATTTAAACTGGTAGTAAGGCAGTTAATAGGTAGCTAATAGGTAGTTCTGGACTCTCATACTATAAATCTTGAATCTCAGAATGCTCCCATACCTTCTCCATATTCTGGAATTCCATCTTGTACTTCGTCACATCATCTTCAAGATATTTCACTTGGTCTTCGGACTAAATTAAGCAATTCCAACATCCACAGGACAAGAAAGGGGAGAATTAGTGTGCAACATTAATAGTTTGTCTTTGTACTTGAAAAAGAACAAGGGAGCCCAGCTCCCATGTACCATTTAGAATCCTAGATGGTACATCCATTCATTGGACTCAAAAAATGATCATTTGAAATACCAGTAAACTATTATCTGAAAATGAAGCTGAAATTTTTCCAAAAAAGCTATTCTTACAGAATGCATAGTACAAATTCAGAAGCTTAGAATGCGTAAGACATGTTTAGCAGCATGTTTGTGTACTTGCTGCCATTCTACTGGCACATATAAATTAGAAACAAGACCTAATTTAGACACCTCTACTGGATCACCTCTACTGGACACTGAAATTTATTTTTTTCTCTTTTTTCAAAGTATAATTTCTTTATGTGCAAACGTATTCAGCTATCATATGGACAATTAAAATAAACTAGCTGTCCCCAACTTATCACTGCCTGGATACTTTTACTTTCTCTGAAGATGCCAGCTACAGATGCTGGCGAAACATCAGAAAGGAACTCTTCTAGAACATGGCCACGTAGCCCAAAAGCTCCACAAAAAACTATTTTACTTTTTCTTATGTATACAACACAGAATATAACTCCCTCATTCTCTCTCCCCCACCTTCCTCTCTCTGAACTACAGTCCCAAAATCCTCAGCCAGAATGGCCAGTACAGGCTGGGCTTTCGGGGAGTTGTACTCATAAAAAATAACATTTCCAACCTCTGCCAAAGGAAAACATACAAGCAACAGCTGTAGCACAACGTTTAATCAGAACCAGCTAAAATCACAAAGTAGTGACTATGGTTTCAGATTTCACTATGATTTTATGAAAGCACCAATAGTTATCTAAACATGCCTGTAGTTCTAATCAGAAAGAAAGAAAGGTAGGTAAAAACCCTTTGTTGTTGTTGTGTTCCTCCAAGTCAATTCTGACTTATGACATCCTAAGACAAACCTATCATGGGGTCTTCTTGGCAAGATTTGTTAAGAGGAGGTCTGCCATTGACTTCCCCTGAGGCTGAGAACATGTGGCTTGCCCAAGGTCATCCAGTGAGTTTCGTGGCTGAACAGAGAATCCGAACCCTGGTCTCCAGATTCGTAGTTCACCACTGAAACCATTACACCATGAGCCATTCTTATATTAACAAAAATTAATTTCAAAATTAATTTCAGATAGTTTACACTTAAACATGTATTTTATTTAAAATATTGCTAAGTAACCTTCCTTTGTAATTTAGTATACAAACTATAGAAACCAAACTGAGCACTATATCTGGGCTTTAAAATGGATGGAGAGCAAGTGTTTTTGCTCCCCCCATGCTTGCATTGTCCTGTCCGGATGGCGCAGGCCATTATCCCTGGCTGGGATGAGGCAGACTGGACATGGATCCAGTGAGGCCTCAACCAGGTCTAAAAAGACTGGATGTTTGCTGCAGAATTTCTAGGAAACTCCATGGCAACAGCTGGCAGAGTGGACAGCTCTGTGGACCCCATACTGGCCTCTGGCATCATGTCGGCTTAGAAGAGCCCCATCACTGCCTGTGATGTCAGATGGGAGCATCTGGCCTTGTGAGTGTAGCCAGGCACCCAATTTCCACCCTTATGGAATGCAACTAGTCTTCTCAGCAGACATAATGGCAGAGGCAGGTACAGGCATGCAGTGGTAGCAGGTGCATGACATGGTGGTGAGGGCTTGTCAACACTCACTTATCACCACAGTGGACCACTGTCCAATCTGGATCAGGACCTGGGGCAGGACAGCATGGGCCTGGCCAATGCTATCCTACCTGCCTGCTTAGGACCAAAGTTCAATCAGGGGCCTAAATATCCTAAAGGCACCAGATCCCACCTGATCTTGGAAGCACAGCAGTATCAGGCCTGGATAATACTTGGGTGGGAGGTCACCAATGCTATAGGTATATTTCAGGGGATGAAACTGGCAAAACCATCTCTGAGTACTTCTTGCCTAAGAAAATCCTATGAAATTCATGGGATCAGCATGTTGACCAGAGACCTGAAGGTACATGTACATTCACCATGTTCAATCAATTTACAGTAAGTGTCAAGCAGTCTGATCAAAGATTCTGATTGCAGTGATTGGTAAGGAGAGTGTGGTGTTTGAAAACAATTACGATGTTTTTTCTCCCCACCCTGCAATTCTTTGTCCCTTATACACATTACTACCTTCTGAAGTGCTTCTTCTGATGCAGCTAGCTTTGCTTTCCACACCTGTTCCTCCTTCTCTACACACTTCTGCAAGTCCTTGAGCATCCTTTCCTATAGTTTTGAGAGATAAACAAATCATGAGAAGTGGGAGAAAGTAGCAGTAGCAACATTGGACATTGGAATAAGTTTATCTTATTCCATGGATGGGTTATCCTCACTGAATTATTTTTTCACTTGACCTGACTGGCCCATAAATAAGGCTTCCATAGTTTATAGTTTTTTGAGGGTTTTTTGGGATATGAGGCCATGTTCTAGAAGAGTTTCTTCCTGACATTTTGCCAGCAGCTGTGGCTGGCATCTTCAGAGAATCATAGCCCAAAAAATCCACAAAAAACTATGGATGCCGCCCATGAAAGCCTTTGACTTCACAACTTCCATAGTTTCTTGACCAGTCTCTAACCAATCTGAGGATCTGAAAACCCTTCAGCTTGAAAAAAGTATATAAAGGACAAAATAATTGGCTACTAAAGGTTGCTAGGAAGCACAAAGTAATGAAAAGGAGAGCGAGCAATACAGGAGAATCAGCAATTTGAGAAAAGAGAGTCCACCTAAATATTGGGAAGAACTTCCTGGTGGCATGAGCTGCTCAATAGTGAGATAGACTTCCTTGAAAGATTGCTTCTCCTTCTTTGGAGATTTTTAAACAGAAGTTGAATGGCCATCAGAAGTTGAATGCACAGCAGAGAATTCAACTAGCTGACTGCCATGGTCCATTTCAACTATGATTCTACCATTTCCCTGAGGGGAAAATAAGTCCATATAGTGGCTTATATATTATCAATAAAACAATACAGTGCTTTTATACACAATAAAAGAGAGAGTAGAAGAATGGGGAACAAACAAATAAAGGCTTCTTTTATTGATGCTTAAATTTTTGTTCTTATAATGACACACATGCCAAACAACAAGTCCAAACCACTATTGCGAAAGGAAAGTAGTAAAAGGAAGATTTAATTTGCCTAAATAAGTTAGACTTGCAGAGGGAGTTGGGAATTGCTAGGTAGGACAATTAGTTATGTTATAAGATTTCATAACTATTGCCTACTTCATCAGATGCACAGGTTTAAGTTGGTAGATTTCACATGCTTGGGTGGTGTTAATCAGAAGCAGACAATACAGAAATTACATAAATTGCACGATGTAAATGAATAATTCAATTATTAAAATACTTTGGTTAACAAGCTGGGTAAAAAATTTCCAAGCTCCAAAATGCTACAAACATGCTAGCGTTAAGAGTCTCATCATTAGCAGATACATTATTTAAGCAATATGGATAGTGTCCTGTCTTGTGGTTAGTGCCAGCTGCACCTGGACTTTGGGGCTGGGTGACTCTCACTGCCAGGACAGTGGACCAACTCTCCTGTTTGTCTGTTCAGAAGAATAGGTACATAGAGTAGACTGCAGCTACCATTCCATATCACAAGCAGCCAACTGGCAAAGGATAAAGTCCACAGACACTTCCTGGGTGGCAGATGTACAGAAGGAGGAAGAAGGAATATTTTCTTTGTGTCTATCCTTCCTTGTGCCAACCCTGCACTGAATAGGCAGTTGGACAAGTTCCAACTCTAAAATTCAAGTTTCCTGTTTCACCAAATTTCAGCAGCTCCAAGAGAAACCATTCACACTCATTTTCAGGACTACTTTCTAAGTGTTCCCCATGACATCTGCTCTCGCCCTCCCATTCTTTAAACAACTACTTGGCAACAAAAATCCATGCTGAGCATGTGCCATGGAATACCTTTGGTCAGGCTAGAGGATTCTTTGGCCCTTGAAACAAGTTCATCCTGTGAGTACTAAATGAAGCGCACGAAGGGACCAGGGGATGCTCCTCTCCAAATCACACCCTGTTTGCATAACCTGTCCCTTTGGGAATTCCCACCCCATCCTGCTCACTCTCCCTTCAGGTTATGTCTAATTAGAAATCAAAGGTAACAGTAGGGATTCTTCCTATCCCGCCCTGCAACTCACCTTCCCAATTAAGAAGTCCAGCAAAATGTGGGGAACTCTTATTGTTATCACTTGTTGGAGATAATAAAAGGAAATGTTATTGTGTCCTCCTCATGGAAGAAACTGAGGTGCATGCCAGGCCCCAACCCAACTGCCAGTTGCATGACTACACCTACAATTGGCATCTGAGATCGGATGGGGGAAAGTATGGGGTTGATAAAGCTTCCCCTCCTCCACTTTCTCTTGCAAGGAGAAGACAAAGAATTGGGTAAAGTCAGATCCTTTGTTGCAGTGCTAGGTAGAAACAGCCTAAATGTGTGGGAGGTCCATCGAAGTACACTTTGTTGAAAGAATTACAATAAATTCATTTCATCTGCCTGGCATGCAGTTTTCCTTACCGTCTCTGCAAGAGTGGTCCTGTACTGATCACATTCTGTTTGTAGTGTGCTAAGTGCTGTATCCTAAAAGGAAAATTCACAGATGACCTTTCAACAGAACTGCCATGGAGTAGGATTATTAACAGAATTGAAAGAGGATCAAAAGGCCACCAAGCCCACTCCTACACAGGCCACAGGTTTCAGAAGGCACAAAAGATAGAGCTAATATAGTGTAAGTCAGTATGTATATGCAAATACAGTAATACATTGGAGGAAAAAGCACATGAGTCAAGCAATCCAGTCAAGGGAGGAATTGTCCCCAGTATAGTAATTGTCCATCCACTGTGTCTTTCTAAGTAAAAGGACAACTTCATAAACCCAGCATCCAGGTCTAAGCTTCCTCTAGGTGTTCCAGGAGCTTTAAGGCAGCACTGACAGCACAGCTTTCTTTTGCCACCCCTTCACTTTTCCTGAGGCTTTGGAAAACTGCCATTTTAAAGTGATCCAGACAGGGGTGTCCAATAAATCTGCCCTCCCTCATGGCAGAGGGGTGGGATGACAGGATAGGTGGTTCCCCATCACTGATTTTTAGGAATACTTACAGCCTCTGCTTTGGCATCCTTCTTTTCCAATGATTCGTAAGCCTTCTCTTTAAATTCCTCCAACCATTCATCATATGTCTAGGAAGTAAACAAAGCAATAAACTGTATCATGTCATATTCATCCTAGTGGAGTTTTAAGTTCTCGCCAAAGGTCTCTTTTTCCTTGCCTTCTCCTATATCTTCTAGGGCCAAAACAAAACAAAAAACCTAAGATCTTGGATTAATCAAGGACTTATCTATATTATCTATATACACTGAATTCACCATGGGCTGGCTAGGTGCTGTTTACACTACACAGCCCCAAAACCATGAATTGGGTCTGGGCTGTTTGCACAATGCCCAGATCCAATTTGGGATTTCCATCCCTTGTCCTGAAAGCTTACCTTGTGCTCTGGTGTCACAGCACTCTGTTGCCACAGCACTCTGTTGCTACAGCATTCCAGAAAACCCAGGGCAAAAAGTGCGAACAACAGGTGGCTTTCAGCACAATCCCTTGTGAATTGCTATGCAGGCATACATTACTCTGAGGTCAGAGCAAGGCACCCTGCCCCATTCGGACCTCAGAGCAGCTTATGCTCACAGATGTAGCACCTGCCACTTTGAAGGGATCATGTGTGAAGACAGCTCCCTGTTGTCGCCATATTTTGCTGCAGCAGGTAAGGGGAGATTCAGGTGGAATTCAGGGCCAGAATACTCCAGGGGCAGCCCTGAGTATTCTTGCAAATATAGATGAGCCCCAAATCAAGATACACAATGCTATTTCAGCCCCCCAACAAGCAATAACAGAAGAAATAACCACACACACACACAAATCAGAACACCTCAAAAGCTACAACAGCCCAAAGGGCAGCTCTATTGGGTTGTGGTGGCCCTCCAGGGATGCCCAAAATAAGACAGTATGGCTCTCCAAGCTCTGCAGTGTGTCCCTCTCTGTTTGAGGGACATCTCTCTTAAATCCTCTCCTGATTTCAGACAGATTTTCTCAGTCTCTGTCTAGTCCATACCCTAAATCCTCCCTCCTCCCAAACAGGCATGCTGTTGCATTGCAATTTGCTAGTGTAAAGCACAGAAATCATTCATCCTGGACAAATTTGAGTATTAGCTGCCCACTCTCAGAATGAGCAGATAACACTGGGTAACTCTTTTAACATGTTAAATTTTCTTTCAGTAGTGGCTACTGTTGCATTTTTCACCACATATTACTATTTATAAGGAAACAATACTTTCTGGGTATAATGGTTACTCATTGTACCACAGATATCTTTCCCAACTTTATGAAGCTACAACTGGCCATTGGTGCTGCTGCTGCAAACAATCTTTAGTTTCTTATTTCTTAAACCAAGATTCAAGTTTGTGGGGTATGATCAACTTATCTTCATGCAAAGCACACTTCTCTCTCTCTCTCTCTCTCTCTCACACACACACACACACGAAGTAAGATATTTAAAAAATTAAAGGATTGCAATTGGTAATGCTTACCAGTTCCAGAAGCCAGGCTCCAATCTAGGGGAAAGCTGGGAGTTGAATGTGACTCAGAGCCTGCACAGACCAGCGTTATATGCTGGCATGGGGGCATGGCATACCCATGCCGCCCACCCCCACACCAGTGTCACACTATGTGCCCAACCGCATGGCAGGGGGTGTCACAGCACTCTGTTGCCACAGCATTTAAACACGCTGTGCCAAAGGAGTGCCAAAAAGCTGTTGCAGTGGTGGCTAGGGCACCCATTCTAAAGTGTGAAAAGGAGCCACTTTTCACAAAAAGGCCAGTTCAGGACCATGGCGTGCTGTTGCGGCACCCCCAATCCAGTGAGGATGTACAAGTGCAGTGCTATCTATATTCCGTCCCCAGTTTTCACATTTGAAACTGCACAGTCACATTGTAGGTTTGTGAAACAAAACTGGAGAGAGCTAAAACCTGAGAATTCTATTTTGTTTCACTATCTGCCCAACTTGAGCCTGGTAAAACACACATATTTAGAATTAAGAAATTTCAGTTAAAGGGATTTATTTTCAGTACCAGAACAGAGAAGACCTCACAAAAATCCATCACTTTCTATGTTCAGCTTTTTAAATTCAGCACTATAATTTAGGATGGAAAATTATTTTTTTGTTGCTATTGTTAAACAATTTGAATACACTGATCCACCTCAAATCGACCAGAAATCCAGGCCTACAGTATTTTCTGCCCACCTCACTGATAAAGCAAAGAATGAAAAATGGTACCCACCTGTTGATCATCTAATAGGACATGTGGGAAGAGAGAAATGAGGATCTTCTTTGTTTTTGTCTGAACCATTCCAAGCTGCTGCTCCAACGTTTCCTGGGGGAAAAAAGGAGGAACTTTCAAATTGCTTAATATCTTTTCTTGATTAGCAGTGACCTTGGAGTTACTATCAATGTACATAAACTTATATCTCCCAATTATTTGTGCCTCTCCACAAATAAAGAACCTTAAGTTTTATGACAAGTAGAATGTAACGCATAGGTGTACTACTCAGGCACATCCACCAGAGTGACAAGGTTGATGGCATTCCATTTTGTCCCTATATTTCATTTTGTTTTTGTTGTTGTTTATCAGCATCTTGCCTAGAACAAGATAAGGTAACCCATGGCCCACAAGGTAAGGGAGTCCATCTCAGTACTTTGTGCAGCCTTTGCTACTTGTGTGTGCATTATGTATGCTTTCAAGTCATTCCCAACTTGTGACCACAAGGTGAACCTACTGCAGAGTTTTCTTGTCAAGATTTATTCAGAGAAGATCTGCCATTGCCTTCAACTGAGGTAGAGTGTTACTTATCTAATATTACTCAGTAGATTTCCATGGCAAAGCAGGGATTTGGACCCTGGTCTCCCAGAGCCTAGAGTGGCTTAGGGAGCTGGGTATGTTTAGCCTGGGGAAGAGAAAGCTAAGGGGTGACATGATAGCCATGTTTAAATATTTGAAGGGAGTCTGGTTTCAAACTATAGGAAAGGAGATTTCACCTCAACATTAGAAAGAACTTCCTGACAGTCAGAGGTATTTGTCACTCCCTCCAAGCCTGGTGGAGTCCACTTCTTTGGAGGTTTTTAAACAGAGGCTGGATGGCCACCTGTCAGGGGTGCTTTGATTGTGAGTTCCTCTATGGGAGGGGGTTGGACTGGATGGTCCTTGTGGCCTCTTCCAATTCTATGATTCTACATCACTTATGACTGCCAAATTTCAAGAATGGGAGAAAAAACCCTTTCCTTTGGTTTTAGAAGCAAACTGCATCTCCGGAATCTTTCAGGAAACAAAGTTTTCCTCTAAAGGCAGCTCTCACACACAATGTTTTATCTCAAAATCTTGTTTCCCATAAACTGGAAATGTTTTTCTGCACTTCTAGTTATAACTGTGCTGCCAAACCTCAGTGGCAGAGGTGATCAGGGATGAGGCCTACAGTGAACTGGCTATTTAGGATAGGATAGGATTCATTTAAGGGGCCACTTGCCAGCTTCTATCTACATGGAGAAGAGGACCAGTCTGGCTCTCTGTGTCTTGAACTATATTAGTTTTGAATGTGCAAAAACTAATATTCCCCATTTGCCAATGTATTTAGGATACCTTTTATCAAATCTCAATAACTGCAATAATTATCAACCATAAATTCTTCCTGAAGAATAGGTACTGACACCTATTTTTAGCAGGCATGGCAATATCTCTGTAACAATCATAGATTTTTTGCCTCCATTACAATTATTTACAATGAAAATATAAACCTGTCATTTGTCAACCTCGATATATACATTGGTTTTTATCAATACTGATATATACATTTTGTGGGGGTTTTGTTGTTGTTGTTATATGTTAATATAATATATTTTTAAAGTAAATATAAACCTACCCAAAATTTACAGAATTCTTTTTTTTTAAAAATTACAGTGTTACTGTAGGGAGTCTGCAGGAAAGCTAACCTTTGTTTGGGCTGAGGACAGCAACTTTTCTTCACAAGACTTTCTCACTGAAATCAGAGTTTCTGTGGCTTCCCAGTTCTTTTCTTGTAAGTCCTGTTGGAAATAAACAACACCAAAAAGGTAAGTATTGGTAGGAAAGTGACCCTAAACATTTAAATGAAGCAATTCAATCAATTCAATCAAGTTATTTTAAAAAAATTATTACTCTTATTTTTATTTTAAATCTAATTGTTATATTTTAAATCCAATGACTCCCATACCCTGTCAAATATTTTTATGACTTTTAAAAATGTACAATCTTACTACTCTTGCTAAATTCAAAGCCAAGCCCTACCTTCATTGCCCACTTTCCTCTACAGGGCTTTTATGACAACACTGCATTGTCGGTACTTTATTGTTAAGCATTTGCCTTGTTAACACCACTTAGTTTTATATCTGTGTGTCTATGTACATGTGTACATGCATGCACACAAACAGACACAAATGAACACACAGAGACATTTTATTTCAACAAAACTGTTCATGTTAGATTCCTACTGTACTGTACTGGCCAAATACTGTACAGTGGTCCCCCGGGTTACGAATCCCCCGGGGTACGAAAACCCCGGGGTACGAAACCGGCGGGACCGCGATTGTATCCCCCGGGATCTGAAAGATCCCCCGGGATACGAAACAAAAAAAGCCACGCGGCCCCTTTAAATGGCCGCGCGGTCCATTGAAAATAGCGGTCCTTGGGAAACGAAAGCTTCCGGGTTACGAAAGGTAATCCGGAACGGATTACTTTTGTAACCCGGGGGACCACTGCATAAGTCTAGAAATTTAGGTTAAAAATTGATCCCAAAAACCTGAGTTGACTTATCCACTGGTCAAGGTAAGTACTGCATCTTAACTCTTATTTAAAAGAAAGGAGCCATCCCCTGGTGAAAAGCAGGAACATAATCTGTCCTGGAAGCATTGACCCCCCTCTACTCTCTTATCTATCCAGCCTTAAGAGTAAACATAAAGGGTTATTTCTGCTGGAATTTTGTAAGTTATTTGACATTGTTTTGCTTTGCTTCTTCCTTTAGATCTTTTGCTATATGACCCTAAGTGTTAACCTCGACTTATCTATGAGTCATAACAAAATCCATAATTTTGGCCCCAAAACTTGCCCTCGATTTATACATGAGGTCAATTTATAGTTGAGTATATACAGTATATTCTTTCAAAATCCCACTCATTCACATTGGGGATTCCAAAGCATCTTAACTTTATTCCATTTTAAATTCTTTGTAGTTGGCTTCTGTTTTTCATTACATATGCCTTCCCTGTCTTTAGAAAGGACAATTTTGGCAGGGCCAGGCCAATTTTCTACTCTTCAAAGTCTCTGGGGCAACACAGACTGCTAAAAAGGCTAAATAAATTACTATGTAATAAACCCAGAAAGTGTCTGGAAGTCCATTTCTGCTTTTGAACAACAGTGTCTGATACTGAACAGTGTGGTGATGGCATGAAGTGCTGTGCCCTAGATAAAGGGGGAATTGCTGCTCCTGATGTCTTTCAGTAGGATAAATCAATTATTTTTGCCAGAAAAATTGCAGTCTGCAGGACTGGGTGCTTCAAAACCCAACTTTGGAGGCTCTGGGTTACATCTGGGAGGAAGACGCAGAATTAAGCCTACAGATACTAGATGAGAACAGTTTTCTTCTCCTCTCCATCCTTTCAAACAGAAAGAGGTAGAGAGGTGAAACCTTACTTTGCCCAGGAAGCCAAAGACATGGTCATGACTTTCTCCCCCCCCCCCTTCCATGTCAAGAATGGTTGCAAGGAGAAATATAGATCCACCCCAGGTAGGGTTCTCCATCCTTACAATATAAGTCAATTGCCAGGAACATCATCTTCCTACTCCATCAAGAACAGAAAATAATTTAGTGGTGTTCTCAACAAATATCCAAGGCATGCAACCACTTCTTGATATTGGACCTCTCTTGCATGGTAAGAGATTCAGCCACACAAATGAAATGTCCACACAACATTAAAACTGAAAATCTTCCGTGTCAGACATATGTCATATAGAAAATAGTGTGTATGTGTGTAGGCCCAAATCCAGCTATTATCTTAGATGAGCACAACCTTCTGTGTGGTTTAATTCCACAAACATAAAAAACATGGGACATGGCATTATTGTGCCAATCTCATTTGGTCAACCACAGTGAAAAATAACCACATCACATCTTTACCTGCTGATTTTGATGCAAAAGTGGCATGACAAACAATTGTGTTGCAGCACTAATCTCATGTTGTTTAAGTATGTGACACCGTACCACATGGTTGTTATATGTTACAGGTGGGATAAACACACACACAAAAGGCTCACACAGCCAAGGCCCTGAAACTGCCAATGCTTCACAGTCATTATTCCTTCCCATACTTCCACCCAAAGAATAATTCCCATTCAGGAAATGATGAGGAATCACTGACCAGAAGGAAGTTTAGCTAATATTTAAAATATAAAATTCTATTACCAGTACAAATACTTTAGCTTATATTTGCTTTGATGATTACTCACATTGTTTTTTATTTTCAACTGTTCTACTGTATCTCTTAGTTCTGCAATGTCCTTCTGTAAAGTTAAGACCTCTGTGCATGATTCCTGGAATCTGTAACAGAAAGGGATGCTGTAAGACTTCATATATAACACTACTCCATATATAGAGACTTCACTGTAGTTTCACTGCATCCAGTTTTGAATATACTCAAGCTATTAAGTATTCAAGTCCTTTGGTGATGTCTGTCTTAAGAATAAATGAAACATATATCTTTATCCCAGAAGAAAGGTGTACAGGAATTTTTGATATGTTTAATGGATTTGAAGATAGTTGGCCCTCTGTACCCACAGATTCTTTAGCCACAGATTCAACCATCCATAGCTTGAAATTATTCTAAAAATATATAAATATATATAAATATATAAATTCCAAAAAGTAAACCTTGATTTTTGCCATTTTATAGAAGGGACACCATATCACAATTCCATTGTATTTAATGGAATTTGAGCATCTGTGGCTTTTGGTATGGGGGGAGGTTGGGGTTGGGGGGGGGGTGCTGGAACCAAACGCCAATGAATACCAAGAGCTCACTGTATCACATTTTGCTACAACAGAGTGAACTTTAATAAGAATGAACAATGGACTGGAAGTTAATTCTTTTGAGGTTTTACCTCCAACAAAGCTATTTCACTGGATTAAAATTGGCAAGTTTTACCCATTGTTGTTGTTGTTTCCAAGTTATGGCAACCCTAAGGTGATCCTATCATGGGATTTTCTTGGCAAGATTTGTTCAGGGGAGGTTTGCTATTACCTTCATCTGAGGTTGAGAACATGAAAGTTGCCCAAAGTCACCTAGTAGGTTTTATGCCCTAATTGGGAAATGGTACAGTGTCACATTGTTCCTCCTGATTTGCCCCCTACCTCCAATCTCCTGGTACCTTCTACTAATAAACTCTCTGTGTTTCCACCTGTATCTCTGGATGAAAACTCTACACTGCTAAATTCTTCCAAACCTACAACTTGTTCTCTTGATCCTATTCCCTCCCATCTTCTAATCTCTATAACCCCTTCTTTTCTGCCCTCGCTCCTCTATATCTTTAATCTCTCTCTCTCTCTCTCTCTCTTCGGGATCCTTCCCTTCGGATTTCAAACATGCTCTTGTTTCCCCAATTCTGAAGAAACCCTCTCTCGATCCCTCTTCTCTATCTAGCTACCACCCGATCTCTCTTCTTCCTTTTCTCTCTAAGGTTCTGGAATGGGTAGTTTATTCTCACTGTCTTGAGTTTCTCGAAGCCAGCTCCATCCTGGACCCTTTTCAATCTGGTTTCCGCCCACGGCACTCTACAGAGACAGCCCTCCCCAAGATCTCAAATGATCTCTTTCAGGCCAAGGCGAATGGCTTCTACTCTATTCTCATTCTTCTAGATCTGTCTGTGGCCTTCGACACCGTGGACCACTGTCTCTTGCTTGACTTACTTTCTGACCTCGGGTTCTCCGACTCTGTTCTCAACTGGTTTAAATCTTACTTGTCAGACCGATCCTTTGCCGTGGTCACAGGTGGTCAGACTTCCTCCTCTGTTCCCTTATCTGTAGGAGTTCCTCAGGGCTCTGTCCTGGGTCCCCTTCTGTTCTCTCTATACACACTGTCCCTTGGTAAACTCATCAGTTCTTTTGGTTTCTCCTATTATCTGTATGCCAATGACACTCAGCTGTATCTTTCCACCCCTGACCTTTCGCTGGGGCTTGAACAGCAAGTCTCCTCTTGTTTGGCTGCCATCTCTCAGTGAATGCGACATTGGCGCTTGAAGCTCAACATGTCTAAGACAGAGCTTCTCATCTTCCCACCTAAGCCCACCCTTAAATACTCCTTTTCTGTTTCTGTTGACGGCATTTCTATTCAACCGGTTCAGCAAGCCCGCAGTCTTGGCTTCATTTTTGATTCCTCTCTGTCATTTAATCCCCAGATTCAGGCCACCGCCAAGACCTGTAGATTCTCTCTTCACAACATTGCTAAAATCCATCCTTTCCTCTCAGCCTCCACCGCCAAGACTCTGGTCCATGCCCTAGTGGTATCGCAACTAGATTATTGTAACCTCCTTCTGACAGGGCTTCCTCTCTCTCATCTCCATCCTTTAATCTCTGTCCAGAACTCAACTGCACGTATTATCACATCCGCTCGCCGCTTTGACCATGTTTCTCCTCTTTTCTCCTCTCTTCATTGGCTCCCCTTCCCCTTCCGCATCCAGTACAAGCTTTTGTTGTTGACTTTCAAAGCCCTCCATGGACTGGCCCCTCCTTCCTTGTCTGAACTTCTTTCTCCTCACACTCCTTCTCGTACCCTCCGTTCTGGTAGTCAAGGTCTCCTGTCCCAGCCGAGGATTTCCACTGCCCAATCCCAGATTCGTCCCTTCTCACTTGCTGCCCCTCACTCCTGGAACCTTCTTCCCCCACATGTGTGCCTCATCACTTCCCTAACCAAGTGCAAAACTGAGTTAAAGACTATATTATTTAGGGAAGCGTTCCCAGGACTGTGCCATCTGCCCCAGGATGCCTCCTTTTAACTATGTATTCAGAAGCCGTGCCCTCCCTCCAGTCCATCTGCCTTGGTCCTGGCCCCGGAGGGAGAGAAGAAACACTGGACCTCACCCCCTTTCCCGTCACCTTCCCTTCTTCCCTTTGTGTTGTCTCTTTTAGACTGTAAGCTTGAGGGCAGGGATCCGTCTAATTTAAGATTGTATGTACACCACTGTGTAAATTTACAGCGCTATATAAATAAAGGTTAATAACAACAACAACAACAACACTCAAACCACTATGCCATGCTGGCTCTCAGTTTTACTTATACAGCACCTAAAAGCTTTCCAGATACGCAGAGACTCTAATGTCTTCACCTTCCCCCCTCCCCGTATGATTTTAACATCTTTGCCTGAAGAAGCCATGTGGAACCTTGTCAAAGCTTTACTAAAATCATGTTTTATTGAAATCAAGATCTACTGCACAACCTCTTATGTACCAAGCTTGTAATTCTGTTTTAAAAAGAGATAAGATTAATTTGGCACAATTTGTTTTTGAGAAATGTATGCTGGCTCTTGTAGACTGTTCACACATACTGCCTTTTTAATTATCTGTTTAGAACCTTTCTTGGTATTGATGTCAAGCTGACTGGTCAATAGTTGTTTGGTCACTCCTCCTCCCACTTTTGAAGATGGGGACAACATTTGCCCTTCTTCAGTATTCTCAAAGATGATCAATAGTGGTTATGAGATACCCCCTTGTAAGTTCCTTTGGTGCTCTTGGATGCAGTTCATCCAGCCCTGTAAATGTGAATTCATTTAGGGTACCCATGTATTCCTTTCCTATCTATTTCCCGGTTCAAATAATTCTGTAATGCTTGAAGCAGGAAACAATGGGATAGTAGCCTGATCCTACTGCCAATAAAAGGTAACATAAAAAACAACCATATCCAGAAATCCTTGCTGAACATGCATGAACATGAAAACAGAGAGGAAAGGGAAGAGGAAATAAATCAGCCTCACCAGCTACCGCTAGCATGTTTTTAAAAAATCTATACCTTTGTCCATCAAAATGGAAATCATAAGAAAAAAAGAGGCCTATGAAAGAAAACAATGGGCTGATCTAGACAAGCAAAAAGGGGTGTGTTCATGCCTGCATGAAAGTGTAGCCTTTAGATGACCCACACTGAAAGTCTGGCATGAACGCACTTCTTTTGCATTTTAGTGGGGGAAAAGCAGCTTTAAAAAGGACCTGCTGTTCCCAGCTTCTTTTTAAAAAGGGTGTAACAGTGCAGCTGCGTCTAAATGCTGCAGTGCAACTGTGCAGTTTTTTAAAGCTCCCAAACCCTAGCTCTAGCTCTAATCTGAACCCTAGACATGTGCAGTAGGGACTCTGGGATGCTGTAACTGCTATGCAACTGCACATAAAATGTCAATTCATTCATAAAATAAAGAAGTTTATTCATAAACTTAAATTGTAATGGATTTAATATCTTTTTAAGGGGGGAGGGATGCAGTTTGTTTTATTGATGTAATAGTATTTTTATGTGTAAGCCACCTCGATTGATCTCAAAGGGGTGGGGTAATAATAATAATAATAATAAAGGGGTTCATTCATGGTGCACCGATGCAACTGTGCACTTTAAAAAGGGAAGTGAAACCACAATGGTAATTTGACAGATCTTCATAACTGCACAGTTCATGTGTGATGTACCTGCGCAACTGCGCAGTTTGCAGCTGGCAATACAAATGCCTGTTTGATGTACCGGTGCAACTGTGTAGTTCGCAGCCGGCAACAACAACCAAAAAAAAATATTAAAGGTTCAGTGCGGCCAAAAGCCCCATTCATTGCCACCCGTGCAGCTGCTCTGCCTGTGTTTCTAGCATCCTGACAGCTTCCAATGCAGTTGCTGATCAACAGAAAAGACATCAGATAAGTCGTCCCCACACCTCCTCAGTGTAGCTGCCCTATGCCTTTTTATTACACACCTGGGACTTGTAGTGCAGCTGCTAAGTGTTAAGGAAAAGGCAACTTCATGTCACCCTTTCCTGCCAATCTAGAAAGCCCCATCGTCCCTGGAAATCATTTTGGAAAAAGATTTCAAGTCATCTCTCCAAGGTTCAAAATGGTTGGGTTATTTATTTATGTATTTATCTGACCCGGTTGTTTCATTTCAAATGTGCGTATTGTTAGTTTTGAATAAAGAGTCTGCTTAAATGTGCTGAACTGCTCTTCTTTTTTGTGCTATAGGAACCAATCCCTATTATTTCTGTGTAATTTTTGCTTAAAGAAGTAATGTCAATTTTTATGTTAAAGAAGTAATGCCCAGGAATATAATTACTTTTTTAATTTAGTATACCTGTATACAACAAAAACCGCCAGAAAACCAAGGTATTTGTCAAAATTACCTAAAGTACATTATTTTATTTCAGGGATACTTCTCTCTCAGAAAAATTGTAGGTTAACCTTTCCCAAAACTCTTAAGCTCATTCTGGTCAATCAGAACCGTAGTTCCGATGCAACTTCAAAGACATAACAGGGCACTCTATCACCTTACTAGTCAGGTTTACCTTCTCCCTTTCCCATGTATTCCTATTCTTTCTCTGTTTTTGAACTGAGTTCAGTTGGAGTTCAGAGCAAATGGACTGCTTCACACCCCTACTATCAGCCAGTTTCACAACATGCCCTCCACAGTATAAGCCTTTCAGGATCCACAAGGAGCATATTTCCCTGCTTTCCCTAATGTAGACTTTTTCCTGGTATTATGTTTCTTCGGACAACCTTGTGAAGTGCCAGTTTCTTCGAGAAAAGGAATATTCTCTTCCAGTAATACTTCCAGTCAGAGTCTTCCTTCTCCTGCCCCCCTTCTTTCTGATTTACTCCTTTTTTCAGTGCTGCTGTCCCAAGCCCTGTGCCATCTATGTATTTAATTGCTTCATTAGGAGTAAGACTGTTGCTCTCCCACAACCTTAACTGGTGCACACAAAGCAGGGCTGGCTGGTAGATCAAATATTAAAGGGGACAGTGAATTAGTCCAGGTTTCACTTTGAGCTGTAAAGGACCTGTCCAAGGTGCTGAACCTATTTTGTGAACAGAATTTGATATCCTTGATAGTGCCTTTAAATTCTGAACTAAAACCCACTGGGGATTCATTAATTGCCTCATTGACACTGGAGATAGCAGATGCCATAGAGGCATGGGCCTTTTCACCTCCTTTGACCTACCTCCTGGACATTTCTCCTGTTCCCGTCGTATTTTTAAAGTAAGCCTCCAGTCCAAGTTGGGTGCTGCTTATTTGATGACTACAAGCAACACTGAACCTCGTGTATCAAAGTTATATTTTCTCTTTATCCATATTCTTTTACCCAAGCCCTGATGTGTTTTCTTGCTAATTTCCCTTTGAGTAAGTGTAAGTAAAAGTTCTCAGTTTCGAGCACTAGTTATATATATGTGTGTGTGTGTGTGTGTGTACACATACATATATGCACATTGTGATATACATGGTAAAAATGCCCTTGCCTAAACAGTAGTTTAGCAGTGTTAAACCTCACCAGGCTTACCTTGACTGCAGTAGACTGTCCTCCTTTTGATCTGCATCCTGTAAATAGGAAGGAGGGGAGGAGAGAAGGAAAGACAGTTACATTACTCTCTCTGAAGCAGTACTCTGTTTCCAAAATAGAGCATGCTACAGTGTAAGTAATACTGTTACACTGCTAAAATTTGGCAGCACAAGGAGGCAAATCCCACTGAATGGCAGAGAAAGTTATCAAAAAGAACAGGCTGCATAGAAGGATTAATGCAAGAAGCTGACCTGTACATCTTTGCTTTTCTCTCCTTCTCTTGCTTGGCTGGCCTCCAGGAGGGCTTCAATTGATTTAATCCTTTCTGTAAGCTGGACATTTTGGGTAGTGATGTCTGATAACTTAATCTGTAAATCATTTAATTCTTCAACTTTTCTCTTCACCTCTGCTTCAGAGCACAGCAGTTTAGTCTGAATTTCTAGAGAATGGAAGATGGAGGAAATATTGATTTCAGCTTAGGCAGAATACAGCTGTCAGTTAATGGCTCTCACTAAAAATCAGCTGAGTACTAGATGCCTAAACATCGGAAAAGAGGCAAGCCGATGACCTTCATCACTGAAATTTCACATGTACAACATGATCTCACCAGCAAAATTTGGCTGCTGCTCTTTTGCCTTTTGCAGCTCTTTCTGCAAGCTTTGACAGTTGGCCTGGCATTTGCAGAGTTCTTCACTGATTTCATTAAAGCTCTTCTGTAGTGGGGCCTCTTTTTCTTTTTGGGATATCTGCATGGAGGAGATGGGGGAAAATTAAGCTGGAAGACAAAAGCAGGTATATAAGCAGATGGCTAATCTTCTTGAAGCCACATCTTTTCTAGTACATCACAAGATGGCATTGCTGTTTTCACAATTCCTTTCCTATTCCTTCCAAAACATTCAAAAAGGCGGGACCACTGCCTTTAATGAAATTTTATGAAATTCACGACAACAACTGTTGCAGCTTTCCAACACATTTATAAATACAGGAATACCTCCATTTCGCAATGCAAATCTGTTGTGGAATTTACTTCTTTAACAGAAAATTTGGTACCAGAGATAGAAATAACAAGGAAAGAATACAGAGACAGGGTCTTACACCATAGCAAAGAAGACTACTTCAATATGTTTCAGCAATTCT
Organism: Urosaurus nigricauda; assembly: GCA_034509955.1. Taxonomy (NCBI): domain Eukaryota; kingdom Metazoa; phylum Chordata; class Lepidosauria; order Squamata; family Phrynosomatidae; genus Urosaurus; species Urosaurus nigricauda. The sequence goes on from JAOEGL010000004.1 coordinate 135,704,220, forward strand.
TTATTCAAAACATTATGCACACATAAAATGGAACAACGAGGCCAGGAAAGCCTAGCATAAGTCTCCACTTTACTTATGAGTGCCATACTGGTGGCCAAACTTACACAACTATGCTTATTTAACATACTGGGATACCTGGATAGGCAGGCTTACCCACTTTTCCCTTTCCTCTTTTGCTATTCATGGATGCTAGGTATGGGATTCTAGAGGCAGCTGCTGTTTACCTTGCCTGTTGCAGGCACACACAGCAACAGTAGGATTGGCTAGAGGAAAATCCCATTCTTTCCCAGCTCAGCCTTTATTGCCTTGTTTAGTGCAGACATGCTGCAACAAAGTGACATGGAAAGCCTGGTATTCTTCAGCCCTCGTTCACCATCCTCCCAAAGCTGCTTAAAAAACCTTCCAGCTAAATAGAAGATAAGGAAGAAAAGTGGGCAGGGGGAGGCAGGGTAGGTGTAAACAGATTTTGTAGAAAACAGCTGCTTTGTGATATATCTGAGATATGTCTTTATCATATTCTACCTCTTCCCAAAATATTTGGAAGGTCCATTTAATCTTCCCAACAACCAAGAAAGATAGATTAGTCTAAGGAACATCATGGAAATTTGAACCTAGGTTTCCCACACCAAGCAGTGAATCTACTACACCACTGTGTTTTGTCACACATGAACAGTGTATCCACAGTATCCATTGTGATGGGTTTGGGGTTTGTCTGAATTACCTTTCATGGTTACCTTATAACCAATGCCTCTGATTGCAGAGAGATTCTTCCTATTATGTAACTCTTCACTTGTAGGATTTTTTAAAGTCCCACTTCCCCTCAAATGTTCTATTGTTGCTGGTGCCTTGAGGCAATATCTCTTAAGACCTGGAAAGGGCAGTTATACGATAACACTCTGATGATGAATTTCCGTGGAACCCACATTGGCCCAAGAAACTACAAGTGATGTAAAGACTGTGCTGGTGCACCTATTTTGCACCCCAGGAAAGTCTAAATACTTGCACTTCCCCCTCAAATGTTTTTGTTAACTTCCATTTTGAAAAACAGGTCTCTTGTAATAAAAATGAAAAGCACAATACCTGAAATCCCTACATTTATATTAAGATAAGAATTACTAATATAACACTATTTGACTATCTTTCTCCAATAGAAAAGAAAATGTTTTCACACACAAATAACTTTGAACAATCTTAATGAATTATGATGCTAAAATTAAAGCCACCTAAAACATCAAAATCTCATTTTGTGTGCCTTTTCCTTTGCAAATGTTCTCATCAGTTCCTTCAGATCAAGTGCTGATGCTTAGCATGTTCAACTGACGTAGTTGCCAAGCCAACTAGTCTCTTTTACAACTTTGTTGAGCATATGTAATTTTTTTATAAGTTTGAGCTTTGAGAAACTGTGCCCACTACTTGCCACTGACACTAGAAATATAAGAAAGATCCTCAGAGCAACAGAAACATTAGGTTCATTACAGCAGTTTCTGCTGTAGTATGAAGAGAAGTACTCCAGCATTGACACTGGGACGTTTTGATAACTGTACCCTAGGCAACTGCCTAGTTGACTTAATCCATTCCTTACTCCATTCCTCCCAGAGGACCAAAGCGTGCAGGGGGGGGGGTCATATGGGGAGAGGCGGTCCCTGAGATAAGATGGACCCAAGCCATGTAGGGCTTTAAAGGTTAAAACCAACACCTTGTACTGTGCCCGGAAACTAATCGGCAGCCAGTGGAGAGCTTTAAGCACAGGTGTAATGTGCTGTCTCCTAGATGTTCCAGTGACAAGTCTGGCTGCCATGTTCTGAACTAGTTGGAGTTTCCCGGTTAGGCACAAGGGAGTGCATTAGCCCCATGTAAAGCGCATTACAGAAATCCAAACGTGAGGTTACCAAAGTGTGCACCACTGTTTCCAGGTCCCTCTGATCCAGGTAGGGGCACAGCTGGCGTATCAGCTGAAGCTGATAACAGGTGCTCTTGACTGCCGCATTCACCTGACTAGTCATGTGAAGCAACGAGTCAAGGAGCACCCCCAGACTGCGAACAGGGTCCTTCAAGGAGAGTGTGACTCCATCTAGGACAGGAAGATGTATTCCCAAACCTGGTTTCGGGCCTGTAACAGCTAGTACCTCCGTTTTGTCTGGATTGAGTTTCAGCCTGTTTTTCCTCATCCAATCCATTACTGCTGCAAGACAGTCATTAAGAGGAGAGATGCCATCTGAAGTCTGAGCCAACGATCTGGTCATGGAGAGGTATATCTGAGTGTCGTCAGCGTACTGAAGACACTGAGCTCCATGCCTCTGAAAGATCTCACCCAGCGGCTTCATGTAGACATTAAATAGCATCAGGGACAGGATGGTGCCCTGAGGGATGCCACAATTAAGCTCAATCTTGGAGGAGCAACTCCAAGAGACCAGAGACCAGCCTGGCTGCCATTTAAGATTGTAAGATATTTATTCTGGGAATATTTCTGCTGCAGTTTTTCATTCTGAATTTCTGGAGACTGGTTTCTGTTGAGATTCAGCATTTGATGACAAGTGACCAAGTAACTGCACTAAACCCATTAAAAACATTTCACTTGGAGAAGATTTGGCACATCCATGCTAATGACCACTACATAAAAGTTATCGAGTGAGGAACAAACATAATAAGCATAATAATAATAATAATAATAATAATAATAATAATATCCCTCCCCTCTACAAGATGCAATCAAGGTGGCTTACAAAGATTTAAAAAACAAAAAAACAAAAAAAACATACAATTCAAATCCTCCAATCCCCCTTAAAATAAAATTAAACATAAACAACATAAAGTATACAACATACTTTTTTAAAAAAAAAAAAAAATTGTGGCTGTGGTGAAGTCCGAATTCAGCAATTAGATTTCAGGGAACTATTCAGGAAAGGCCTGCCGGAAAAGATCCATCTTTATTGCTATTTAAAAGCTGTTTAGGGTGGTAATATGACGGATCTTGTCTGGCAGGCCATTCCATAATCTGGGTGCGACAGCTGAGAAGGTCCTCTGGGAGGTTGTGGACAGTTTTGTTTTATAAGGCTGCAGCAAATTCTTCCCCAAAGATCTAAGTGTGCAAGCAGGATTATATGGAAAGAGACGGTTCCAAAGACAGGTTGGACCCAAGCCATTTAGGGCTTTAAAGATGATAACCAACACCTTGTACTGGGCCCAGAAACTAATGGACAGCCAGTGGAGTGATCTTAAGATTGGTATTATATGGTCTCTTCTGGATGTACCAGAGACCAGCCTGGCTGCCATGTTCTGAACTAGTTGAAGTTTCTGGACCAAGCACAAGGGCAGCCCCATGTAGAGTGCATTGCAGAAATCAGGGCATGAGGTTACCAGCGCATGTACTATGGTTTCAAGGTCCTTGACTTCCAGGAAAGGGCGCAGCTGACATATCAGTTGAAGCTGATAACAGGCACTCCTGATTGTCGCATTCACCTGATTTGTCATGTCAAGCAATGCGAACACAGTCCTTTGAGGGGAGTGTGACCCTTCTAGGACTGGAGGTTGTATCCCAATACAGTGGTCCCCTGGGTTACGAATCCCCCGGGGAACGAAAACCCCGGGGAACAAAAGAGCCGGGGCCGCAAAAACGGCCCCGGGATCCGAAAGAAACCCCGGGATCCAAAACAGAAAAACCGCGTGGTCCGTCAACTAAAGCGGTCCCCCAGGAAACGAAAATTTCCGGGTTATGAAAAGTAATCCGGAACGGATTACTTTCGTAACCCGGGGGACCACTGTACCTGGGTTTGGAGCTGATACCGTAAGTACCTCCGTTTTGTCTGGAGTCTGTTTCAATTTGTTTTCCCTCATCCAATCCATTACTGCTTTAAGACAATCATTGAAAAGAGAGATGCCATCTGAAGTCAAAGCTGATGACTGAGACAAGGAGAAATATATCTGGGTATCATCAGTGTACTGATAATACCCCGCCCCATGCCTCCGGATGATCTCTCCCAATGGCTTCATATATATGAGGAAATCTGTAACAGGATGAGGAATCAGAGAACCATAGAACTGGAAGGGGCCCCACAGGCCATTGAGTCCAACACTCTGCTCAGTGCAGAAAATCCATCTAGAACAGGAAGCTGACTAAACTCTTTTTGAAGACATACAAAGAAAGAGACCCTACCGCCACCGCCACCCCCACCCCAATCAAGGTCCTTTTGAAATCTGCTCCTATCTTCCAATGTGTTTACTATCACTCCCAGTTTTGTATCCTTTGCAAACATGATCAGGATTCCCTCTAACCCATCATCTAATTAATTGATAAACATACTGAGGCCCTGGAAGAGAACACTGAGGAGACTTCCCTCCAGTACTAAGTGCAGCCATTGATTATCACTTTTTGAACTTGGATTTTCCAACCAATTATGGATCCTTCTGACAGTGTTACTACACTGATACTTGCCAACAGACTCATGTATAATCTATTATAATATTTTTCCTGGTATAGAGGTCAGGCATGTAGTTTCCAGGGGTCATTCCTTTTGCCTTTATGAAAGGGAGGAATAATGTTTGCTCTTCTCCAGTCTTCTGGCACCCTCATCAGTTCTCCAAGACTCCACAAAAAATATGACAAGTGGTTCAGAGTGTATTAACAAGTTCATCTGGCCCTGCAGATATGAACTCATTTAGGTCAGCTAGGTGATTCCTTTTCTTATTGCCTTCTGAGTTTTGATTCAACCTGGAACCCTTGCCAACGTCTCTGCTGATGCATGGAACTATGCAGTTCTCTTTTTGGGAGAAGAGAGAAGCAAAACAGTTATTGAGCAGTCTTGCTTTTTCATTGTGATCTGTTAGCACTTTACCATGCATAATGAGCAACAACCCCCGCTGTTTCCTTGGTCATTCTCTTGCTTTGAACATATCTGAAAACTCCTTGTTGTTGCTCCGCACTTGTCTTACCAGTCTCAGCTCAATCTGAGCTTTATCAACTATTTGTACAAGCTTAGGTTACACATTTGTACTCTACCTTGGTGGTTCATTCTTCATTTCATTCTTTATGCATGCTTTTTTATGTTCATTTCCTCCTTGTGTTAGCTGTGCAGCTACACTGGCTTTTTCAGATGTTCCCTCTTTTTCTCCTTCCATGAGGTTGTTTGTGATTGAGCTTCTTGCAACTCCTTCTTCAAGAAGTCCCACCTTTGCTGGGTGTATTTTTTTCCTTCTGCATCTCTAGCCATGGGGTTCTACCCAGGTTTTACCCACTCTGAGCTGGTCAAAATCAGCTGTCCTCAAAATCAGCTTTTCAAGTTCTGTGTTTAACTATAGGCTTCTCTGACCTGGCCCACAGTTGTGAATTCTAGCATGATGTGGTCACTACATCCTAAAGTACCAACAACTTCTCCCTATTGGTTAGGATCAAGTTCAAGATTTCAGATCCAAGAAGTGGGGATGGATTGAAATTAAGTGTGAGACTAAAATGGCCCTCCAGATGTTGTTGGACTCCCAAGTTCCAGCACTCAACATCATTCTTAATGCTGACAAGAGCTCATGGGAGTTTAGTCCAACAACAGTTGGAGGGCCACATGATTCCTATCTCGGACCCACTCCTTTTAATGTTTGGAGGTCTTCTCTTTGCAATTTCCTCAAGTGAATTATTGAAATAAATACACTAATTTTTGTTAATCCATATAAAAACAGAACACCACTTACCTGCAGCTGACAGATTTGCTCTTCAAAGGAAATAGCTTTCCTTTCTAAGACCTTGTTCTGTTCTTCTACCTGTTCCAAAATCTCTAACTTTTCAGTCAGCTCTTTGCCTAGTCTGCTACACTCCTGACGAAGTTTAGCCAGTTCGGCATTCTGCCTGAATAATAAAAGCACAAGAAATAAAGTTGCATCAAGATTTGTTCAATACCTTTCTGACTAAACAGAAACAAAAGATGTATCCCTGTAAACAGTTGATTAAGCATAATATTTGGGCATTTTGTTTGCTTGCCCCTTATTATTTTATCTTCTAGGTTCCTTCAATTGTTTCATTGATAGACCACCCAAAGCTTATAAGTAATGAATCAGAAGTAGGAATGCTAGCTATAATGTACTATGAGTGACAGTGAGTGGCAACAACAGAATAATTACACCCTTTCTTCTAACATACACAGGGAGAGCCATTCTAGCCATATAGCAAAGTACAATAACATCCAAAATCCACAAAACAGTGATACCTTTATTGGGCCAAACAAAATACATGTTGCAAGCTTTCAAAGCTCCACTGGCTTCTTAATCAGGCAAAGCTCTCCAAAATCATAAAGGGGAAAAATGATGAGAATGTTAGTCACAAGTCTGCATTTTGTCAAGATGTGGCTGTTCTCTGTTCAGGTGATAATGGAGAGACTGTCATGCAAGCTGGCCCCTCCTCCTTCTGGCCATGTGAAACTGAAGGAAGTAAAAAAAAGTTCCATTTGCAAGAAAAAAAAGAGATGCTCCTCTTGAGATCCGTTGCCTCTATCCTTTGTGAAGCTACAACCTCCTTTGTTAGGCAGAGAGCTCTTTTAGTGCTCTCTGCCTAACAAAGGAACATGTAGCTTCAGAAAGGATGGAGGCAACTTGGATCTCAAGAGGAACATCTCTTTTTTTTCCCCCTTGCTCTTGTATGACTTTGAACATCTTTGCCCGATAAAGAAGCCAGTGGAGCTTCGAAAGGTTTCAACATGTATTTTGGTTGGCTCAATAAAGGTATCATTGTTTTAACAAACAAACAGCTTCATTTATATACCGCTTCATACCCTTAAGGAGTGTCTAAGCGGTTTACAATTGTAAGCTATTTGCCCCCCAACAATCTGGGTACTCATTTTAGCGACCTCGGAAGGATGCAAGCCTGAGTCGAGCTTCAGCCCTTTGCTGGTCTTGAACTCGCCACCTTATGGTTTTGAGTGAGTGGCTGCAGTACAGGCATTTAACCACTGCGCCACCATCTCTGGACAAATGGATGTTGAGATGGTACTACAGCGTATCAGATGTTGTGCGCCTACAATCAACTGCATAATCCATTTTGCATAAATGCCTGTATAATAAAATCTGTACAGGTTAACACATATGCACTAACTCTGAAAATGTTGATATAACGAGATACAGGCCCAAGATTGCATTTCAAGGTAGAGGAGAGGAGTTGCATGGCAACACAATAAAGGTGCTTGCTTTATAAGGTGGTATCCTTCCAGGTTCAACCAGCAAACATGTAGGTCATAGAATCATAGCACAGAAAGGGATTCCCAAGGGCCACATAGCCAATGCACGAATCCACAGCCTAAGCATCCATGAGAGGGTGCCATCCAACTGTTGTCTAAAAAAGATTCTACAAAGAAAAGCCCACCACTTTCCAGGGTTGTCTGTTCAACTGTCAGACAGCTTCTACTGCCAGCCCCATCCTTCCTAATGTTTAGTAAGAATCTACTTTCTTGTAATTTAAATATAATTGAATTTATTTAGACCTTATCGTACAGAACAGAAGAAAACAAGCTACTGTATTCCATTTTCCACATGACAGCCTTCAGATATTTCAGCAATCTCATCACCTCTCAAGTCTTGTCTTCTCCAGGCTAAATATATCAGCTCCCTCTGCCATCCCTCATAGGCCTTAGTTTCTAGAATTTTTACCATTATGGTAAACTTTCTGTCGACACATTCCGGCTTGTCAGCATCCTTCTCAAACTGTGGTACCCAGGACTGGACACAGTATTCCAAGTGAAAGTTTTTCTGTTCTTTCATTTGTAGTCTTTATTAAGCCAGCAGTGTGCTCAATCAGTTTCAACTTTACTATAGAGGTGTGCAGCAGGTACAGAATTAACCATTTTTCCCTATCCATGGTAAAATCTCATGAATCTACATTAACTTAAATATTTTCTATCTTACTTGCTCTCAGTTTGGCTTGTGGCTTGGTTTAAAGCATCTCTGAGAATGGAATTTTCTTGCTGCAAGCGAGCAAGCTGAGTGTTAGGCCCATTCTCCAGCTGTTCTTGTAGCGTCCGGATCTAAAAATTAATCAGTAAAGAATAACATCAGAATAGCTCCTAGCTGTTATTTTATCCTTCCATAAGAGCTCAGAACTTTATGTAGAAAACATATGATTTTTACCAGGTCTAAGATATGTCTATTTTGACTCTGTCATCAGCCCACTAAGATTGTGAGAACGTAGACTGAACAGTTTTAAGCCACACGTATTAGGCCACATCGAGTTTGTGAGAAGGCAGCTATAAACACCCCCAGCTTATTAATAAAACCAGTTATTTTCCCTAGTTGTCAGAAATGCTTCTTTAGGATTACCCAGAGAACACGTATATAAGAAACAGCATTATAGTGAAACTGTCTGTCTAGCCCACTAATGTCTACTCAGACGTGTGGGATTTGCATCTCCTAGTATAAGCCATCCAAGCAAAATCAGTGTGCTATCAGTGAGAAAATGAAACATAACCTCCCATAAATAAGGCAATGGAATCCATGTACTTAATGATTCTCTAGGTACAAAGAAAAAATACATCAGAAAGGCAACAGAGCAACATTTAAATGGAAACTTGAAAGAAAAATCAATGGCTTCTAGATTAATTCATCCCTAGGAGATGAGAGTGATCACCCACAGGGTGCAAACAAGCCAAAAACTGGAACAAAATGTGAAAACCACACCTAAGGGCTGAAGGCCCACAAAGGAAAATGCTCTTGCCATCTGGAGAGTGACACCACACATACGTTTTTATATGTTACTGCTAGGAACCCTAAGCCAAGATGGGAAAGCTGAACCTGATTTTAAAGGACACCATAGAAGCAGTGGGCAGAATGGAAATGGATGAAATGCAGAAAACCAGTGGGATATGGTTATTTGTTGATACAAACACTACAGGAAGAACAGGGAAATATTTATTCAGGATGGTTTGTCACGTTGTACATAAAAAGGGGAATAGTTTCAAACTAGGAGCCTCCATAAAACTGCAGTAATAATATCACACTTCAGAAATATTTAAGTCTTCGGGGCATATTATCATATCCTTAAATAAAATGCATAGAATGAACTGAAATGAAGAAAAATAACAGGAAGGCTTCCAAAATTATCGGGCACATACTGGTGCTAGATGTAATGTTTCCAGAACAGAGAATGATAAGGAGCTAAGGCCAATAGTGGTGAGAAGAAAGGCATTGTTCAGAAAGAAATACGTATAAGTATAAGATTGTATGTACAGCAATGTGTAAATTTACAGTGCTAAATAAATAAATAAATAAATAAATACTAGACATTATTAACAAACAATATAAAAACAAATCAGTAGACCCAGACGGTGTATTATGAAAGTACTCAAGTAACTGAAAGTGAAACTGCTGATCATCCAACAAAAATACAGTAATTTTAGGCTGGTTAGCTTAATGTCTGTTCTAAATTAATTAGTGGGAAGCTTTATAGAATAGAAAACTGTCAAACATATACAAGGATAGGCTTTGCAAAGATAATTCCTGTCTTTTTTCAAGTGCTTTGAAAGTTTAAATAAACATGTGGACAAAGTGATCCGACAGACACTGTTTACTTGGACTTCCTTATCGAACTGAACAAATATGGGTGAAACCCTCCTATGGACTGAAAAATTATTGATCAACTGATGAAAGGAACAGGATGCAAAGGACAGAAATAAACAGACATTCATTTTAAAATGTATAAATGGACATTCTTTATAAAAAGTGCATTTCTGTGGTTCAGAGAGATTAACAATCCTAATGCTCTTAAGAAAAGGAAAAAAAGAATGGCTATTAAGATTAAAATCAGTAGTGCTGACAAATTTAAATGAAGATTTGAGTTTATCATCTCTAATATAAAGACATGAAAAAAGTGAAAGACATGAGAAGCAAACTGATGAAATATTCAAACGAATTGCATCAGATATCTTTGTGACCAATTTCTGAGAAATAATTGGTTTTCTCTCCTGACTACTTGAGTTTGTATAGAAATAACGAAGAATGATTTTTGCTCTTTGCCTAATGCTCATTATTTGGAGAGCGCCTTGTACAATCCAGAAATGTCTGTGTAAAGGTATGTGTATGCATTTTAATATGCAGATCAAAAGTAATGTATATGTTTTTAAAAAGAATATAATCAATGTTGTGTTGTCTTTGATAATAAATTCAATGGAATTATATTTGTATTGTTAGTGTAGGCCCTGAAGAAGACCAACTTTGATAGAAGCCAAAAAGTATTGGGTTTTTAAAAAAATAAGAAGAAATAAAACAAGTGACCATCTTTCAGCACATGGAGCCTGCTTCCTGTTTTTCTTTTGCTTCTTATATGTGCTCATCGGCTATCTCCTCTGAATAAAGCATATTTACACAGTTGTTGGAGTGGGAATGGGATGGAATGCAACAGGATCCAGAAAGATGCAAAACATGACCCTTAGCCTACATTATCAAATGGTGATATAGGTCTTACAGATCTTTACAGTGATCAGATAGTTTTGATGTATGAAAGCATTAAATCTGCTTACTAAAGGTCAGTTTCCTAGAGGTCAGAACTCTCTCAGAGACTATTTCTTTTATTATGTGTGTAGTAGTGAGGACTCTTCCATTAATATATAGCCACTGACCTTGTTCATACTTCTGCTAATGGATTGGAACTTGTGAATATAATTCAGTGGTAAGAGAAATGGGCCAAACAGGAAAGGAGGAGGAATAGCATTATATGTCAGGGATATTTATACCAGTGAAGAGATCCAGGACATCAGTACTGGAGGGCAAGTAGAGAGCATCTGGATAAAAATTAAAGCAGAAGGAAACAACAGGGATGTTATTGTGGGAGTCTACTACAGACCCCCAAGTCAGACAGAGGAATTGGATGATGCCTTTCTAGAACAGATAATCACACACTCAGAAAAAAGAGATGTAGTAGTGATGGGGGACTTCAACTAACCTGATATTTGCTGGAAGTCAAACTCAGCCAAATCCTTAAGGTCTAGCAAATCCTTCACTTGCCTCGAAGATAATTTCATTGTCCAAAAGGTGGAAGAGGCAACAAGGGGATCAGCCATTTTAGATCTGATCTTAATCAACAGGGAAGATCTAGTTGATGGGGTGCAAGTGGTGGGATCCTTAGGTGGAAGTGACCATGTTCTCCTGGAGTTTGTTTTACAGTGGAAAGGAGAAGCCAGGCATAGTCAGACACGCACTCTAAACTTTAGGAGAGCTGATTTCAATAAACTTAGAGAAATATTGGGGGTGATCCCATGGTCAGGAATACTAAAAGAGAAGGGAGTTCAAGATGGATGGGAGTTTCTCAAAAGGGAGATACTGAAGGCACAATTTCAAACAGTTCCAATGCGGAAGAAAAATGGGAGGTGTCTAAGAAGCCAGGATGGATGACTAAGGAACTTTCAAATGAGAGAAGTTTTAAACAAAACATGTATAAGAAATGGAAAAAGGGGGAAATTACCAAAGAGGAATTCAAACAAATAGCAAGCACACATGTAGGGGCAAAGTCAGAAAAGCTAAAGCGCAGAATGAACTCAGGCCTTTTAGAGAGGTTAAGAACAACAAAAAGGGCCTTTTTGGATATGTCTGCAGCAAAAGGAAGAAGAAGGAAATGGTAAACAGGAGAATTTCAGCACAGAATAAGTAAAGAGATAGTACAGGAATACCTGGTTAATCTAAATGAATGCAAGTCTCCATGACCAGATGAACTACATCCAAGGGTATTAAAAGAACTATCAAATGTAATATCGGAACCATTGGCAATAATCTTTGAGAACTCCTGGAGAACAGGAGAAGTCCCAGCAGACTGGAGGAGGGCAAACGTTGTCCCCATTTTCAAAAAGGGAAAAAAAGAGGATCCCAACAATTATCGTCCAGTTAGTCTGACATCAATACCAGGAAAGATTCTGGAGCAGATCATTAAACAGAGAGTTTGTGAATATCTAGAAGATAATTCCATAATCACAAAAAATCAACATGGGTTTCAGAGAAATAAGTCATGCCAGACAACTTTGATCTCTTTTTTTGACAAAATTACCAGCTTGGTAGATGAAGGGAATGCTGTGGATATAGTATATCTTGATTTCAGTAAGGCCTTTGACAAGGTTTCCCATGACATTCTTGCAAACAAGCTTGTAAACTGTGGACCTGACAAGGTAACTGTTACATGGATTTGTAATTGGTTGACTGGCCGAACTCAAAGGGTGCTCTACAATGGTTCCTTTTCAACCTAGAAAGAAGTGACAAGTGAGGTGCCACAGGGCTCTGTCCTGGGCCCAGTCCTATTCAACATCTGTATTAATGACTTGGATAACAGAATTGGAAGCATACTTATCAAATTTGCAGACATCAAATTAGGAGGAGTAGCTAATACTCCAGAAGACAGGTCAAAATTCAAAGTGACCTGAATGGACTAGAGAGCTGGGCCAACGCTAACAAAATGAAATTCAACACAGAGAAATGTAAGGTACTGCACTTAGGGCGGAAAAATGAAATGTACAGATATAGGATAAGGGACATCTGGCTGAATGAAACTATGTGTGAAAGGGATCTAGGAGTCCAAGTAGACCATAAGTTGAACATGAGTCAACAGTGCGATGCGGCAGCTAAAAAGGCCAATGCTATTTTAGGCTGCATCAATAGAAGTATAGTGTCTAGATCAAGGGAAGTAATAGTGCCACTCTATTCTGCTTTGGTCAGGCCCCACCTGGAATACTGTGTCCAGTTCTGGGCACCACAATTCAAAAAGGATGTGGAGAAACTGGAGTGTGTCCAAAGGAGGGCAACTAAGATGGTGAAGGGCCTGGAAGAAATGCCATCCATATTGTGTATTCTTTTGTAAGTGAGTAGTTGTTTACAATTTGAAGGCTGTCTCTGGGCCAATAAACTCCTCCCTCCCAGAGCTTGTGAGTTATTTCCCAGAATTAGCTGTAGCTCATTGATTATGTGTTTGAGTGGTCTCAGCTTTTTTTCCTTTTTTTGCACCCACCCTCCTTTTTATTCTGTAAAATAACTTCGTTAAAAATTTAGCAGGTTAGAGAACTGAGTAGTGGCATGACGTTTTACCAGAGATCTGAATTTCAGTAGGGACAAAAATAAGATAATACAGTTAAACTGAAAGGTGGTGTACTCCCAACCCCTTTGACTATTCAGCTAGGAAAATGATTTGTGCTGGTTCTTTAAGGGTTCTTCAGAATTTGTAAAGACTATCTCAAACCTCTAGGTGCCCACCATAGCACAAGATATTTATTTTCTTTATGGATGTGTATGGATAGGTTTTAAGTTCATTACACCTTGTATGTTTTTATTATTTAAACATTTAAAACCTATTTTTTCTAAATAAACCAAACTATTATCTATTGCAATAATATGTAACAAAGTACCCAGTCACCAGAAGTATCATGCGCTCTTCATGGTCTTATCATTACCAATGTTTTTTAGCAAATAAAGCTCGACTTGAATCAAGTGATGTATACTCTGACAATGCAAAGATAAGTCAGTACAAAATAAAGCTAAGCCACTTCTCCTACCTTTCCTTGCAATTGTTGGGCCTCGGTTGCATGATCCTGATAGCTGGCCTGCATACGGGCTTGGATAGCAGACATTTCTTGCTCGTGTGTCTGCAGTTGCTCCTTCCATTTATTCTCAAGCATGACTGTCTTTGCCTTCTCAGCTGCTAGATCCTTTAAGAGAAGGCATTCATAACTAAGAAGATATAACGTGTAGACTCAGGTTATGAAACAAAGTTCTGGGAGTCCAGAGGCCAAACCATGTCTTGGACTAATCGTGGGCTCCTCAGAATGAAATTGGCAGTGTCTGGATGTGTGCTTCTGACTTTGCAAAATCACTTTTGCCCCCTTCCCCAAAGGCACAGGGCTGTGGAGGACACTTCTAGGAAGGACACTATTGGACACTTCTAGGAAGGACAGCTCTCCTTTTTTTTGAAATGGGGGAGGGGGAAGAGGCACAAAAGGTAGTAGGGACCCACTGCCCACCCTAACACACTATCCTGAAACAGTGGTTACTCAATATTGTTGTGGGTGATCTGAAACACACACTTAAAGCAATGTTATTAAATCATGAATAGTTGAAGCTTATCACCTACTTACTGGCATCTCATTCTGAATCATACTGTCATATTTTACTAGCTTGACATGTAGTATAAGTGAATGCATGAACACACACACATACCCCTTAGCCACTTCTTTTATGAGGACAGACGGACAGAAGTTGCAGGGTTAGCCTCCACTTTTATCCTCACCTTCAGGTCTAAGTACCGGTACTTCTGGCACTTCGAGTTGCAAGCATATTGATTTCCCTGTGCCTTCCCCCGTTTGGGAAGACACAGAGCAGACAACATTCTGATTCACTCAAGCAATCTGTCATCTGATGATGATGTTGTTGTCTTTGTATTCTACTCTTTTCCCAGAACGGCTCACACCATTCAAAGAACAATACAATTAAAAACATAGAAATCTGATTGACTCAAGCAGTTTGGTATCATAACACTATGGCAGAAAAGACAATGCTATCCCTGCATGGCAAAATTCTCAGTATAATTTTCAACACTTTGATGTGTAATATTTATCACAAGCCTTTAAAAATATGGTATCAACATAGAGCTTTTCAAAAGGAGGAAAAAAAATAAACCAATTTTTGACCCAAATAGACATAGGCACTCACGTGTGACCAGAAAAGCTGTTTTCAAAGTGTGATATGAACCCTAAATGAGACCACTGGGGATGCTAGCCCTGACACTATGCAGATTAGAACACACAAAACACTCTCTCATGTTTGAGAACAGAATGAGAGAGTGTCCATGTTGCTATAGGATCTTATGAGGAGGAGTGGAAGCAAATACTTTCTGGGAATGCGAAGTTCCACTTCTGAGGCCTAAAAGCTTTACAGACTTACCTTTGTAAGTTCTCTCAGTTTAGCTTTTGCAGCAGTTGCATTTTCCTGCTCCATAGCAAAAAGCTTCTCTTTTTCCTCCAGCTGTCGTTTCAGAACAGCTACAGGGTCACTTTTCTGTGTTGCCTATTAGAAGAATCAGTTATCAGTAATAAAATTAAGACCTTGGTGCCGAATGAAATGTTTCAGACGTCTGTGACTGCATGTCTGAGACAACTAATGTGTTTAATGACAAGCTTAGTGGCTACTGTATGTTCAACGCTGTGTAAATTTACAGAGCTATATAAATAAAGCAATAATAATAATAATAATAATAATAATAATAATACTGTTTTGTGTCAAATTAAATTATCTCTTACAGACAGTCCTGCTTGGCCACTGTGACTGACTTTGGGACACCATGCTCCCTATATGCATGCACTGAATGATTAAATATATATTTGCTCCTCTTCATTATGTGCCCAAAAGTCACTTATATTGGTGAGATAAGTCCATTGATATGACTGAAAAATATAACCTATTCAAAAGAAATTGAGTCAATAGGAAAGCAGCACAATGAAACACCTTTGAGGAAATCCACAAATTCAAGCACACAAGGTAGTTGTGAGCACAAAAGCAAGAGAATGGAGAAATAATAGGAATACTGGTACATTCCAGGAGTTTATTACAAATTGCCAAACCAAGCAAAAGATGAGGATCATGTCCTTTTGGATCAGAATAACAAATTTTCCTACAAGAAAGCCAAATTGCCATTGAGAGACTTCAGTTACCCTGATACCTAATGGAAATCAAACTCTGTTAAGAATGAAAATTTAATACATTCCTTTTAAAAAAAACAAAACAATATTCTGAAGATTTTGCAGAGACAAATAAAACCAGCAAATAATGCATCTGAGATCCAATATGATGAGGTATACAAAGTTTATGCTGATCTATCAGAAGCACTTCATATCCTTTGTGATGGCCATTTGTCTGTCCCAAGTAATATCTGCTGTTGTGCATGCCACATGACACACTCTGGACCTAGTTTTCTGTACTGGGTGGATGATGGTGATCTGACTGTAGAGGAAGTTTTCATAACAAAAGAGGGGACAATATATCTTCAAATAATTTGTGAACTAGTTCATTAAATCCTTACAATCCTGATGATTTACTTAACTTTGTTTTCTTAATGGCAAGATATTAGGAAATTTTGACTGACAATTTATGTGGTTTTGAAGAAAAATAGGCAGATTTTAAAAATAGGCTATATCATGCAATGGTTAGTCTCATTAGAAAAGATGACAATGTTTGGCAAGGTGGGAAGCACTAGGAAAGGAGGACAACTGCATTACAGGTGGATGGATTCAATCGAGGAAGTCACAGCCTTGAGTGTGCAAGACCTGAGCAGGGCTGTTGATTATAGGGAGTTTTGGAGGTCTCTCATGGGGTTGCTATAAATCAAAGCTGATTTGACAGCAATTAACAACTGACAAATTCACAGTAATTAATAACTGACAAATATTGGATGTAGTTGTTTCGTCCCCTAATATCATTAGCAAGTTATTTAGGAGCTTTCTAGATTGGCAGGAAAGTGTGACATGAAATTGCCTTTTCCTTAATGCTTAGTAGCTGCACCACAGCCTTTAGATGGAGCTGCGCTGTTCCACAGTTTTTAAAAATGAAGCTGGGAAAACCAGCACCTTTTTAAAGGCACTTCTTTTCCCCTAAAACGCAAAAAAAAAAGGGGGGGGGGGTTTCATGGCACACTTTCCCTTTTTCTCATCTAAAGGCTAGAGTTTCATGCAGCCATGAACACACTTCTTTTTGCCAATCTAGAAAGCCCCTTAGAGTTCTTATTTCCCAATTCATTTAGTATGGATTCCAAATCCAATTAAGGGCAGATGAGGCACATTTGACTGTCAGACTCAGCTGGAGTCCTTGGAGGTATGGGCTACCAGGGTCATACCCACCTTAAAAGCAGATGGTCAGCCCCATCACCAGATGGCAGGGGAACCACATAATAGCTTATGCCCATGTAGAATCTGAAGCCTGTCATTCTAAAGGTATAGCCAGCATGTGGGCCAGGTGAGCTGGTTTCTATACCCAAGAGGTGGGCTGGGTGATTGGTTATCACCAGTTGGCAGGCAAGTCAACCGATGCCTAAATCTGGACCCAAGCTGGAGCTAAGCCTCTGACTGCTTCGTCCTGCTGAAGGCCGCAGAAGGAACAGCGGACCCAGCATCTGGAGGCCAGAGAGCACATGTGTATCCATATGCTAAACATTCATGCATCTGCTGAAAGGTGATCTATTTCACAAAAAGTTCTCATTCATCATGAATTAGCAGGACAAGCCACAGAAATAAGCCCCAGCAATAAGCTGGACTGAATCATGCTACAAGATGAATGTGAGCTTTTTGTTCCTGATGTCTTCCACATTGACTTAAATAGCAGAAGTTGTTGTAGTTTAATTGTACAGGGCAGGTTGTACAGGGTTTAGGGTGGGCCTTAGGGCTAGAAGGATGTAATGGGAGCTTCTTCTTGTTATCCTGAGTGGATTGCTTTCTCCTCCTAAATTTGCTTCAAATTGGGGCATTGTAGGGGAATCATCACAGCATTGCCATATCATCCACAATGGCCCATAATTGAGGGGGGAAAGCAATTTTGCATGGAAACTGGGATTTGTGATTGCTGGTCCTCCATGTTCTGCTTTTTGGAGTAGTGGGCTTTTTCTCCCACTTAAGGTTAGGATATTGAGTCAACACTGAGGTGATATCTCTCTCCCTCAGCTGTAATTCATCTGCTAGTACATTTCTCCTTAAACTTTACACTGAAATTTAGTCTCTTGCATTTCACAGCCATTTGATTCCACTGTAACATCACTGAGTCTGATATATATATATATATACACACACACACACACAGAGGTGTTAATTGTGATTAACGTAACAACTTCTAATGAAATGGACTAGATCACAAAGGCTCCTGCCATAGTAAATACATTATTTTGAAAGAAATAATAGAATTTAATCTCTTAATCCAAGATTTTTCTCAGATTATGTCACAAAGGGCTTTTTTATATCACAGGGCAGTATGGACATAGTGACCTACACCCACACAGTCTCATTTCTCAATTCATGCTGGTATTTAGAGAAAGCTAAAAGCAGCATGAATCTCTCTTTTCCTGTCTTCTAAATCTCCAAAGGAGGGCGTGTCCAAAGGAGGGTGACCAAAATGGTGAAGGGTCTGGAAACCATGCCCTATGAGGAACGACTTAGGGAGCTGGGGATGTTTAGCCTGGAGAAGAGAAGGTTAAGAGGTGACATGATAGCCCTGTTTAAATACTTGAAGGGATGTCACATTGAGGAAGGAGCAAGCTTGTTTTCTGCTGCTCCAGAGAACAGGACCAGGAACAATGGATGCAAGCTACAGGAAAAGAGATTTTTACAATAATTGTCTAAACAAAAACAGTAGGATAGAATTTTTGGAAATTTTCTTGCCAGCAGAAATGTTACCATATGATTTCAGTTTATATTACAAAATATCTTTCCAGATATCACAAATATCCATATATGAGGACAATGCAGCCAATGAAAAAACATTTAGACAACACCAGGTTACAACATACGTATGGAGTCGGTACTGATCCAAATAATTTTGATGCTTGAGATCAAAAAATGTGAATAGCAAACCCTTCCCACTAATGAATTCCACAGAAATGCTTTCCTACACAAGCCCATTAAAATATGTGGCGTGAGAAAAGAAACATTACTAAACTCTTCCCTTAGGTCTTTCCCCAAGATTTTTTTTTCATAGTAGATCCTGAACAGAAAGGAATGCAAATCTGGAATACATCTTCACTTCCATATATTGTTATCAATTTGAGCTTGTGAAGCATTCACAAGTGTATACACCTTGCTCTGTATTGAACCATCATATGTGTAATAAAAATTATTTCCTTGTGTTCCAAATATTATCCCATAGACTCACATGAATTATTGGTGGCAAGGAAGAGCCCAAGGAAATAATGATGTCCTTGTAGGGTTAAGTAAAATATTTACATGGAGGGATATTCACTCATTTGAGCTCTCATCTTAACTAAACAACAAAGGCGCAGGTTGACTACCCCAGTGACAGGTTGGCTACTACTCTATCTCTTCTAAAAGAACCCTGCCCAATGGAGATATATCAACTTACCTCATGCTAGGACAACCTCTTCCTTGGTAAGCCATTTACTTCCCTCTTACACTGCCTTATTATAGCTGCACTCAACTGTGATATACTTATATAGAGAGGAAATAAAATATTCACAATAGAGCTTTGAATATCAAAATACATCCATACCATAAGCCATGGGTCCTGCGCACCTCCTGCTTTCTCAGTCAGGATTTCAATCAGCTGCTGGATCTCACCGTCACCAAAAACCATGCTGCTGATTATGGAAATTAAGGTCTTGTATGGCAGAGAAAGTATGTCTTCAGCATCTGTGATAGCTACAAAGACAAGAGGGAATAGAAGTAAGCTGAGAATTTTAAAGCCACAGTCTGAGATAATAACTTTTTTTTTAAAAAAGGTCCTAAAATGATTATAAATTTTGAGACATGCTGTGCCAAAGGAATGCCAAAAAGCTGCCCCTGCTGTGGCAAGGATGCCTTTTGCCAGCGCTTAAAGGAGCAGCATTTTGCCATTTCTTTTAGAACTGCCAAAGCACCGAATCGAGGCCATGGCGTGTGGTTGCTGCAGCCCCAATCCAGTGAGGAAAGGGATGGTGCAAAACTGGTCTGATTTGCTCCTTAGTCTGAATTTGGATTGGAGGATAAGACTGAGGATGAGGAAATAGAATTCTTAGAGGAAGAAATGGAGGAAGCAAAGAATTTTGGACTGAAAGAGCAATGAGGAGTCAATTTGGAATGCGAAGAGAAAACCATAGAGGGAGGTTTGTGTTCAGATCAAAGAAATGCTGAATATTGGAGTTTATCAGACGACAGAAATTGGAAGTATAATCTAATGGCAATCCGAACGCAATCATGGGTTTCACATTATTGCGTATTAAAGTATCTCACACAATTTCGAGCAAAAGGGAAGTCATTCCAAACGCAATCATGGGTTTTACGTTATTGTGTATTAAAGCATCCTATGCAATTTCAGGCAATGGGCAGTCATTTTTGGGCTATGGGAAGTCATTCTGAACGCATTCCGAATGCAATTGGAATTCACGTAAATTCGCTAAACTACCGAATTCACGTGAATTCGAATTGGCTCCAATTGGCTCCATTCGAAAGAAAGAGAAATTCCTCACGTCTGATAAACTCCATTGAGACATTATCCTGGAGGAGAATGCTGATTATATCTAAAACAATACAGAAAGGAGGAGCAGCAAGAATCATGAAGAAGATAGGGAAACATAGGGGAAGAAGTTGAGAAGGATGAGTAGATTCATAATGTTTTTTTATGGAGAAACTTTTTCCCACCAGGTACTGTGTAAGTGGGTGAAAGTATCCACTTTGTCCAACTGAAGAGATTTGATAAGATGTCAAGCTGGAAGGCAGAAGAAGGAGAGCACACTACAGCTGGATAGACTCAATTCAGGAAGGTACGTCCCTGAGTCTGCAAGAACTGAATGAATTTTCACAATGACATTTGAAAATAACGAAGGGGACATTTATCATTTCAGTATCTGTTGCAGTGAGCCAAATGGGGAGTCTCCTGTGTTAGAAGAAACAATACATGGGTAACAGTTTCCCACAAAAGTTATTTCATGAGCGAGTCCTCTATTTAATTCATGTTAACTTCTCAGAAAGTGCTATACCCCAAACACTAACTACATCATAATAGATAATCCCTTCATCTGTTGTCAATAGATAACTTTCAGGACATTTTCCTTGGATGAACATGATGTGGTTTTATAGAGTGAAGAGAACCAAATCTTTTCCCATTGATCACCGGAGACTGTTGTACCGAGATCAGCCTCCTAAATTGTTTCTGCAAGTATGAAAAATATACAGTTTGGCATGATTATATCATTTAAAAACAGTGAACTGTATCATTGGGGCTTTCTAGACTCGCCCCTATTAGCGGCGGGATGACGCCGAGGCTGCTGCATGGGCAGCCCCAGAGGCCTCATCCTGCTGCTTTTGGAGGCCACGAGGAAGTGGCAAACTGCTGGTTCCCCACGGCCTACAAGCGGGGTGCAGCAGGCACTCTGGGCGCCCGCTGCACCCCGCTTCCCTCGGCGAGGCTGAAGGGAGAAAGGGG
The DNA here is from genome assembly GCA_034509955.1 of Urosaurus nigricauda. Taxonomy (NCBI): domain Eukaryota; kingdom Metazoa; phylum Chordata; class Lepidosauria; order Squamata; family Phrynosomatidae; genus Urosaurus; species Urosaurus nigricauda. The sequence continues at coordinate 135,725,328 of JAOEGL010000004.1, forward strand.
CCGCCACCGCGGCCCCTTTCTCCCTGGGTCTTTGCCCCAGCCGTTTAAAGGCCGCGGCAAAGACCCACCGCAAAAAAAGAGCTCCGTTTTGGAGCTCTTTTTTTGTGCCACGGGAAGGGCACGATTTGCGCCTTCCCAGGGCGCAAAAGTGTCACAACGTGCGCAGAGTATCTAAACGCTGCGCACGTGATGGCATTTTAAAAGTGTGTCCATATGGATGCTGCCATCTTAAAATGGCAGCGTCCATACGCTTTAGGGTTAGGGAGGATGTAGACGCTGTGCCCTCCCTAACCCTAAAAACGCCCTTTCTAGCCCTAGACACGCTGCTTTTGATGCGTCTAGATCAGCCCATATTACATGCATTAACTGCCTAATTTGAAGAGCAGCATGGTTCAGAGATGTGAAACTGTCAAGCCACCTTTATCTGCTCTACAATTTACACTCGATCTATTTGGAAAGTCTGTGGGTGCATCTGCACAGCAGAAATAATCCAGTTTGGCACTGTTTTAACTGCTATGGCTCAAAGCTATGGACTTTTGGGAACTGTAGTCTAGTGAGATATTTTGCTTTCTCTGTCAGAGAGCTCTGGTGCCCCAACAAACCACAATTCCCAGAATTCTACAGGACTGAGCCCTGGCAGCTAAAATTGTGTCAAACTGGATTATTTCTGAATGTCGACGCAACCAAAGATGTCAACAGCCTCCTCCCTATTTTTTTCTCAATCTTTTAGCCTTTAAATTTATATATGTTAGGATTTATCATAGGTCAATAAATACATAAATAAATAAAAATAATTACATCATAAAATAACACAATAAAAATGGAAAATACAATTGATAAAATATTAACGCTGCTGTTATTAATTCCAATAAATAACAAAGCCATCTAAAAACATCCAAATGTTAGAAAGACATACATCAGACCAGAAGTGAAGCATCTTGTCTTAAGATCTCTTATAGGAGGTCAGGTGGACAGGCTCGCCGGAAGAGATCTCTTCTGGCACGCCATTCCACGGTTTAGGGGCTGCAACCGTAAATTATCTATGGGAAGTTGGTTTTAATCTGGGTATATGGTATTCCAACAAATTCTTCCCAGATGTTCTGAGAGTGCGGAGCAGATTGTGCAGGGAGAGGCATTCCCTCAAGTAACTCGGGCCCAAGCCGTGAAGGGCTTTAAAGGTAATGAACAACACTTTGACAAATAACCTTACCATTTGTCCAAAAAGGGGATGAAAATTATTAATGAAGAAGAGCATATCTAGATGAACTCATTCAGTAATTTCATGTAGACAATCACTCTACAGAACCACAGAATTTAAATGCCAAAGAGTACTCACCCAGAAACAGCTTTTGAAATCATTTATCCAGGTAAGAATGAAACTACTGCAACAAAGTCTATCCAGACTATAATCAATTATCAAAGCCATAAACAGCTAGAAAAAAAAATCAATAGGCACGTGTTCTCCCTGTCCTTCCTTGCAAACATTATTTGTAAAAGCAGTTTGTAGCATAACAGGGGCAAAACTGTAGAAATGGTATCTTATTTTCAAGGCTCTGACGTGAAATAAAACAATTAAATATCCTGTGTTCTAGTACAGCTCACTCCATGTTGTGTTAAATTAAAAACACAATTTTCTACTTGCAAGGTGAAAAGTTATAGTTCATTCTGAATGTGTACATCCAGAGAAAAATGCAAGCATTAGCCAAATATTCATTGGAATTGTTTGGAAGAAGTTAATTAATGTTATCCATAAGATTCATGCAGTGTGTATAGATTATTGGAATCTGAACATAAAGCATCTCAGAAGAAGTTATCCTGATTCAAACAAAATGTTTAAACACCATCACTTATTTCTGAAAGGCAAAGATTAAGTTGAAGAAGTTGAAAACCCTCCTCACCACATAGAAAGGTAGCATGTCAGGGCCAAGCAATATATGCTCAACCTGTGGGTCCTGAAAAGATATGGTTCCCGAGATGTATTCTAGAAGGGCATGTTGTAAAGCTGCTTGCCTAACCGGGTGCCACCCAAATTTTTTGAATATCAACTTTCATTGGTATGGCCAATTGTCAGGAATTATGACAATTATAGTCCAAAACCTGCTCAAGGCACCAAGCTGGTGAAGCCTGGCATATAGCATGTAGTGCTTCTTAATATAATATAATTTGGTGACCACAAATTTTAGCCAGTTGTCAATGTCAGCCAAAATGTATGGATTCCTGTTCCATCATAATTTCTATATCCACCTCCCTTAATTTTACTGTGTACTGTCAGAAGCAGGATACAGAGAGAGCCCTTCAGAAACCATCATTATATATTCGGTTTACCTCACCTGCCAAATATTATAAATGTGAGCATCTGGAAATTATTTTAAATTGTATTATTTTTTGGACGGCTAGAAAAGATAGCAGAAAGCAGAGATGATGATCTAAATAGTATAAATTAAATCACTATGTATGTACACGTTCTATAATAAATTTAACACATTTTCAACTGCTGACTTACTTGATTCTTTCTTCTTTTTAGCAATCACTTTTTTCTTAGAAACTGCATCATGCTTTCGTTCCTCTTGGATTCCAAGAACTTCTCTTTTTTTAAGAGCCACTGAGCCAGTTAAGAGAGCATTTGGTAGTGTGCCAACTGGTGGGGGGGCACTTGCTGTCACCTCTTTGGGTGCTATATCAGGAATAGGATCTTCTGAGGTGGTAGTTGGCAGAGAAGAAATTACCGGGCTAGAAGCGAGCTCCTCCTTCCCCATCTTCTTCTCCTTCTCCTTCTTCTTCTTGTCTTTAGGAGATGGGGCTAGCTTCTCCTTCTCCGGGGAAGGAACTGAAAGAAGCACAGTAGATGACTGAAAGTCTGTTGGTTCAATGACCAAAACTGGTTCAGGGCTTGCATCTTTATTACTGTCAGAAACATCCAGAACCAGGTCTAGCTCAGGTATTCTTCCATTAGGTTTCTCTTCCCTTTTTTTGGCTTTTAGTTTCCTCTCAGTAGGCTTCTCTTTCTTTTTCTTCTCCACCTTCTGCTGACTGACTTTCTCCAGCTCCTTGCGTTGCTTTGCCAAAGCTTCTTCATAAGATGTCTCTTTCATAGAAAAAGTGGACACCAAGAATATCCCAATGGCTGAGACAAACATAAATCCTCCAAAAACCATGACGCCTAGCATTTGAGGGTCAAAAAGATCCATCTTGGCTTCCTGTTCTTAACCTGCCAAGTAACAGAGAGAACGTTAATGCTGCGATATTGACAGATGGTGTTCGTTTATTCAGAAGTATAACACAAGGAAACTCTCAATAAACAGGAGTCCACCAGTTTCCTGCTACGCAATGTCTTCTCAATGGAAATGCCAAGGATTGAATCCGAGTCTACTGCATACAGTGTATTGCATCACTGGCCTGAAGTCCTGCCCCAAATTTCCAAAATAATCCATCCCCTCTAAAAAAAATCCCACACATGGCTTTTAAACCACAATTTCCTTTAGAAGGAAGCGGCTTTGGCCATGCTGGTTGCATGAACTGCACAGGAACAGTTGAAAAGAAAAATAAAGAACCCTTAAGGCGTTCTGGGTAAGGCACAAGGGAAGGATGGAGGGATTAATGTAGATTACAGGAAGGGAATGCGATGGGACAGCAGTCCCAGTTCCATGATGAAAGAAGCACAGTGCTAGCCACTCTAACATCCGTATGTTGCCATTTTATTTTTGCTTGCATGACTGAAGTGAGAAAGGGGCTGGTGTGATAATCTCCTCAGCCTCCTCCACAAAGTCTCAAACAAATAGACTTCAGCTTACTAGACAAAGCAAACTACAGACACCTTTTATACACACACACGCATGCACACACTTTCTGTTGGAAATCCATATATATATATATATATATATATATACACACATCCCCCTAAATATACATACATGCACACGCACACACACACACACTTACATATTGCCAACAGGAAGTTTTTTTCTGAATTATTCTAGAAAGGAAACTGCTTAATACTAAAACCATTTGTACTATGATACAAATACTTTAGTATGATAGCAAGTCTTAGAAAGTACAAGTCAATCTAGATGTATGTAATTGCCCCCCCCCCAAAAGAAGCAGAGCACCAGCAAAGCCAGAAGAAGAATGTGCCAGATTTCAGATCTAGAAGACAAGTAGACTATATTTATGAAAAGTTAGTATCTTATAACCAATATATTTTTGATACACTTGGGCCTAAATTCCAACTAGACTAGACCCACTGAACTGCCGGATGAAAAACCCACAGTTGTGTAAATACCGCTGATTAATTAGGTCTATTCTAGTTAGCACTAATTATTCAGTTTAGAACTTGGTATCCAAATAAAGGAACATATCAACTGAAGGTTTGTACTTCATATTTTCTTCATATTGAATGAGAAGAGTGGAATTCACATTCCCCCTCCTTATATATGAAGAGAAGTTGGAACTTGAAGAGGGACAAATAGAATATGATTCACCTTAGGAATCATGATATTTTGTTCTTAAGTGGTTGGTGAGTGGAAATCAGGAAGGAATCGTTTCACTCAAAGCATTATCAATAAGTTTGGCTCATAAAAATGCCAGAAATATCATGTGTTACTAAAGATTCTATTTAAAAATATATTCTGTTTTTAAATGTATGTAACCACCTTAACATTCCCTTCTTAAAATATCAAGGGCCTTGGCAGCTGCAGAGGAGGACCTGCACTAGGCTTAAAGCAAGAGGCAGCTGGTGTTAAGCTTCTTGAAGATACTTTTTTTAAAAAATAATTCTAGACAACAACAAAATTCTAGTCTAATTCAGAGACTTTATAGGATAGAAAAAAACATGCACAGGGAAAGAGCAGGGATGCCACTCTATCAATGTCTTCATTGTACTTTACATGTTCAAAATGATCATGTCTAGATGACCAGATGCTACATCTAGACATGAGATCCCAGATTATGATGAAAGTGGGCATTAAACTGAATAAATCAATAACATTAAAACTTCTATAATGTAGATTCCTCATGCCATTCTGAACAATGATTTTTCCACTTGAATAAGGTTGCTCATTAAAGCCTTTTGGTTTTGAGCTAAGTATGTTCTACCAGAAAAACTAAAAGAACTGATGTTCTACTCAATAGCCATATTTTAATTGACTATAAATTACAAATTAGGGAAGAGAACTGAAGGTACATTTTCTACATATACTGTATAAACAACCCAGTGACAATGCTGGCTCTTCAGCTTAGTAATGGAGATGATCACCGAGCCCTATGGTCAGACACAACTTGATAACCTTGTCAAAGGGGAATGCCTTTAGCTTTTTTAACAGATACCTGGACAATAATATAGAAATGAAATATTTAAAATTTAATTACAGCATTAAAGGATAGAATAGAATAGAATAGAATTATCTTTAAAAAGGAGCCCCAGTGCTGCAGTGGTTAAATGCTAGTCCTGTAGCCTCAAAGTTGTAAGTTCGATCCTGGAGGTCTCCAAGGTCCACACAGCCTTCCATCCTTTTCTACGTCAGTAAAATGAGTACCCAGCTTGTTGGGGGCAATTGGCTTAAACACTGTAAACTGCTTAGGGAGTGCTAGTTCAATGATAAGCAGTGTAGAAATGTACTTGCTATCGCTATTGCCTGTACTTTTTTTGATATATTGCAAATCTCTGGTCCAAACTAAACAGATTTTAGCATATTGCTATCAGATATTTAAAAAGTGTTTCCTTGGTTTCATTTGATGCCATCAAAGCAAAGAATAGTTCATTTTCAGATAGTGTGGAATGTGAGGTGATCAGCGGCACTTTTGTCTCTACTTTGCAGGCCGGCTCTCTGACATTCATTGGGGGGAAAAAGAGAGAAGATTGCGAAGTCCTAGAGATCTAGACCAGGCTGCACTACTCCCTGCAAGCATTATATTTTCTGACCACCAGCTAGCATAGGAAAGGTCTTTCAACAGGACTGCTAAATCTAAGACTATAAAGGGAAAAATGTAGCATCTGGACATCTAGACATGATCCTTTCAACAACAGCCATTCAGACATGATCCTGTCAAAACTATTAAAATTATGTGTCATTTGACCACAGTGTTTTGGACTTAGCTAATGAAAACCACAGAACAACAAGATGTTGTGTCTTAGATTGAGACTGTCTTCTGGCATCACATTAAATCATATTAGCTTGATAGCTTTCTACTGATTGAATTCCACAGGTCCAGGTGGTCAGAAAATATAATGCTTGCAGGGAGTTGTGCCGCCTGGTCTAGATCTCTAGGACTTCACTGTCTTCTCTCTTTTTCCCCTCAATGAAAGTCAGAGAGCTAGCCTGCAAAGTAGAGACAAAAGTTTCAAGCATGTTGAAATAGGTGAAACCAAAGGTACCTGTTTCCCCTCTTACACTACTACTTAAGGTGCTCTCATTTATTTCAGAATTACAGAATTAAGACTCAGAAGGGACGCGAAAGTTTGCCTAGCCTGACACCCTGCTCTTGCAGAAAATCCACTGCTAAAATGTATGAGTATATCTCTGACAGATGGCCATCCAAACTCTGTTTTTAAAAACCCAGCATGGCACAGTGGCTTGAGTGTTGGACTACAAGTCTGAAGAGCGTAAAGCCCTGGTGGCGCAGTGGTTAAATGCTGGTACTGCAGCCATTCAAAGCCACAAGGTTTGGGTTGGATTTCAGGCAGGGCTGCAGGGTCCACTCATCCTGGCATCCTTCCATAAGTCACTAACATGAGTACCCAGGTCCCAGATTGTTGAGGGCAATTAGCTTACACATTGTAAACCGCTTAGGGTGTGCTTAAGTGCACTGATAAGTGATATAGAAATGTACTAACTGTTGCTATTGCTTTCCTTTCTGTTATTAGCAGCCAGACAGGTAATTGCCAGCAACTGGAAAACCCCTATAACACCCAGTTTAGACCTATGGTATAAAAGGTTTTGAAATTTAGCACTATCAAAAAGACTAACATGGCAAGTAAGATGAACAAAAGAACAGAAAGATAATAATACCTGTTAGGTAGCACGGTTCTCATTTATTTCCTATGTAAATCAAATTAATGAGGAAATAAGTCATATTCTATCAACCTATGGATACGTTTGGAAAGGATTAATCCAATAGAACAAATAACTGGAGGTAGTTTTTCTTCGCACTTCAAGATCAGGATACCCTGTTTCCCCCAAAATAAGACATCCTCTTAAAATAAGACCTAGTAGAGGTTTTGCTGAATTGCTAAATATAAGGCCTCCCCCAAAAGTAAGACCTAGCAAAGTTTTTGTATATAAATATATATACCGTATATAATAAATTTTCAAATTTTTTTTGTTCAACAATAAATGTGAATTCTTCTTCATGGAAAAATAAGACATCCTCTGAAAATAAGACCTAGCATATCTTTGGGAGCAAAAATTAATATAAGACACTGTCTTATTTTGGGGGAAACATGGTAGCATAACTCACGCCCTATGTTCTATGTAAGCATTTGTCAATGTTTTTGTGCTGCTTATCTTTCTCATGTTAATTTCTTTTTTTTTAATGAATAATTTTTTTAAAAGACCAGGGCTCGATTTTCAGCTCGGCCATGAAACCCACTGAGTGACCTTGGGCAAGTCATAATAATAATAATAATAATAATAATAATAATGTTTTATTTATAGCCCGCTCCTCTGTATCCAATCGGAGCGGGTTACATCAATTAAAAAATGCAAGATAAAATATACATGACCCATACCCAACCACCCGCCCCTTAAAATTAAATTAAACTAACATCAATTAAAATGACATAATAAAAATTTCAATTTAAAACGGCAACCCATTGCATAGAGATCAGGGTCAAGATGTTAAAATGCTAATGGGAGAGCTTAACCCAAACAGAGCCGGGAGGTTAAGAACTTTCTGGGAAGGCCTGCCGGAAGAGATGCGTCTTCAAGGCTTTTTTAAAGCAATCAGAAGATGTAATAAGACGCATCTCGTCTGGCAGGCCATTCCATAGCCTGGGAGCGACAGCCGAGAAGGCCCTCTGGGAGGTCTGCGTCAGTCTAGTCTTCATAGGCTGCAATAAGTTCCTCCCAGAAGACCGGAGTGTGCGGAGGGGTTCGTATGGGAGGAGGCGGTCCCTCAGATAAGATGGACCCAAGCCATGTAGGGCTTTAAAGGTTAAAACCAACACCTTGTACTGCGCTCGGAAACTAATCGGCAGCCAGTGGAGAGATTTGAGCACTGGTGTTATGTGCTCTCTCCTTGATGTTCCCGTGACAAGCCTGGCTGCCATATTCTGAACTAATTGAAGTTTCCGAGTTAGGCACAAGGGTAGCCCCATGTAGAGCGCATTACAGAAGTCCAATCGTGAGGTTACCAAAGCATGTACCACTGACTCCAGGTCCTTTGGCTCCAGGAAAGGGCGCAGCTGGCGGATCAGCCGAAGCTGATAACAGGCACTCCTGACCACCGCATTCACCTGACTAGTCATGTGAAGCGACGAATCAAGGAGTACCCCCAGACTGCGAACAGGGTCCTTCGAGGAGAGTGTGACCCCATCTAGGACCGGGAGGTGTATTCCCAATCCTGGCTTCGGTCCTGTGACAGTTAGCACCTCCGTTTTGTCCGGATTGAGCTTCAACCTGTTTTCCCTCATCCAATCCATTACTGCTGTAAGACAGTCATTGAGAGGAGAGACGCCATCTGAAGTCTGAGCCGACGATCTTGTCATGGAGAGGTAAATCTGAGTGTCGTCAGCGTACTGAAGACACTGAGCTCCATGCCTCCGAATGATCTCACCCAGCGGCTTCATGTAGATGTTAAACAGCATCGGGGACAGGATGGCGCCTTGAGGGACGCCACAATTAAGCTCTATCTTAGAAGAGCAACTGTCCCCGAGCCTCACCCTTTGGGATCTCCCGGAGAGAAAGGACCGGAACCACCGAAGTGCAGTGCCTCCGATCCCCAACTCTCTCAGTCGACCCAAAAGGATGGAATGATCTACCGTGTCAAAGGCCGCTGAGAGATCCAAGAGCACGAGCAGGGTCACACTACCCCTGTCAATGCTCAAGCGAAGGTCGTCGGCCAGAGCGACCATGGCAGTCTCAACTCCATGTCCTCAACTCCATGTCAAGTCATACTCTCTCAGCCTCAAGGGAAGGCAATGGCAAACCTCTTCTGAACAAATCTCTCCAAGAAAACCCCATGATAGGGTCACTTTAGGGACACCGTAAATTGGAATGACTTGAAGGCACACAACACATACACATACACACACAATATTCTAAAGTGAAATCAATTTCAAAACTTTTCTCAGGATCAACCTACATACTGCAGAGGTGAGGTAATAATTAAATCAGGATTGGATATCATTTAAAATGTTTTTAATAAAGGTGCAAATGAGGAATAGTTAGAATCCCTTGGGTCACTGACACTGAGGAAACAGTTACAGACAGTGATTGTTTCCTGTAAACTCATAAATTAGTTACTCATAAATTTATTTGTCATAGTCCTAAATGACATTAGATGGTTTAAAACTGGGATATGTTCAAAAGAAGAACAACCTTGATTACTTGGATTGATATCACTAGCTAAGATTCCATACTGTCTACACTTTTAAAATTCCTTCTGTTTCTTATAATTATCATTAAAGAAGTCCATGTTAGAAAAGAGACCAGAATCTTGCTGGGGGCAATGACAGATGCACAAACCTGCCCTTTCTCAGAGCTTCCAACTGTGGTGGTCCCTATTGGAGCCAATCATCCGGCAAGCATATATACACAGCCCACTGGAGCAAATAAACCATTACACAACAGGTTTGCTCAAGAGCTTGGTGCTGTGTTGCAATCAGTTGTTGGGATCCTATGTTGTATACTTATGCTACACTAGAAATGTATAGGATGTCAATCAAAGTACTGTAATGTACTTCTAAAATACCTCTAGATTCCACAGTTTCTCAATATGTTGTTGGTCTGCATTAGAAATAATTGACTCAGTATTGTTCAGGCTTCAAGCAATTCATATTACACTCAAACACTACACTGTACTCTCCTATCAGAAGTTGAAAAGCAGAATAGCACACTGTGAATGCTGCATGTCTTAGACAGGACTCAAATTCGCTAAGGCCTAGACCCTCAAATCAGTCCATGTCATCACTGCAAATGGTTAAATACAGAAGGCAGAATTTGGAAGCACTAGCATTAAAACAAAAACCAATTCAATACTAATTTAATATTTTTGGTGTAAACCATAAAATTAGTTCATTTAATTATGTTAACTGTTAGTAATGTGTCATTTAAATTTTAAATAATCCATTTAAGATTACTAAAAAGAGCACCAAATGGCCAACACAAACTAAGGGGCTTTACAGACTGCCCAAAAAGGGAAGTCTGGAGCCGCCTCCTTTTCCGCTGCATCATCGCCGCAGCAACCAGATGAAGGGGAAAAGGTGCACCAGAAAAAGGAGTGCCGAAACCGGGCTCCTTTTTGCGTCACAGTTGCAATGTACGAAGCTCCAGCCAGGGCATTCATGACATCACAGGTGCACAGCTCCGTTTAGTTGCTGTGCACCTGCGATGTCATTGCTCCACATGCCATTTGTATGGCACTGTGGAGTGATGACACCCTTGTCACTTGCTAGGGTTGCAGAGCGTCTATTGGCTACACTCCCGGGCAACCCTAGCACGTGATGGGGGCGCCCTAAAGTGCCCGTCTTTATTGGGCCTAAGTAACAGAATAGTTTTAGCACTTATTTCCAAGCTCTAACAGAGAGGGCAAATAACAAGAGTGACAGGACAATTCTGCCACATTCATCTACCCATTTGAAAACCATCAGAGCTATCCCTTTATTGTTCACCTTAATTTAAGCCAAGAATCCTCAGACAGATGTTTGCTTGTCAGTAAATGACAGAAAAATCCTGTGCCCTTCAAAAGATACACAAAGAAGAGTTCACTCCATCCTAGGAAAGGCCTGGAGTCATAAGAGGGAGATAGAGAAATTGTAGAAACTGCTGTTGGCCTGGAACATATGAAGTGGGTTGATGCCTTTCTCTGAGATGTTAGAGCCAAAAAAAAGGCTCTCACACTGGAGAATCCCTCTGTGTTTTAGCTCTGCCTTCTTGAAAGAGCTGAGCTCCTCACACTTTGTGCAAATGAGTGCAAATAAATCAGCAGTGCACTCATCTTTTCCCATCTATTCCCTACAGACTACACAGGAAGAGTAAGAAGGTATTGGATGGGACCACTGAGCACAAGCATTTGCCACCTTTTTTGGCACTGCAAGGAGTTGCAGGAAGGACTAACATGTGACTCAGCTTCTCTCTCTCTCTCTCTCTCTCTCTTTCTCTCTCTTAGGAGTTTATCAGACAGGAGGAATTTCTCTTTATTTCAAATGGAGCCAACTGGACCCAATTCGAATTTGCATGAATTCGCTAGTCTAGCGAATTTACGTGAATTCCAATTGCGTTCAGAATGCATTCAGAGTGACTTCCCGTCACCTGAAAATGACCCCCCATTGCCTGAAATTGCGTGAGTTGCTTTAATATGCAATAACAAAAAAAACATGATTGTGTTTGGAATGACTTCCCTTTTGCCCGAAATTGCGTGAGATGCTTTAATACGCAACAACGTGAAACCTCATGATTGCGTTGGGATTGCCATTGGATTATACTTCCAAGTTCCATCGTCTGATAAACTCCATAGGCATGTCGATCTGTGTATTGCTCTGTTGTTGAATGGCAAGATTTACAGGGTGTCCATTTGCTTGTCTGCTGGGAATCCCCCTCACTCCGAGTGGCTGCCATTTGCATTTGCAGGTTCTTGATTTTGGTGTTTTTCAGGACTGGTAGCCTAACTTTGTTTACTTTCAGGGTTTCTCCTTTCCTGTTGAAACTGTCCCGGTGTTTATGGATTTTAGTGGCTTCCCTGTGCATTCTGACCCGATAGTTGTTGGCATGGTCCAGAATTTCAGTGTTTTCAAACAACATTTTATGCCCAGGTTAGTTGATGACATGCCCTGCTACGTACGGCTGGTAGTGGGCAACGCTCCCTTTTGGGGAGAAGACCTCAGAGCTCCAAATGGTTTTATATGCCTTGGCTTGTTATTCTGGATGTCCCTTCTGCATGCGGTCCAAAGCATACTGCAGAAATAATCCAGTTCGAGACCACTTTAACTGCCCTGGCTCAGTGCTTGGGCCAGGGCAGCCAGGGCAGCCAGAGGCTGCATCCACACTGGAGCAATAATAACCCAGTTTCATAACACTTTAACTCTTTGTCTGACTCACTTGCTATGGAATTCTGGGAGTTGGAGTTTGTTGTGGGCCCTTCGGGCCCACAACAAACTCCAACTCCCAGAATTCCATAGCCTTGAGCCATACAAAGAGTTAAAGCGGTATGAAACCGGGTTATTGCTCCAGTGTGGATGCAGCCCAGGATGGAGCAAGCATTAGGGACCTGCAGAAAGGCCCATTGGGGGCGGAACTGTCCCTGGCCAGCGCTCCTCCCAACAGAAATGGACACGTCGCCATTCCTGCCCCTGAAGAAAAGCCCTGGCAGACCAGGACCAGGACCAGGGAGGCTTCCTTCATTGCACTGGAGATCCCAGCATCCCCAGCAGACTGCCTTCCCCTTCCCTTCCAAGGCTAGTCCCCAGCAGCCCCTTTGGAAGAAGGGAGGGAAAAGGCACCCCTCCAAAAAAAAGGAGGACACATGATGACCCAAGCAAAGCAAAGGGGCCCTGCTCCAAATGGAGGACCCCTTTTGGAAATTCCCAACTGGAGAGGAGGAGGAGGAGGAGGAGGACGGGTCCGGGGAAAGGAGGACGGCAAACTGCACATCCCCAAAGGAGCCATGGGAGCTTTTCATTCCAGAAAAGCAAACTACACACCCCCAAAGGAGCCAAAGGACATGTCCCCCAAAAGGGAAGGCAAACTACACATCCCCAAAAGGAGCCAAAGGACATGTCCCCCAAAGGGAAGGCAAACTACACATCCCCAAAAGGAGCCAAAGGACATGTCCCCCAAAGGGAAGGCAAACTACACATCCCAAAAGGAGCCAAGGGACATGTCCCCCAAAGGAAGGCAAACTACATATCCCCAAAGGAGCCAAGGGACATGTCCCCCTAAAGGGAGGCAAGCTACACATCCCCAAAAGGAGCCAAAAGACATGTCTCCCAAAAGGAAGGCAAACAACACGTCCCCAAAAGGAGCCAAAGGAGCTTTCCATTCCAGAAAAGCAAACTACACATCCCCAAAGGAGCCAAAGGACATGTCCCCCAAAAGGGAAGGCAAACTACACATCCCCAAAGGAGCCAAAGGACATTTCCCCCAAGGGAAGGCAAACTACACATCCCCAAAGGTTGTAGGATCCCAAATCCTTCAGCCCTACTTCAATGCAAGAGTCAAATGGAGTCCCCCTCCTTAACACACAAAGAAAGGCAAAACCAAGGTTGACTTTGGGGGAGGTGTCATTTGGGGGGGGGGGGATATTCTGAAGCCATGGCTGGATATATTGAATCCATGGATAGATAGATAGATAGATAGATAGTTTTATTACTCATAGTACCAATCATCCGCTCTATAACTCACAGCAGGCTTTTCTCCCCTCTCCCACAGAGAAGGTTTTGGAGGGAAAACCATTCCATTTCAGTTAATAATAACCCTTATTGGAAGATGGGGGGAAATAGCATGAATTGTTTGGAGTCTTTACTGCTTCATACCCCATTTTACCTTCCACTTTCTTTAATCTCCATTCCCTAGGATTCTTCGTTGCTTTCCCCAAGACCCTGAAGCCCTCTTTCCCTAAGGAAATCAAATTATATATATATATATATATATATATCATATATATAATTTGTATCATTTGATTTCCTTAGAGAAAGAAGGCTTAAATGTATTGGGAAAAGCAATAGAGAATCCTGGGGATTCTTGCATGTATGTATGTATATATGTATATATGTGTGTATATATTACACACATACACATGTATTGGGGAAGGCAATAAAGTATCCTGGGAATTCATTCATATATATATATATATATATGGCCATCTGCCGGGGATGCTTTGATGGAGAGTTCCTGCATGGCAGGGGGTTAGACTGAATGGCCCTTGTGGTCTCTTCCAACTCTATGATTCTATATATATATACAGTATATATATATATATATATATATGCCTTCTTTCCCTAAGGAAACATAATATATATTGATCTTATATATCTCTATATATAAAGGCTTCAATGTATTGGGGAAAGCAATAAAATATCCTGGGGATTCATATATATATATATATATATATGCCTTCTTTCCCTAAGGAAACAAAATAATATATATTGATATTATATGGCTTCAATGTATTGGGAAAAGCAATAAAATATCCTGGGGATTCTTTTATATATATATATATATATATATATATGCCTTCTTTCTCTTAGGAAACAAAATTATATAGATATAGATATAGATATAAAGGCTTCAATGTATTGGGGAAAGCAATAAAATATCCTGGGGATTCATATATATATATATGAATATATATGCCTTCTTTCCCTAAGGAAACAAAATAATCTATATTGATATTATATATATATATATATATATATATAAATAATTTGATTTCTTTAAGGTCCCCACGGCAAACTCCAACTCCCAGGATCCCATAGCAATTGAGTCAAAGAAAGAGTTAAAGCGGTATGAAACCGGGTTATTTCTCCAGTGCGGATGCACCTGGGGGGGGCTCTAGCTAAAACCAGCCTGGCCCTTTCCCCCCTTACCCTTTTCTCTCTCTCTCCTGGAGGACTGGCTCTTCTTTCTCCCTGCTGCTGCTGCTGCTGCTGCTGCTGGGTGAAGTCGTGGCACTTTGGCTCAGCAGCAGAGAAGGAAGGAGGGAAGGAAGGAAGGAGGGAAGAAGAGGGAGGATAGTCTTCTTCTTCCCACCCAGGGCTGGAGGGAGGGCTGGAGGGAGGCTGCGGCCCACTCTCTGTCACTCAAAGCCCTGCCAGCCCCTTCCATAATCTCCAGCTGGTCAGCAGCAGCAGCAGCAGGATGGAAGGCCAGGCTGCAGGCAAGGCTCAGCCACCAAACAAGGCTGGCTTGCTGGATGATGGGAGTTCCTTCCCTCCCCAACTACCCCACTCTTGCCAATGGGATAATTGTGGGATGGTCCTGGAATTGACCCTCCCTCGTGTGATAATCATCGTGGGACCTTATCAGGGGTCAGAAACTGGAAGCATAATCTAATGGAACTTGGAAGTATAATCCGACGGCAATCCGAACGCAATCGTGCGGTTTCACGTTATTGAGAATTAAAGTATCTCAAGCCATTTCAGGCAAAAGGGAAGTCATTCCGAACGCAATCATGGGTTTTACGGTACTGCGAATTAAAGCATCTCACGCAACTTTGGGCAATGGGGGGGTCATTTTTAGGTAATGGGAAGTCATTCTGAATGCATTCCGAATGCAATGGGAATTCACGGGAATTCTCTAAACTAGTGAATTCGCACGAATTTGAATTGGCTCCATTCGCAATACAGAGAAATTCCTCCCTTGGAGTTTATCATATGATGGAATTTGGGAGGAAAAATGCAATGGCAATCCGGACGCAATCATGGAGTTGCACGTTATTGCAAATGAGTGTATCTCATGCAATTTCGGGCAAAAGGGAAGTCATTCCGAACGCAATCATGGGGTTTCACGTAATTGCGTATTAGAGTATCTCATGCAATTTCGGGCAATAGGGGGTCGTTTTCAGGAAATAGGAAGTCATTCTGAATGCATTCCAAACACAATTAGAATTCACATAAATTCGCTAAACTAGAGAATTTACATGAATTCGAATTGGCTCAATTCAAAATTGGGAGAAATTCCTCCCATGTGATAAACTCCCTTCTGATAAGGTCCTCTGGTTGTTATCACAAAAAAAATGGTTAAAGTGCTGTCATTCCAGAAAAGCCAAAGGCCCATTTGCTAATGATTATCACACAAGAGCGCAACAAGGGGTGAAAGGGAAATTATTTAGGGTTAGATTCGAATTTGGCTATCAGATAGGTGAAAGGCAAATCCCCCATTGCTTGCTTAGAAATATCTTTTCTGAGCATGCTCCAAACTGTCACTTCCACAAGTGCCTCCCCCACTGCCCACATGCAGAAGGGAGGGAAGGGAAACCAGATGGGGAAGCCTCTTTGCCCCAAAAGCCCCAAAAGCTATGCAACTGTAGACCTGGTCTGAAGAGAGATCTTTGAGACCTGCCAAAAGAAAGGAGGCATCATACTGCTATTGCCCCACAGAAGACAGCTGTTATGCAAGTTCACATATAGCCCTCCCAGGCTGTTCTTTAGGTGTTCATGGTTTGTTTTGTATTAGAATCATAGAATCATAGAATCATAGAGTTGGAAGAGACCACAAGGGCCATCCAGTCCAACCCCCTGCCATGCAGGAACTCTCCATCAAAGCATCCCTGACAGATGGCCATCCAGCCTCTGCTTAAAGACCTCCAAGGACGGAGACTCCACCACCCTCCGAGGGAGTGTGTTCCACTGTCGAACAGCCCTTACTGTCAGGAAGTTCCTCCTAATGTTGAAGTGGAATCTCTTTTCCCGCAGTTTGCATCCATTGTTCCGTGTTCCAGTCTCTGGAGCAGCAGAAAATAAGCTTGCTCCCTCCTCAATATGACATCCCTTCAAATATTTAAACAGGGCTATCATATCACCTCTTAACCTTCTCTTCTCCAGGCTAAACATCCCCAGCTCCCTAAGTCGTTCCTCGTAGGGCATGGTTTCCAGACCCTTCACCATTTTAGTCGCCCTCCTTTGGACCCGCTCCAGTTTCTCCACATCCTTTTTGAATTGTGGTGCCCAGAACTGGACACAGTATTTCAGGTGGGGCCTGACCAAAGCAGAATAGAGTGGCACTATTACTTCCCTTGATCGAGACACTATACTTCTATTGATGCAGTCTAAAATTGCATTGGCCTTTTTAGCTGCCGCATCGCACTGTTGACTCATGCTCAACTTGTGGTCTACTTGGACTTCTAGATCCCTTTCACATGTTGTCTCATTCAGCCAGGTGTCCCCCATCCTATATCTGTGCATTTCATTTTTCCTCCCTAAATGTAGGACCTTACATTTCTCTGCATTGAATTTCATTTTGTTAGCGTTGGCCCAGCTTTCTAGTCTATTCAGGTCATTTTGAATTTTGACTCCTCCTAATTTGGTATCATCTGCAAATTTGATAACTAGGCCCTCAATAATTTCATCCAAGTCATTAATAAAGATATTGAATAGCACTGGGCCCAGGACAGAGCCCTGTGGGACGCCACTGGTCACTTCTCTCCAGGATGAAAAGGAACCATTGTTGAGATCAGGTTTGTTTGGCACGACTTGTTTCTCTGAAACCCATGTTGGCTTTTTATGATAATGGAATTATTTTCTAGATATCTGCAGATATCTGCAGTATTGTTGTTATAAAACAAATAAAAACACTATATATATATATATATATATATATTATGCACACACACACACACACACACATTTACATAAAAATGAAAGAAGTTATCATAGACCCCTAGAGTTGGAAGAGAAACCAAGGGCCATCCAGTCCAATCCCATTCTGCCATGCAGGAACTCTCAATCAAAGCATCCCCAACAGATAGCCATCCAAGGAAGGATACTCCACCATCCTCTGAGGGAGTGTGTTCCACTGTCGAACAGCCCTTACTGTCAGGAAGTTCCTCCTAATGTTGAGGTGGAATCTCTTTTCCTGTAGCTTGCATCCATTGCTCCCAGTCCTGTTCTCTGGAGCAGCAGAAAACAAGCTCGCTCCCTGCTCAATATGACATCCCTTCAGATATTTAAACAGGTCTATTCTATCACCTCTTAACCTTCTCTTCTCCAGGCTAAACATCTCCTGCTCCCTAAGGCATTCCTCATAAGGCAGAGCCCTGTGGGACCCCACTGGTCACTTCTCTCCAGGAAGAAAAGGAACCATTGTTGAGAACCCTTTGGATGCACCCAAGAAAACCAATTACAAATCCATGTAACAGTTACCTTGTCTAGCCCACATTTTACAAGCTTGTTTGCAAGAATGTCATGGGGAACTTTGCAAGTTTGCAGAATGCACTTTCCTGCGAGACTAAAGTCTCCTTCCTCAGATAAATCTTTACCTCAGTCAGATCATCCGTATTACCATTGGTTCAATGAGAAAGACTGTGGTCCAAAACACACTGTAGGAATAAACCAGTTTGAGACGACTTTAACTGCCCTAGGGAATTCTGGAAGTTGTATTGTTTGTGAGACATTGAGCCTTGTCTCTAAGGAGTTTATCAGATGACGGAAATGGAAGTATAATCTAATGGCAATCCGAATGCAATCACAGGGTTTCTTGTTATTGCAAATTAAAGTATCTCACGCAATTTCGGGCAAAAGAGAAGTCATTCCAAATGCAATCATGGGTTTTATGTTATTGCGTATTAAAACATCTCACACAATTTTGGGCAATGGGGGGGCATTTTCGGGTAATGGGAAGTCATTCTGAATGCATTCTGAATGCAACTGGAATTCATGTAAATTCACTAAAGTAGTGAATTAACATGAATTCGAATTGGCTCCAATTGGCTCCATTTGAAATAAAGAGAAATTCCTCCTGTCTGATAAACTCCGCAGAGAGAGCTCTGAGACCACCACAAACTTCAGTTCCCAGAATGCCAAAGCATTGAGCCAAGGCAGTTAAACCCATGTCAAACTGGATTATTTCTACCGTGTGGATGCAGCCTTGGGGGAATTTTCTTTTGGGCCTCTTTCTGCAGCAGGAGACACTCCAGAGACCTCCAGAGAGAAAAAGAACACACTCCTAGTCCTCAAAGAGTTCTGGAAACAAATCCCTCCAATTTATGTTTAGCCTGGAGAAGAGAAGGTTAAGAGGTGATATGATCGCCCTGTTCAAATATTTGAAGGGATGTCATATTGAAGAGGGAGCAAGCTTGTTTTCTGCTGCTGCAGAGACTAGAACGCGGAACAATGGATGCAAGCTGCAGGAAAAGAGATTCCACCTCAACATTAGGAGGAACTTCCTGACAGTAAGGGCTGTTCGACGGTGGAACACACTCCCTCGGAGTGTAGTGGAGTCTCCGTCCTTGGAGGTCTTTATGCAGAGGCTGGATGGCCATCTGTTGGGTATGCTTTGCTTGGGAGTTCCTGCATGGCAGGGGGTTGGACTGGACGGCCCTTGTGGCCTCTTCCAACTCTATGATTCTATGATTCTTTGATTGTCCTCACTCTCTGTCCTCTCCCTCTGCCTTTGGGGATTATTATATGGAGGCTTACTGTCCCTGAAATGTCACTAAATCATCTGTAAAACGTGAGAGTGTGATTGCCAGTTGCACTTGTCCCCCCGTGATTAAATCGTTATGGAGGCATCCCATTAGTAAAGCGTTCACAGACCAGCCATTTCTCTGCATCATGGAAGTTCCCTCCAGCCACCGCCCCCTTGATCGCCTTTCCTTTTTTATTTTTGGTTTTCAGTTTCCTCTTCTCCTAAGCCCCTTCTCCTTGTCCCCTTTGTTTTTAAAGAATTAAGACAGAAACGTAGCAGGCTTTGAAGATCCTCAGGTAAATAATAGCAGGAAAAAAGACAGGTGGAGCAGGTTTTTCGTTCATGGTATGTTTGACATTCATCCCATTCATGGAACAGCTCTTACTGTCAGAAAGTTGTTCCTAATGCTGAGGTGGAATCTCTTTTCCTGTAGCTTGCATCCATAGCTCCATGTCCTGTTCTTTGGAGCTGCAGAAAACAAGCTTGCTCCAGCCTCAATATGACATTCCTTCAAATAGATAAACAGGGCTATTATATCAACTTTTTACCTTCTCTTCTTCAAGCTAAACATATTCAGCTATTTAAGGAGTTTATCACATGCTGAGGCAAACTGCCCAAATCCCATGAATAAACAGGGATTAAATATAGGAATATCCCGCAAAAGCAGAATTGTTTTTAGACAACGTCCCTCGATGTCACCATTGTATCAGACTTAACCTGTGATTAAAGTGGCCGAAACACTCCTTTTTTTACTTTCAGGACTTTCCTGAATGTAGAAAGTGACCAAAAGCAGACAAAATCCACACTTTAATCCACGAGTTAAGCCTGGGACAATGGCAATGTGGCTGGGCCTTTAGGGGCCATGGGGCAGAAAGTACCTTCCGGGCCCTAAGGTCCTGAGTCCTACTAAGGCCCTAAGGTCCTGAGCCATAGACACCATCTTGGTGCACCCCCGTTTACACAGGGTGCATGCCAATGACGTGGCTCGTGTGCTGCATCCAAACAGTGTGGCACATGAGAAACATCATTGTGCCACTCCAGGAAGCTTATGGCACCTCTGTTGTGGTGAAAAAAGGAGCCGCGTTTTGCAGCTCCTTTAGGGCCCCCTTTAGCTGGGGGCCCTGGGGCAGTGTCCCAGTTGCCCCAGCCTAGCTACAGGCCTGGTCATCTGAAAACAATCCCACTTTTTCAGTATATTCCTGTATTTAATCCTCATTTATTCACAGGATTTGGGTACTTCCCTCCCATGTGATAAACTCACGTCTCTCCTCATAAGACATGGTTTCCAGGCTTTCCACCATTTTAGTCGCCCTCCTCTGGACACACTCCATTGCAATATCCTTCTTGATATGTAGTGCCCAGAACTGGAAACAGTATTCCAAGTGAGGCCTGACAAAAACAGAAAAGAGTTGCACTATTACTTCCCTTGATCCAGGCACTATACTTCTGTTTATGCAGCCTAGAATCGCATGGCTGACTCATTTTCAGCTTGTGGTCTATTAGGACTTCTAGATCCCTTTCGCATGTACTGTTGTCAAGCCAGGTGTCCCCAGTCCTATATCTGTGCATTTCACTTTTTCTACCTAAGTGTAGTTCCATACATTTCTCCCTGTTGAAATTCATTTTGTTAGTTTTGACCCAGCTGTCTATTCTGTTACAGTCATTTTGAACTCTGATCCTCTCCTCTGGGGTATTAGCTACTCTTCCTAATTTTTTGGTCATCTGCCATTTTCATAAGCATGGCTTCTATTTCATCATCCAAGTAATTGATAAAGATGTTGGATAGCACAGGGCCCAGGACAGAACCCTGAAGCATCCCACTGGTCATTTCTCTTCAAGATGAAGAGGAACCATTGTTGAGTATCCCTTGAGTTTAGTTGTCAACCAAATCCACCAAACAGTCACATTGTCTAGCCCACATTTCACAATAGTAGCTTTTTTGCAAGGATATCATGGAGGACCTTGTCAAAAGCTTTACTGAAATCCAGATATGCTACATCCATAACATTCCCTTCATCTATCAAGCTTTTGACTCCATCAAAAAAGATGTAAGATTTGTCTGGCATGACTTGTTTTTGAAGACCCCATGTTGATTTTTAGTGATCGTGGCATTCCTTTCTAAGTGCTTACAGACTATTTAACTATCTGTTTAATTATCTACAGGACATGCATCCACAAGAGCCGTTTTGTGGACATGGAAATTGGATGGCACAGGATAAATTACGATGGGAGGGTCATAAGAAACTCAATGAGGCATGGATGTTGGGTGCTTTGCCCTAGGAAACTCTACCATTAATTTGTGTAGAAAGCAGATTGTGCCACTGATGATATCGGATAGTGTCTACCTGATTTGGAAATGGCTCATAAACTCCACCTGGGTACAAGTACTCCAAGGCAAGCCCTGTTCAAGAAGTGCCTCCATTGAGCCAGAAACATAGTGGAGAGCACATTTGGGCAAGTGAAGGTGAATTGAAGTTGGCTGAGGAAAATGTAGCCCCAGTCATATCTGCATATGATTTTGTACAACATCTGTGAAACGTAGGAGTTTATCACACAGGAGGAATTTCTTTCAATTTCGAAAAAAATGAAAATGGGGCCAGTTTGGAATTGAGTGAATTCGCTAGCTGGGCGAATTTACGCAATTGTGTATTGAAGCCGCATCGCATTCGGAAATACCCGAAATTGCCTCCCAGTGCCCAAAATTGCATCTGATAGTTTCTAACGCAATAACGTGAAACCCCACGATTGTGTTCGGAAGGACTTTCCATTGCCCCAAAATGTGTGTGATCGGCTTTCACGCAATCACACGAAACCCATGATTGCTTTCAGATTGCCATTGGATTATACTTCCATTTCCCCTCGTGTGATTCCCCTAGTGGAAGGTTCAGGGGGAAGACCCTTAGCATGTCCAGGCATATGTTTTTAACAGTTTGGAGACTCCTCTAATCAGTAGTGAGGCTCAAAAGGAAAAAAGAGGGTGAACAAGTGAAGGATGTCTTGACTGATTACTTTTGGCAGCAAGTGAGGCAATACTGCTTTGTGTAATCCTGCACACTTGATTAGTTCTTGTTGGATGCTGAGTTGTTTTAAAACTGAGTTCCTGTTTCAAACATTGTTGAATTTATTTTTGAAATCTTCCTGTATTCTATGTTGGAACTGGGGGAAATAAATTACTACTGTTGTGATTACAAATAAATATGCAAATAACTTCTGTATCAAAGACATAGTGTTTGTCTTTTCTCTCACAAGGATAAAAAAATGTAAAGCCTTCATTGGTATTGACTGTAACCACCTATCAACTACCCCTCCCCTTTCCCTTGCAATAGGTTAGCATGTGGTTATTTTCCAGTCGCATAATCTTGGGATTCCTGTCCTTAGTGTACTTTGAAGGATAAGGGCATTCCATGATATTTTAAATCATCTATATTCTTCCATAATTATTTGCAATAAATAATCTCAGGGGCTTTCCCACTGTGTGAACAGTGAGTTGTGAGGTAATAGTGGGTGGTTATGTTGCTGGCACTGCCCCAGAATCTTGGACATTTGAAATTGGCATATGCACTTTTGTATATACACCATATATACATTTATATATATGCCCCCCACATATGTGTGTGTGTGTGTGTGTATAGTAGCATTCATCATATCCTAGCATTTCATTCTCTCCAGCACCACAAGAGTGCTAAACTATGCATATTATCCCCACAACCCCCCTTACATGTCCTAATATTTGTATGTAATTGTGGTGATGCACATTTATTGTCAAAACTTCATACCTTAAGGATATTTTAATTTTTAAATGTCTGTTCCCCAAAAATAAAACAACTTTCCTTGTTAGCAATAAATTATAAGAATCCCCACAAAATGCGCAGCAATCCAACAACAGAATGTCATAGTGTGACATTTCCAAAAACTATTTAATGTTTACTAGATTTCCTGCCTACCACATCTTCCAAACTGGATTTGTTAAGGCCAAATTTAGCAGCAGTTTGTTACTGGCATACTATGTTTTTGAAAACTGGGAAAAAAATTAGATTGCCATCAACTTCCCAGGCAAATATTTGGAGGTGCAAGAGTATCTGAGTGCATACATGAGTGTTTTTTGTCTTCACAGTACAATGGCTGCACCAAGGAGAGCCAGACCAATCACCTATCGGCAGACACGGGAGAGCAACTGGCTGCTAGAGACCTTGGCACAGCAGGTTGGCCCTCTAGAGCGCATCATGTGCTCTAGCGATAGGCTCAACTGGAATGTTTTTATTTTGGCTGCTTGTGCCTTGTCCCTGCATCATTTCCAGTGCACTATACTATCTTTGCAAGAGACCCATTTTTAAAAATCTGATTCTAAATATTTGTATTACCCCAGATTGGGAAAGAGTTTGTAGTGTCATCTGATTAGAAAAACAAGTGTTGTATATTAATTCCACTAGAAGGCCAGAGAAAATATTTGCAGACCCACAGGGAAGATGTCCTTCATCCAAGTTTTGAAACTTAGATAAAGAAGTAGACATTAACATAGTCTGGGACATAGGAAAAGCTGTAATGAGAGGATTTTTCATTCAGCAAAGTGCCCAACTTTTAAAAAATGCAACAAGAATAAATCCAAAAAATTACAGAATAAATCTAAAAGAAAGAAAAGGAGTTTAAAAAATCACTGAATAAATCGGTGATTCTTCAAAAGGTTAAGATCCTACAATCACAACTCTCAACGTAGACAATGATGGAAATTGAAGGGAAGGGAAATCGTGTCAAACAAAAATGTTTAAAACTGCCTAATAAGATAGAAAAATGACTTGCATACAGATTAAGGAAGGAAAGGGGGGAACTAATTATAGTTATATATGATATTGATTAAATAAGTGTGGATAACAAGATTAAGAAGATATTTAATAAGTGAAGATATTTCATAAGTACTACACTGGGTTGTTAAAAAAGAATCAAGTCCCAATGAAGAAAACTGAAAATTACTTAAATAAATGTGACCTGCCACAACTATCAGATGAACAACAGCTGTATTTGAATGAACTAATTACAATGGAAGAAATATCCAAAGAGACAGCAAGAGCTAAGTCAAATAAAACACCTGGACCAGATGGCTTTTCAGCAAATTATTATAATAATTAGGGGGTTGTATACAGAAATTATTTACTTTATAAACATTCACACACACACACACACATATATATATATATATATATATAATTCAAAATGCAATATTTTAAAATCCAAGAAAATTCCAGAGTTTTGGGAGATGGCCACAGTATCATTAATTCCAAAAGAAGGCCAAAGCATGACTAATAGGAGTAATTATAGGTCAATCTTCCTATTAAACAAGGTCTACCAAATCTTTGCATCTATCTTGGCAGAAAGAATTAAAGTGATATTGCAAATGTTTATACATGGAGCTAGTTTTCTGCCAACGTGACAATTACAAAGCAATTTGAGGTGTGTATTAAATATAATATAATACCTTTAGAGACATAAGACGGCACCCTTGATTTTTATTGGTGCTGAAAAAGCATTTCATAATTTAAACTGGGATTTTCTATTTGGGGTTTTAGATAAGGTAGAGTTTTGATAGTAACTATACCACCTAGATAAAGGTAATTCACAACGGGCAAAAAAAATTGGTGAATGGCAAACTAACAAACGTCTGCAGAATCCCAAAAGGTACTACACAAGGCTGTTCTTTATCTCCTCTGTTTTCAATTCTAACATTTGAAGTACTGATGAGAGTTATAAGAAAAGAATTGAAAATAAAAGGTATGGGGATAAATAATGAATTATTTGAACAGAAGTGATGTGTCCCCACCCCCCCCTCCCCGGTCAAGACCTAAGCCTTTGCTGTTGTAAATATAATGCTATGGTGTATCCTTCAGAGGGAGCTCACTCATAACAGTATTTCTTTCTATGCTGGCTTTCCCCATAGAGTAAAAAATCTGTTTGTTGCAGATGTCCCTTGAATATTGAAATTGACTACTGTACTAAATACATTTTATGCTGTTTGAGCATTGGACTGTGACCCTGGAGATTAGGGTTCAAATCTCTGCTCAGCCATGGAGACCTACTGTGTGACCTTGGGCAAGTCACATACTCTCAGCCTTAGAAAACTGTGATAAGTTCACTGTAGATTTGCTGTAAATCAGAAATCTTGAATATTGAAATTGACTACTGTACTAAATACATTTTCTGCTGTTTGAGCATTGGACTGTGACCCTGGAGATTAGGGTTCAAATCTCTGCTCAGCCATGGAGACCTACTGTGTGACCTTGGGCAAGTCACATACTCTCAGCCTTAGAAAACTGTGATAAGTTCACTGTAGATTTGCTGTAAATCAGAAATGATGTGAAGTAACACAACAACAACAACAACAACAACAACATATATAAATACATATTGTATAAATAATTTTAAATTAAATATTTTTTCTAGCTAGCATGACAAAGGCTTAATTACTTTACAGCAATATGTATCTATTGTGAGACACTGTTTATTTCATGCCTTGTGAGGGGAAATGGTGATTCTTTTTTGTTTTGGGAGGAAGAGGATATGTATATTCCCTATAAGAATGCATAGCACCACTCCAAGAGGCATAAGGCACACTGCTCAGCCTGGCTGCTACTGGCTCCGTAGGACAACTTTAACCAGGATTGAAATGCAGCACATTCCTTCTTCAGGAGCAGGAACTGGCCCAGGAGGATGTATGCCTGAAAGAATGGGAATGCAGAATTAACATTATTTTCCCAGTTAAGATTAAAAACAAATCAATGAATTGACTTTTAAAGTTGAAAATCTGAAAAATATGTGGATTTCAGGATTTTGGTGTTGAAATTTGATCCCCTACATCCAGCATTCAACACTAAACACTGACATTTGTTGTCAGCACTTGACTATGTTATACTCTTTAATCCACTAGTTTTACCCATGCTTAAAATAATCGAGACATTATTTATTCATTGCTGTAGGAGATCACTTCTCAGGCTCCTTTATGCTGGGTCAGATTGTCCAATATTTTGTTACTTTGACAAAAGTATCATCATCACCACCACCACCATCATCATCATCTAGTACTATTTTGTACATAAACATCTCTTTAAAAACAAGTTTTTCTAAAATCAATCAGTTGGTCAGAAATCTGCAGAAGGCTGAAGTCTAGGATTCCCAACCATGAGTTTAGGCTAGAAGCACTTTTGCCAGGTGAAAAGCTTTGAGCAGAAAATGTATGTAGGCAATGGTAACACAATTTCAAATCCACTGCCATTATATTTCAGATCTGCTGCATACTGAGCAGTCCTTGAACAGGAGAAATATTGGCAATGACAGAGGTAAGATGACCCTTGAGGTCTCTACAGTTCTATTATTCTTATATCTAAGTATTCTTTGAATTGTAGAAACTCCTCCCACACACACATTTGTCAATTTAAGTATAATTTTGCCAATTCTAAAATGAACTTATAATGGCTACTAAATGCACTGGTTCGTTTGATGGCCACAAAAAATGACCAGAAAATTTTAGGGCCCATATCTAAATTCTAGACAGTTGTTTTAGACAGTTATAGTTGTTTTTACACAGTATTTCTGGATCAAACTACATTAGTTCCTGCACATATGTTGGGGTTAGGGTTCTTTGTACACTTCTCTAGGAATCTCCAGGGCCTCCAGTGCAACTCTATGGTCAACATCTGCCACAAGTTGACCATAGAATCATGCTGGAGAACCTACAAATGCCTAGAGAAGTGTTTTCGCTAGGAACGTCTAGGTTCTCCAGTACAACTCTATGGTCAACGTCTGGCAGAATTGAGCCGGAGGACTTAGAGATTCCTAGAGAGAACATATTAATCAAAACTGCAAATAATCAAATCCACAAAAGTCAAAACTGTAAATGTGAAGGGTCAAAAGTATTTGCTTACACAGGGGCTATACAGACAGACGGCTACACGCCGCCCCTTTTTGCCTTGGATGGAGGCCATGGTAACCACATGCTGCAGCCACTGCAGGGAGCAAGAAAAAGCCCCTTTTCAGGAGGCTTCCGGAAGGGCTGCCATAGGTGCAATGCCGTTTATGGGCTGCGCATGATGTGCATCATCATAGCACAGGCTGTGTAGATGGGTTTGGGCAAGATGGTGCCCAGGTTGTGTGGTGAGGGCTTGGAGCTCAGCCCTCACCACATGTACAGGCCGGCACAAACTGCCAGTCTATACAGCCCTCATGTGATCTTTAGATAACATATCTTACTATCACTTACATGACAGTTTGTAGGAATTTTCTCCAAATAGATCATTCATGTTAGTGTATTAAAATAAGAATGACTACAGCCCATATCTGTTGGTTGCCATCTTCAAATGGACTATATTCGTAGGGATTCTACAAATTTCCTGAGCTGATATAATACTGCCAGACTATCTCCTTCCACTAACCTTTCCAAATAAATGCACCCCATGGCTGTAGGGTGCATTTAACTGATACTAGGAACCCAATGGGAAAGGGTAAGAGCTCCATTATTGGCCACAGGTGCAATGATAGAGTGCTCCTGAATACTGCAATGGCCTAATGCCATGACCCATTTGTAGAACTGGTTTTTTCCCCCTTCTGAATGCATTGGACTAGCTGACCAAACAGCTCATACTCGGGATCCTGTTACTGCTCATGGAGGCATATTGGGCTGCTAAGCCTTTGGGACATGTGTGTGTATGTCTTAAGACCAATACATGAGTCTTTAGGCACCCTTGGGTTAATTCATTCCAATGAGTTTCCCTGCCTGGAGAAAATCTCTAGAAATGCTGGTGTAAGTGATATTTGGATGTGTTCCCTAAAGACTGCAGCTGTAAACATATCATTTGATTTGGAAAGGTGCTTAAAATGACTATTTTTATAGCAAGTGTTTGACTTGAAGATGATCCATAGCTCCAGAATTCTAGAAATTTTACATCTCCACTCTTGAATTGGTAGCATGTTGTATTGCTTCTTCAAAAAACAATTCCTGTAGTGTGGTTTGAAGCAACTGTAAAATGAATTAGTGACAATTAGTGCACAATTGGGTTAAAAGATTACCTTGTCAAAGCCCTTTGCCGCTAGCTTTGCTCCAAGTTCTTCATCAATACCACCCACTTCAGTGATAGGTTTGTCAGCCATAGGTTCACACACAAATTCCTGAAATTTCTTGTTTCTCATGACCCTCATTTAGAGCAGTACTAGAATAAAGGGAAACAAGACAGAAGAATTATACTGATTATACAAAATGTCTATTGGGTATTGTAAGTGTGTTTGTATGGAAGAGTTAAAGCGTTTGTATCCATATACAATATATTCTATTGACAGATATATAATATATCATAAATAGCCCTAATAGCATGACAGAAGCAAATATGTTTAAGATATGATGAAGGGTGATCCATAAATACATTAAATAAATTAAGGAGCTTTTACAGAGGTTTACACTAAACCTTGCGTGTGAATGTGCCTTCAAGTTGCCCATTGACTTATGGCAACTTAAGGTGACTTCATGTATTATAGGATTTTCTTAGGCAAGGAAAACTTAAGAGGTGGTTTTTGCCCATTCATTCCTCTGAAGCGCCCCATAATGTAATATAGGCCAGGATTCACGACCTGGACAATTCCAGCACACTTTGGCTGAAATCCTATATCCACTTACCTGAATGTAAGCCCCATTCAATTCAATGTGACTTACTTCTTATTAGATATCTACAGGATTGCATTATTAAACAAAGAAAACATATTAGCTAAGGAAGCCACATTTTGTCTTTTACATTGCCTGATGTGAACTATGCCATTAATGTTGCTTATATTTATTTTCTCCATCCTTCCCAACACAGATTTGTATTAGTTTTTAAATTAGTAAACTAGTAAATCTAATTTAGAGGGGGAACACAAATTGTACCCAACCTGGCCTTTAACAGAACACCACTGCAGCAAAATACATACATATACAGTATATTAAAAGCTTTTGTTCCACATATAAACAGAAAGATCCAATGTAATTCAGAAAGGACACAACGAGACGAAGCATTATATTAATATGAATGTCTGCTCACCTGCTTTTTTCTTTCTCTTACTCTGGATATTGGGAGGAAGGCTAGCTCTCTTGCAAAATGAATGGGGATGCTGTGTATAGACAGGTTACTTTACTAGTAATGGTGTTTCTTCGAGTGGTCATCTGCGAATTTACACAAATGGGTTATTCTGCGCCTGCGCAGGCAGCTTTGGAACCTTCTCAAAGTTTTTAAATGCATTTTGGCGGTAGCCCCGGCCATTCTCCAACTGCTTTTATTAGCCAGTTTCCCGCCTAAACCCTCAGTTCCATGGACGCCACAGCAGCAGCAGCCCAGGACCGAAGGAGAGGCAGGGCACCACTATGTGGAGAGGACAGGCGGGATTTGTGTGAATTCGCAGATGACCACTCAAAGAAATACTGTTACTGGTAAGTAACCTGTCCTTCTTCTTCATAGTCTCTGTGAATCACACAAATGGGTTAGACTAGCAAGTTTAGTTCAGCGGAGCTGGGAGTGCCATGCCATACAAGAATGACATATTGACCCCAAATAGAATCACCAGTCGGGAAACCAAGCCCAAGAGCATGCTAACATGGGGACGCAAGTCCCGCTGATATGACAACTCTACAGAGTTGTGTAGAAAAGTCCAATACTGAGACGTAGTGGAACAGCCACCAAAGCAAGTGAAACATACTCACTGGTAGAAAAACAGGCTTGCCAGCTAACCATATGTTGCACAGACTGCAGGTAAACTTTGATGGTCCATATTAAATGGCAGGTGTAAACTAAGAGCGGGGAAAAACCCTGACCTAGATAGCCCAGATTTGTTGGTAATGGAGATTATGCCAAAGCTACTGAATAGGTGAGTGACATGGAATAAAGGAATCTCACTGATGTGAGTAGCTCTTGAAAGGTATCAAGCAAAGGTTTGGTATACAGACATTGTCTAATCCAAGGTGGACTGAATCCAACATGAAGGGCAAAGGGCTCATCTCATCGTGAGGCCGCACAGGCCGGGACATTGGTGTCCAGGGAGAGGGGTGTACAGAGCCCTCAGACTTGAGATGTGTCATTCAGAGAATCTTGAAAGTAGGAAAAAGGGCAGTGCCCTGATAAAGCCTCCCGAAGCCATGATTTGGAGATTATGACAGTGACAAAAACAGCCTAGAATGCTCAGTAGTCTAGGGCTAAATGTCCTCTTTACAGAGTATGAAGAAGACAATCTGTGGTCAATAATGATATGGCTGGGAGTCCATCCATAGAGAGAGAGAGCCCATCCCATTGTTGTGACACACAAGACATGCTGTATTGAAGCATAATGTTCAAGGGCTATCAGCCTGAAGCATGCCGAGCCTGGTGAATATGAGAAACAAAAACAACAGTGGCTAGTACGATGACAGTAGGACTAGTCACACATTGCAGAAGTGAAAGGATACCATTCTATCAAGTTGAAAGAAGTCCCTGTGGGGACGGTATCCCATGACGTGATGTCCTGTAGAAGCTGTATCAAGGATATCACAACCTGGCCAGAACAGTCAGAACTGATAGACAAACAGTATAGCCAGAGTGCTCTCGTGTCAGTCCATCCTGAACGGGCCCTAGGAACAAACCTGTTCAGAGCAGCGGAACCGGAATAGACTCTAAGAGCTGCAGAGTCCTATTCTAACCAGGTGGTACAAATACCGGCAGTATGTCAGAAATCACCGTAATGTTATCTGCAATGCTTGAGAGGAACAACTCAAGTTGAGGCATTAATTCACTGCAACAATCCACTACAACATGCCAATATGAACAGAAGGGCCTGGAGACCATAACAGTGGCTCAAAACCCCTTATCGTATAGGTCCAGGGCACGTAATGAAGCATGAAGTACACTGTGATGGGGCATAGCCCTAAGGCAGAGCGCAGGACTCCCTTCAGGGAGAGAAGCCCCAGGAATTCGCAGAATGCATGGTTAGCCTTGTCAGGGTTGCAGGTGGAGGTCTGAAATATCACCTCACCCATTTGACGTCTTGGACCAGAGGTTCAGGAGAGACAGGATGGTATAGCATCAGTTGGCCAGGATAGATGGGACAGGCATGCAAATCTCAAGATTTTCAAATATCCACAGGGTGTACAAATCTTTAAATGGACAACCGAAAAGGGATGTCTCCAGAGGGCAATCCTGCCCAGAGCAGAAAATGGAAAGGAATTGTAGCAATTTGCCACCTGTTATAAGGAAGAAAGTGGCCTCGAAACAGATACGTGTTTCTCACCATATCTAGTGGCCCTTGATAAGAGGCATCAACTGCCTTAGATGACACTCACACCAGGAAGTGGTAAAGTCTTTCCCTGTGAATGATGGTCTCTGAGTGATGGTATCAAGGCCTCCCAAGGGGAAAAAGAGGATCACACTTGAGCTGGTACCGGGTGCATAATGGAAGGCATCCTAGGTATGGAGTGAACAAACCGATTTATGGGATTGACTGTCCGGTCTTGAAGCTGTTCAATGGTGAAGGATTACCTGTAACCAGAGTGAACAGGTTGTGCTCCCAAATTTTACAGAGGGCAATAGAGAAGTGAGACTTGAATGTCTACATAAAGTGACATTCAGATGTCACTGCCAGTCAAACGGTTTGAATCCAAAGAGTCAGGGACCAATGAAAATCCAAGTCATGCAGCCAGCCAAACGGTTTGACCCCGGAGAGTCAGGGACCAACGAGGCTTGAAGATGGGCTTGAAGCCAATCGGTATGACCTCGGAGGGTCAGGGACTGACGAGGGTCCATGTTGGGCTGCAAGCCAAATGGTTTGACCCCGAAGAGTCAGGGACCAATCAAGATCCACATCGTGCAGCCAACCAAACGGTTCGATACCGAGGAGTCAGGGATCGACGAGGCTCAAAGCCGGGCTCGA
Organism: Urosaurus nigricauda; assembly: GCA_034509955.1. Classification (NCBI taxonomy): domain Eukaryota; kingdom Metazoa; phylum Chordata; class Lepidosauria; order Squamata; family Phrynosomatidae; genus Urosaurus; species Urosaurus nigricauda. Next base: position 135,757,505 of record JAOEGL010000004.1, read on the forward strand.
GGCCAATTGGTATGACTCCGAAGAGCCAGGGACCAATGAAGATCCACGTTGGTATGCCAGGCAAATGGTTTGACTCCAGAGAGTCAGGGACCCACGGTTTGACTCCGGAGAGTCAGGGACCGATGAGGATCGACGTTGGGCTGCAATCCAGTCCTTTGGCTCCAGAGTCAGCGGCTGATGGTGACGACATCCAAACAGTTTGGTCCCAGGGAGCCAAGACTGGCGAGGACTGAAGCCAACTCCTCTTCAGGAGAATGAAGAGGCAAAGCCAGATGAATGGCCCTGAGACAGTTTGTCCGCAGCAAAAGAGCGTCCCTAGCCATAGCAAAGGAGGAAGGCTGGTGGCCATTCTATATGTTTCTCTCAGAGAAAAGAGGAAAGTGTGCCAGTGAAGTGGGCGCCATTTTAAGAATTTTGGTGAGGAATAATGGGGCTTTGCCAAACGCGCCAGAAAGGGGGGTAGTATTTGAAAGAAAAAAAAGGGGGAAATTCTGCCAAGCGCACCAACTGAGGTAAGCAGCCATAGTATAAAAAATTCCTCAGAATTTAAATTCACATTTAAGTAAGCGATTCTCTAAGAAATCGCAGAAGGGGCTGTTGTTAAAACAGCTTTCGTTCACAGTCTAAATACATATTTCAGTGAGTGATTCTCTAAGAGATCGCAGGGCAAGTTGTTGTTAAAGCAACTTTACCTCAGAATTAAAATTTGCATCATAGTACAGTCTGTTGTTAAAACAGAATTTTTTCAGAATTTAAATTCACATTTCAGTAAGCGATTATCTAAGAGATTGCGGGGCAAGTAGTTACTAAACAACTTTAGCTCAGAAGCAAAATACATTCCAGGACATGAATCCTTAAGAAATCACAGTACAGTACAGAAATAAAACAGTTTTATTTCTAGGGAATTTGTTACCGCCAAAACACAGATTGATCCTGTCAAATCAAATTTTAAAGTCTGACAGGAAAACGAATCTCTGAAGAGTTCCTAGATGCTGCCAGTGTGGCAGACAAAAAGGAACTGAGGGTTTAGGTGGGAAATTGACTAATAAAGGCAGAGTGGGCGGGCTACCACCAAAATGCATTTAAATTCTCTAAGACGGTTCCGAAGCTGCCTGCGCAGGCGCAGAATAACCCATTTGTGTGATTCGCAGAGATCACGAAGAAGAAAGGTATAATCTTAGGTATGCAACAGCAACAATTGTGTTTGCAGTTAGGTGCCAGTGACAAAACAATACAGATTGTTCAGAAGGCAGGCTGCCTCAGACCTTAGCTTTCCTATCCTTTTCATGGTGTACATACATTACAAAATGCTACAGATCAGTTCACCTGTTGGATAAACATTACACATGTGTAAATAAAGTCAATTTAATTTATAGATGAAATTGTAAAAATGAAATTATGACATGACCCACTCCTAAACTGTTGCCAGGTGTTTGACTTCATACATATTCTAAGAAGTGGGACATGTTCTAAGAATATAGTCAAATAAGGAATCTTTGAACCCTAATAGTAGTGTAGTGAAGTTAACTAGTCCCAGTAAAGACGAATTAACATCAATTTATTTCACAGGGGATATTGTGGTGGTGGTGGTCTCATAAATGTAAGCAAAAATGAATAAAACAGATAAATAGATGAATACAATAAAAATTGAGGGCCTTACCACACTTGTCTTTTATACAGTGCTAATCTGGTCCAGCCATTCATGGTAGGGATACTGAATTGTATGGCTCCTTGCTACTCTTCTGCAGTTATCTTGCCATTAAAATGCTCCACTTGGATTTCTCTTTTGCAGTACCTGATCAGTACTCAGACTCCTACCCTATCATAGCCCCAGCTTCACAATTGGTCCTTTTGTCTGTTTTGCTGCCATGGCAGCACAGGAGAGATGTCATGCTAACATGTGGTGCTGGGCAACACCTTTTTTCATGAGGGTGAACAGAAAAAAGTAGGTGGCCACACTGCATCCACCACTTTTTCCTATCTTGTGTAGATGAAACTGCCCACTTTTGAACTTTTGACTTGGACTTATGTAGTGGTGTGCACTCAAAGAAGGTCTTTGTTAACTATAGCAGGCAAGTTGAAGCACTCATATGCTGGCAACCTTAGAATCATAGTTGAAAGGCACCCCATAGGCCACCAAGTACAGCCCCTGCTCAGTGCAGTATCTCCAGCTAAAGTATCCACTGCACGTTCAGCCTCTTTTTTGAAGACTCCAGAGAAGAAGATCCCACCAACCTCTCCAGGCAATCAATTCCATTGCTTAACTACTCTTCTTGTAAAAACTTTCCTTCTAACGTTCAATTGAAATCTACCTTCCTGTAATTAAAAAAAGAACCATTAGAACTGGTCCTAACCCCTGGGCAGCACAGAACAAACTTGAACTCTTCCCTCTGACAGCCCTTGAGTCATCACCTTTGACATTTCCCAATTACATTTTGTTCTCCATCTCTCTTATCATCCTTCTTGCCCTTCTCTGACCCTGTCCCAACTTATCTACATTCTTCTTAAAATAAGATACTGTACCCAGAACCGAACACAGTACAGTGGGACCTTATTATCTGCTGGGGTTTGGTTCCAGGACCCTCCGTGGATAACAAAATTCATGGCTGCTCAAGTCCCATTAAATATAATGGCAGAGCAAAATGGTGTCCCTTATACAAAACTGAAAATCAAGATTTGCTATTTGGAATTTATACCTTTTTTGAATATTTTCAAGCCGTGGATGCTTGAATCCATGGATAAAAAATCCGTGGATAAGGAGGCCTGACTGTACTCCAGATGAAGCCTTACCAGTGACAATACAGTGGTACTGGTACTTGATTTTGGAAACTATGCTTCTATTAATGCAGGCTACAATAGTATTCACCTTCTTTGCTGCAGCATCACACTGCTGACTCATGTTCAACTTCTGATTAAAAATAAGTGCTAAGCCATCCTGTGCCTGTGCATTTGTTTTTTGCGGCCTAAATGTAGGAATATTGCATTTGTCTCCATTAGGGTTGCCATAAGTCAGAAACAACCTGAAGGCACACTACAACACATGTCTTGGTATTTTTACTACAGCCAAGATTGTTCTTTTCCTGATGTTAGAACACTACACAGTTGCACTCTCTTTTTTGCCAATAGAATAATTTTATGAGATTCCTGGGGATTGGGATCAATGGCTGACAAAGATGATTAATTTCCAGAAGGGTTATCAGTGATAATCTGTTGCAACAAAAAACAGTCTTGTGGTAGTTTAGGACTAAAACATAAGTTCTGCCTCCTCAGCCCATGCTACTTTTGACACAAATGCTGGGTTGTGTTGAATCAGAATAGAACCTCCCATACAGAGAATCCAAATTGCATCAGTCTTTTGGTCCTAAAGCTCTTAAGCAAGTATAAATAGACCTTGCTTGCTTAGTTTCCATTTATAAGTAAAAATAGCTGTTTATTTCTTGACTCAAAGAAAATAGAAAGAATGAGAAAAAAGAAGAACTCCAGATGAATTAAGTACTGTTTAAAACCACTCAATCGTAATCAGTATGCATTTTTATTTGGTATAATTCAAGGGCATACAAACATTGGATTGAAAGTACTTTGCAAGAGAAGTCTACGAAATGGAATGTTAAGGAACTTCCTTATAAAATTGTAGAGAATTTGCGGTAGTAAATTAGAAGTACAGCTTGAGAATTTGGGAGTCATGGTACATCTAACAGCAAAACCAACAATAGATTGCAATTATCATATTATCCACTTCATGTTCTCAATTTCATTTTTCCCCCAAAAGCCAGTTTCTGGCACAACAGGATTTTAGCAGTTATCATTATGCATATTATATGCTCTGCTTGAGGAATATACAGTATGTTAGTTGAATTTTAAGCAAATCTGTATGTAGTACAATATTTATAGCCAGTATTTTTGTCATTAGTGCCAGACTGGTTAATTTTCCAACCGAAAAGTTATTTTAAGGAAACAAGGTTAGAAATGAACACCCATATGTCTGGTTGAGTAACTGCAGCTCACAGTTCATCATTTCCACCAGCCTCATTGTCCTCCAGGCCTCATAGTCAAATGAAGATTGTTTCAGTTGTTCTTTAACACTTCGATGCAGCTTTGGACAAGAGAAACATTATTCTGGAAAACAAACAAGGTAGCCAAAAGAGAGAAAATTTAACAAGAAAAACTAATAGATCTGCAAACTAAAATTATTCACTGTATTTATCTAGTTGTACAAGTTTCATCTACAAGATGAAATGCCAAAACAACAAAGACACCTTAGCAGTGTGAACTCCCAGCTGTTTGGGCAGAACATCTGAGATGGCAAAGAATTATCCACTCTTGCCTTAAATGATTTCCCATTTAGGAATTCATCAGAATTTTCTATAAGGCCAGGGTCAATATGGACATGTAGAACTGAGCCATTCAAAGGAAAACAATGGAATGTGACTTCCATAACTAAATTACATTGCACTGACTTCAATGGGATTTCACTGCAAACAGATCTTTTCACATTACAGATCTGTTTCCCATTTCATTAAAACAACAGATGTCAGGCATAACAATTTCACTTTACATGTAATTAAGAGATGCTTAGATCAAGTTGTTTCATTATTTATCAGTTTTCCACTTGGATAATCCTTATATTAGAACAATCTCCTTCTGCAGCTCAAAGAAACAATAAGCCTATATATATATATATATATACACATACAGTTTTGAAAAGATTCTACAATTAAGACTGACTACTATGTCAAATCTTACTTATGAATATATATACCTTTGCATGTTTGATCTCTAGCTCAGTCATTTCAATTAGATTTTTACGAAATGCTGCTATTCGCTTCTGTCTGAAGTTGTTCAGTTCTGTCATTGAGAGAAAACAGACAGAAATTATGAGTATCAACAGGGTATTTTTTCTCCTTACTTGAGAAATCATTTTATGTATCATTAAGACAAGCAATTATTTAATATATTATTATAGTTTTGATTAAAGGCACAAGTGGGAGAAATATTAATCAGACAAATCTTCCCCTGTGGATTACAGGTTGGGGTGACTTGGTGTGAATGCTTATGACTACTGCAGAATAAAGATAGCATTTCCTTCAAGCAGTGTGAGACTTATTTCAGCAAAACATGCTGCCTTCCATATGACAGGCTTAGTACCACAGCTTAGTGAAGCTAGCATGATGTAGAGGTTTAAGTGTTAGAACAGGATTCTGGGAGATCAAGGTTTAATACCTATTCAGTCATGGAAACCGATTGACTGACCTTGAGCAAGTCACTCTCTCAGTCTGGGAGAAATGCAGTGACAAACCCTCTCTGACTTAATCCCGTCAAGAATTGACTTGAAGGCACATAACAAATCATAGCTTAGTTGCTTACTTCTTCTTTTTTTTAAAGATGGTTATTATACTGTATTTTTGGGAAGACAGACACAGTATTGGCCAGCATTCCTGTAGAGTCACTCAGTCATATGTTTTAAAAATACGACTAGTGTTTTTTTTGTCAACTGATTTCTATTTAATATATCAGTAGTAGAATATTAATAATATTTTGGAGAGGACACCTCTTTTTAAAATCAATATTTTGATTAATTAAGAAATCTTTTCGTCTGGAAAACTGGATGAATCTGTTTTAATTTTTAACTAAAAACATCTCATTTATGCTGTATTATATGCACCAGCATTTGCACTATTCAGACTCCTAGATATTTAAATTGGTGCATCATCATTCCATGGTAGCTTCTTAATGTTTTGTTGTGGTGTTTGATTGGTTTAAAGAAGAAAATGCAAAATTAAACTCTGATTATTAGTTACACATTTCTAATTGCATCAGGAATTTTGTGCGGCGGACTCTGAACAAAAGTTAACGATATTTAAGAATTCTGTGTGAATATCTATTGGCCAGGTTATCAGACATGCCTGTTTTAAAAAATACAGATAAATGGACTAGAATCACTAGGAAATAGTTGGGCATACACCTTTGGAACCATTTTGGGAATGGGGGAATGGCATTGGACTATCAGTTCCCATGAAAATGTCTATGACCACAAAGAACTCACAGTACAGCACAGTATCTTAGCATGGTGAGGCTTTACCTTGTTTAGCTGATTCAGAAAGTTTTTCAAATCTCTGGCAGCACGCCTGCTGATGTGCTTCTGCCAATCTCACATCTTTGCTTTTCAACCTAGCTTTATCCAATGCTTTATTTGAATGTTCATAGTCTGCAAGAGCCCTTGTACGTCTGTATAAGAGATCCTGAAAGAATTCAGTTCCAGAAGAAAATAAGTTTCTTGTTTTAGAATAATTTAATCCAAAACTATGTTCCATTTTATACTTATGATTGCTAAAAAAAATATTCCAATATACATACAGAACTTCTGAAGAAGGCAGAAGCACTTCTGCATGCGTGATGAGGGGGAGATGCACCCTTATTGCCAATGCAAACATGGCTGGATGTAGATAGATATGAATAACAGTAAGCACAGGATCGAACTATGTAAAAATTTATTCACCCACATTCATCCATTAATTTAGTGACATACCAGAAGATACTGTTATGGGATGACAACCAACCAGCTTTATCACTACATTCTGTTTGATTTCAGGCAAGCAAGCAAATGTTTCATTTGCCTTTGTCATTTAAAAACAGAAATATCAATTTCATTTCTGTAAGATATGTGTCTTCACATTTCTCTACTTGTAGTTTCTGAGAGTTATCTTTATAAGTTTGTTTTAACAAGAGATGTACTACCAAAGGCATGGTATGAAGACAAAGGATGCAGCCAACTTGCTGAAGCTCAGTAGCTTTCATTCTATTGAAGGGACTGGAAGGCAAAGTGTTCAGGAACTACATATATGTCACTTTGAGTTCCATGCAGTGGCGTCACTAGGAGGTGTAGTGTGGTGTGCACTGGGTGACACCTCAGAAGAGGTGCAACACCTGGTCGGGCCCTTCCCCACCCTGCACTGTCCCTGTGAGCACTCCTTGGCATCGCTCCCCGTCCTCACGCCATCCTGTCCTTTTCCTCATCAGGAAAAGGACAGGGCAGCATTGGGGGGGGGGGGGGGAGTGTGCACTGCCCTAGAAATCCTGCCCCAGAAGCCCCACCACCAGAAGTCCTGCCCCCCATACCAGGTGAAACCCAGTGTGGAGACGTCACTGGTTCCATGATGGATGAAAAGGAGGCTATACATGTAAGTAAAATATAAAATGTATTTTTAGGAGCTTGGTTTGCATTGTGGGTCACATCCTTTCACCTTTAGGCCCATCTGCAAACTGCTGATATATCTAATTATCTTCAGAAGATGAAATATTGGTCTCTGCCCTTAATACATTTTAACAGTCCACTGAACATGGTGCTCCATGTTTTCCTCTACTGAATGTCCTCTACTGAATGTCACCATCACATCTTTCTTCCTGATAATTCTGTATATTAAAAAAAAACTTGAGGCAGGAGTGTGCGGATTTACCACAGAAACACACTGCTTTTCTACTAGGTTGGAGGCTCTGCCAAAACTCTTGTTGCCACCAAATGTGAAGGCTTTCATAAATCTCACTATTACCACCAAGAGTGAGGACTTTCTCTTGTCCTTGCCTCTGCCACCAATGTAAGGTCTTCCTCCTGTCCTACCACTGTGGTCACTAACTGTAGGGACCTGCTAGATTCCCTTACTGTAACTGTGTGAGATATGCAATTTATATCCCCAACAGACACCACCCCTCTTTATTTACTGCTGCCACCAGACACCGTGTTTAAATCCAAGCTTTGTAATACATAACCTTCCTGGAGGCCAAAAGCATATACCATAAATACTAAACTATAAGTCAACCTCATGTATAAGTCGAGGTCAGGTTTTGGGGCCAAACTTATGGATTTTGCCATGACCCGTAGATAGGTGATAGGTAAAACTTGGAGGCTCCTTCAGTGTGTGTATGGCAAGAAAGACTCTCATTGAGGCTTTTCTTAATCATTTCAGCTTTTGTTTCAGCCAGACGGGTAAGTGGAGGGGAGACCAATTCTAATGAACTGCTGCGCCCCTGACCAGTTTTGCATTACAATGGATTTCTCCATCACCCCAAGATGGGGAAAAAGACATGTGAAACTAGAATGCGCACACACCATGGGCTTTAATTGTCCACTTCCTCTGGGGCAGAATTACAGCTTGCTGGCACTGTGGCATATCTCAAAACAAACAAACAAACCATCTCCAACCCTAAAACAATGTTACAATGATGCTTTAATTATGGGAATGTGGAGTTGGGGGAAGTAAGTGTGAAAAAACTCCTGAAAGGAATATGTTGGAAAACATCCGCAAAGGAACTGGGTAACAAGGAAGTGAAACAAACACTGGAAAGGGACTATTCTACAATTTAAAAAAAAAATAACATGAAAAAAGCCAGGATCATTCTGCAGAGCAGTTAGCTTTGTAGTTTCAAAGATGACAAATTTTCGTATGAGATCCATCTATTGCTGGCTCTGAACACCTGCTATTTCAGCTGTTTTTACTCATTTTACTGTAGTATTTGTGATTTCACTGACTGTTTTTATATTTGTAAACTGCCCTAAAGGCATTGTCTATCAGGTTTTGCATAAACATTTTTAATTAATTTAATGACCCCCCCCCCCCAATTCTCTCTCTATCTAGGACTGGCAAATATAATCTATTTAGTTTATTATGACACATACACCTATCAGTGAATTATCAAGCCTCCATTCTTTATCTCAGGACTTAATTTTCACTGCAGACATCAAGGTTAAAACCTCTAACCCCATGTTTGAACTTCCATGCTTCTCTACCCTTTTGTTTTCACCACCTAGGATGAGAAAGAGCTCTGGAAAATTCTAAAGCTTGCACACTACTGTGGATTTAGTTGGTCCGCATAAAGATATTGCCTGCAGGTGCATTTCTCTCAAATTATTCATGATCCAAAAGGGCTTCTTCCCAGAAATAAGCAATCTGCATGGTTCTACAGACACACATCTCAACCAAGTGCAGTTACAGGATCTCCTATGCTAACTCAACAGTGAAATGGAACCCAGGCAGCAATGTGTTGGTGTTCCTGGGATGAAGGAACCGGCTCTGTCAGAACAACAGGTATCGAAGTAGCTCTTTTTCTCCCCATTCCCCTCCATACTCTCTTCTTGGTTTCATTACTGGTAGCAGAGATAGGAGCAAATTCTCTCTTCAGGATGTTCCATCCTCTGCTCTAATTGTTCTGAATATGGTTACCTTAACAAATTGTTCTTTACTAACATGCCAAACTGCTCTTAGAATCATAGAATCATAGAGTTGGAAGAGACAAAAAGGGCCATACAGTCCAACCCCCTGCCATGCAGAAACTCCCAATTAAAGCACCCCCAACAGATGGCCATCTAGCCTCTGTTTGTCTTCTCAGATAAAGCCTTTAGTGAGGACTCACCTTTGCTGCTTCTATATTGTGCATATAGTATCTCAGTAACTCTGATAGTTTCAAATCTTCATCAGAAGAAACACGATTCTCTACTTTCTATGGAAAAGATGACAGAATTACTGGCTGTATCAATTTTATCAATTAATTTTTTAAAATTTGCATGTAATGAGTGAAGCATGTTTGAAGAAGTTAGCCTGCCCTGTACTTTAAAAACGAAGGGTATAAATTCTTAAGAAGCTGAGCCCTCCCTCCAGTCCATCTGCCTTAGTCCAGGCCCCAGAGGGAGAGAAGAACCACTGGACCTCATCCCCTTTCCCGCCACCCTTCCCTTCTCCTTTTGTGTCATGTCTTTTTAGATTGTAAGCCTGAAGGCAGGGAACCGTCTAATTAAAAGATTGTATGTTCAGCACTGTGTAAACTTACAGCGCTATATAAATAAAGGATAATAATAATAATAATAATACTGTAATAATACACAGTAATCCATTTCAATATGTTCTTCGGCCTGGTTTTGAAATACAACAGGTTTGGCTGTTTAGCTGGATGAATGAAACTGAGGACAAGATAGGAACAGCTGGACTGCTGAGCAGTTTTTAGTGCTACCATCCATGGTAAACATTCTGAATCACCTGGTTAGAGTGCTACAGTGGTCTCGATAATTCCTTTAGGATCAATTCAACTAGATGTTGCCAGTGGGCTTGTATTTGAGACTATGCATGACATATGGAGTTCTTCAAGGATCTGCATGTCAACCATACAGTTTAAAATTGACTTAAAATAGATGGGAGAAGTCATCTAGGAATTTTGAGTGTGAAGTTATCTGTGTCTGAATGAAACTGTCTTAATGCAGGAAGGCCTTTGAAATTTTGGTGCCTTGGGACGATTATGGATGGAATGCAGACTAACAGACTGAAGCTTAATCCACACAGAATAGAGGTGCTTCTGATAACACAGTGGTCACACTACACTGTTCAATAGAACTATTGCAAACACCAGACCATTCTTTCATCTTCAAAATGTCTCCAATGATCCAAACAGTATTTAATAAGAAACGACAACCATTCAGTAGAAGTCAGGTTTGTTGATGTGTGCATGTTTTTTTCAACTTATGGCAACCCTACCATGGGATTTTCTGGGGCTGACAGAGTGTGTCTCACCCCAGGCCACCCAGAGGTTTTCTATGGTCAAGCAGGAAATCAAATCCCAGTCTGCAGAATCCAAGTCCTACGGTCAAACCACTACACCGTACTGGCTCCCTGATTTGTTTGTTGTTGTGTGCCTTCAAGTCATTTCAAATTTATGGTGACCTTAAGGCCTTAATTCAACACACACTGGAGTTTAGTAGCATTCATCTTAAAAACATAGTTTTGGAGAGCTTTTAAATCCCATCCTGATAATGTACAGTCAGCTGAAAGCTATGGTGGAATTAACTGCACCTGTTTATTGGAAGCACTTTGGAAAAAGCTGCAATGACTTTTGAGTCTAAATAAGTGTTGACAAAGATATTTAAAGAGCATTATTGTTTAGGGAAATATATCCAAAGGGCCACTTTTAACCAAGTCCCGGTTTATTCAGACAACTGGAGGCCTTCTTGTGTATTTCAACAATTCCTGCATTAGGGAGAGCACTCTATTTATGACCGCACTCAGGCTCTGGAACACTTTCCTGATGGTAGTCTAGCCTCCTATCTTGTAATAACTGAATTACAGTGATTGGTAATGATCTTTCCTGATTTTACATTGTAGACATGAGGTGTTAACTATAGTTGTTTTGTATTCCTCTTGTGTTTAGATCTTGCTGTTTTATACTATTTCCATTTTGTAATTTATTTTCAATGTTAGCCCCATCAACTATTGGGGGGGGGGGAGGTGAGGTACAAATCTTTAGTAAATAAAATTAAGTTACCCTGAGTTTCTCAAAGAGCTCAGAAATTTTTAGCAAATACCTGTAGAGAAAGAATGAGAAGAGAATGTTAACTTTATCTCTCAAAGTGTACAGTCACACCAATAATACTACTTTAACAGGTGATTTCTTGCCTCAGTGAGGAGGTGGATGAGATGGTCCTTAAGATCCTTCTAATCCTAACTAACAACATTTGAATGAGTGCCCGCTTCATATGGTTGAACAGATCTGAATATTTTAGAAGACTGCTGAGATATTATGACAAAGACGGGAGCAGAAAAAAAGAAAGAAAAAAAGACAAGACAAGACAGGACAGGACAAGACAGGACAAGACAAGAGAAAAAAGAAAAGAAAAACAAGAACAAGGGTGTCAAAACAGAAGTATGAAGAAAGGGACACAGAAGAAAGTTTGAGGGCGGACACTCCATGTTCTGACAGGAAAGCTGCTACACATGCCACAACTCATGTGTAATGAGTTTAATGAGTTAATCTAGGGAATACATTCATTTTGCGGCTTATGTGGCAAGCTTCAGGGACAGATAGCAATATACTTCAATGCACTTTTTCAGAGGTGATACCATGCCCATCACCACAACAAGCAACAGATAGGAAAGAATGAAGGATAATGTTTGAGGACAGAGTATTTCCACTAAAAGACCAGGATTCCAGTGGGCAAGTATATAATTGTGAGAAATAGTGATGTTCTAGAACATAGGGAACAAGTGGGGTAGAAAACTGCTTACATTTTATGACCAAGTGAAAGGTCCAGCAGTTAGATAACATAGGATATGTTTGTACTTATTCTCTGTTTACTGCTGATATTAGTGATGTAGGAAAGTATCATACTTTGTATTAGTAGATGTGAGTACACTGAACTGAACAGTGATAGTCCCCTCTGCACTGTATACTGTATATTGTAGTCAGTACACAAAGAAAGAATGGAAATAAGTTTCTATAGTAGAATCAGTATGAATACAGTGAAATACAGTAATAGCAAGGTTGAGGCAACTGATAGCTGGAGAAATCAAACCTCAGGCAAAACCAAAGATAGTAATTAGAGAAAAAGGAGACTGTAAACACTGGACTCAATAGCAATAGAAAATACAGAAACGGGGAGCAAAATAAATAGAAATAGTAGGAAGCCAACAGAAGTTGCAAGAAGAACCAAAGAGAAGTTACCAACTCCTATTTTTAACTTGCTCTTAATTTTTAATATTGTTTTCCAGTTTTAAATTTTGTATGTCAACTGTCTGACTTTTTGACAAACTCGCATACCTTGACAACAAAAAGACATCATAGATTAAACCTAAGCCAACTCATTCACTGTACAAAATTTGAGAATCTTGCCACAGTCATTTTTGAAGAAAACTGAAATGGCATAAACTTACTTCTTAAGGAGAGTTGGCTCTTCCAGAGCCAAGCTATTTAAGGAAGAAGAAGTGTATATATAATCATCTGCAACATCTGTTAAGAAACAATACAAAAGGGGCTCAGTGTTCTTTGTGAACTGAGAAATACTCTTAGGAAGTGATTCAATAGGTTAAATATATATACTTTTATGAGATCTTGTCATCTTATCTGCCTTGGCACATGCTTCCTTGATTTTGTTGTAGTAATTTATGAGAAAAGTCTTCTCTTGTTCAAAGAAATCATCTACCTCCTAGAAAAAGAGATGTTAGAGTGATTAGAGTACCACAAGTCATGTTTCAGTCCAGGTAGTAGCAAAATAAGGCAAGATGTCATTACCCGATATAAAAAATATAGCTTGTAAGTTTGAAGACTTAGGGGAAAGTGGAAAGTTATAGGTGACTGCCATCACTGTTTCAAATGAGGTTCATGCAGAAGGACTTTCTGGAAGACTATACCTCCTTTTCCTTTTGGAAAGTAATACAGGTTACCCACCTATATTAAATTAGTATTTTCACTAATTTGATTCATCACTAGCAAACATGTGTCACGACAGCTGTATAAAGGCAACACAAGATTGTGAAATTCAGGTCAGTGTTGCTAGTCATTGCACACCTGTTGAACTCCATGTATATTTAGAATTGAAAGATTTTCTACAATTATCTTTATATTTGTGAGATATGAAAAAGATACATTTAAAAATTTGAAGAAAAATGCAAACCAAAACAGTCTGTTCAAAAGAAAACAGGGAATTCTGGTTGATCATGAACTAGCCTGCATGCTAATGAATTCTAACTCCTGCTGTAGGCGGAAGGAGATCAACTAACAGCAGGGCTGTTGGTTTGCTTACCAAGACATCTGAAAACACCACTCTTTCCTTGAACAAGCAGAAGAAATAAAGAACAAACCCTACATTATTTGTCTTGCTTGACAGAAAAGAGACAGGTCAGATTGCTCCTTTTAGAGATTTATGGTAAATAAGTCCAAAAACGGATGTGGTTTGTTTGCCAAATAGCTTTTTTTATAACAATTTGAAAAAAGGTACCAATTTCCGGAGCCAATATTGAGCGATATGCTCTTGTCTCTGAGAGATGCTCCGCTAGTGTCATCCCCCCACTACTGCTGCTGCCCAGTGCCTGTTTCAAACATTTAGTCTGACATGGAAAACCCTACCAGCAGCAATGCTTCTGTCAGCATAAGCTTTTTCCTCACAGAGGCACACAATCCTACCACTGCAGAAAGATAGTGATACTGGGTGCTTAAGAAATATATTCTGCTTTATTTTTCTTTAATCCTCTACAGAAAAAGAAATATGACTTGTAATTTTATTATCTAGGCTACAGTTGGCCCTCCTTATCCACAAATTTTTTATCCACGGATTTGAGCATATATGGCTTGAAAATATTCTCCAAATGTATAAATTCCAAATAGCAAACCTTGATTTTCCATTTTATATATGGGACACCATTTTGTTGTGCCATTATATTTAATGGGACTTGAGCATACACAGATTTTGTTATCCATGGTGGGTCCTGGAACCAAACCCCAGTGGATAACAAGGACACTGTATAGTGATATATGGTAGACAACTCAACAATGTGAGCATGAAAACAAGCTCTAACTTTAGAGAGATTTTACCTTAACTCCTGAGAACAGAACTTCATCAGCACTCTTTACCACATTTTTGAAGAAGCCACCAAACATTTCCTTTGTATTTTTCCTCCGAACACTTAGCTAGGAAACATATGAAAAAAGTAAGCAGAAAATAATGTTCTTTGTGTTATCATTATTGCACTGGCATCTAAATTAACTGAATAATAATACTGAAGACTATGGGGTATCAGTTTAAATAAAACATACCCTAGGCTAAAAAGCTGAGGTTAATTGACGAAAAGCTATGCTGCATGAAATCAAAAGTAAATTTCTTTGTTGCTTGGTCAATAAGTATTCATAGTTTGAGAAAACACTGCACAGCTGGGACAGATGTAAAGTCATAAAATAATGAGCATAATGAATTACTACAAGACATCTCTGAATTCTGATGTCTGTGATGATACAATAAATCCAGAAAGGTTCATAATAGTAAGTTATATATATATAGTGTCATTCATATTGCTTTATCTGTAAAATCGGGAATTTTTTTCTTCGCAGTTTTCTCTTACAAAGAAATTACTCTTTAACTCAAAGTTAAGTCATAGTTTATCTTTAAGATATTATAAGCAAATTGGGATGCCCCTAAATCTTCTAACCTCCTGCAATCCAATAATGAATAATGAATATTCACAGCAAGTACATTAAGTCTCATTCTCTGGATGGGCAACAAGGAGCAATCTATGCACTCTCAGGATTTACCCAAGCCTCAGTTCTAAGGGTGAGAATGGCTGCCAATCAATTCATCTCACTGTTTGCAGTACAACACAAGCAAAGTATGTTTAGGGTTAGGGCAGAAATTCAGTAAATGTATATTCTGATACACTTCCTTGTTTAATAGGTATTTTGATAGACATGTCATATCTAATGGGCACTGAGGCCAGTGTGGAGCTATCAGCACCACTTCGGCTCTCTCTATTCTGTTTTTTTGTCGACACTCTCTGTATGATAAGTAGTGATGGAAAAGTGTCAGTGCATTGTGCTGTTCTTCCCTTTCATTTCCATATATTGAAATCATTTGTTTAGTTTGACATTGTCTCCTGAGGTAAATAAATCAACCCAGAACAGACCAAAGAATTTATTTAATTGTTGAAATATTCTTACTCCCTCTACTAGATACTGTATCTGCTCAAATACTCCACATAGATGTTGTTAGTGCTCTTAGCACATCACTGTAATGGACTGCATTGACCTCTTGACCCAATGACGTATTTTATACTTAATTCATTGATTAGGGGTATTAAATGTGTTTCCGCTTGATTGCAAATGTAGAAATTCACCTTCACATTATCTATACACACTTGAACATATTTGCCTTTGATTAAGGTTGTAAATCCATGCAGTGCTAACTGCATTGCTTTTAATTCTCAAAAAATTATGTTGCACCTCATGTCTAACTGTGTCCATTCTCCTTGCATCAAATGTTCCTTGAGTGAGCTCCCCTTCCAGAGAGATTCACATTTCACACTGCTGTCACTACTGTTTTTGCCTGGTTTATGAAAGATATTCCCTGGTTTATATTTTCTGTTCCATTCTAAATCTTGATTCAGAAACTGCAAAAAGCTAATTCTGTAATGTTTTTTCTGTAAAATCACCATCTGACGGAGCATGGGAAACTGTTCCAATAGTCCTGTGTGGAATCTTGCCCATGGTGCTAACTGGATTGTTGCAACCTGAAGTCCTAGAACTCTTGCCAGATGCATTATATCTGAGGGTTCAAGAAGCTGTTTTACTTCTTTATTTTAATCTTTCTTTTCGGTGACAGGAACAGGTATCCCATATTGGTGTCTATCAGAACACACCAATAATAGAATCAGGGTTGGAAGAGATCACAAGGGCCATCTAGTCCAACCCTCTGCCATGCAGGGAGTCACAATCAAAGTACTCTTGACAGAGGGCCAACTAGCTTCTGTTTAAAAACCTCCAAAGAAGGAGACTCTACCACAATCCGAGGCAGTGTGTTCCACTGTTGAACACTTCTTACTGTCAGGAAGGTCTTCCTAATGTAGTGGTGTCCATTACTGGATATTATTCACAGTAGTCCAGGTAAGGCCTGACCAAAGCAGAATAGATTGAACTATTACTTTCTTTAGTCTAACACTATACTCCAATTGATGCAGCCTAGAACTGCACTGGCTTTTTAAACTGCTGCATCACACTCATGTTCATCTTTTGGTCTACTAAATTCCTAGATCCCTTTCACATATGAAGGGGTATCCAAAAGTTTGTGATCACCTCTTTAAAAAATTGACAGAAAGTTTGTTTTGATTTGTAGTTGTTAACTTATCTCTATGTAGTCGCTATCTAGATTTATACATTTTTCCCAGTGTATCTTGACCCTCCAAATACCTGATATTGTAGAGGTCTGCAGATTGTCCTGACAAGGATTTTACACTTTAGTCACTTCTGGCAGAGCCAGTCACAAAAATAAAGGACGCAATGAGTTGATTTTCTCAGCAACATGCAGTTAGGGACCAATGATGACACTGACAAAATTTCATCAATATGCCATAACAACTTCCAGGTGATAATTATTACTTTATGATACCCCCTCGTAAGGTGCAATCTGCACACTTCTACAATATCAGGTATTTGGAGGGTTTCCACTGCCCTGTCCTGGATTCGTCCCTTCTCGCTTTCAGCCCCTCACTCCTGGAACCTCTTCCCCTTACAAGCATGGCTCAACACATCTCTAACCAGTTTTAAAACTTAGTTAAAGACCATATTGTTTAGGGAAGCGTTCCCAGGAAGTTTGTGACTGTGACCTGGTTGTTTTGATGCTTGATTCAATATTTGATATATGCTGTTTTAACTTGTTTCTTATGATGTTTCTAACTTGTTGTTTTAATCTCTAGATTGTACGCCATAGGCAGGCTTTTTACATATTCTTGATTTTATTTGGTTTTTGTACAGTGCTGTGTACACTTACAGCACTTATAAATAAAGCTAATAATAATAATAACAATAACAACAACATAGAGATAAGTTAACAACTACAAATCAAAACAAACTTTCTGTCAAATTTTTTAAAGGTGATTATTAAAACATTTGGATACCCCTTTGTACACTGCTGTCAAGCACCCTAGTCCATTTCATTTACATTTCATTTCATTTTTACTGTCCAAGCAATTTAAAACAGTGACAAAAATTACACTAGGACTAAAAGTTGGGGATAACAACTGGATTTAGAGCTTAGCTCCCTTGAAAACATTAACAATAATGTTATATGAACTGTACTTTTTTCCAAACTTGTTTTCATTTATGTGATTTCTGATTGGTATGTTAAACTGATTACAAAACTGTAACAAAGGTAGTTATTTTTTCTCCATAAAATGGAAAGTTGAAGTCATGATAGATTGGGTTTTAGGAGTATTTGTTGTAAACAACATAACATATCTGAAATTCCTTACTTCCTGTTAGTTCTGTTAGTTTTAGAGATAGTGGCCTATCTTTTTATCAAAAGGTTCAAAGTAGAAAAAAATGTTTTTAACTGACTGTTGCGTATGAATATTTAAAATAAATACATAGCAAATATATTAATGTTTTTATATTAATTATTAATATTAATTAATATTAATTAATTATATTAATTAAATGTTTACCATATATTTAACATGCCATTTCTATACACTTGGGTGAGAATGATGCAGAATTTGATGGAAATCCCAATTATTTGTTGACACCATCAGTATGTCTTGCTGAGGTTCAGGAGATGCCAAAAATTGTCCTCCAGCTTTCACTGCATGCCTACCCAATATATGTATTAGCATGTATTCTAGCAAGAGATATATAGCTGTCACAGTCCAAGTGTTATGTATGGCGTGTTAGGCTCTATGTGGCAACAACAAATTTATAGTACATGAACAGAGATTTCATTATTAAGTCTGACAGCTGCATCACATGCCAAGCAAAGATGGCAATTATTTCACTAAGACTTAAATACTCATCTTTCCACATGCCTTCTGCATCTCAGTCCACAAATGCTTATAGGGAAGAATGACCAAAACAAACTTAACATATTATGGATTCTTCCACTACAAAATGTGAATGTAGTTAAAGAAAGTGAGACTTGTAGGCAGTGACAGGTGGAGGATTCTGTAACGATGGATAGTGAACCTATTCTGGATTTTTGTTTAAACTATGAACAAGCTCTATGAACCCTATCCCTCAACATGGGTTCTGAGATTTGGCTAACTCCCTGAAAGCTTGGATTATAACCTGGAATGGAGTCACAAACCACAACCACCTGTAAGCACCCAATTCCAACTGACTGAACTGACTGAGTTTACTGCAAGGTGCCAAGTGTGATTCACCAAGCCTACTACAGCCCAGCCAGGTACTGCAACCTTCTTAGTGCTTGTTAGCTCCTCATTTTTTTGCAATGTGAGATAGGCTATGAAAACAGGAGCTTAAGCAGGCCAAGGAGGCTGTGCTCAGTTTCATGAGTGACTAGTTGAATAAGTTTGGCTTACTGCAATCTTATGTGACCTGACAGTTTAAAAGAGAACATGCCTTACATCCTGATCATATTCAAGGAAGACATGGAAGTTGTGATCTTGGCTGAGAATAGGATGAGTTGAAATCTGCTGAAGGAAAAATTCATGTGAAGATACAGTCTTCTTGAAAACAGCAAGGTATTCACTGGAAAAGAAAAAAAAATGAATACAAGCATACCACAATTAACAAAGACACTTTTTTAATGAAGGGGTTTTTTTTTGTTTTTTGGCACACTCATCCCTTGTTTCCCTTATTATCCTGTCTATTTGCAAGGTTTTTTAAAGCAGAATCTGCATGGGGAAGGGAGAAGGAGACTGGAAAAACACAGATTTCTGGTATCAGGTTGCAGCAGCATGTCTGCAATAATGCAATGAACAAAGTTTTGACCTGAAAAAGAGCAGGATTCTATTCTAGCCAATCCTACTGTATCTGTGTGCACCTGCCTGCACCAGAGAAGGTAAACAGCAGCTGTCTCCAGCATGTTAAAGAGACAAAGATTCTTTACCATCAAAATGAAAATCAGAAGAAAAACAGGGTGACAGTGAAGAAAAAAAATCATTCCTGGATGCACTTTGGGAGAGCTGTTCAGGTTCAAGATGTTTTTGTTTGCTGATACAAGGGCTTCCTGAGCTGGCAGTTTCATTTCATATATGCATATTGTTCATTTTGGATAAAAAGCATAAGGAAATATGTTGAACTACTGTTCTTTTTTGTGGTACAGAAACCAATCCCTATTCCATCCATGTTATGTCTACCTCTGGCAGAAAATTTTCTCTTAAAGAAGTTAGGTCTAGAAAAACATCTACCTCATTAATGTATGTATATCTATACTTCACAGTCCCTACTTCATCTCAAGATTCAGAGGAGGTACAGGTCATTTTACCCAAATACCCTGAAGGCACCAGATCCTGTTTGATCTTGGAAGCTAAGCAGGGTCAGTTCTAGTTAGTATTTGGATGGGGAACGGCAACAAATACCAGATGCTATAGGCTATATTTCAGAGGAAGGAACTAGCAGAATTTGATGCAAGGGCCTTGACCTTCCAGGTAGGCTCTGCTTGGTCTACACCAAGAGGTTTAAGCAGGGACAAAGAAAGGCCATATCCAGGTTATGAAACAAGCTTACTGGTCTGCCTTACATGTAATAAGTGAAAAAAGTTGTCTGATTTGACCGACCTGCATGAAGTTTCCAGAACCTACTTTTGTATTCAAAGCCTCTTTTCTGTACCTGTTCATTTGGGACAGAAAATAGTTACCTGGTTTTTGAGGGCTTGTATGTGGGACTGTGCTATGAATGTTACACCCAGAATATTCAAATTTTGCTTTCAGAGCCACTGAATTTGGTAAATTTGCATACTCTTATGTACAGTATATTCAGCTGTTTTTATAGCTTTGCATTATTTATTCCAGTCAAAATGGGGGGGCAAGATCATCCCAAGTTCCATACTCTACCCCTGGAAATATTGTTCAATACCTCTCCCACAGTTGGATATGACTTGACAACCTTGTCAAAGGGGAAACCTTTACGTCTTTACCCTTACCTCTCCAACATCTAAGATTTTAGAAGATATTGAGAACTTTTAAGCACATGTGTTGGCATTCATAAAAGATACAAATTTGTTCAGCTTTTTGAAAATAAAACAAAAAAATTCTCAAGCATCTTCAAATTGTGTTTGTAATACCTCATCTTGTCTTAGGAACATGCATATTTGGAGCTAAATCATGGAGGACTGGAGCAATAGCCATTCTAACTTATTACTGTCACTGTCATAGGTAATGAGTCTGACCAAAATGTTTTCAGAATCCTGCTTCCTGAGTTGGAAAATGGAAATCCAGTATATTGAACCTGAAATCTAACAAACAGTTTGTCATAATAATTATCATCAGTTTAATAATGCAAATAGCATATGCACATTTTTTATGATTTCATGTTTTCAAGTAGTGGGACTTGCTAAAGTTTAAATTACTTTTTTAAAAAATATTTGTTTAGCTTCAGCTTCCACACAAATAGATTTTATGATGATTTCCTACAACAGATGAAGAAATATCATATTCATGGAGTGGTAGGTTGAAAACTTTTGTTATCTTCCAGTGGATTTTAAAGGCATTTTTATTCCACTTGGCATCTGGCTGAAAGGTTTAATGCAAGCACCCATGTATTATTTTCATGTTATAATAATTGGCTTTCTTCCCCTGCCCAACTTTATTGACACATTGACCCTGTCCATTATGTCAGATGGACAGAAAGTGACAGGCCTGAAGTCACCTAGTGAATTTCATGACTCATTGAAGACTTACACCTGGGTCTCTCAAGTCCCAGTCCAACACCCAGAGTGCAACACCAGGCTTGCTGTCACTACTTTTTAATTGCTACTTCCGTTCTTAATTTATTTGTGTTTTTGTGCATCTTGTTGACATGGGTATTTAATTTATTTTATTTAATGTCTAGAGAGGCTTTTACTGCAAATTGAGGGATACCAATACATTAAATCCACTATAGCAGGGAGGATAATATAGGGATGTAACAATCTATACTTCCTTGATCTCTTTGGAAGAAAAGCAGGCTGTGAATGTAATGAACAAACTAAGACATACAAGCACTGAAAAGCCCTGCTCCTTACCAATATGTCAATTCAATAATAATGTTTTATATTGTTTTAAAACTTTAGAAGTCTCCTGTAACCTTTGATAATTTATCAGCAAAGGACAATGTTTACATCACAGAGAATCTTTACTCAAGAAATGACTCACGCTTCCAGCTCTTGCTTCATTTTGGCAAACTCCTCCTTTGTCATAGACATTTCTCCTTCACCAAGTTTATGCATCTTCTCTCTAGGGCCATCAAAATCAGGTTTAGCAGGAGCTGGTGGAATCTTAGGGAGAGAAAGCAACAATGTTGTTAACTGCTATCAAGGCAAAGGATGCTGTGGTAATTTCTACCAGAATACTGTTGGACTTTTGCAATAGAATAGCAGAGTCCTTGGCACTCTGAGCAGCTGCATTAGGAACAAGTGAGTAACTATATTTCTTAACTCCCTTCTCTAAAAATTGCTATCTAAAGAAGGCTGAACAATATTTTCACACTATCACACTATCTCACAGGGCCACACACATATGAAAAGATGAGTGCATGCACACACACAGAGAGAATCAAAGAATACGAGAGCAAGAAAGAATCCTAAAGGCTAATCCTAAACAATACAGGCATCCACAGCTAAAATATTCCAAGAGATGGCCATCCAACCTGTTCAAAAATCTTAAATGAAGGAAAGACTACTAATTTCTGGGGTTCTCTAGTCTACTGTCAAGCTCTTACCTTCAGGAAGTTCTTCCTAATGAATAGTCAGAATCACCTTTCTGATAATTTTAATCCAGTGGTTCATGCCCTAGTCTCTGCAACTAGAAACCAAGCCTGCTCTATCTTCCAGACCCCTTCAAATATTTAAATACAGTTATCTTATCACCTCTCAATCCTCTATTCTTCAGGCTAAAAATACTCAGCTCCTTGAGCCACTCCTCAAAGGACATTGCTGCCACAACTTTTAGCATGCTGACCACCATGGTACTATTATGCAAAGGGAATTCCATCATCATGGTACCATGAGCTCCGGACACATATCAATTCATTGATATTCTTCTTGAAATTATGGTACCCAGAGCTGGGCACAGCACTCCAGGTAAGGTCTAACCCAATGCAGAAGACAGTGGTAGTATTACCTCTCTTGAACTGGACAATCCACTCTCATCAATGCAGCTAGAACTATCTTGACTTTTTTGGTCACTGTATCACAATGTTAACTCACGTTTACTCTATGGTCTATTAAACACCATGGCTGAATCAATAAGGTGGGGTTGTGTCTGAGAGTGAATATTAGCAGAGATTTCGAAGGAAAAGGAAAGAGGGAGATGATCACTATCAAGCCTGGTAGCTACAGAAAAATTAACTATAAAATCAACAAGGGCATCAGAAACTAATGCATAATCGATAGTACTGATACCTTTTGATGATAAATATGTGTACTCGCTACATGGGGCAAATAAAGAATTCCCATTGAGCATTCTTAAAGCAAGGCACTCGACCATCTGAACAAAGCATATACCAGCATAATTAATCCCCTGATCTTTGGAGTGTCTATCAAAATTCAAGATACATTCCTCCATTTCTTCTAAACACCAAGCATGGGAAGAAAAAAGAGCCTCATTATTGTGGCCAATTCGGGTGTTAACATCTCCCATCAGGACTAAAAGGGCTGGGAGGAATTGTCCCTCTAATTTGACAATATAATTTTCTAATGTTTCCCACACCTTTTTGCTACGGTCCCTACTGAGCTTTGGAGGAATGTATACATTTATCATCAACAGACACAGGGTGCCAAAATCAATTAAACAAGCCATAGCAATTGTTTCACAATGTGGCAGGCACCTAATAACAGCTTTAAGTGCTGTAGAAATCAGGATAGCAAGTCCTGCACTTGGTCTTCCTTTGCCAGAGGGTGGAATAGCTGGTGAATCAAATATAGTGTATCCATTACAATCTAATCCAGATGTACACCATGTCTCTTGAAGAAAGATCACATTAAACTCATTGATGTAATCTATCACAACAAAATCGTTGATCTTAGAATGCCACCCTGCTATGTTCCAAGACATGCACTTGAGTAAGGATTTTGTTGATGGAAGTGATTTTACATTATTGGGGGCTAGGGCATCCGCCTCAGAGCCAAAAGATTGTACAATTTTAGGTGTTACGCCCTGATGCTGGTATTGTCACTCAGTTCTTTGTTGCTGTTTCAGTTGTCCTTCTTCATTATCGAATACAGCCCCTTTGATACACTCACTGTCCTGGGTGTCTTCACCATCTCTCTCATGATCACCTGTAGATACATCAGTGACACTTGTGAATAGGTGTAAATCCATATCAAAGGTTATTTGAGGAAATTTAGAAATATTATTTGCCTTTGGGTTCTTCATCTCAATCTAATCAGTGATCTTATGATTCTTGTCCTTAACTGTTGTTGTTCTGATTCTCAGGTTGGAAGAATTTGTCAGTCTCTGTTCATTCTTCCCTTGGAGACTAAGTAAAATTGCCCTCAAGGAAGTTAGCCTATCTATGATCTCGGACTGGACCACTGGAGGCAACATTTGAAATGTATTCATGAGAGATTCCTCCTCAGCAGTGACTGGGTCATTAAACAGGGATGACTGACCTTTTTGGTTCAGAGGACACACAGACAATTTGTTCTTCATGCCAGGAATGATTTGAGCTGGATGCTGTATCTCCTAGATCAATAAGATTACCATTCATGCTATCATTTATGTTACTGTGAAAAGTTAATCTAGGAGGTAATTTAAATAGAGGCATTGGTGGGGCTTTATTCAAAAAGAATCAAGAGACTAAAAGTCCTCTGTTTAATAACTGTTTCCTTAGAAGAAATACTGTTCTTGCTGTGTGTTCATTTGAAAAGGTCACAACAGCTCTTGCATGTTTGTAATTGTAAAATAAGTATTCCACTTGAACAATGTCTTTGGGGGTGAGGGCCCCACAACTGCCATGTCCTAGAATATGTAGAAGGTGGTCTGAGGTACCATACCAGCTGGCTTGGGATAATTGCTAATGACCAATTTACACCTCATTAGATCCATATTCCAATTATTATTATTATTATTATTATTATTATTATCATCGTCATCATCATCATCATCATCGAGTTGTCCTGAGGTGTTAGAGGATCTATCGTTGGGGGAGGTTTCTTCTCGGAATGACTCAGGCCTTTCCGCAGGACTTTGTCCCAGGGATCCTGGGAGTCTAGCTCTTCAGTGCCACTACACAAAGGCTGTGGAGAAACCAGCAGATTTTCAGGAGGCAGCTGTTTGTGATCAGAGTAGATTACCATTTTATGATTTGATTCCTGAAATTTAACAGATTTCTTGGCTTTATTATTTGTTGAGTTGGTCAGTTTTGTGGGATTTCTTTTGTTGCACTTTGGTGTCATTCTCCTTTTTGGTCTTGATTTCATAGTACTTTTGTTTTTCATGGCAGCCACACACTGTGTCCTCAAACTGCTGTGGTGCCGACTGAAAAAGCCGCCTTTAGCGGTGTCTTCCCAGAGTGTTGGGGGCTTACGGCGTGTAACCACCATATCCCCAAGTCGCCACGCCGGCTGATGTGCAGCCACTCTGGGCACCTTCAGAATATCATGGGGGTGTGCGGTGTGTGCACACCATACCCCCAAACCACCTGCAGCTGCCTGGAAGACAGTTTTTAATGTTGGGCTGTACCGGCCCATAGCTGATTAGGGATATTGGCTTGATAGCTCCTAAACATCCTCTCTGACCTGTTACTTGGTATACAGAAGATTTCAGGGAGCTGAAATGGGAATGACAACTGATGCACAGATGACAGAAAACAAGGCTTATATCCAACAAGATACAATTTAGAGAACAATTTTGTTCCTATAAGGTAGCAACACATGCAGTGAAGAAAGCCTTCTTCTCTGCATGTATTGCATCTACAAATTCATGCCCAGCTGACTTAGGGGGTCCCCCTCAGAAACCTTCTCCCCAAATCCAAGTCTAGAGCCCCCAGCAGTTCATTGTGATGGTTTTAATCATCATTTCACAGAAAAAAATATCTTGGATACGTGCCAAGTTATATGCCATTGTTATAGCAGAAATTGACAATGAGATGTCCAGCAACTCCATGAGCAGGATTATACTGGATTAGTTTCTGTTGCCGAGTACCACAGATATGGATAAGCCGCTAGGACAAGTAACGAAGACCAATTGTCCTCTTGATTCCTGTCCTTCTTGGTTTGTCGTCAAGGGAGAAGATGCAGTTAGATCTTCAGTTCAGTTCAGATGCAGTTAGACATTTACTCCAGTCTGCCCCTAAACTGTGGAACGGCCTGTTGGAAATGATTAAACAGTTGATATGGTGCCCAAATTTAAAACATCACTGGAGGCCACTCTCTTCAGGCAGGGCTATCTTGATGATTTTTTACATTATGAATGTTAAACTATTTTTAATTGTATTTATTTATTTATTTATACCCCGCTCTTCAGCCCTAAAGGCTATCAGAGCAGCTTACAAATATGATTTTAATTAGATGGTTCCCTGCCCTCAGACTTACAATCTAAGAAGACATGACACAAAAGGAGAAGGGAATGGTGTTGGGAAAGGGGATCAGGTCCAAAAGTTCTTCTCTCCCTCTGACGCCTGGACCAAGGCAGATGGACTGGAGGGAGGGCTCTGCTTCATACTCTAGGACAGGCCTGATAGAGTTTGGTCTGTCTTTTCACTCCCTCCTGGGTAATATGGTGTAGCATGGAGAGAGGGCTCTATTTCTACTATGGATTGATTGTTTTGATATGTACTATTTCTACTATGGATTGATTGTATTGATATGTACAGTATTGTCTTATATTTTTTTAAACTGATGGTATTGTTTTAACTGATGTTATGTGTTTTTAATTGATATGTGTTGCATTTTTATCTGTTACTGTTCACCGCCTCAATCCATGGGGAGAGGTGGGTAAGAAATAAATAAATATTCTGTTATCATTATTATTATTACCATAAAAGTAGTCATGAGTCAAAAACATGGGATTGAATTTAAGGGCATACTGTTTTTTGTAGATGAAAGTTTTGCTATTCTAATTGAGGCATTCATCAAATAAAAGAAAGTTGCTGTAAAGGGTTAAATGTGGTTAACCAACAGTTGAGTAACAATGCAGTCCTACACATGTCTACTTGCAATAAGTCCTGCTGAATTCATTTTGTAGTTTATTCTCAGATGCTGCAGCTTACCTCTTTCAATGTTCACTTCTCATTCAACTTAGACCTGTTATACTGGAGGAAAGCAATGCTAAAAAAAATCTAAAACTTAAAGAGCAGAGAGCATGCAATTTATTGATTTTAATTTATTTATTTAACAAAAACGCCACTCTTAACCATTCAAAACCTCTTAAGCAAGTTTTGTATGTACTTACAATTAGTCCTGCGTATTCTTCTGTCTCAACAAATGCATCATGTAACCACTCAAAATCTTCATGCTGCCTTGTAACTGAGAATTCCGTGCCTTGAAAAGCTGGCAGTGTGGTCTGAAAGAGATCAGCAGTTCATTTCTTCATATAAATTCTTGTCACCTTTTCATTGTGAATAGATTTATGCAGTGGTTCTCAAACTGTGGGGTGGGACCTTGAGAGGGGCATGAGAGATACTCAAGGAGGGCACAAGACTGGGAGGCTGCGATCTCTCTTCCTCCTCCCAAACTTTTTAGTGTGTAAAATTTACACATGTGGTGAGTCAAATTTACTTAAATAAAAATAATTTGAGTTCTAATTTGAGCAATCAGATTATTCTCAAAAATGTAAGAACATGACTATATATTAATGTGCAAATGAAAATACGTGCACTAATAGAACAAAATATTTGTATTAGTGTACTAAACTGAGTAGGAGGTGCATGCGACATCCACAAGGGTAAAAAGTCTGAGAACCACTGGCTTTATGTATTAGCTCCTAAGCCTATCCAGCTGGAAAGACCCCCTACTACTGATGTTTCCATTTCCGAGCCCATGGACAGCTCCTACGGCAATGTCCAGGTTTCTTGCCTCTCATATTTTTTTAAATGAAGAATAAGATGATTCTGAAAGATTATTCATTTCCAAGACATTAATAGCTATCTATAAATATACATGAAAAATACTAATATAAGAGAAAATAATACTAAGGATATATATAAAGACAATTTATATTGCAATGATTAATAAATAATGTAAATTTTTCTGATTGTTACATCTCTAACATTTAATTTAATTTACCTCCCCTCCTCTATATTATATTAGTACATTGCTCAAAACTCCCATTTAGACAAAAAAAACTGGTGTTGACTTCTAGCAGTACATTTATTTTTTTATGAAGTTATCACAGACATTCTTCGAAAATGGAAACAGTGGACAGCTGTTGCCCAGTGACTATGATGAATGCCCAGTTATGCAGGCAAAAATAAATAAATAAAAAATTAATCTGAAGATGCTGGATAACAACCTGAGGGGCTATCAAACAAACATATAGGAGGTAGGAGTAGAATGATGGAAAGTAAGAGGGTGGTTTGCTTGTGTGTATGTCCCTGAGCGTATCAGTTTCCCTTCTGTGAAATGAATACTTGGAATGCTTTATAATGGCAAATGTGTGATTTGACATTTGGGACACTAATTCCACCTTTGACTTTTCCTTGGTGCCATGGAATCTGTCACTGAGCCTCATCGTTTTGTCTTCAGGGAAATGGGTATGAGGAGGAGGAGTCTGAAGAGGAAAATACCATTTTTACAGCTATCCTAATGGCAATAAAGGACAAAATATGTCTTGGAGTAATTATTTTGGTTTGAAGTTTGTGACATGATCATTCATTTTTTGTACATTCGACTGTCTTGATTGTTTCAGTTACTAAGTTATACATGAAAAGATGAGAAAACAAAAAGAACTGCATAATAGAATATGTGTTGGAGTCTCTTAAGATATGATTTTGGAATACTTTTTTGTTGTGTCTGATACAGCACTTATTCCTGAATAGTTTAGTACAAGAAATTATTATACTGCGGGGTTTGGGAGTCAGACTGTTTCCTGATCCAGAATTATTAGCCTGAGGGCAGGGAACCATCTAATTAAAAATAATAATTGTTAAGTTGCTCTGATAGCCTTTAGGGCTGAAAAGCAGGGTATAAATAAGTAATTTTATAATATATTATTATTATTATTATTATTATTATTATTATTACTTCCATCACAAGTATCTCGTCAATGATGGCCACCTATAGCTCCCAATTATAATCTTCTCTCCATTTTGCCATTTTACCTTAGTATGGACTGTGAATTTCACTTTGTCTTTTTCACTGAGAGCATCAGGAATGTCAATTTGCAGCACAGAATCAACATTTAGATCAACAGACACAGATCTCATCTGAAATTGAAAGAAGAGAAATTTAAAGAGATTAGACACTTTGCTCTATCATATGTCTATCATATGTCAGTCCCTGACAGATGAGACAGGAATGTATAACTCATAGTTTTATGTTCAGTTTTTGTTCTGCTGAACTATTGACTTGAATGAAAAACTCACTGAGATTTTTGTTCTGCTGCTAAACTAACAGATTTAAGAGCTGGAATTAAATAATCAGATGAAATGTACTTAATGAGATACAAAGTCCTGCAACACTTTAAAAACTACAGCAGTTTCGAATATCCAACCTTCGGTTATCCTACATTCCGGATTATCCAACATCACGGCTGCTGTGATTTCTTTAAATTTTCTGTGATTTCTTTAAATTTTCAGAGGACTGAACTGTTTATACTACACATCACAATGTTAATCAGTGATTTCTTTACATTTATTTTTACTGTTATTGCAATAAAACTTCAATACATTTGCAATTCATAGTGATTTCAAGGCTTTTCTATGACCCTCTGGATTATCCAACATTTTCAGCTATCTGACTATCAGCCGGTCCGGTTTGTGTCGGATAATTGAGACTCTCTGTAACATGTTTTACGTGGCATAATCTTTTGTAGACTGCAGCCCACTTCATCAGATACAGTACATGGAATATTGATTCTGTTGCTTACAGTATTGCCAAATAAAACTTGCCAGTTTTAAGTACAGTGTATGTGTACTCATCTTCAACTCAGTACTATACAACTATTTGTTGCTTCTGCTGCATAAATTATCAATCTATTCAACAAAGTGGACAGATGAGATTAAATTAACTGAATCATACCCAACTACTATCTTATTTTTTGAATGGGTTTTACTGAAGAGTCAACAAATTGTGGCTGGGCTAGGTATTCAAGCCAGTTTTGAGTTGCCCTCTATGAAGTCTGGTCCCACCATGTGAAGGCAATAATTTTATATGCATTTACCAAAAAGAAAATCTGTCTGGCAAAAGGAAAAATTACTAATAAACACTCACACAGGGGTAAACTGAAAACTGGGTGGCTACCTGTCCTAGAGGGGCTTGCATTTCCCCCTGAAGGAGCAGGTACCTTGCTTGAGAGTACCCTTAGGCTAATCTTTGTCACTGAAAACCCAGGTGGACTCAATGGTTCAGAGCCTTTTGGGGCCAGTTTCTACTCAAAACCTTTCCTGGACAGAGATAACTTTGCCACACTTGTCCGTTCTCTGCTAACTTCCCAATTAGCCTATTGCAACACACTTTATGGGGGATTGCCCTTGAAGATGGTTCAGAAGAGTAGCCGGTACAAAATGCAGAAGCTAAACCTTATAATACCCTCACTCATACGAAAACCACATAACACTGGTTTTAAAGGGGTTGCACTGGTGGCCAATAGGCCTCTGGTCTGAATTCAAGGTGTTGGTAAGGACGAGCAAGGGGACAGTCTCTGCAGTTGCATGCTAGTTATGGATTACCCTGCCCTTGGAGGCATAGTTGATGCCAACATTGCTGTCATGCTTGTGTCAAATGCAATGATAGCTGCTCACAAAAGCTTTGGGACCCAAATGATTTTACATACACTCTCACAATAATCCAGTTTGAGACAACTTTAACTGCCCTGGCTCAGTGCTAGGGAATCCTGGGAATTGGAGTTTATTATAACACCAGAGCTCTCTAACAGAGCAGGCTAAATGTCTCACAAAACTAGTTCCCAGAATTCCCTAGCACTCAGCCAGAGAAGTAAAGGCAGTCTCAGACTGGATTATTTCTGCAGTGTGTTTTGGACCACGGTTTTAAATTGTTTTCAACTATTTTAAGCCATTTTAATCTGTCTTCTGAACTTCTTTAATATGTTTTTAAATTTTTAAAATCATTTTAATTGTTTATATTTCTAAAAAAAAATAGTAGGGCTAATTTTATTGTACAACACCCCTGAGATAAATGATGGGATATAAATATTTCAATAACCAAACAAAGAAATAAACCTTTTACCACCACTGGACCTAATTCTGATAAGGAAATCACCTAAAGCACATTAATCCAGTCTGAATATTATTCTCTTTTGCTTCTCAGTCACTGAAAAGATGTCTTCACAGTGCAACCAGGCTGACTTCTTAATCATCTTTTGGTAACAAAACATTGTGGGGACTTGGGACTTCCCCCCACAACCCCCCAAACAAAAAAAGATATAGATGCCAAAAGTCACATAAACCGTCCTACTGTTTAAATAAATACACAAAAATCTACAGTAGCTAAGCCATGCACTTAAGAGCAGGGCACATTTGAAGATATTTGGAGAAAGACCTTCAGCTCATATGTTTAACCATTTAGAATTCCTCCTAAATATGCATATTTCCTTCTCTCTTTCACACTCCCTCACTCTGTTCCTGTTCATTATCAGCTTTTGCTTTACAGATTATAGCAAAACCTTTGACCATGTAGATCATAAGAAATTACAGTTTGATGAAAAACAAATGAGAACATCCCAACGCCTGAATGTTCTGAAGCATAACCTCTACTCTGCACAAGAGACCACTGTGAGGACACAATACGGAGAAACAGAATCCTTTCCCATTGGCAAGGGGGTCAGAAAAAGGCTACATTTTACCACGCTATCTGTTTAATATAGGTGCAGAACATCTCATATGGAAGCCTGGATTAGAGGAAGGAACATCAACAATTTAAGATACACAGATGACACCACATTACAGTTGGCTCTTCTGATTCAGGGACCCCTGCAGATGCAAAAAACAAGAATGATCACGCCCCATATTAAATAATATATTAAATGGGGTTTCATGTAATTGTGAATGAGTGTATCTCACGCAATTTCGGGCAAAAGGGAAGTCATTCCAAATGCAATCATGGGTTTTACGTTATTGTGTATTAAAGCATCTCACACAATTTCGGGCAATGGGGGGTTATGTTCGGGAAATGGGAAGTCATTCTGAACGCATTCTGAAAGCAATCAGATTTCAATATGTGAATTCGTATTGGCTCCATTCAAAACTGGGAGAAATTCCTCCCGTGTGATAAACTCCTACAGATCTGACGCCACAAAACAAACTACACTTTTCGCTCCATGTTCGCTAGGGTTAGGGGCACAAGACCCCCGTGAATATGGAAGAAACCACAAATAACAAAAACACCATGTTTTTATTACCTGAGAGGACACCTCTCTAGAAATCTCTAGGTCCTCCAGTGCAACTCTGTGGTCAACATCTGACAGACACTGACCATAGAAATGCATTGGAGGAGCTACAAAAAGGCCTAGTAGAGACTCTTCTCTAGGAATCTCTAGATCTTTCAGTGCAATTTTTAGTTAAAGTTGACCACAGAGTTGCACTGGAAGACCTAGATATTCCTAGAGAAAACATATTTATCAAATCTGTGAATAATCAAAGCCACAAATAAGGAGTGTACAACTCCCAGAACCCCATAGCACGGAGCCGTGGCTTTTAAAATGGTGCCAAACTGGGTTATTTCTTCAGTGAGGATGCAGCCCCAGCCTAAACCATGGCAGCATGAGCAGGGAGGCAGCTTCAGAGCAGCAGCCCCAGCTACAAAAGCCATATTTACAAATATGCTCCCCCCCCCTCCATATTTGCGGCTTTTACTTCTCCAAATTTGGTTATTCAAGGGTTTTGTTGATATGTCCTCTCTAGGAATATCTAGGTCCTCCAGCACAACTCTATGGTCAACTTTAACCAAAAGTCACATTGAGGGATTCCTAGAGAGAACAGTTCTCTTAGGGATTTGTAGCTCCTCCAGTGCAACTCTATGGTCAATGTCTGGCTAATGCCGACCATAGAGTCGCGCTGGAGGACCTATTCCTAGAGAGGGGTCCTCTCAGGTACCCTAAGGCTAAGAACTACCTTCCCGGAGCCCTCCGTCTCTTCCGCTCCTTCTGCAGCAGCCGCCGACATGATGATGATTGTGGCGCCCCGCCCTCTTACTGCGCAGGCGCGAAAAAGCCTCGTGACGTCACCGCCCTGTACTCCCCGCGGCGCGCATAGAGATAAGAGAATTGGTCAGCGGCCGCGGCTCCACGGCACTTCCGTGTCCTTTGCGACGGAGTCCAGAACTTGGCCTTCTTCTTTTGAGCCAAAGAGGAAAGATAATATAATGAACGCTTTTTTACACCGGGTTCCTTTCGGTTCCTGGACTGACTGAGTTGTTGTTGCTCAAAGCATTTGAAAATGCTGTAGTCCAGCTGTTTCCTGGACTACAACTCCCACAATCCTTCAGCCAGGAAGGGCACTTGTGCCAAAATGTTTGGTAGAGGAGGATTGTGGGAGTTCTTGTTTTAGAAAAAGGAACTTCTTCTTCATCAAGTTAAGGAGGAAGAGGAGGAGGAGAAAGAAGAATGTGATTATATTGATTATATTATATTTGATTATATTATAAGCCTGCATCCACATTGGAGGAATAACCCGGTTTGGCACCGCTTTAAGTGTTGTCTGGCTCTTTGCTATGGAATTCTGGGAGTTCTGGGCCCTACAACAAACTCCAACTCCCAGAATTCCATACCAAAGAGCCAGACAACACTTAAAGCGGTGCCAAACTGGGTTATTCCTCCAATGTGAATGCAGCCTTATATTTGTACTGTATTGGTTTTCATTTGTATCCCCCTTCTTTTCTCCAGAATTGAGACTCAAGGCGGCTTACAGTATTTAAAAGAGGAGTACAATTAATATAAACCTATTGCCACACTAGAGCTTATTATAGAGCTGCTATTCCACTTTGACTGCTTTCCTCCTGTTGCATTCTGGGATTTGTAGTTCAGGGGGCTTAAGAGAAAGAGCTCTCTGGCTGATAATTCTTTAAATGCCCTCCCCCCAAAAAAACTACAAACCCCAGGATGCAACAGGAGGAGGCAGCCAGAGCAGTCAAAGTGGAATGGTATAAAAGTGCTGTGTGGGGATTTAGACAGTGGGTTTCATAGCCAAACAATAGCATTGAACCATGTCAACTCAGTTAAACTGGTGTCAAACTCTATTCATCTCTTCAGTGTAGATGCTGCCCCAGTGCCCTGGTCCAATACTTGTGTGATTTCATTCATGTGATGATTTTAATTGATTTCAGAAGTTTCATTGCACTTCCTTTTAGTGACTCTTTTAGGTGGTGACTTTTTCCTTGGAGGGAGAAAGGCAGTGAACCCATGAAATAAATAAGTGAATTAATTTTTTTCTTTAATGCGTTGTTCTACAATTATGTGTGCGTCACTCTTTCTGCCCATTTGTCTCTTAGGAGTTTATCAGACGACGGAAATTGGAAGTATAATCCAATGGCAATCCGAACTCAATCATGGGGTTTCACGTTACTGCGTATTAAAGTATCTCACGAAATTAGTGAATTCGAATTGGCTCCAATTGGCTCCATTCAAAATAAAGAGAAATTCCTCCTGTCTGATAAACTACGGAATGCATTCAGAATGACTTCCCATTACCCAAAAATGACCCCCATTGCCCGAAATTGTGTGAGATGCTTTAATACGAAATAACATAAAACCCGTGATTGTGTTCGGAATGACTTCCCTTTTGCCCGAAATTGCGTGAGATTCTTTAATACGCAATAACGTGAAACCCCATGATTGCCTTCGGATTGCCATTAGATTATACTTCCAATTTCCGTCATCTGATAAACTCCTTAGGAAACATTCAGTCGCTCACGAAATGAGTAGAAAAAGAAGCGGTTTGCTCTTACTCCGGTTATAGGAGCAAAGCTAGGTAAGTAAGAGTTCAATCTGTAGTAAGGGAAGCATAGTTCCCTTCAGTAACACAATTGTACTTTCTTCTTTTCAATTAAAGAGGCGTCCCTGGCCATAGAAGTGGTTTTAAAATGGCTTCCCCTGCGTTCATACTCATCACTGAGACTGCTGCATCTGCGCTGGAGAGATAATCCGGTTTGCGAGCTCTCTAGGTGCCATGGCTCTGTGCAATGGAATTCTGGGAATGGTCATTTGTTGCAACAAATGACCATTCCCAGAATTCCATCTCCACAGCGCCATGGCACCTAGAGCGCTCGAAAACCGGATTATTTCTCCAATACTGATGCACCACTTTCCTACTTCCTGGCAGTCCAACTTTTGAACTGAGGAAGTAACAGCAGGATGTTACTTCTTCTGTTTCAGCACAAGCATTACATGTTTTTTCCTCTCACAGAAAGGCATACAAGTATTTTCTCTCATCCATTCTTCATTTTCCCACTCCAGATTCTGCCAATTTAGCCATTAGTTTTCATTTGTTTTTACATTTAAAGGGGGTTTGCATAATGTGCCTATTTTTATTTTCCTTTTAATGTGTGTGCTTTTCACTGTTTCTAAATTCTGTGGAAAGTGTAGTTATATATTTAACTTTTGTATGGTGCGTTTTTGTTTGTTTGTTTGTTTTTAAAGCTGTCTTTACAAGATGCCTTGAGTTATGGACTGGGAAAAGGCAGGATGCATAAATAAACATCATAACAGCAGCAGCAATTTCTAGTGTCCAAAACACACTACAGAAATAATCCAGTCTGAGGCGGCTTTAAACTGTCCTGGCTTTGTGCTAGGGAATCCTGGGAATTGTAGTTTATTGTGGCACCAGAGCTCTCTGACAGAGAAAGCTAAATGTGTCACAAAACTGCAGTTTGCCCATTTCCCTAGCACTGAGCCTGGGCAGTTAAAGCGGTCTTAAAATGGATTATTACTGCAGTATTTTGGACCTTTGTGACTATTTTCTTAAGTTCCCCTGCTCCCCATTTACCTCATAATCTTATTTTACATCTTTATTTTGCTCTATATCCTTATATATACTTTACTTCATGTTCCTACAGGAACCTTGTTCCCATCATTTAGAAGCATTTCATCTCATCTCTTTCCATTGCATCCTAATGTAACTTTTCTCCTTGTCACAGTATTCATTTATAAACAGTTTAATGCTTAAAGTCATCGTGGAAAATCCTGTGTTGTGTTGCAAAGCCTAATCAGAAATTGGCTTTCCTGATATTCATGGCAGTTGTTTCTGAAGAAGTACTATTAAAGGTGGTAAAATACAAGATATTAAGGGTGAATACATTTTATTACTGCTAGTGGTAATTATATTTTGGTGGTAATAATCGGTAGTTTGAGGATAATTATAATTTGCCACCATAGTTGCCACCATTTCTGCTATGACTTCAACCATTTTGTCACACCATGTCTTATGACACTGTACAGATAAAATGTACATTTTTCTTTTATTTGTTACATTTTTTGCTTTCCTTTACTACAACTTCAGAAAAGGCTTTGTTATTAATGTACTATCCTGCCTACC
The DNA here is from genome assembly GCA_034509955.1 of Urosaurus nigricauda. Taxonomy (NCBI): domain Eukaryota; kingdom Metazoa; phylum Chordata; class Lepidosauria; order Squamata; family Phrynosomatidae; genus Urosaurus; species Urosaurus nigricauda. The sequence continues at coordinate 135,793,598 of JAOEGL010000004.1, forward strand.
AGTAGTGACTGGCTTGATACTAATGACAGTAAATAACCAAACCATTTTTTTTACACTAGGAAATTATAGGAAGTTAGAAGGTTTTTATGAAGAAAAAAAAGGAAGAAGACCTTCTTGGATTTAACCATCAATAAATACTGTCTTGCAGTATGTTGTCATTACATCTTTTAATCAGAAAATGTAGGAGATTGCCAATGCTGTCGAGAGGTTTGTTAAACCAGGACCAGTTTCTGTACAGATCTGTTGCTAATTCTTCCCCTCTTTATGGGAGGAAGAAAAGTATAAGCGAATATGAAAACACTGACCAGGAAAAGTATGGAGATTTGATTCGTGACCTTGTGTCCTACAAAGACAATTTTCAGAGACCTGAATCAATGTGTGTAGAAGATGATATGCTTTATGGACATGAAAGTAAATATAGGCCCCCACCTCAGGAGGCTGAAACAAACCTTAACGGGAACGGGATTCCTCTAATGAATCCTAGTAAGACCTCTTTGCACCAGCATCCTGTCCCAGGACTGCCCTTGCAAATCAGTTTGGAAAAGAGGAATTTAGCCAGTGTGACGTCTGTGCTGCAGCAGACCATGCCTCTGGAGCAAGCTTTTTATCTGGAGAGGTGGAAACAGAGAATGATTCTGGAACTTGGAAAAGAGGGGTTTGCGGAATACACTAAAAGTAAGCAACCAGATGCACTTATGGGTAGATTCCAGGGTGGACTGTTTTAAATCAATGAGAGAAAACTTCAAATTGGCGCTTTGAATCAAGTTTTCTGTTTTGAAATGTGTATATTTCCCGAGCAAGCATGTATTCTAACTGGCTATACTAACAATTACAACTTACTGGCTTGCAACTAAACAGAACCTTCATAAAGATGTAAAGCAGTGGTTCCCAAAGTGGGTGATTCGCCACCCCCTGGGAGTCGGTGGAAAGATCCAGGTGCAGGGGTGGGGAAAGTGGGCAGCGGGTGGGGGGCTTCAATCAAAGTATTAGTGTGCAAGAAAGACAAGGGTACCAGTGGCCTTTAGATCTATGGTGGGAATGAGGATTGCACGAAACATCTTTTCAGGGTCCCTTAAAACCACATCGCAGCTGATTATTTTGTGTGGTAGTGTCTCCTGCTCTTTGGCTGCCTGCACAAGCTCACTCCCTTAGCTGCATCTTTCACTGGTGGTGGCGGTGGAAGCTGGGAAACTCTTGTGAGGCTTGCGCACAGGACCACACTTCTATGGCTCAGAGTAGAACCATTTTGAGACAGTGATAGGAGCAAGGAGTTAGAGAACATGGTAGTAGTGGAGAGGCAGTAGCAAAAAAGAGCTTTCAAAATTTGAGACCCTGCTTAAGCTTTGTTAGCTTTGCTGGGAGTTGGCTGGCAGGTTGGGGCTGCTCTGATATTCCTGTTTTCTTTCATCGAACAGGCTGAGAGAAGAGGTAGCAAAAGAAACAATGTTTGTGTATGTGTGGGAAAGACATGTCTCTGGTGAAGGGGAGCAGCTCCTGTAGTTAAAATCTCTCTTTATCTATGCCAGTCTTCGGCCCAGAGCATATGACCTCTGTAAATCCACTATATGCACATTGCTGCACCCTCCTCTGCCCCAACATGTGCACACATTCATTTTCACTTACTCACATATAAAAAAATTATGTCCTCACCCTGGCTCGTTTCCTTCCCTATCAGCTGAGCAATGTGGGATTTTCATACATTAGCAAAACTGTGGGCATGACTCTGCCCAAATGTAGCATTAGATGCAGTAATGGAAAGTATTAGAGTGCAATGGCAGAAATACATGTTTGGCATTTAGAAGATCCCAGGACTATTCACTGGCATTCCCAGCTAAAGGGAAATTAGATAATAAGACTGGGAAAGCCTCTGCCCTGCTACCTGAGAATCAAAAGCTGCTGTTTTGTATATAGGGATCAATGGTTTGACATGCTATCAGGCAGCTCCATATATTTAAAACACATGAACCTCAAATTATGATGCACACTTCATAAGGTGCTTAACCAACTACCATTGCTGTGCAGTAATATCCACTACAAACTCCTTCTGATTTGGTTTTTAAATCTGGAATCTGCAGCTGCATTCATGATATCTGTAAAACATTCATGCTCATGATATGAACGTACAAAGAAAGCAAATATAACTAACATAATAATAATAATAATAATAATAATTTTATTTATTTATTTATACCCCACTCTTCAGCCCTAAAGGCTATCAGAGCGGTTAGACGGTTCCCTGCCGTCAGACTTACAATCTTAAAAGACACAACATAAAAGGAGAAGGGAATGGTGGTGGGGAAGGGGATCAGGTCCAGCATTACTTCTCTTCCTGTGATGCCTGGACCAAGGCAGATGGCATGGATGAAGGGCTCTGCTTCTTAATCTAGGACAGGCCCGACGGAGTTTGGCCTGCCCTTTCACTCCTTCCTAGGCCAGATGGTGTTGTCATGGAGGGATGGCTCTTCAACTTGAGGCCATGCCCGATGGTGTTGCAAGGCCTCTCTCCTTTCACTCCCTCCTAGGCCAGATGGTGGTGTCAAGAGGGAGGGCTCTTCAACTTGAAGTCAGGCCCAATAATGTCAACAGTAACAATAACATTCCTTGAAAATAATATTAAATTATTTTAAATTAAATTATTATATTAAAATCTGTGTGTTCATTAGTAAAATACTATACCAAGCTAAAATATCTTTCCACAAATGGATGAGTTTCAGGTGGGAATTCAGAGACTTGCCATCAGAAGAGAAGATAAAATTCTACATACCAAGATTTTTTTTTAATTAATTGTGGTCACAAACATAGTAGACAGTTCACAAATTGATCTGTGTGCATCATAGAGTCATAGAGTTGATCGCTTGTTGAATAATTGATTATATGTTCAACAAATTTTCATTAATGTATAAAATGACCCCTAACTATATATTGAAATGCCCAAATCTCACTGTATATAATTAGCTTTTCTTGCTTTGTAGATATCTTTCGACAGGGAAAGTGTTTTCATGCAGCCGTGGAAAACTTATTGTTAGGTGATGAAATTCCTGTGAAGGAGCAGGGAGAAGACACTGATGTCTCTGGCTTCGTAAAAAGTGTAAAGCACGTCCTACAAGAAGTCACTGGAGTAAGAGCTCTCGAAAGTGCAGTACATCATGAGACACTTCATTACCAAGGCGTAGTGGACTGTGTGGCACAATATCGGTAAGAACTGTAAAACTTATCACATGGAGAAAACTGTGTCCCCCCATTCCAACCATTGATTAAATGGGAGGTGGGCACACATTCAACTTTTCCAGTGAAAATTTCAGTTACCTCATGCCCTAAAATGTGTAAGCCAGATACATTCTTACAAAATACTTTAAGGCAGCATATATCTAGAAATTGTTTCCTACTCATTCTTCTCTAAACCTTGGATTTAAATCACCATTCGTTCCATTTATCAATGAGAAAGTGAAGCAGAGACAACAGGTTGCCCAAGATCACTTAATCATTTGAAAACTCCCTAACACAGCTCATCGTGGTGCCCCCCAAGACCCAAGTTCCCATAACATCTAGCCAATATGCAGTTCAGCACATAGAGATGCCATGAGCCTGAGGAAGGCTGCTCTTAATAGTAAAGTAGATGGCCTGATGCTGGCCAGTAAAACAAAGAAAGCAAAGTAGTGTAGCAGAAATAAGACAAACAGGAGCTTCATCCAGCCTATTATCTCCTCCAGGCATTAATTCAGAGGAGACAGAAAGACAGAGGACAGCTGAAACTGTTTTTGAATGCATGGAGAAATATATTTCTGTGTCATCAGCATAGATAACACCTTAGCTCATGTCTCTGGATGCTCTCTCCCAGCAGTTTCATGTAAACGTTGGATAGCATTGGGGTTAGAATGACACCTTTCAGTATGCCATATAAAAGCTCCTTTTTGAGCAGCAGCTATCCCTAAATGCCATCATCTGAAATCTGTCTAAGAGAGATGACTAGAAGCATTGAAGCAAAGTGACGCTGATTCCTGAATCCTCCAGGTGTTCTAGTAGGATATCATGGTTAATGGTATTGAATACCATGAGCGGTCCAAAAGTACCAGTAGGGACACACTCCCCCATCAGTGCTCAGCTGAAGATCATCCACTAAGGTGACCATAGCAGTCCCAGCACTGTATCCTCCTTTGAAGCCAGTTTGAAATGGATCTAGATAACTTGTGTCATCCAAGACTGTATGGAATTGGGAGGAAGGCAACCTCCCTTGCAATCACCTTGCTCAGAAAAGGGAGATTTTATACTGGTCTATAACTGTTTAAGTCCAGGGGTCCAAGGAGGACTTTTTTTAGAAGTGGTCATATCACTGCTTAATGCTTAATTAATTATCTCTCAATGCTTGTTCACACAGAGGAACATTATGTGTAATTGACTGGAAGACTTCAGGGAAATCGAAGCCATTTCTCCAGAATACGTTTGACAGTCCACTACAGATTGCAGCATACGTAGGAGCCATTAATCACGATAATAATTACAACTTCCAGGTGAGCATGACTGGTTCCTCCTGAGCTGCATCTCGGTTCAAATGCTGTTTTTCATTTGCATACCCTCATTTTCTTCTTATTCAACTGGAGCTATAACTGTTACATCTTGTGATACTTCAAATGACTCTGGTTTGGAGTTCCTGCTGCACTATAAGCCAGCTAATGCCAGCCTAATATTGGCATACCGTAGCTTAGTAAGAAACTGCATTCCCAGTGGCAAAGCTGAGAAGAACACTTCAAATAAAAGAATATGGCAACTCCAGAAATTATTCTCCTATTGTCAATGGCAGCACTACACACACAATTAGGAATGACATGCCAATATACCACCTTTAGAGGTGTCAAGTCAGGAGCCGGGTTTGGATCCCAGTCATTCCTACACAACTTCAAATAACTCCTCAAGCAGCTGCAAAACATATTTAGAAGACATGCATAGGAAATAAAGGCTTTCCAAGACAGCTATGTCTCCTGGATGAGCAGCACCCATGTGCAAATGAGTTTAGTTATGGCAGAAAAAGGAGATGCAAGGACAAGTGACAAGGAAAGCCATCATTGTGCTTTTGCAAGAACAAATCAAGTGCCTGGAATGTACAAGAAAGCTTCAGGAAATTTGGAATCAAAGCAAAAATTCACTTTTTTATATGTCTTGTTAATTAGTCATGCCATAAGTATAGAGGGGGAGGAACTGGTAGGATTAGAATTTAACCGGATGGTATTGATAGTATTGATAGACTGGGAAATAGAATTTAAAGGATGGTATTGATAGACTGGGAAATAGCTCCCAGGACTCTTTATATGGGACAGGAGCATCACTATGGCGTGCGCAGGATGCAGACCACACTATGTGACACCACTTCTCCCCAAACAGCTTTTCAGTAGAAATGGACTGCGTTGTTCACCTGTGCCCTTTTAAAATGCTGAAGAGATGGTGTGAGTGGGATGAGACTCAGTGGGAGGAGAAAAAAGAAACCCACTTTAAAAAAATTAAAAATTAAATTTTAATTTTAAAAGTAAATTAGTTTTTTAATTTTTAAAAAAATAAAATTAAATAAAATCTTTTAAAGTTTTCTTTAGAAACATCACACTTACCAAATTTTCATTTTAACCAGATGAAATGATCTACATGTAAATACATTTAGGCTGTGCATATGATATAATAATTTAATGGTATAATTTTAATTGTTCATGTCACAATTATTACCATTATGTTCAACGATATACAGTACTTACGATTTATGAGTAACATTAGTACAAAAACATTACTAAGGATTCCATATAGTGTGGTATGAGAGGTCAATTGCGGGGGGAGTGACACCATATATTATTGCATTGGGTAACACCAACCCCTAGTGATGCCGCTGATGTGGGAAGGGGATATTGGAGGCAATCACCACAATAATTTTTTGTGCATCACCAGTGTAATGGCTCTTTCGCAGCATCCATGGACATGTGTGTGTATGTGGCAGTGGTAGCAGGAGAAGGCTGCCATCTCCATACCACTTGTGTCCTGAATGCCTGACTTTAGGGAGGGGGTTATCATCAATCCAGGGCAGATGATATAGACAGATGATTTAAACAGTTTCAGGAGAAGGGGTTGCATAAGCCATCCCTCCCAAGGAACCATGCCTCAAGGATCCTCAGGGTTAGATATTTGGGAAACAGGCTGTATAGTGCCTACAGTCATCTATACCTGCCGCTGCCTTCCTCACCACTTGTGTATCCATGACCTCCCCCCCCCCCTTTATCACAGTTGCTTTTACTGGTGTAATTATGCATCTGGCAGTGCCATCATGATTCTGGCCAATGTTATTTGGCATCAGTATTGGTATCAGAGAGATCTCATATCACTGCAGAACTTCTGCTTATGGGAAATGACAAGTGTATCTATAATGACATTTACCTTTATACCAGTCTAAACATTGAGTATAGAGATAAAAACTTAGGAAACTGGAAACAAAAAAGATTTTTAAAAAATTCTGAATGTACTGATATTAACACAGTTATTCCATATGTATTCCACATTTGATGAGTATTTCATGTATAAAGCAATAAGGAACATGAACTAAAAAATATGCATCACCTCTGAACAATCTTGTTTGCTTCTCAGGTTGATTGTGGACTCCTTGTCATTGCCTACAAAGATGGCTCTCCTGCACATCCTCATTACATGGACTCTGATCTGTGCTCTCAGTACTGGAAAAAGTGGCTGTGCCGTTTGGAAGAATATAAAGAGAAAAGGAAAGGCAGTGAAAGTGCTTAAAATATGTCCTTAAAACTAAAATTCCCAGTTTACAGGTTGAGTACTTCCTTGGCCTTAATTTTAATCCACTATTGGAATTCCCAGCCTTGTGTTTTCCTCATAAAGTTGAGGGGCATTTGCTGGTAGAGTATGGATACATAGGAATATGACTAAGTACACTTTTCTTCTAATCTGCCAATTTATCCCTTCTTCTTGTGTGCCCTCAAGTGATTTGCGACTTACAGTGAGCCTAAGGCAAACCTATTACAGGATTTTCCAGGCAAGATTTGTTCAGAGGGGTGGTTTACTTTGCCTTTCTCTGAGACTGAGAGGACTTGATAAGGTCACCCAATAGGTTTCCATAGTAGAGCAGGGATTTGAACCTTAGTCTTCAGAGTCGTAGTCCAACACTCAAACAATTACACCATGCCGGCTCTCAGTTTTCCCCTGCCTCTGCTCATTTTGTGGAGCAGGAATTTGCTATTTTGTGAAATTAGAAGCCCAGCTAGTGGGAAATTATCCTTGGGAGCCAGAGGTTGTAAAAGAAAGTCTCCCAATTCCCCCCTGAGGCTTGTCATTCTCATGTACAAATGCCTTCTCTGGACCTATATTATCATTATCTTACAAGTGCGTATACCTTAGCACCCATAGGTTTGGGTATACACACTTGTAAGATAATATGTAGTCCTACCTTAAAAGATTGTCTATTTCTGCTATTTTTCTGTAGCTGTTAAAGCAAGAAAATATTCTTCTGATAGGAAGAATATAAACTCATTTGAAATGTGATGCTGGAGAATAGTTCTGTGAATATGGTGGACTGCTAAAAAGACCAATGGATGCGTCCTAGAGCAAATCAGGCCCAAACTCTCCTTAGAAGCCAGATGACTAAACATAGGCCCTGTACAGATGTGATGTCCCGGTGGCAGTACTATGGCTCGATAGGGCTGGGCATCCAAACACGCCCAGCCCTAATGACATCACAGCTGCGACGGACCGCCCACACAGCGGACGTCGCAGCTGAGCAGCTGCACTGCAGCATTCAGTCCTCTCTAAGCAGAAGCGGCGTTGTAAGGGCTGCGATGTGTTTGGTTGCTGCGGCAACGCTGCGCAGTAAAAAGAGGCGGCGCTTCTCCACCTGTCTGTACAGCCCCATATTTGGCCATATCATGAGAAGGACTCATTTGGAAGGATTATAATTCTCGGTTAAATGGAGGGCAATAAAAAAAAAAGAGGTAGACCACATAAACAGATGGACAGATTCAGTCAGGGAAGCCATGGCCATGCATCTTCAAAAACTGGGCAGTGTGTCTGAGGACAGAGGGATGTGGAGGTCTCCCATTCATAGGGTCTCCATAGGCTGAAGTCAACTTGAAGGCAGTTAAAAACAACATTTTTATGTTTGGGGTGTATATATTCAGAATGAGTGATTGATGGAGAACTATATTTTTAAAAAAGATTTCGTTTTAATTCAAAGCCCATAACCTGTATTTATATTGAATAAAACGATTTTACCTGTTTTACAACCATGTTAAGCTTTTATTTATCAGAGACACTTGTTAAAATCACACATAATTCAGATTAGGTTGTGTTCCACATTCTGCTCATCCCATATTGCCTAGATTTCATTCATATTCAGAAATTAAGTAGATACCCAGCTTGTTCCAAACAACTGCTTTAAGCATTAGTGATATTCTGCAGTGGATTCTGATTAGAGCTCCCACATCCCCTGAGGTTCATAGCTAGTGAATGGTGTTTGGCAGACCAGTAAATGGATCCCAGTTAGGGAATAAGCAGAACCTAGTCCAGGGTCCTGCAACCCAGAGTGCTGGTACATAACCTGTCCAACCTGGAAGTGCTGCAGCCTCCTGCCATGCCCCCAACCCAAATATGTCTTAATAAACATGTGCCCTCTGTAGCATCAGGTCTCTCCCTGCCTCCAGCCTGTTTTATGCTCAGAAGCAGCTTTTTTTAGCCACCCACTAGGGCATAAAATATCTCTCCACACACAGCAGGCCTGGTGAAATCCGCCCCTACAGTCCCCTTACAGAGTTTTTTTCCCCAATTCTTTATTTTTAAATCTGAGAGTAAGGATGTCCAGTTGGAACCATGGGGGCTGCATGCACTTGGCTCACCTCTGAGATTATGGCATCTAATGTTGGCAGAGAACTGGCTTGGCAGGTCAGGCCTCATAGACTGGGTTTGGAGGGAGGACAGTAAACACTTTCCTTCCTGTCAAACTAAGTAATTTTCTCCCCTTTTCCTGAAATACTACTTTTTCCCCACCCTAGAGCCGTGCTTCTCAAAGTGGTGATCTGTGGACCACTGCCAGTCCACATGTCGTTGGCTATTGGCCCTTAGAGATTTTCTGAGGAAGAAACAGTTGTAGCCAATGGGGCACAAACCTGATACCAGTTCCTGCCATATTGCAGGGGAGAAACCTGCCAGTCCCCCACATCAATTTGAGATGGACTTCTCTAGAGGACCTTAAGAAGATTTTAGTTAGGCTGCGATTCCTGGCAAACTTTGTCTGTCTGCATGTAAACTTCATTGTATTTCCCCACTACCCATACAGTCCATTGCAGCATTACTGTTCCCCCTCATTGTGAATTGGGCTTATCTCCACTGAGGAGGTCAGTTTGTTCTGCAAAACAGCTGCTAATTTTTTTGATGTTTTCTTCAGTAACGTACTTCCAGGATGTATACTGCTGATGTGAACATACAAGTCCTCTTGGGTTGGGCCTGTATAACCACAATCTTCGCAAACATACAGTTTATCTCTCCGTTGCTTGTAAGCATATTGTTGTTGCACACCATGGATCTTTTTAAGGTGTGATTCCAGGGAACAACGTTGGGTAAAGGCTTTGTTGCAGATCTCACATTTGTATGGGCGAATTCCTGAAAAAGAACATTAGGTGTTTTCAGAGAATTTAAAACCAACAACAAGAAGAAACACTAATGAGACCCTACAAACATTTAGAAACTTTTTATTGGGATGGACAACCAGCAGTCCTCAGCATAATTTCAAAAGCCCTCCCCATCTGCTCTGTTCAGATCTCTAAAAAGAGTGATCTGTCCTGCTCATATCTGGCAGCTGACTGTTCAGGGAGGAAAGAGTAGATGCATGCTCATTCTCTGTGCCCCTAACAAACAACTTTTCAATCGAAAAAAGGTTTCCCAACTGCTCTATATCATTATAAACTATAAGTGATGGTCCTTTTCAAGTCTCTGTCCATTCTGTAAAACTATGGGAGCACAGGAATAATGCTGTATGTGATCCTGGACTCCAAATTTAGTTTGCAATGGCCCTCAGCTGGTGATTCTTCCTTTTAAAACAACTTTGCTTCTGTCATGTAAGGTTAAAAAGAAAGGCTTGAAAGCTGGAGAGAAGATGAATACAATTTATAGTTGTTGGGCCAGGTTTTCTTATCTTCTGTAACCCCCCCCCTTCCCATAGAGAACAAAACTAAAATTGAGAGAGAAATTACAAAATGTCAGGATTAATTATGCAAACTGAGAAAGATATTAAAAACTGGAAATACGAAGTTGCAGAATTTAATGTCTTCCATACTGAATTTTTAACTTCATTGCTGCAGTTCAGTATAAAACAAAAGGAAGAATACACGATCTTACTAACTGCAATATTAGTATCTCACGGTTCCTTTTCAAAAGTAAAAGTGCACTTGGATGATACAGAAAATAATGTTTCATAGGTTCATAAACAGAAGCAAAGAAGAAGGGGAAAAATCCTTATAACTAAATATCAGAACAGCACGTGTTTTGTGATTTTGTGGGAGCACAAAAATAAAAAGGGATGTGTTACCAGATGCAAGATTAAGCAGCTTTGATTTGGAGTTTTAAAAAAGTTACCATTGCTTATGGATGATAATATACTTGGAAAGTGAGTGGAAAATATGAGACTGAGTAATATTTCTAGTATTCAGATGCTCTGTCTACTGTACAAGTACATTCTTTGAGTTTCAAAGCATAGTTAGGTGAACTGCTAATAAAAAAGATATGAAGTCTGTGTAACTTTTACAGAAATTCGCAGAATTCATCTTGGCAAATAATATGTACCGGTATTTCTGACAGCATATTTTTGTATTTTCTCTGGACCATAACTGGTTATTATACTCTATGTATGATTTCTGTGCAACTGCAATCACAAACTAACTGAACAATAAGTAAAACAAATACGCCATTGTTTCCTGTCAACATCTGGCATGCTTGAAAGGGATGGAAAGTCCATCACATTTCCAAGCAAATAATCGCTTTCGGTAAGATTTGTTCTTACCTGTGTGTGTCCTTACGTGTCTTTTCAGATCAAAAGTGTCATTGAATCCTTTCCCACAGAAGGTGCACAGGTGTCTCTTCACTTGGTTGTGACACTTTATGTGACGGTTGAGCATGCGCTGCAGGCGAAATCCTTTGCCACATAATTCACAATGGTGCATCACAACATCACCACAGATGCCAGTGGTGAACTAGGAGGAGAAGGAAGTGAAACTGGATTTTAGAATTACAGAACTGAGAAGGAATTAGACCCACAGCCAGTACATACCTTAAACCAGGGGCCAGAAACAACCTCCTGCTATTTTGGGTGACCCTGCAACAGCCATGGTAGCAAAACCAGCAATTTTTGCAATTTAAGAAAGGTACATGGGGCTTTGTGCTTTGTTTTTTAAAGGGACTATACTTCTAGAAGCCCCTGAAAGGTATGCTACTGGAAGATAGCATTTTAAGTTGAAACTTTTAGATTTGCCCTCCTTATCCGTAGTTTCAATGTCAAGTACAGTTCCCCCCTTCTTTTATTCTTGCCCTTGTTTTGAAAGTTTTGCAAAGCAAGAACAGATAGACAATCTACCTCATATTCAGCACTCAGACATACATTCTACTTGCTATAGCTACAATTGCAATGGTATCAGGACCTCTGCCCTTTGCAGTGATGAAAGCCCCAATAATTAAGCTTTCACCAAGAGCAGAGGATCCTTTGGGAATTCTAACAAATTTATTATAAAGCAAACTTCATTATAGACATGAATGAGGGGTATAATGCACAAAATATTACCCAGAATTTCAGATATACTGGCATGCATAGTTGGGGACAAGATTGCTCAGAATGTAGTCAGGAGAAAATTACATGCAGTAAATACTAACAGTGATTCCATAATTAACCCTGGTCATCCAGAAAAATGTTGTTGATCATGTATAAAAAATGGCAGTTAAACCATGTGCTGTGGTGTGGCAAGCTTCTATTATACCAGCTGAAACATTTGATGGTAGATTGGAATTTTCTAACAAATTGTAATCAGCAGTTTCTTTCTCTGAACTCTGCTTGCTTTGATTACAATAGCTACTTTAAGATCTGTAATTTGGTGTCATTTGCAGATTTGATGAGCATGCCCTCGGTTCAGTTATCCAGGTCAATTGTAAAGTTTTTGAACAAAAATGAGTTCAAGATAGAACACTGTGGCATGTCTTTCTTTCCAGGATGAAGAGGAACCATTTTAGTGAACACTCATTGGATTCAATCTATCCACCAGTTATTTGTCTGTTATCACTGGTACTGTCTAGCCAACATTTTACCAATTTGTTTTAGGGAGTGCATTAGTGGATTGTGAAGCTGCTGCCCCTTATTCTGTTCGTAAGTTTTTTTCTGTCAGCAAATGTGAAGCTGTCCACAAATCTCACTGCTAGTACTAAGAATAAAGGCTTTCCCTTATCCCCACCTTAGCAACCCGTGTAAAGACCTCCTCTTCTTCCGCTGCTTTGGCAAACAAATATGGAGACCTATTGGATGCCTTCAAGGGTCCTCTGTGGGATATTATGCAACTTCTATCCTCACCAGACACCAGATCCCTCTGTTCTCTGCTGCCATCACAAACACTATGTCTACAAACACTATGTCTCAACCCAGTTTTTTTAATAAAAAAAAAAGAGAGAGAGAGGGAGAGAGACTGACTTCCAGGAGGCCAAAAACACAAAAACAATATTTAATTTACATAAATTGAATATAAAACAGACTATAGTGGCCCCTTTGTATCTGCTGGGCTTTGGTTTCAGGGCTCCCCATGGATAACAAAATCTGAGGATGCTCAAGTCCCATTAAATACAATGGCACAGAGGGGCCTCTCCAACTCTAATTCAGAAATGGAAGAGATCTTATGGAAAGCAGATAGCAAAACATTGTCTAAAATCTATAGAATATTATTGAAATAGTTCACTGAAGATGAATTAATAAAAGAATCAATGATTAAATGGGCACAAAATTGTGGGAAAGAAATTCAATTGGACCAATGGGAGAGGTCCTGGAATAAGAGAATGAAATACTCTAAAGAGAACTACTATAAGATTTTGTTCAGATGGCACTTGACCCTGGTCAAGATAGCTAAGATCTATAAAACGGGGAATAATACTTGTTGGAATTGTCATAAAGAAATTGGTTCTTAACTTCATTTATGGTGGCTGTGTGATAAAAACTTCTGGAAACAAGTTCATGATGAAATCCAGGAAATCTTAAGAGTTAATTTAAAGTTTAATATGGAAAGTATGTTACTATGTATGCTGGATGAGGAGGTTGAGAGGAATTTTGGAAAAACAATATTTTATATGTTAACAGCAGCAAGGCGTGTTTTTGCGAAGTTCTGGAAATCTGACAAAATGGTGGATATTGATGAATGGATATATAAGTTATATCACGTGATGGTATTAGATCTATTATCATATAAAGTGGAAAATAATTATAGCTCTAAATGGAAGGAAAACTGGAGGAGAGTCATACAATACATGAGGGGAAAATGGGGACAAGTGGCTAATTGGACGTCAAATATGGATCAAATTGTATAAATACAAAGGTCAACTAAAGGAATTTATATATCAAACTAAGAAGATAAACTAAATAAGCAAGGTATATACAACGTAAGTTCAAGAAGATAGAAAACATTAATCCAGAATATGGGAATAGAAAAGTACAGAAAATAAGCATGTATTTCCTGGGGACATCTCCAGTGATAGTAGATAGTAAATATATATTAACTTTCAAAATCAGATAATGAGGACATTTGCTACATATTTTTGAAGGTTTAAGCTAATATTTTAATTAATGACCAAAAAAAAAAGGTCTATGAAGTTATGGCATGGTAGACAAACGAATTAGCTTGGTTAATACTTTTTGGTTTTGGAGAGGCACAATTTTTGGATATGTCCATACTTTGCTTCTGTGTGAATTCATTCCGGTATATTTGGGGGAAATTGGAAGTAGAAAGTAGCTACAAGATGTTGATATTATAAAGAGAAAGCATTGAGAGAGGATATATAAATGGATGTGAAGTGTTGTATATCAGGAGAAACACAATGGATGTATATGTTTATAAAATATATGTAATAAAAATTATTTTAAAAGATACAATGGCAAGGTAAAATTATGTTCATGATATAAAATGAAAAATTCAATGTTTGGGTTTTTGAGGGGAGGGGGAATTCATATGCTTTTAAAATATTTTCAAGCCATGGATGTACTAATTTAATACATTTAAAACAAATATTTCACTCTCACCCATCCCCTTCTCCCAAGCAATAGACTCTTAAAAGTCACTAATTAATCCTTCAACCTAAATCTGACTGACTTGCTCAACTCAGCTTCTCGCTCATTCACTCATAGCACCACTTTGTGTTTTGATACACCATCATTTGTCAACCTTATTCAGATCCTGTCAGACATACCACCATCAACATTCCATCTGTTCACCCCTTCCACCAGTTCTTCACTTTATTACCATAATAACTAACAGATAACCCAACATTTTCCATTTTAAGATGTGCATGACATTACGGGGACATTGTAAAAAAACTTACTGAAATCAAGATACACTATATCCATGGTATTCCCATTAGCTACCAAACTTGCAACTCTGTCAAGGAGGGAAGGTAAATTTGACATGAGTTGTTTAAGAGAATCCCATGCTGGTTTTTAACTTTTCACAGCATTCTTTTTTTCTGAATGCTTACAGACTGACTGTTTTTATAACCTTTCATGGCACAATATCAAAGTGAATGGTCATAAGTTGCCCAGCTCACACAAATCCCATCCTTTGAAGGAGACGACAACATTTGCCTGTCTCCAGGTTGCAGGGATCTCACTGCATTTTGAAGTGTTATCAAAGATTATAAACAGTGTCTCAGAGACTACATCTGCAAGTTCCTTAGCACCCTCATATACAATTCATCCAGTTATGAAGATCTGAATGCATTTAATGTAGCTAGCTGCTCCTGTATCTCTTTACTTATTTTGGGTGACAGCGTTCTCATTGCATCTGTTTTCATCAGGTTCAAAATAGCCAAAAGGATAGCCAAAGTTGTTGCATAGTTCCGTCTTCTCTCTCAGATCCATTAACAATTGTCCATCTTCTCCACAAGAATCTATTGCTTCCTTGTTCTTCCTCTTGCACTTAACATAGCCCCCCTCCCAAAAAAAACCTTCATTTTAAAATGATTTTTACAAGATTTTGCAGGCCTGGCCTGAATTCTTTCTTATCTTTAGGCCTCCTGACCTCTCTCCAAATAATGACTAACCACTTGTACTCTTTCTTGGTGTTTTTCTCTTCTTCCTTTTCTTATACAGCATATGCTTTTTAAATCTCACCTGCTCTGAAATCTTTTTATCCATCTGCCTTAGCTTCTTTAGGTGGCTTCCTTTTTCTCATTGGAATTAGTTGTCGTTTTGCATTCAGTTTTCCTTTTAAGAATCTCCCATCCATCACGAACTCATTTCTCTTTAAGTATTACTGCCTCTGTGATCTCACTGAATATGTCTGTAAACTTATTGGGGCTTTCTAGATTGGCAAAAAGAAGTGTGTTCATGGCTGCATGAAACTATAGCCTTTAGATGAGAAAAAGGGAAAGTGTGCCATGAAAACACTTTTTTTTGCATTTTAGGGGAGAAGAAGCACCTTTAAAAAGGTGCTGGTTTTCCCAGCTTCTTTTTTAAAAACTGTGGAACAGCGCAGCTCCATCTAAAGGCTGTGGTGCAGCTGCTAAGCATTAAGGAAAAGGCAACTCCATGTCACACTTTCCTGCCCATCTAGAAAGCCCAATTGAAACTTATTTTGTTAAAGGTCCAGAGTTCAATTCTTACTGAACTTAGCTTTTCCTTTCCTCTCTGTAATGAATCCACCAGGACATGGTGGCTTTCCACCGAAGTTTCCTACTAATTCTGCTTCATTGACCAAATCTTTCTCTGTTGATGAGTATTAATTCCAAGACATTCAAACATAGAAATTACAGTTAGATGGGAAATATTATATCACTATATTGGTGTACAAACCAATGTACAGTCAGCCCTCAGTATCCATGGATTCTGCATCCATGGATTCAACTTTACATAGTTTGAAAATAGTCATACTTCCCGCCCCCAAAAAAACCAAACTTTGATTTCGCCATTTTATATAAAGGACACAACTTTTCTATGCCACTGTATATAATGGACTTGAGCATCCATGGATTTTGGTATCTATGGGGGATTCTGAAACCAAACCATAGCAGATACCAAGGGCCCTAAGTAGGCCTAAATACTCTAATGGCACCAGATCCCATGTGATCTTGGAGGGTAAGCAGGGATAGCCACAGTTAGACAGGAGACCACCAATGAATACCATATGCTATAGTCTATATTTCAGAGGCCAGAGCTGGCAAAACCACCTCTGAGTATTCCTTGCTAAGAATGTCCTATGAAATTCCTGGGGTTGCCATATGACTTAAAGGCACATACAGACACATAGAGACAGGAAATACCAATGCATGCCAATAACAGTATGTACCTTAATTTTCGATCTCACAGTGGGACGCTTCACTGCCAAGTCCAAAAGTGTCTCTTCTGTTGTGGACTCAGGGGCTGAAATACTGGCAATCTCTGTGTCCCTGCTGCTAGTACTCTCTAAGCTGCAGCTGTCTTCACTACGATAATTCAGGAGTACACATCTCAGCTCCCCTGGAGAAAGAGAAGCACGTAACTTTAAAGTCAGGA
Source organism: Urosaurus nigricauda (assembly GCA_034509955.1). Classification (NCBI taxonomy): domain Eukaryota; kingdom Metazoa; phylum Chordata; class Lepidosauria; order Squamata; family Phrynosomatidae; genus Urosaurus; species Urosaurus nigricauda. The sequence continues at coordinate 135,810,363 of JAOEGL010000004.1, forward strand.
ACCGACAACATTCAAACACATACTAGTTTTTGATGATGGATCACACTGGCCCTCCAAAAGTTTTTGATATACAATTCCCATAATCTTTCATCATTGGCTAAGGTGGCAGGAAGAGTTGTACCCTGAAAATATTTGAAGTCCCACAGTTGCCCACTCTACAGAACAGTGCCTGAAGAAAACGTACCATTCGTGTTTTCACTTGTTTAAGTGGTTTTCTACCCTACTATATGCCAAAGATTTTGGTGGGTAACAATATACTGATTTGGATTTGGCTCAACTCTGCATGCTTTGGATTTGGCTGAATTCTGAACCAAATTGGGTTGAACTGCAGAGAACTAGAACATATTCAAATTGAAGTGAAGATCCCTCAGAATAGACTAAATCCAGCTCTAACCCACATTACCAATTTGGATTCAGAGAATCGCAGATACATTTCTCTTGCATCTCCTCATGTAAGGAAAACAATCAGGATATAGATGCAAGGGTATATTCTTTGGTTGTAGCTGCTCTAGTTTCCAGATTCAACAACAGATGGATTTATTGGGGCTTTTCAATCCCTGTGCTTCGGGACAGACCCTCCCTGCAGAGAGAAAATGCACAGGCTTGCAAAACAGAGGTTCATTAAAACTTTTTAAAAAATGTATAGTGGTTTTATAAGAATTTGGCAGCATTCTAAATACAAAAATGACCTCAGATTTGCTCCATCACACAGTTTTTTTCACAACTTCCTGACTTTTCTATAATATGTGACTGAATGAAATGATCCTGCAAAGAGTAAGGAGATTATTACATTGAGTTTAAGTGCCTTATCCCCGACAAGATACAGGCGCCTTTAATTTTTTTTTAAAGTGTGCTATTACATTCAGCCACGGCTGGGCAAATGCAGCCTGTATACAGCCCAGATGCCAGCCGGGCTTATCCTGCGGCTTTTCAAAAATGGGATTCTCTCGTTCTGGCATCCGGGCTGCATTTGCCCAGCCACAGCTGAGAGCAATAACACCTGTTTTTAAAATTAAAGGTGCATGGATCCTGTCAGGGATAACTTGCCTTTAACTAACTGTGATAATCTCCTAAGAAAGGGGTTAAAGTCTTCTAACAGATTTTCAAAAAAGAAACTCACTGTTATGAAACACAAAAATCTGTTCAATAGTACTAAAAGAAATTGTGAAAGATCTGTGTGTGGTACAACATTTTTATTGCACGTTTTGAATTCAGCACCCAATAATAAATTAAAACAACCACAATGTTGGGAAATGTTTTTTTCATCACAGGCTTGTGTTATTGGAGATCTGTTTCTCACTCTGCTACTTCTCCTTGACAGCAGCAACAATGTTAAAAGAGTTCTTGATGAATCTATGGAATCTGTGCGTGTGCAGCACTGGGTATTTTGCTTGAAAAAAACAAGTCCTATTGTTGCTACGGTATGATCCACGCCTATTTGGACCTGATCCCCTTGAAGCATTTGTATACAACTGAACCACTGATAAGTCTACTCTGTGTGTGTGTGTGTGTGTGTGTGTTTGTGTGTATTTGTATGCACGTATAAAAGAGAGGCATGCTGTGTTAGTGAGAATGGGGTATGCATTTAGTTTAAAGTATATGGTCACGGCCATATTTTGGCCTCCCCGCTGCCAGTATCTATCCTTCTGAGTTTACTCACCTCTTTTCTATTGAATCAAGTCTTTTGATAATATAGCAAGTTTTCAAGCTGCTTGCCGTTGTAATACCCTAAATGGCTTGGGCCCAGAGTACCTAAAGGACCGTCTCTCCCCACATAATCCGCCCCGCACACTTAGATCGAGCGAGCAATATCTATTAAGAGTTCCAGACACTAGACTTTCAACCACAGCTAGGCGAGCGTTCTCCATATCCGCCCCGAGTCTCTGGAACTCGTTGCCCATAGAGCTCCGTCGGGCTGCCTCTCTCACTCAATTTAAAAAGGAGCTGAAAATGCATTTATTCAAGCTCGCTTACCCTTGATTGTGATTTTTGTTGTAACAGCCCTCCTGGATGAACCGTTGGTGTATTACCATCAAACGTCAGCATTGCGTTATAATGTTTTTATATAATTGTTCATTTTTATTATATTGGAATGTTTTTAACTGTATACATGTTGTGCACCGCCCTGATCACAGGAAGGGCGGTATATAAATAAAGACTATTATTATTATTATTATTATTATTATACGCTTTCAAATCATTCCCTACCTAAGGCAACCCTTTCACAGGGTATTCTTAGCAAGATATGTTCAGAGGAGGTTTGCCTTGCCTTCTTCTGAGACTGAGAGAGTGTGACTTGCCCAAGTTCACCTAGTGGGTTTTCATGGTTGAGTGGGGATTCAAACCCTGATCTGCAAAGTCATAGTCGAACACTCAAACCACAAATTACACAAGCTCTATTGCTTTGATTTGTTGACAACTACTGTACGTGTATAGCCCAAATGTGTTATCCAGACAAATATTGCTCCAGTTAAATTGGAATCATAAAAATAGTTGTTTCCAGAACAATGAACTGAAATAGGTAGCATTATCTAAGTAGTTTTCTGCATGTGAAAGCATTTAGTAGTTTTAAAAAGCTAGTTTTTCCCCCCACATATAAAACATTTAATCCATAAGGGTTTTTAAAATGTTACTTATTTTCATTACCAACAGGAAAGTGTTACGCCACTGCAAATATCTTCAACTGAAAGTATATAAAGAAAATGGGCGTCAAGGCAAAGCATGATCTTTGTTCAGTGAAAGGCAGGGGAATCCACTGGAATTTGGCCAGGAGCAATCCAAACACAGATGCAAACTAGGCAGCTGCTGCAATGCAAGTCTAGGGATGCAATTCAGCTATGTAAAGAAACTAGAGGGAAGGTTGCTGCCTGCAGCCTTTGCATTTATCTACGTGCTAACGCATACTTTTAGGTGAAGTGGAAATTTTAAAGTTATAGACAATGCCCTGAAATCTGGGGAGAAGATTGAATTCAGATTAATGGCAAACCCACTGTGAACAAATCCTGCCCAGAAACCCCCATGAGACCTTCGAGGTGCTGTACATCAAAAGTAACCTGAAGGCACACAAGAAGAAGAGAAAATTAGTGTGATACTTAAAACTATTAAATATTTTCAAATGAGGGGTTGGAACAAACAATCATCTGGTAATTTCATGCACTTTGGTTAAACGCAGCAGTGGCGGGTGAGCACAACTACACAACAAAGCAAAGAAAATACTCAGCAGGGCCCATGTTTTTGTGCTTTGGGGACAAAAGGCACTAAATATGAGCACTGTTTAATCTCAGGGTGGGTCTCTTCACCATAGAAGAGGGAGGCGCTTCAGCTAACTAACAAATCAGTTAGGAACACAAAACAATCCAAGGAGGCCAAAGTTCACATCAGTCTGTCTGGACTAACCCAACCCGTTATACTGGGAGAAAGATGCCCTGAAATTCCTCTTGGGACGGTGCCAGACAGACAAAAAAGAGATATCTGGGGCTGCCTCCACACTACCAAAATAATCTGGGTTGAAATCACTTTAACTGCTGTGGCTGCATGCTATGGAATTCTGGGAAATATGTTTTGTTGTGGCACCAGAATTCTATAGCGTGGAGCAATGGCAGTTAAAAAGATGTCCACTTGAATTATTTTGCCAGCATGGATGAAGCCTCAATTTGCCAACAGCGGGTTTACATGGCATTTTGCAAGATGTCCCTTGGTTTCTTCCCTATCTTTGGTCACCACTTTCAGACCAAAGAGGCAATTTGAGGTTCATGCCCACAGAAGTTTGGGGATTTAAAGTGCCTTTTACACCACAACTGTCCCTTCCACGGTTATCCTTGCCCAAATACGGTCAGCTTTTTAAAAGGAATTAGAGCAAGGGTGGTTTTGCACTACAACTCCCACATGCCTTTATAGTTAGGCACAATGACTAGAGTTTCTGGGAGGTGAAGCCCATAAGGTTCCCTTATGTAGAGAGATCTTGTAACATCTTTGAGACTAACTGAAAGAAAGAAGTTGGGAGTGTGAGCTTTTGTAGACGTCAGTCTACCTCAGATGCTTTTGGTTCTTGTCCCTGTAAGAGAGAGTGCATCTGAAAGAAAAAGGCTCTCCTTGTGGGACGTAATGCCCACGCTCAGCCCTTTCCTTGCAAATATGGCAGATATGACTCCTGAGAAACCAGTTATCAACCCCGAGATTGGCACTTTTTGCTCCCCCAGATGTTCATCATCCCACACCACACGGTATCCTCCCTAGGGCTCATGGGAGTGGTAGTCTTAACAATATCTGGCAGGTAACAAATGTCCGCACTGCCAACCTCTCCATCAGATGTTTATTCCAGGGTACACCTTGTGCCAATCAGTTGGAATTATTCCTGGGCAACAAATGTCCAAGGCACAGGACACATTCCTAGATGTGAAACTTCTCTTGGTAAGATGTATATTCTCAGCTCCAAAAACACACTGCAGAAATAATCCAGTTTGAGACTGCTTTAACTGCCCTGGCTCAGTGCAAGGGAATCCTGGGGATTGTAGCTGACTGTGGCCCCAGAGCCCTCTGACAGAGAAGAAGGCTCTATATGTCTCACAAAACCATCGTCCCCAGAATTCCCTAGCACTGAGCCAGGGCAATTAAAGCGATCTCAAACTGGATTATTTCTGCAGTGTGCTTTAGACCATAGTAACAAATGTAATGGTCCTTTCTTGCCGTCGAATTACACAACAAAGGCTGCGTTCACACAGGAGAAAAAAACTCTGTTGTGAATAATTTCCGTTCACTCCCTGCATCTGAGGAAGCAGACCAAGCTCCAAAACACACTGCAGACAGAAATAATCCAGTTTGAGACTGCTATTAACTGCCCCGGCTCAATGCTGGGGAATCCTGGGCTGTGTTCACACTGGAGAAATAAACCAGTTTAAGTGCCATGGCTCAATGCTGTGAAATTCTGGGAATTGTAGTTTGTTGTGGGGACCAGAGCGGAGCCACTCTGGTCCCCACAACAAACTACAATTCCCAGAATTTCACAGTATTGAGCCATGGCACTTAAACTGGTTTATTTCTCCAGTGTGAACACAGCCCTGGAAAGCTTTGTGAGACATTGAACCTTCTCTGTCAGAGATTTCTGGTGCCAAACTACATTCCTGGGAATTGCAGTTTGTTGTGGCGCCAGAGCTTTCTGACAGAGGAGCTTAAATGTCTCACAAAAAACTACAGTTCCCAGGATTCCCTAGCATTGAGCCAGGGCAGTTAAAGCAGTCTCAAACTGGATTATTTCTGCAGTGTGTTCTGGACCTATGGGTTTTGTGAGACTAGTTTTGTGAGACCTTTGAGACTGCTTTAGCTGCCCTGGCTCAATGCTAGGGAATCCTGGGAACTGTAGTTCTGTGAGACATTGAACCTCCTCTGTCAGAATTAAGCTCTGGCGCCACAGCAAACTACAATTCCCAGGATTTCCTAGCACTGAGCAAGATAGGGCAATTAAAGCGGTCTCAAACTGGAATACAGACAGATATATAGCTAGACAGATGCCAGCCATGAGGAATCTGAGGGCCAGCCAGTCATGTCTATTTTATTCTCTCTCAAATAAATGGAAAATGTGCTCCCCTTAAAACTTGGCACAAAGCAAGTCCTACTAGCCAAAGGGCTGAGGAGGAGGGCAAGAGTGACTTTTTGTTTTCCTATTGGAAGCATGCATGGAAAAGCCCAGTTGCTTCTTGAATGAAGGGCCTTGTTGTGGGCCCATGCTCTGGAATTCTGGGAATGAGAGCTGGTTGTGGGGACTGGGAGTTAACTCCATGCATCTGAGGAAGCAGACCACTGCAGAAATAAAATAACCCAGTCTACCTGACTCTAGGGCTGCATCCACACTGGAGAAGTAACCCAGTTTGGCACCACTTTTAAGTCTACTCTGGCTCTAGGGCTGCATCCACACTGGAGAAGTAACCCAGTTTGGCACCACTTTTAAGTCTACTCTGGCTCAAGGCTATGGAATTCTGGGAGTTGGAGTATGGGCCCCACAACATACTCCAACTCCCAGAATTCCATAGCCTTGAGCCAGAGTAGACTTAAAAGTGGTGCCAAACTGGGTTATTTCTCCAGTGTGGATGCAGGACTATCATTATTCTAGCCCTGTGGGGGCTCCTCCTCCTCTCTTGGGACTTTGCAGAGTCCTCAGGTGAGGGAGCCTAGTGCCAGGTGGGCTTTTTTTTTTTGGTTTGTTTTACCTGGGACATAGGTGTCTGCTCTTTCCTCATCCGGCAGCTGGTCCCAACTGCTTCTGGAAGGCAGAGGGCTGCTCCTCTTCACCAGGAAGGCCCTGGGCATGGTTGGTTGCCCTGGCTTTGGCTGCAGCTGCTTTGCACACAGGTGGCCCCTTCTTCCTCCTCTTTCCCAAATGCAATCCCACTCAGGTGGTGGTGGTGTCTCCAGGGCTTAAGGAGGCAGAGAAGAAGAAGGAGAACAACTTGGGAGGAAGGAGCATGCGTGCTGCTGCTGCTGGAAAACATAACGGTGTCAACACAACAACCACCACCAGCAGCAGCCTCCCTCTCTCTTCTTACCTGTCCAACCGGTTCTGCTGCCTGCCTTTGTCCCTGCCCTTCCTTGGAGAGGAGAGAGGCCTCCTCCTGGCTGCTGGCACAGAAGAACAGGCCACCTCTAGGGAGCCAGGCAGAGGGAGGGTGCCCAAAAGAGGCACTCATAGAATCACAGAGTTGGAAGAGACCCCAAGGGCCATCCAGTCCAACCCCCCCTTCTGCCATGCAGGAACTCTCCATCAAAGCATCCCCATTGACAGATGGCCATCCAGCCTCTGCTTAAAGACCTTCCAAGGAAGGAGACTCCACCACACTCCGAGGGAGTGTGTTCCACTGTCGAACAGCCTTTACTGTCAGGAAGGTTGAGCTGGAATCTCTTTTCCTGGAGCTTGCATCCACTGTTCTAGGCTCTGGAGCAGCAGAAAACAAGCTCGCTCCCTCCTCGATATGATACCCCTTCAAATACTTAAAGAGGGCTATCGTATCACCTCTTAACCTTCTTCAGGCTAAACACCCCCAACTCACTCACTTCCTAGCTCAGGTCGCCTCTTCTTCTGCACCTGGAGTTACAGCATCCCTCTACTTCTCTACCACTCAAGATGTTTAGGCCTACACTCAGGTGTTTCCATGTGTTTCCAGGGGCTGTTTTGTGTCCTTCGTTGGCTGCTTTCCCTTTGCAACTTGGAGGGACACTTGGGCCTTCACATTTGCAGTTTTAGAATCCTATAACCTAGTTGGAAAAGACCCCAAGCCATCCAGTCCATGCAGCAACTCAAAGCATCCCTGACAGTTGACCATCCAGCCTCTGTTTAAAGACCTCCAAGGAAGGAGATTCCACCATTCTCTAAGGAGTTTATCAGATGACGGAAATTAGAAGTATAATCCAATGGCAATCCGAATGCAATTATGGGGTTTCACGTTATTGTGTATTAAAGCATCTCACGCAATTTCGGGCAATGGGAAGTCATTTTCGGGCAATGGGAAGTCATTCTGAATGCATTCCGAATGCAATTGGAATTCACGTGAATTCAAATTGGCTCCATTTGAAATAAAGAGAAATTCCTCCTGTCTGATAAACTCCTAAGGAAGTGTCTTCCAGAGTCGAACAACCCTTACTGTCAGGATTCAGTAAGTTCCTCATAATGTTGACTGGAATATCTTTTCCTGTAGCTTGAATCAGACCCCAATTTGGGGAAAAGCCTTTTTATGGGAAGCAACTACTAGCTGGAATATCAAGCCAGTTAGTTCTAGGAAGAGGCTTTCAGGCAGGAATCATAGAATCATAGAGTTGGAAGAGACCACAAGGGCCATCCAATCCAACCCCCTGCCATGCAGGAACTCCAAATCAAAGCATCCCCGACAGATGGCCAGATGTCCCCACCACGAAGGAGGACAAGGCACCACATACTATAGGACATTCAAGAAGAATGTGGGACATTACAAAATGAAAACAAAACACGCACACATATATAAATTCTTTGCTTCTGAGTCATGCTCAAAATGGAGGATACTTGGAATTCCTCCTGGACAGATGGCTGAAATGTAGGATATGTCCTGGAAAAGGAGGGCATCTCACTCTGCTTTGAGGGCTGGGTAGGTGAGCTATTTCTTTTGCTTGTGGTGATCTACACGTATATCTGCCCCTGTTTCTTGGTTTGAGGAGCTTTCAAACACAGGAATGGCTGGGTGCAGTGTTCATTTCTCTTCTGAATAGATTTGCCTGCCATGTATCTATGTCAAGGCAATATATGTGTAATATTAGTTAAGTGGAGACAATTCAGACAGTAACACATTGGTGGTTATACTACCCTATCGTAATTGAAGTTCATCAGATGGTAGTATATAAGGTACATTCTTTAAATGCATTTGAATGTGGTTCATATGAAATCCATGTTAACAGAGCCTTGAAAGGGCATCATAGCCATGGTGGCGTAGCTATATGGTGCTCCTTCGGTGCTGCATTATATGAACGCAGCGCCAGAGGTGTGCCACAATGCCGCACATTGTCTGGAGTGATGCGTGGCGTCAGGGTACCCTGGAGGGACAGAGTTAAGCATGCATCGTGAGGATGCTATGCCCTGACTTTGCACCCATGCTGGCCTTTTAGGTCGGTCTGTAAAGGGCCTATGATAATGATAAGGGCTTTCCTCAGAGATACTGTGACACTGAAAACAGCCCACTCCCTCACGTTTTCATAATGTGTTTTATTACCGAATACATTAATGAAAGAACTCTTAGCCAATAATCTTAATGCATATGCAACCTGGTATATGGCCCTTTAACATAGAGGGGAGGAAACCCTTTTAAATTCATAACCTAAGGGACTAAACAGAGAGGCAAAAATAAGTGCTTTCAGGGTAGCTTGAAGGTGTGGCATTTACCGTATATACTCCACTATAAGTTGACCTCATGTATAAGTCGAGCGCAAGTTTTGGGGTCAAAGTTATGGATTTTACTATGACCCATGGATAAGTCGAGGGTAAAATTTAGGGACATTTAGGAAAGGATCTAAAGGATCTTGCTTTTCACCAGGGAATGGGTCCTTCTTTAAATAAGAGCTAAGATCCAGTACTTACATTGACCCGTAGATAAGTCGACTCAGTTTTTTGGGGTCAATTTTTTGACCTAAATTTCTAGACTTATACATGAGTATATACAGTAGATGACACATGCCTTGAAGCAAGCAGGAAAGTGCCCTCTAGGTGCCTTATGCAGAGAAAAGCCGTCAAAATGAAGCAGCTTTTTTCTGCTTCTTCCTGGCTTGAACCCATGTCATGTGCTCATGACATGAGCACTCTAGCTGCCTTGGGAGCCGGCGGTGTGGTTGGTGGGGTTTCAATGTGGCTTTAGAAAAGGCAGCTTCAAGGCACTTTTTCCTGCCCATCTGTTCCTGCCCTTAATTAACTTTCTTTATATCCTGACTTTTCTGCAAAATTGGGGCTGTCATTCTTTTTGGCCTCTACTTAAAATATTTTTGGCCTCTACTTAAAATATTCTTATTACCCTAATAATTTGTATGCAGGTACAACTCTGTTCATGAAGTCAGTATGCTACTGGGCATGATGTCTTTATCAGAAAAGTTGCTCCTAGAGGCACAAAGGACACAGAAAGAATAAGGAAAGGTTCCTGTGCCAAAAAGGAAAAAAAAAGGAAAAGAAAAAAAGAAAAAAAGCACATAGAATCATACAGTTATAGAACTGAAAAATCCAGTCTACAAAAAGTCAACACGGGTTTCAGAGAAACAAGTCTTGCCAGACAAATCTGATCTCTTTTTTGATAAAATTACCAGCTTGGTAGATGAAGGGAATGCTGTGGATATGGTATATCTTGACTTCTGTAAGGCCTTTGACAAAGTTCCCCATGACATTCTTGCAAACAAGTTTATAAAATCTGGCCTAGGCAAGGTAACTGTTACTTGCATTTGTAATTGGTTGATCGGCCGAACTCAAAGGGTGCTCAACAATGGTTCCTTTTCATTCTGAAGAGAAGTGACCAGTGGGGTGCCACAGGGTTCTGTCGTGGGTCCAGTGCTTTATTAATGGCTTGGATGAGAGTATTGGGGGCATAATTATCAAATTTGCAGATGATACCAAATTAGGAGGAGTAGCTAATACCCCAGAGGACAGGATCGAAATTCAAAATGACCTGAATAGACTAGAAAGCTGGGCCAAAGCTAACAAAATGAAATTCAACACTGAGAAATGTTAAGGTACTGCATTTAGGGTAGGGAAAATGCACAAATACAGGATAGGGGACACCTGGCTGAACGAAACTACATGTGAAAGGGATCTAGGAGTCCAAGTAGACCACAAGTTGAACATGAGTCAACAGTGTGATGCAGCAGCTAAAAAAAACAATGTGATTTTAGGCTGCATCAGTAGAAGTACAGTGTCTTGATCAAGGGAAGTAATAGTGCCACTGTATTCTGCTTTAGTCAGGCCTGGAATACTGTGTCCAGTTCTGGGCACCACAGTTCCATAAGGATGTAGAGAAACTGGAGCGTGTCCAAGGGAGGGTGACCAGAACAATGGATACAGGGTCAGCAAATTGTGACTGGGCTAGGTATTCAAGCCAGTTTTGAGTTGCCCTCTATGAACGCAGAACAATGGATGCAAACTGCAGGAAACGAGATTCCACCTCAACATTAGGAGGAATTTCCTGACAGTAAGGGCTGTTCGACAGTGGAACACACTTAGAGTGTGGTGGAGTCTCCTTTCTTGGAGGTGTTTAAGCAGAGGCTGGATGGCCATCTGTCAGGGATGCTTTGATTGGGATTTCCTGAATAGCAGGGGGTTGAACTGGATGGCCCTTGTGGTCTCTTCTAACTCTACAATTATATGATTCTATGAACCCCTGCCATGCATGTGTTATCCAACCAGAACTAACACATGTACATGTGAAATGAAACAACCAGATCAGTCAAGCCTTGCAGAAGTCAACCAAAACATTTGAATCTCCCAGAGACCACTGGAAAGTTTATTCCAAAATTAATCCAAGGGTGACATTTACTTTCACTAGCCTCCACTTTTCTTATGAATCTCATTTTGATGGTCAAACTTATAGATCAATGATTGTTTGGTACTTTTTTTTAACATGGCAAGGAGGTGGTGAGGGTGGCTTATATGCCCCCCCTTCCCACTTGTAGTTGGACTGTTCATCCATGCTTATTAAGAGATTCTGGAGGCAGCTGCTTTTTACCTTGCCTGTTGTAGACCTACATTCACATCTATATTAGGGTTAGCTGGAGCAGAATCCCATTCTTTTCCCAGGACAATCTTAATTGCATTGTTTACTGCAGATACATTGCTGCAACCCAGTGCCAAAAGTCTGTGTTGCTCCAGCCTTCTTTCACCATCTGCTGGACTGAGGATGAGAGGGAAAGAGGGAGCTGGACAGGCTTGACTGTAAAAAGGAGTTTCACTGTCAGAGGCTTTGTTAATTGAAATATGCCTATGCTTATTTCATAGAATCCTAAAGTTGGAAGAGACCTCAAAGGCTATCCAGTCCAACCCACTTCTGCCATGCAGGAAGACACACTCCTGACAGATGGCCACCCAGACTCTGTTTAAAACCCTTTTTAAAGGTTTTTTTTTAAATGTTTATTGTGATTGTGTTATTATTCCACTGGTTGAGAAGTTTCACTTTAATTCTTCAAACCCCCCCTCCCACCAAAGAAAACTATTCAAACTGTCTTGTTTGGGATAAAAGACTATGACATTCGACTTCCCTGCCTTTAGGCATAACTCCATCCTTGCTCTCCTTCTGTAGAGAGGTCAAAATATTTTTGTGCTGGGAAGTTTTACAAACTAAGTTTGGGTTTTCAATGCTGTATGGTTTTAAGTTTTGTATAATATACAGTCTTTTATTTCATTTTTAATCATAGAATCCTAGAGTTGGAAGAGACCACAAGGGCCATCCAATCCAACCTCTTGCCATGCAGAAACTCTCAATCAAAGCATCCCAGACAGATGGCCATCCAGCCTCTGCTTAAAAGACCGCCAAAGAAGGAGACTCCAGCACTCTACAAGGGTGTGTGTTCCACTGTCAAACAGCCCTTACTGTCAGGAAGTTCTTCCTAATGTTGAGCTGGAATCTCTTTTCCTGGAGCTTGCATCCATTGTTCCGCGTCCTAGTCTCTGGAGCAGCAGAAAACAAACTTGCTCCCGCCTCAATATGATATACCTTCAAATATTGAAGGGATGCGGAATATAAAACATTTAATATTTTAAATGTTTAATGTTTTAAACTTCATCAATGATTTCATTAAAAAAATCTTATATTTAAATTTATTTATTTATATTTATTTTATTGCTTACATTTATACTTTTATTTTAGCATTTATGTTGTTTTTAATGGTATTGTTTTACATATGCTGTCACCTGCCTTGAGTCCCAGTATCAGTATCAGGGGAAAGTTGGCATAGAAATGAAACCCACTGGGATGGCCTTGGGCAAGTCGCACTCTCTCAGCCTAAGAGGAAGGCAATGCAAACCACCTCTGAACAAATCTTGCCAAGAAAGGCCCATAATAGGTTCACCATAGGTCATCCTAAGTCAGAAAAGACTTGAAGGCACACAACAACAACAATAACAATGGACAACATGATCAATGCCAGGCTAATGTTGTGATGTGTCTTCAAAAAAATAAATTAATTAATCCGTCTATATTTGCAGCTTTGACTTTTGTGGATTTGATTACTGATGGATTTGATTATCACCTCTTAGCCTTCTCTTCTCCAGGCTAAACATCCCCAGCTCCCTGAGTCATTCCTCATAGGGCATGGCTTCCAGAGGTGATATGATCGCTTTGTTTAAATATTTGAAGGGATGCCATATTGAGGAGGGAGCAAACTTGGTTTCTGCTGCTCCAGAGACTAGGAACCAGAACAATGGATGCAAATTGCAGGAAAAGAGATTCCACCTCAACATTAGGAGGAACTTCCTGACAGTAAGGGCTGTTCAACAGTGGAACACACTCCTCGGAGTGTAGTGGAGTCTCCTTCCTTGGAGGTCTTTAAGCAGAGGCTGGATGGCCATCTGTCGGGGATGCTTTGATGGAGAGTTCCTGCATGGCAGGGGGTTAGACTGGATGGCCCTTGGGGTCTCTTCCAACTCTATGATTCTATTATTAATATGTTCTCTCTAGGAATATGTACGTCCTCCAACTATACTGTCAACTTTAACCAACTGTTGCACTGAAGGACCTAGAGATTCCTAGAGGGAACACTTCTCTTAGGCATTTGTAGTTCCTCCAGTGCTATTCTCTGGTCAATGTCTGGCAGCTGTTGACCTCAGAGTTACACTGGAGAACCTAGAGATTCTTAGAGAGGTGTTCTCGCAGGTAAAAACACAAGAGTTTATCCTGTGAATATCCCGGAAAAATCATGTAATTACGCGAAACGATTTCATACAATGTCACACAAAACTCGCCATAAAAGTGGTCACAAGGAAGCATTAATGTTTATTTTTTTACTTTCAAGATTTCAGCCACAATGCATTTCTGCTATCGCTTTATTTATTTGCACAGTTACTCCTCATTTTCGCTTCATTTGCGAGATGCTTTAAATGTGCTTTAATGTGCTTTAAATGTGATAAACTCCATAGTGTTTTTTTTTTTTATCTTTGTAAGCAGCTTTGGACTCTTTCAAACGGGAGGAATTTCTCCCAAATCCGAATGGAGCCCATTCGGATTCATGTAAATTCGCTTGTTTAGCGAATTTACATGAATCCCCATTGCGTTCGGAAGACGTTCGGAATGTCTTCCTAGTACCCAAAAATAACCCCCCCTTGCCCGAAATTGCGTGAGAACCTTTAATGCACAATAATGCAAAACCCATGATTGCATTTGGAGTGGCTTCCCTTTTGCCCGAATTTGCGTTAGAAGAGTTAATTCGCAATAACATGAAACCCCAGGATTGCGTTTGGATTGCCCTTGGATTTTACTTCCAATTTCCCACGTCTGAAAGAGTCCTTTGTTTCCACAAAAAGTGGGGTATAAATTAAAGTTTCATTTTCATTTTATTTATTTGTTATTTGCGGTTTTTCCACATTCAAGGGCGTCTTGTGCCCCTAACCCCAGCGAATGTGGAGGGACGAGTTGTAGTTTTAAAACGGTATAGAAGTATTCCTGTGGACATTTTCCATGAAATCTAGTTTTTTAAAATCCCTAGAAAGGGAACGGCAAAAGGAAAACACACTGCAGAAATAACCCAGTGTGAGACCGCTTTCACTGCCCTGGCTCAGTGCTAGGGAAACCTGGGAAGTGTAGCTCATTGTGGCACTAGAGCTCTTTCTGTCAGAGAAGACTCAATGTCTCACAAAAAAACCTACAGTTCCCAGAATTCCCTAGCATTGAACCAGGGCAGTTAAAGCGGTTTCAAACTGGATTATTTCTACAGTGTGTTTGGGTCCTAGGCTGCATCCACAGAGGAGGAATAAACTGGTTTGGTAAAGCTTTAAACGCCCTGGCTGAAGGCTATGGAATTCTGGGAGTGGTAGTTTGTCGTGGGGGCCCCCCACAACAAACTCCAACTCCCAGAATTCCATAGCCTCGAGCCAGAAAAAAGAGTTAAAGCCTCCTCTCTGGGCCCCACAACAAACTCCAACTCCCAGAATTCCATAGCCTCAAGCCAGGAAAGTGTTAAAACGGCTTATTATTCCCCCAGTGTGGATGCAGCCCTAGTTTAAACTTCCTCACAAACTTTTATCCCTCCTCTTATGTGACTAAGTACAAAATGGCGAAGAGAAATTATGCACCCTCCTCGCCTCAGAAGCAGCCCTGTTTACAAATGGCTCCAATATCCTCTGGGGCTCTGGGAAGGGTAGTTTGCTGTGGCTCCACAACAGACTACCCTTCCCAGAACCCCAGAGGATATTGGAGCCATTTGTAAACAGGGCTGCTTCTGAGGTAAACCAGACTCAGACTGTAGTCCCTGGGCGCATGCGCAGAAAGGGCGTTGAAGTGCGCATGCGTGGTGGTGGTGGGTAATGGTCATGTCGAGGGCGTCCAAGGTGGTGCTGGGGGCCTCTGTGTTGGTCTCTGGCGGCATCGTCGCCGGCGTCCACCTCCAGCAGAGACGCCTCAGGGAGGTAACGCCAGAGGAAGAGTCAGAAGATTGAAGAAGGCCTCCTTGGGCGCCATTTTGGAAAGCTGGGGGCCATTTGTTTCTGATGATGATGATGATGATGAGGCCAATTCAAGCCTGATGATGATGATGAGACTCATTTTGTTGCTCTAGGCTGCATCCACACTGGAGAAATAACCCGGTTTCATACCGCTTTAACTCCTTTTGTGGCTCAAGGCTATGGAATTCTGGGAGTTGGAGTTTGTTGTGGGCCCGAAGGGCCCACAACAAACTCCAACTCCCAGAATTCCATAGCAAGTGAGTCAGACAAAGAGTTAAAGCGCTGCCAAACCGGGTTATTTCTCCAGTGTGGATGCAGCCTTAGAAACCCAGACCAGACTCTCACATCCAAAGCACACACTGTAGAAATAATCCAGTTTGAGACCGCTTTTAACGTCTCCGGCTCGGTCCCAGGGAATCTTGGGAGAATTTGTCGTTTATTGCGACAGAGAAGGCTCAGTGGAGTTTATCACACGACCGAATTTGGGGTCATCCTCCAAAGGCAATCCGGACGCAATCATGGGATTTCACATTATTGCAAATGAGTGTATCTCATGCAATTTCAGGCAAAAGGGATGTCGTCCCGAACGCAACCGTAGGTTTCACGTAATTGCGTATTAAGAGTATCTCACGCAATTACAGGCAACGGACGGTCATTTTCGGGAAACGGGAAGTCATTCTGAACGCATCCCGAACGCAATCGGGTTTCACGTAAATTCGCTAAACTAGCGAATTCATGTACTTGCGAATTGGCTCCGTTCGCAATTGAGAGAAATTCCTCCCGTGTGGTAAACTCCATAGAACTCCAGTTCCCAGGATCCCCCAGCATTAAAAGAAACTTGGATATATACAGCTAGCAAAGTTCTTTCAATGGTGTGAAGTCAAAAGCTTTTGTGGCCGGCACCCACATAGTTCTTTGTGGGTTTTTCGGGCTCTGTGGCCGTGTTCTGGAAGAGTTTCTTCCCGATGTTTCGCCAGCATCTGTGCCTGGCATCTTCAGAGAAGTTTCTCTCTGAAGATGCCAGAAAATCCTCTCTGAAGATGCTAGCCACAGATAATGGCGAAACGTCAGGAATGATCCCTTCACGAATGTGGCCATATATCCCGAAAAACCCACAAAAAATTATCCTTCCAATAGTGCTCTCTCAGTATATTCTTGAACTCAGTGAACCACTCTCTTGGTCTTAGTATGAAGCCACTGTATGTTTTCATCTCAAAAAGATTGTATAGGAGCAGTAAGAGAAAGAGTAGAAATGATCGGTTATTTGTTTCGCAGAAGGAGAATTTATACCTGTTGCTTTATCTTAGCTTATTTCCCTTTCTTAGATACTTGCCGGGCTCAAACATTGGTTCTGCCCGTGCTACGAATCTCTCTTCTGTTGTGTTACCACTTTCAGTGTTTAGTGTAAATCTTATTTTTTTTAGTGCTTCGTTGCTGCACACAATCATTTCCTGCTATAGTAGGGCTCTGATTTTAATGCTTTTGGCCACTGATGTTTGAGATTGTTTTGACAAGCAACAATTAGCTTTAGATAATTATCTCTCACTATTTAATTAGTAGATAGTTTATTTGTGCTTTTTAGTGTGAGGTAAATTATTGTTTGACTGAAGGCTAGTTAAAGACAATCCCTTGACGTGAATGTCTAGTTGTGTCTGACTGTAGGGGGCAGTGATCATCTCCGTGACTAAGTCAAGGGAGCCAACGTTGTCCAAAGATGACTCCAGTGGTCATGTGGCCAGCATGACTGCACTTAACCAGAAGTGGTACCTATTTGTCTACATGGACTTGTATATGCTTTCGAACTGCTAGGTTGGCAGAAGCCAGACTAGTGACAGGAGCTCACTTTGTCACTAGTTAGCAGAGCCTAAAACCTATTACACTGGTCCCCCGGGTTACGAATCCCCCGGGGTACGAAAACCCCGGGATCCGAAAGAGCCGGGGCCGGAAAAACGGCCCCGGTTTCCGGAAAAAAAACCACCGGGTTGCGAAAGAAAAGCGGCATGAAATTCAAATGGCGCAAAGTTTTTCCCTATACTTACAGTGGGCCCCCGGTTTGCGAACGTTTTCGGGTTACGATAGGGGTGCTGGAACGAATTACTTTCGTAAACTGGGGGACCACTGTATAGTTGTTTGGAAAGAATTAGCTTACTGTAGATTAAGTTTTGTGGTTTATGACAAATTTGACAAGTTTCACTCTTGGCCTTTATTTTGTGTAGCATTATTTCTGCATGTTCTCCATAAATTAAACAAATAATGTCCTTTTTTTTTCCAGAGGCTACGTGAAGGAGTATTCAGAGACGTGGAGAGACAGAATCGTAAACAAGAATATATTCGCCTTTTGGAGGATCAGTCTGTCTTGACCAAGCAACTTGAAATGGAAAGAAGCAAAATTCCACTGCCAAGAGAATCCCAACGGTGAGGGAGGAGAGTTGGAAACTTCCCCTCACTTCAGTAATTGTACTGACTTCTTGTTCATTTAGTCAGCCTTCATACTCCTGATTCTCGCAGTATTTTGAGAGGAAGCTTCTAATTTCCCAAAAAATAACTGTCAAGGCACAATGGATAATAGTATGTACGTAAGCGAGATGATGAGTTGTCATGACGATGAAGCTACAAGGACGTCCCCTTCAGAAGGACTGGAAGAAGGGGAAGTGGAAGGGGAGACTCTTCTTATAGTAGAATCTGAAGATCAGGCATCAGTGGATTTGAGTCATGATCAGAGTGGGGATTCTGTGAATAGTGATGAAGGGGAAACATCCTGGACAGAGGAGATGTCTTATTATTGTGAAAGATGCCAGAAATGGATAGCTGCAAGTAAGAATCCTTTATTCTCAATTTTCTGGTGCTCTTTGGGAACTTGAGTTTACTCTCGCTCCCTTCCTCCCCCAATCTCTTTCTCTGTATAAAATGTACAGTATGTGCTTTTCAGTCATTTGCAGTAGCTGCACATCTAGAGTATATGATTTATCTTCAAAACATAATATATTTTTAATGAGGGCAAAAGCCATGTAGCATGGACACATAAAAATAAATTTAAAATGCTGAACAAATTAAGCTCGCTGTGGGAGATTTTTTTCCCCTCCTGGATATATGCTGAATAACTGGGAGTACAGTATTATTGTGCATCACCAATGTCTTGGTCTGTTTGCTGATAGGAGAAAACGGCACAGCCTTTAACCTTTGTGCAGCTGTGATTGTAGTCTTTATGAACCTTAGTTCCATGAAGCCCCATGTTCACACCGAAGGTGCTTCCTGTATGCAGAGATTGAATTGTTATTGTTCTCAGATGTAGCATTTGTGCTGCTGTATTGAATCTTGTTCTGGAAGTTCATTTGTGCTGCATGAGTGGCCTTTCAGAGAATGGTGAAGGGACACCTGAAAAGGGAAAGGGAAGCCTGAAAAACTCTAGCGTGTGTATGATGTACTTGTGCAGAAGCCATCACACTGGTTTTTGGATGATAATTACAGCCTCTAAATAAGCCTTGCATCTGATACTATATGAATAGGGACACAGTTTATTTAATAACAGACAAAATCCTTGTAATTATCTGTGTCTTCCCTGTCTTGTTAAGATAACATAACTAAACAAACGATTTGTGGAGTTCTTGGGGTATAATCTGACACTTAAAAAAAAAATTAGCATGGCACACGCTAGGGTTTTTGAAAGTATTTCAGTCAGTATTTCTTACCATGTCAGTTTTTCTGGTAATCTTCAAATACTGATGTTGTGAAATTTATGTATGAACATTAATTGTAAATCTGAATCTCCAAAGTTTTTCAGAGAAAACTTTTCTACCTTATTGAAGCTGATGGATCTTACTCCAATGGTGGTGTCTGTAGGATTGCAGCCTTAATCTCCAGAGCAAAGAATGTAATGCTGCAATTTTACAATGTTTGATATTATAAAAGAACTGAAGCCTGACTTTTTGCTTACCTGTTTATAGGTCAGGTGAGAGAACAGATCACCCATCTCAAGGGAGATAACTTTTTCAGGTTTACTTGCTCTGATTGTTCAGAAGATGGGAAAGAGCAGTTTGAACGGTTAAGGCTAACATGGCAACAAGTAAGTAACAAGCAAGTAATAGAGTAACAAGATTTTATGTTTCTATGCATTATGATACACAGGGGAGGGGGCTTTCACTTTTTTAGTGACATTCTAAATGTGAATCTTTTGGTTCAAAGGCTAGCTACAGCAGTTTCAAAATGATAGATCCAAAACACACAACAGATATAATCCAGTTTGAGACTACTTTAACTGCCCTGGCTCAGTGCTACGGGATTCTGGGAACTGTAGTTTGTTGTGGCACCAGAGCTCTCTAACAGAGAAGGCTCAGTGTCTCACAAAACTACATTTCCCGGGATTCCCTAGCATTGAGCCTGGGCTGCAAAAGCAATATCAAACTGGAATATTTTTGCAGTGTGTTTTGGACCATGGTTACAAATGTAATGGTCCTTTCTTGCCATTGATGCACTCAACTGAGAAGCATGGAAAGATGCTCTGGAGATGATGACCCCTATCCCCCACATCAAGAATTCGGTCGTGTAGACATTATAGTTTGTAATTCAGTGTTCTTTCAGTTGTTCTTGTGCATATGTATTGAACCATGTTGGCTGTAGTGTGAGTTGTATTACATTTAACATATGTTTGTGGCATTCATATCAGAGGGACACCTGACATTTGGAGGTCACCCTTTGATGGACTCTGTTGTGAATAATTTCAGCTTGCTCCATGCATCTAAGCAAATAGACCAAGTCTACAAAAGCTTATGCTATGGCTTCTTTCACACAGTCTGAGAGGTGCTGCAAGACCTCTTTGCATTCTGTTAATTGTTCTGGAAGATCCTTACAGATGTTTTTAGACAGGGAAAGGGATTCATGTTTATTTTGACATAATATCCTCATTTAAAAAAAATTACAGAAAGCTCTAGGAGCTGGACAACTTCAGAGAAGGAGACATGATACTGGGTATGATTTTTAGCAGGGATACTTGGGGTATTGTTTATCTTGGAGGACATTATGCCCAATATTAGGCGTGTAGACTGTCACAGTTCTTTAACAAATATGGCCTGATTCAATGGATGCAAACTATAAGAAAAGAGATTCCACCTCAACATTAAGAGGAACTTCCCAACAGTAAGGGCTGTTTGACAGTGGAGCACACTCCCTCGGAGAGTGGAGGAGTCTCCTTCCTTGGAGGTCTTTAAGCAGAGGCTGGATGGCCATCTGTCAGGTATGCTTTGATTGGGAGTTCTTGCATGGCAGAGAGTTGGACTTCAACTCTGAGATTCTCTGATTCTCTGTGATTCTGTGATTCTAAGATTCTCCCTTATCTGGTGATTACAAGTTAGCACATAGTTCATTACAGGACAGACTACATTCTTAATTCTTAGTCAAGACATTCACAAAGTCAATTATACTGTGTTAAAGGAAGGACAGATAACATTGTCTAACATTTCAAATATTCCAATCAGGTATATAGCTATTATAACTACAAACTCCAATACAGGGGAGTAAATAGTTTACTCAGAAGATGAATAGGAATAAGAGCATCAGAAAAAATGACAGTACTAGTAGTTTTTAAAATAATTTCTTTCAATTACTCCTGGTATGTGTATCAGATGATTTCATAAGATTGAAAAAGCTCCTTTTGGACATCGTGCATTGTGTCAGCAAAACATTGAATAACTAATTGTACTTACAGACAACGTGTTAGATAGGCTGTCACTTTTCAAATGACTTTTTTGTGGAGTGTCTCATTTTGTTTCTGCTCCAGGGCAAAAGCATTACATATGGAAAACCATTCTTTATACAGGCTTAATGGGTTGGAACAAATGGAAAAACAGTATATCACTCATATCATCTTTGCTTAAGTCATTCTTATATTATTCCCCATTTGAAAATAATGTTTTAAAAAAAGCAATATAGAGATGGGGAAACTAGTTCCATATATAGAGAGAGAGCTCTTCAAAGGTATGCTTCCCTCCAAAAGTGGTCAAATTATTGAGTGTTTAAGGCCTGTATTTTTGTGTCTACAGCTACATCAGATGATGCATTTTTGAATATCCTAGAAATCGGGTCTTAAATTGTAAAGCATCTAATGGAGTTCACATCCTCTCTTCATTATGTGGAATAACCTTTGTCCAACTAGATGAACATTGCTGAGAGCTTTAGTCAAGCCTTTTTATTCAGCATTATGAGACACTTTCATGTTATGGCTGACCAGTGCAAAGTAAGATATGAAAAAAGTACTGTATAATCAAAGCTAACAGAAATAGCTACATGGAAAGCAAAAAAAGACAGCATCCTGATTCCTTTTTCTTTATTCCTGTATTAAGTCAGCATACATTTTAACTAGTTGTTTTTTCTTCATTCTTTTTTGCTCACTACAGTAGGTAGAATCATAGAATCATAGAATCATAGAGTTGGAAGAGACCACAAGGGCCATCTAGTCCAACCCCCTGCCATGCAGGAACTCCCAATCATAGCATCCCCGACAGATGGCCATCCAGCCTCTGCTTAAAGACCTCCAAGGATGGAGACTCCACTACACTCCGAGGGAGTGTGTTCCACCGTCGAACAGCCCTTACTGTCAGGAAGTTCCTCCTAATGTTGAGGTGAAATCTCTTTTCCTGCAGCTTGCATCCATTGTTCCGCATTCTAGTCTCTGCAGCAGCAGAAAACAAGCTTGCTCCCTCTTCAATATGACATCCCTTCAAATATTTGAACAGGGCTATCATATCACCTCTTAACCTTCTCTTCTCCAGGCTAAACATCCCCAGCTCTTTAAGTCGTTCCTCATAGGGCCTGGTTTCCAGACCCTTCACCATCTTAGTTGCCCTCCTTTGGACCCGCTCCAGTTTCTCCAGATCCTTTTTGAATTGTGGTGCCCAGAACTGGACACAGTATTCCAGGTGGGGCCTGACCAAAGCAGAATAGAGTGGCACCATTACTTCCCTTGATCTAGACGCTACACTTCTATTGATGCAGCCTAAAATAGCATTGGCCTTTTTAGCTGCCGCATCACACTGTTGACTCATGTTCAACTTATGGTCTACTTGGACTCCTAGATCCCTTTCACACATAGTTTCATTCAGCCAGATGTCCCCCATCCTATATCTGTGCATTTCATTTTTGCGTCCTAAGTGCAGTACCTTACATTTCTCCGCATGGAATTTCATTTTGTTAGAGTTGGCCCAGCTTTCTAGTCTATTCAGGTCATTCTGAATTTCAATCCTATCTTCTGGAGTATTGGCTACTCCTCCTAATTTGGTGTCATCTGCAAATTTGATAAGTATGCCCCCAATTCTGTCATCCAAGTCATTAATAAAGATATTGAATAGCACTGGGCCAAGTACAGAACCCTGTGGGACCCCACTGGTCACTTCTCTCCAGGTTGAAAAGGAGCCATTGTTGAGCACCCTTTGAGTTCGGCCACTCAACCAATTACAAATCCATGTAACAGTTAACTTGTCTATCCCACATTTTGCAAGCTTGTTTGCAAGAATGTCATGGGGAACCTTGTCAAAGGCCTTACTGAAATTGAGGTATACTATATCCACAGCATTCCCTTCATCTACCAAGCTGGTAATTTTATCAAAAAAAGAGATCAGGTTCGTTTGGCATGACTTGTTTCTCTGAAACCCATGTTGGCTTTTTGTGATTATGGCATTCCCTGCTAAATGTTCACAGACTCTCTGCTTAATGATCTGCTCTAGAATCTTTCCTGGAATTGATGTCAGACTAACTGGACGATAATTGTTGGGATCTTCTTTTTTTCCCTTTTTGAAGATGGGGACAACGTTTGCCCTCCTCCAGTCTGCTGGGACTTCTCCTGTTCTCCAGGAGTTCTCAAAAATTATTGCTAATGGCTCTGATATTACATTTGCCAGTTCTTTTAATACCCTTGGATGTAGTTCATCTGGTCCTGGAGACTTATATTCATTTAGGTTAACCAAGTATTCCTGTACTATCTCTTTACTTATTCTGTGCTGAAATTCCCCTATTCTGTCTTCTTCCCCATTATCCTTAGGCTGAGCACCCGTTGCCTTTTCTGAGAAGATTGAAGCAAAGAAGGTGTTGAGTAATTCTGCCTTTTCTCTGTCCCCTGTGAGCATTTTGCCATCTTCTGCATGCAGTGGCCCTACTGTTTCCTTCTTCTTCCTTTTGGTTCGGACATACCCAAAAAAACCCTTTTTATTGTTCTTAACCTCTCTAGCAAGCCTGAGTTCATTCTGCGCTTTAGCTTTTCTGACTTTATCCCTACACATGCTTGCTATTTGTTTGAATTCCTCTTTCGTGATTTCCCCACTTTTCCATTTCTTATACATGTTCCGTTTAAAACTTAGCTCAGTTGAAAGTTCCTTAGTCATCCATCCTGGCTTCTTGAGATATCTTCCATTTTTCTTCCTCATTGGAACTGTTTGAAATTGCGCCTTCAGTATCTCCTTTTTGAGAAACTCCCATCCGTCTTGAACTCCCTTCTCTTTTAGTTTTCCTGACCATGGGATCACCCCCAGTGTTTCTCTAAGTTTATTGAAGTCAGCTCTCCTAAAGTCTAGAGTGTGTGTCTGACTATGCCTGGCTTCTCCTTTCCGCTGTATAACAAACTCCAGGAGAACATGGTCACTTCCACCTAAGGATCCAACCACTTGCACTCCATTGACTAGGTCATCCCTGTTGGTTATGATCAGATCTAAAATAGCTGATCCCCTTGTTGCCTCTTCCACCTTTTGGACAATGAAATTGTCTTCCAGGCAAGTGAGGAATTTGCTAGACCTTGAGGATTTGGCTGAGTTTGACTTCCAGCAAATATCCGGATAGTTGAAGTCCCCCATCACTACTACATCTCTCCTTTCTGAGTGTGTGTATAGTAGTTTTATAGTATATAGTTTTATAGTAGGTTCAGGGGATGCAGTGGTTTAGTGGTTAAGATGCCAGTTCTGATGACTAGAAGATAAGAAGGTTGGAAGTTTGAGCCCTGAGTACTGCATGATGGGAGAAGCTCCTGTCATGAGTCCCAGCTTCTGCCACCCTGGCAGTTTAAAAGCATGCAAATGAAAGTAGATAAATAGGTACCACTTCTTAGTGGGAATGTAACAGCGTTCGGGGCAGTCACGCTGGCCACATGACCACCAGAGTGGTCCTCGGACAACGCTGGCTCTTCGGCTTAGAAACAGAGATGAGCATCGTCCCCTAAAGTCGGTTATGACTAGACATTCATGTCAAGGGACTACCTTTACATTTGTAGTAGGTTTTAAGCAATGGCTATTGTTTATTTCAGTAATCCATTCCCTAGTGCCAGCCATTGACAGAGTGATCAAGTCAAATTAGAAAGTAGGGTCCAACTCATAAATACCATCCAGGACTACTTGAAATAGGAATGCTACTTCTTTCCTATTATCCAGGGATGGTTTCTCAGATAGGTGCTGGATGATAGTTATTTAAAATACAGGATCCAAATTTGCTTTGTAAATGGGGTTAGTGAGTAATGGGCAGCAAATGTGGCTTCTGTGATGTTCTTGCCAAACCTCTTTCTCCACTGATGATTCCAGCTGACACAAGTATCAGTAGCCTCAACGAAATTGTTCATGATATTGTTCAGTTCATTAAACTAGTTTAAAGAAAGCATTTTGGACTTTTGGAAAGAATTTTGTCTGCTACTCACACATACCAGATTAGCCATCTTTTGCTCTGCGTGTAGGCAACTGACCAGGAAGTTGTACTGTTAGAAGTGGAGGTGCTGTGCCTCTTTTCTCAGTGACATTTGTGTGGACTGGCATCAAGTTTCCATTAACCCTATTCATCAGTTTTTGTCTTCCTTTGTGTACCAGGGCTTCTACATCTTTTTGATAAGAGTTTATGTGGTGGTTCTCCCAACCTTCATTTGACATTGAGCCTCCCCCTCTTGGTTTGTGTACCCTTTGTGGGTGAGTCCACCATTCCTTCAATTCCACAAAGACAAGACGATCCTGTTGCCAGATGTCACTTTTCTTCTGAAAGTGGCTTCCTTCTTTCATTTGTCTCAGCAGCTCTTGCTCCTGACTTTCTTCTTGAATCTGTCCACAGATGATGAACTGGCCTGATGCACACTAGATGTCAGACATTTCCTCATCTTCTATGTTGATTGGACAAAAATCTTCAGAAAATCCACTAGACTTTTTGTCTGCTATGGAATTCATAAACAAAGTTGTCAGGCTTCCTTGCTGTGCATTACAAAGTGGGTCGCTGCTAAAGTCTTATTAGCCTGCCAGATTTCCAGAAAGCCTGATCTTTCCTCCATCTGTTCTCATTATGCTCGACTTCCTTAGTTGCTTACCACCACATGTATGTTAGACACCTGCTTTTCCTGGCTTATTGAAAAACCAGAGGAGAAGTCACTGAGTGGCTAGAGGGGATGGGTAGAGGTAGTGGCAAACACCTTGCTGAAATAAGGCAGAGTTCCAGTTTGCCTGAAGGAAGCAGTTATAAAGCCATTGCTGAAAATGGCCTCCCTCAGTCCCACCATTCTAGATTATTATTTGCCAAGTCTCATTCTGTTTTTGGGCAAAGCCCTGAAGCATATGGTGGCCTTCCAGCTGCAGGGGTTTCTGGATGATATTCTGGTTTCAGGCCTGACAGCTTTGGTCACCTTGGTAGATGGCCAATGCCAGGAACTAGAAAAAGGGAATGTGTCCCTGTTGGTTCTGCTGGACCTCTGTGGGGTTTGATACATCAACCATGGTATCCTTCTGTGCCACCTTGCTAGGATTGGGCTTGGAAGTACTGTTTTGAAGTGGCTCTGTTATTTTCCAGAAAGACGAACTCAGAACTTGGTTCTGGAGACTCCTGTTTTACCACTTGGCTGTGGGGCCCCTCTGGCTTGGTTCTGCTCCTCATGCTATTTAACAAATACATGAAACCACTGGGTTAGGTTGTCTGGACCTTTGGGGTTTCGTGCCATCAGTATATCGATAACTCCCAAGTATAATACTCCTTTCCACCACAGTCCACGGAAGCTGTTTTGGTGCTAAACTGGTGCCTGTCATCAGTAATCGTCTTGGTAAGAGTGAACAAACTGAAACTTAATCCAAACAAAATGGAGGTGCTCCTAGTCACTTGAAAGGCAGATCAAGGAATAGGGTTTCTGTCTTTGCTGGATGAGATGACTCTTCTCCTGAAGATGCATGTTTGAAGATTGGTTTTACTCCTGTATTCAATCCTGAGCCTGGAAGCTCAGGTTTCAGTGGTGGCTAGGAATCTATTTGCACAGTTAAGGCTTATGCACCAGCTGTATTTATTTCTTGAGAATCAGATCTAGCTAGAGTGACACATGCCTTAGATAATCTTATTTGGATTTTACATGCTTTAAATGGGATTGCCACCTTTGAAGAGCGTTAAGAAAGCTTCAGCTAGTTCAAAGATCTGCAGCCAGATTGCTAACTGCAGCTGGCTACAGGGAACATACAACTCCCTTATTGCAACAACTCCACTGGCTGCTGGTCCATTTCTGAGCGCCACTCAAAGTGCTGTTTTTGATCTATAAAGCCATCTACAACTCAGATCTAGGTTATTTGCAGAACCATGTTCTCCTTTATAAACATGCCTTTGTTTTGAAATCTGGTGGGGTGACCGTTCTTTCTGCCCCACTGTCCTCATGGGTACATCTGGTAGGAACATGGAAGAGGGCCTTCTCAGTGGCTGTCCCCTTCCCACAGAGATTAGATTCAACAGGTCTTTGAGCGCTGATCATTTAAGGCTAAGAGGCCTTGTACAGTGTGCTTGATTTTTAATCTGTTTCTTTGCTGTGCTTTTTAAAAAGATATACATTGTGTATTCCTGCGTGGCAGGGGGTTGGACACGATGGCCCTTATGGTCTCTTCTAACTCTATGTTTCTATGTTCCTAACTGGTTTTAATTTTTGATCATTTATTCATTTTTTAACTTTTGTATTTTGATTTTTAACTTGTTAAAATCTGTTGTAAGATGCCTTGAATCTTGAACTGGAAAGAAAGTAAGATAATATCACAATAGTAATTGTAAAAATACTAATAATAATAGATTAAACTTCAGAGCTTTATTATACAAAAATTAGAAGATTTCTGTAAATAAAATTTGTTAGTAGGAAAAAAGAAGTTGTCTTTTACCAGAAGGATGATCCTTTTAGACTACTTGTAAATTAAGTGCTCCTATTTGTTTTTCAGGTTGTTATGTTGGCAATGTACAATTTATCTCTGGAAGGAACCGGTCGTCAAGGTTATTTCAGATGGAAGGAAGATATTTGTGCTTTCATTGAAAAACACTGGAGTTTTCTATTAGGAAACCGGTAATGTCACTGGGCAGTCTTAAAAATGAAAATTAAATTGAGCAAAATTCCAAGTACAGGTTTGCTTCAGTTAATGAAATTGATGCATTCCTGAGCATTACATCTTTAACAGAAAATCTAGAACCAGAGGGAGAAATTACAGGGAAAGATTAGGGATAGATGCACTTGGTGACCATCCCCTGATATCACTTCGTGTTTAACTGCCTAGTCATTATGGCTGCCAGTACCCCTTTGATGCCTGGTTACTATTAAATCCCACATTGTACATTTTCCTTGGGACTCTATATCCCTACATATGCCACCCCCCACCCCCCAAAAGGGTAGTTCAAAATATTTCAGCCATGTTTTTTCATAGAATCATAGAGTTGGAAGAGACCACAAGGGCCATCCAGTCCAACCCCCTGCCATGCAGGAACTCCCAATCAAAGCATCCCTGACAGATGGCCATCCAGCCTCTGCTTAAAGACCTCCAAGGAAAGAAACTCCACCACTCTCTGAGAGAGTGTGTTCCACTGTTGAACAGCCCTTATTGTCAGGAAGTTTCTCCTAATGTCTAGGTGGAATCTCTTTTCCTGTAGCTTGCATCCATTGTTCCAGGTCCTAGTCTCTGGAGCAGTAGAAAACAAGCTTGCTCCCTCCTCAATATGACAGCCCTTCAAATATTTAAACAGGGCTATCATATCACCTCTTAACCTTCTCTTCTCCAGGCTAAACATCCCCAGCTCCCTAAGTATTTCCTCATAAGGCATGGTTTCCAGACCCTTCATCATCTTAGTTGCCCTCCTTTGGACACGCTCAAGTTTCTCCACATCTTTTTTGAATTGTGGTGCCCAGAACTGGACACAATATTCCAGGTGGGGCCTGACCAAAGCAGAATAGAGTGGCACTATAACTTCCCTTGATCTAGACACTAAACCTCTGTTGATGCTACCTAAAATCTAGCTGCCACATCACACTGTGGGCTCATTCAATTTATGATCTACTTGGGCTCCTAGATCCCTTTCACACATAGTTTCATTCAGCCAGATATCCCCCATCCTATATCTGTGCATTTCATTTTTCTGACCTACGTACAGTACCTTACATTTCTCCGTGTTGAACTTCATTTTGTTAGCTTTGGCCCAGCTTTCTAGTCTATTCAGGTCATTTTGAATTCTGATCCTGTCCTCTGGTGTATTAGCTACTCCTCCTAATTTGGTGTCATCTGAAAATTTGATAAGTATGCCCCCAATTCTGTCATCCAATTCATTAATAAAGATGTTGACTAGCACTGGGTCCAGTACTGAACCCTGTGGCACCCCACTTGTCACTTCTCTCCAGGATGAAAAGGAACCATTGTTGAGCATCTTTTGGGTGCAGCCAGTCAACCAATTACAAATCCATGTGACACTTGCCTTTTCCCCAGAACTAAGAATATGCACATGGCAAATGAAAAAAAAATGTTCAGTGGAACTGTTGAGGCAGGCTTGTCTGCTGTCCCTCTTTCTTTCTGTTTTGCTGTTTACGCATATTCTGTTAGGGATTCTGGAGGTATCTACTGTATGCCTTGCCTTGTGGTACATACAATCAGCTAGAGTGCGCTCCTTCTCTTTTGCAATTCAAGGTGTACAGTAATTCAGTGTTTATTGAAATCCTGCCACTGCAACCCACACCAAAAATCTGCGCTTCTCCATCCCTTCTGCACTATGCTCCAATGTCATGGCTACTAAAAAGACCCTTGCAGCTTAGGAGAAGAGGGGAAAATGGTGCTTGGTAGGCATAAGAAGACTTTTAAAAGGAGCCTTTGTCAGAGCCATTGTTAACGGAGGTATTCCTGTATATAAAGAATATAATCCATTTTCCTGACTAAGAGAATAAAAAATCAGTTTGTGTAACAAATAAAGGAATAAATGAATCAGTGAACCTGCTTTCAGATTCTTGCTTTGGTCATACACATTATGGCAGAGCAGACACATAGTGTGATGTAAACCTGGCTAGGGAAGCCATAAATTAGATAACAGGGTATATTAACATGAAGTGGCATCAACTCATCATCTGGAGTTGAACCTAACTTAGAAATCAGATGGGAGAACTATGGAGATAGTTACTCTTGGCCAAATTTATCTTACAAAGTTATTAGAAGAATATAAATGAATAATCTTCATGTAGGCTGTCTTGAATACATTTGGAACATTTCAAATTTAATCTCTAGAAAAATGAATAGATTCGTCAGCAACAAGCAATGGAGTTCTATTAATATTATTTTGAGATTTAGATTATGAAAGAGCCTGTGCATTATTTTATGTAAAAAGAGAATAATAACTGCAGATTAAAGGTGATTCATATTGCTAAAGCAGAATTCATACTGAATGTTGTTTTTTTTCCTGCAGATGGGGAGGCAGTCCTTATGATGGGTCTTGCTTCTCCCATGCACTTGCAAGGCAGGGCTTCTTCAGAATGTTGATCAAGTTGTTCAGCCAAAGTGGGAGAGATAGTCCTTCCCCAGTTCTGTCCTGCCTTGCATTGATCAGAATAGGGGTTTGCTTTGCTCTGATCTTAAGAGTTACGCTTGACGGAGTTGCCTTTTTTCTCTTTAAGAGAACACTACTTCTTTCCCCCCAGCTTTTCTACCTTAATGGGGATGGCTTAATAAGGATGGATCATGTGCATAGCCCTCAGGGATTCGGGTAGTAACTGGGCAGAGGCCACTTGGGGGACAGATTTGTCTTATGGGGCATCGGATGCTGACCTTTCTTGTGCTGCTGAGGTGTGTGAAGAAGGTGTGTGTGGGAAGAAGAAACGTGTGCAGCTTTGGCCGTGCAGGTGAGAGTTGTCTATGGCCCTGCTTCTGGAGCTCTGATGTTGGATTTCCCTTATAGAATGCCAGATGGTGGGCTTCTGGGAGGGAGGGGACTGTGGAGACCAAAATGGTGGACAGTTTGCATGTGAAGAGTGTAGGCACCAAAAAAGACAGCACTGTCCAGTGGTGAGCTGACTGCAGAGCAGTCGCTCTCCAGAGGCTGAAAGTGTACAAAGGGGCTTTTTACATTGGCAAGAAAGTGTGACATGAAGTTGCACTTTCCTTAATGCTTAGCAGCTAGACAGCAAGCCCCAGGTGTGCATTTAAAAGGTACAGGGCAGCTAGACTGAGGTTTTTTCTGTGGCTCAGCAACTACATGGGAAGCTGTCAAAACGCTACAAACACAGGCAGAGCAGCTACATGGGCGGCAAGGAACGTGGCTTTTAGCCGCGCTTTAAACATTTTTTTCCCTTGCTGGCTGCGAATTGCGCAATTGCACAGGTACATCATACAGTCGGAGCTTATCACATGGGGGAGTACAGGACCATTCCGAAAGAGGGAGAAAGTGAGGTCAGTTCGGAAATGCACATGATTACGCACAAGCTCATCACACACAAAACAAGAGAGCATCTACACAAAAAGAAAATGCAGAGTCAATACGAAAGAATTCATCACATGTGAACATACTGGTCGGCTTTCTGTTGCAAATTAAGGCATCTTGGGAAATGGTAGCAAAGGCTCATGGGAGTTGTAGTCTGTGTTCTGTCAGAGCATTATATTGAGTTGTCTTGAGGTTTCAGCCCTCTGTCCAGGAGGGATTCCCATATGTCCTCCATTCTTGAGCAGAGGCCCCCCTTTTCCAAGTTGACCAGGCACGTCCTCCTTTGCCAGGACACGTCCTACTTTTCCAGCCTTCTTTTTGAAGAGGAAGCAGGAGGGCCAGGCGTGCTCTGGCCAGGCTCTGGGGGTCTCTTCCTGGCTCCTTCCTTCCTCCCTCCTTCCCCGCTGCCTTCCTCCTCCCTTTGGCTGAGAGAGTGTGACTTGCAGGGAAGCAGGGCAGCGGAGGTGCTCCAGGTCCCTCCCCTTCTCCTCCTCCTCTTGCCAGCTTGCCCTGGTCTGGCTGAGCGCCTCCAGTGCCCTGCTGTCTCCCTAGAAGTCACACTCTCTCAACCAAAGGGAGGAGGTGAAGGAAGGTGCAGGCGCACTCTGGCCGGGCTCTGAAGGTCTCTTCTTGTCTTGGCACCTTCCCTCCCTCCGCACTTGTATCGCTGCCTTTAAATGGGCGCTTTAAAGATACAGAGCCCCATTTAACCGTTCAACTACACCTTAGCCTTTAGATGCAATAGGGGTGCTTTTTACATTGGCTAAAAGGGGCGGTCCAAACTCGCCCCTTCTAGCGGCGAGATGAGGCCTAGGCTGCCACACGGGCAGCCCCAGAGGCCTCATCCCGCCGCAACGACCCGCCGCAAAAAAGAGCTCCAGGATCGAGCTCTTTTTTTGCGGCGCGGGAAGGGCGCGATTGGCGCCCTCCCGCGCCGCCAGAGCGTCAAAACGTGTGCAGCGTGTCAAGATGCTGCGCACGTGATGACGCTTGTACGGCGCCACCGTGTAGACGCCGCCATCTTTAAATGGTGGCGTCCATGCGTTTTAGGCTTAGGGAGGGTGTAAAGGCTACGCCCTCCCTAACCCTAAATGCGGGCTTTTTAGCCCTAAAAGCGCCTTTTTTTGCCCGTGTAAAACGGGCCAGCAATGCTGCACCCTTTTTAAAAAAGTAGTGGGGAAATCAAACTACTTTTTAAAGGCACTTCTTCTCCCTTAAAACTCCAAAATAGTGTTTTCATGGCACACTTTCCATTTTTCTCATCTAAAGGCTGGGTTTTCATGCAGCCTTCAACACACCTCTTTTTGCCAATGTAAAATGGGCCAGCTCCTTTTTAAAGCACTTCTTCTCCCTTAAAACTCCAAAATAGTGTTTTCATGGCACACTTTCCCTTTTTCTCATCTAAAGGCTGGGCTTTCATGCAGCCTTCAACACACCTCTTTTTGCCAATGTAAAACGGACCAAAGTTTTCCTCCTCAGGAAGGGGGACAGACAAAGAAAGGGGTACCTGTGGTGGTTTCTCTCCCCTGCAAGTCAAAGAAAAAGATGACATGTTTCCTCTGTCACTTATTTGACCGAATCTGAAATTTTGGTCTCTTTTGTTGTTTCAGATAAGGAAGAGGGAGATTTAAATGCAGTTGAGGGAGTTGTTTCTCCAGAGCATGTTTCTGTTAGTCTGACTTCTGAGTCAAGAGGAGTTCCCTACCCATCTCAGGATGATGGAAAAGACTCTTGTGTTTAACTTTTGCAAGCTAGGTGTTTGCTGGTACTTCTCAAGGGATGCCAGAAATTAGATCTAGGGCTAAGCAGGAGTCCTGTGTGGCACCATTCCCAGAGGTTATTGCTGATGTTATGGAAGAGTGGTCTCACTTAGATTAAATTAAGACCTCTCCATCCTATGCTAAATTCCTTTATTCCCTACCTCCTGAAGTAATGAAGAAAATGAAGCTGCCCTTCATTGATCCTCCCGTGGTTGGGGTTGGTTTTGGGAACCTTTTTCCCTCCCAAAATCCTGAAGATAAAAGGTTGGAGGCTTTTTTGTGTAGAGTTTATGAAGCTGCAGTTCATGTCATCTGAGCTGCTTTGGTGACTTTATTGTTTGCTAGGGCCACTATTAGGTGTGCCAAGGACTTGCTTCCACTGATTTCTAAGCAGCAGACTAAGCTCAGGTGAGGTGTCAGTAAAATGTAAAAGGGTTATGCCTTTATGGTTGATTCTAGCCAGCTCTGTGGGCCTGGATATGGCAGCATCTTTAGTGGAGATTTGCAGGGTAGCCACTTGGACTTCGCAGTTCTCCTTTGTCAGGCATTATAAGATTGACAGATTTGCTTTTGCTGGTGCATCCTTTGGATGCTGTTTTTGCAGCAGGTTCTATCTGTACCAGTGGGTAGGGGGACCATTTATACTGGTCTCAATGTAAGAATTGCCTCCCCAAACTGCAGGAAAATGGGACATTGATACTTACAGTGAAGGCTCCTTTTCTGAAGTAGTGGGGAGGAAACACTTCCTGCCCTGGTTGCAGGGTTGACTGGCTGATTGTTTTTTGGAGCTGCTGGCAGTATTTTAATGTCTGTTCAGAGCCTGTTATTCCATCACTGAGGGAAGGGGCTAGGTATTCCACTTAGGATGAATGTGTTGATTGACATTCTGAAGAAGCCCGCCCTCGGAGGTTTGTAAGAGGAGCAAGATGCAAAGTAAGGATTCCCTTTCTACTCCTGTAGAAAAGGAACTTTCACATCAAGTATCAATATTCTGATTTGCCTTTAGCCATAATAGCTGTTTGCCTGGCACAAACCACTTCTGCTTGCAGGGAGCAGCAGAGATGTAATACTCTGGAAGTTTTGAAGGCATGGGGACCCCCCAAATTTTCGATCGCGTCCTGGAAATTTTTGGAAAAAATGGAAAGAAATGTGATATTATCCTTCATTATAAATTGAAAATCACTTTTTAACTTTTGGAACAGGAAATATATGTCATCACATCTTGCATATGCTGCATTATTTGGGGATAGAAATATTTTGTTATAATAGCAGTTACAGAGAGGCCATAGGCATGAACCTTGAAAGGTCACAGATATGAGTACATGTGGAACGGACACCTGTAACTTTGTGGTTGTGAATTTTGCTACTTCCTCACCTCCATCTGTGTTTATTTCCTTTTAAAGTCACAGGCAAAGGTTTGTGAACCCTAAGCATTAAGCCAATCTTTCTGCTACCTTCACCATTGTATTTTCCTACAGTTGATCCTATCCTAAACTCCCTGGGGTTGTCCTGACCTTATCAGTGCTGATTAAATCAGTGTCACTACCATCAACCAAAATATTCCTTTTGTAACTCTGAATTTAAAACAATCACCCAGGGATTTCTGGGATTCCTGGAAAATCCATCCAACTGCCTCAAGACTCTATAAAAAGCCCCCTTAAGCAGGAATGCTAGCGGATTGCATTATTGATCCCTCAACACAGGCTCCTCCCTCCCCATGTTTCAGGCAGCCTTGTTGAGCCACTGTTACTTGGAGCTCTACATCTGTACTGGTATAGTATTGCCTTACTTCAGCCTCACTGTGCACTTCTTCCTTTAATTTCATTAATCTTGTGTGCACACTTGTGTGAATGCTGTTGCATGAATGGTGATTTTCCCTTTTGCTGTTAATAAAACCATTGTACTTTGCACCCTGAGAGTTCTAGTTCTTGAATCTGTTATATGTAGGTGAGATCCCAACTATTGCTGCCACAGCCCTCTCACTACTCTTAATTGAGCTAAATTAATTTCCCCATAAAATACAATTTGTGGATGCCCTTTTGGGACTCCCTGCAATTTTGGTAACAAGAGTCGGTCTTCTGTCCACAGATTTGTCATCCTTTGATTCAAGTATCCATATTTTTTAAAAAGGATAAATTCCCAATAGCAAAAATTGATTTTGCCATTTTATATAAGGGAGACCATTTTACTTTGCCATTGTATTTAATTGGACTTGAGCATCCATGGAATTTGGTATCCATGTGGGATCCTGGAACCAGCAGATAACAAGGTCCCACTATATCCATATTGTGATACAATTATGTATTTTTTGACATAATATAATGTTTGATACATTAAAAGTACAGTTAAATCAGACAATAATTACAAACTCAATTCTCTTTTAAACATTTAAAATTTTTGTCACAAATGGAGCTACATGGTCCAGAATTGTAAGGAGCTTCTGTAATTTGCCACTTTATTAGGTGCAGGTATAAAATCAATAAAAATAGGAGAAATTGTCAACATTAATAAAATAGAGAAAATGATTTTGTCTCCTTGTGTCTCCCATAGTGTCAAGAAGACATATAACACATTTATTTCCATAAAAATTACTGAGAAAAAGATATCAAAAGGAGGAATTACAGTGATCAGATGCTGTACGTTGTCTTACATAAAAGGCTTCCTGTTGTGTAGTTTTTTGAAATAATTATATAACTTTACTATATAATTTATATGACTATACAGTGCACCCACATCATATGTGGGTGCCTTTTACGTGGCTTTCAGCTTATGCTGAAAGCCCCTCACCATTTCCTTAATGGCGCGCATACCTCAAGCACGAGCCCCATTATTCTCAATGAGGCTTGAACATAGGCGGAATTTGCCTTATGCGGCGAGGTCTGGAACAGATCACCTGCATAAAGCAAGGGACCACAGTATATATAAAACTATATAATTATATATCATATATAAATTATATACAACTATATAATTTTAACCACCATAGCACTGCCTTTCCATGTTGATGGGGTTGCGTGCTCTTGTCAGGCAGGAGGTTATGCTGACGGTAGCAGTATTGTTAATAGGGTCTCCCATGGGAGACAGAATTTGTTGAGGTGCCAAAGGAAATGTGTCAAACTGCAACTGGTCAGCAGTAGTGCAGGGAGACACTGGTCAAGGATCTCTCAGAGACAACTACAGTGGCACAATTATTACTGCTTGTTAATACTGTGCAGAAGAAGGCAATAGTAAACCACTCTTAAAACCTTTTACCTTCAAAACTGTTTTGAGACAATCAAAAATGAAATAAGAGGACAAATTATGCATAGTAATGTGGCTAACAAGCCAAAAGAATGTTTAGTTGTAGATGTCCTCAAGGGAAGGTCTGTAGTTGCACAACGTGTAATGTTAGAAGCACAAATTATGGAAAATTAGACATTGTAAAACAAGAAATAAAACATAAGCATTGCAGTACTTGAGTGAGCTAAAGTGGACAGGAATAGGATATTTTCAGTCAGATAATTACACTGTGTTCCACAGGAAATGAACATGAACATACAGCAATTTATCTATACATATGCATAATGTTTTGCCAAAAAAAATTTTTTTTGCCTAGAAATAAAAAAAAACCTTATTAATAAATTAATATTTGAAGGTCCATAGCACAAAGCTGTTTGCACCTATTGGTCTCATAATGTGTTA
This sequence comes from Urosaurus nigricauda, assembly GCA_034509955.1. Lineage (NCBI taxonomy): Eukaryota > Metazoa > Chordata > Lepidosauria > Squamata > Phrynosomatidae > Urosaurus > Urosaurus nigricauda. The sequence continues at coordinate 135,846,624 of JAOEGL010000004.1, forward strand.
GTTACTATGACTGAAAATGCCATCCAGTTCTAACAAACAAAACCAGAATTGCTTGTTGATTTCTAGTTATATTCAATGGGAGACACAGATCCCTTTAGCTTATTGACAGCATTCTAATTCCATACTGAAATTGAAGCGTGCTTGATATAACTTTGCCAGCAGTTTCAGCAGTGGGCAGTTTCAAGCTACATGGAATAAAAATTTTGACAACTTTTTGAACTTGCAGGTCAGAACTTTGCCAAACTAGTTAAGGAGTTCTTTCCTTGACAGAGCTAAATAAAGTACACCAGTAGTTTTTATCAGAATTGACAGAAATAAACTATATACTTTTCCAAAAATGGGAGAAAAAGGAGGATGTTTTAATTTTAGCACCTTTTAACTTGTTATATACCTAGCAATGTTTCTACAGACACTCATGCTACCATCTTTTTCCCCCCCAGTTAGTCTCAAAGGTGCTACAAGATCCCTTTGCATACAGATTTGAACTGTCAAGTGCCATGATTAATATGTTGCTAGTTGCAGGTTGTGCCCTAGGTTGTTTTTTTTTTTTTTTTTGAAACACTTGTTCCATGGGCATCTTTAACTTGATGGTAAAGGCTACCATTGAATGAGGAATATTTTTGCATAGTATAGTTTCCACTAACCCTATAATGAAAATGATTTCTCCAAACATTTGAGGGGGTTCAGCTGCCATCTGGATTTTCTCCCATAAGCCACAGAATATCTTGGGGAAGCCCAAGTAGTAACTGGTTGTCTCCTGACTGCAGTCAACTCTCTTTTACATTTTACTTTCCTTCCTTTAATTTAGAAAGAAGACATCTACTTGGTGGAGCACTGTTGCTGGTTGTCTTTCTGTCGGAAGCCCTCTGTATTTTCGCTCAGGGGCTCAAGAATTTGGAGAACCAGGGTGGTGGAAGCTGGTTCATAATAGGCCCCCTACAATGAAGCCTGAAGGAGAAAAGCTCTCTGCATCTGTTCTAAAAGCTAAAGGTAAAGTTGGAAATTATACACAGCTTTCCACATTTAAGTGGTGAGGTAAGCCTAGCTTTGAAACATACTTGGGATGGGAATGTATGTGAGGATTTGGTAGGAGTGAGAGAGTCAGTTGCATTTCTCTCTACTATTGATCATCTGTCAATCTCAACTAATATCAGAATGGTTTACTCCAAACCTAGAAATGCATGTGTATTGTAGGTGACATTCCTGCATGGGATAGGTGTTTAGTGGGAAGGAGAATTCAGCTTCTTTCATTTCCCATCTTTTTCCTGCTCTGTTATCTCCCCTGACGTGCTTTACTTTCATCTCTCTTCTTCTTCTTCTTCTTCTTCTTCTTCTTCTTCTTCTTCTAATAATAATAATAATAATAATATAATTTATCTAATAATTCTTATAGACCATTAGATTCATCTAATTATCATCACTCAGCACCACCCCTACACTTTTCTCCCTCTGTCTCTTTTATCTTATCACTGTTTTTGCTTTCTGACTCAGTGCATATGACAGAGAGTTTATTCCCCCACTGTTAAGCAGTCTATGGATTTAAATATGTTAGCACCTTTTCGTATATAGTGGTGTTGCTTTCTAAATGTTGCTTTTTTGTCTTATTTTTAAAATCTAGGTTTATGTTGTATTCCTTTTACATAAGTACAGTCAGCTCTTCATATTTGTGGGGGTTCCATTTGGGAGCCCCCCCCCCCCCAGATTGCAAAATCCATGAGACTTCAAGCACTGTTGTTTCCAATGGTGGCGTGATGCACGCATGACTTGTTGGCATGGCTGCTTGCATGTGCAGCCACTGGGGGAAACGGGGCAGGGCCAACTGCAGATGCCCCAGTCTGTGGATGCAAGCCCATGGAAGAAGAATGGTGACTGTAGATGTCCTTGCCATAGACCTAAAGTCAACATTCACAATGCTTGTTAGAAAAACACACTGCTTATTCTCTAGCAGGTTCAAAAACATCGTTGGATCCAATAATTACAGTGGAGGGGCTTAGAAAACGAGTGAGTCGTAATCCAGTAGAATCTGCCATGGAACTGAAAGAGAAGAGGTCACGTACTCAGGAAGCCAAGGACATTAGGAGAGCTCAGAAGGAGGCAGCAGGCTTTCTGGACAGGAGTACATCTTCCACACCAGTCAAATTCATCAGTCGGCGCCGGCGTCCGGACGTTATGCTTGAGAAAGGGGAGGTGGTTGATTTTTCTTCCTTGAGTTCCTCTGATCGAACTCCTTTGACAAGCCCTTCTCCGTCTCCTTCTCCAGACTTCTCTGCTCCTGGAACACCAGCTTCACACTCAGCTACACCTAGCCTGCTCTCAGAAGCAGACCTTATTCCAGATATAATGCCACCCCAGGCCCTGTTTCATGGTAAAGGCAACTTTAAAGTTTCCATGTCTATTACACTATAAGATCTCATTTACAAAACCAGTTTTTGACCATTGTATTGCTGTTGCTGGTTAACCTCTATGAGAAGTACACACATGACTAAGCACTATTAATTTTCAACTATGAGAATCATTGTGGTATCTGAGTAATGTAATTATTAGTATATAGACAGGCACTTATCAGTAATATTGCATTATTGATAGTATTATTAACTCATTTGAACCATCATCTCTCTGAGGCTATACTGATCTTTAAGCCTACCTATTCTTTATTTCTTTTTTACAAGGATGTAACTGAAATTATTTTAGATCCATAACGAAGAAGGGATCTGGTTCTTGCCATCTTCTTCTACTCCAGTTACCATTTTAAAACTACTTTTCCCTCTTTCTCTTCAGTGCAGGGAGTGGAAGGTTAGTACACAGTGGAGAAGATTTCCTCTCTGGCAGTTCTAGTTCAAAACAGCAACTCTCTGTTGGTGAATACCATCCATGTGGATTTGGTTCTGGGCCTCCACACAGATGAGAAAAAAGAGCATCCTCCAGCTCCATTACAGTTAGTGGATAGTGACATACATGCCTTTCTATTAACAGTAGTGAATTAGGTTGATCTGTGAATGCTCAGATTAGGAAGAACTTCCTGACAGTAAGGGCTGTTCGACAGTGGAACACACTCCCTCGGAGTGTGGTGGAGTCTCCTTCCTTGGAGGTCTTTAAGCAGGGGCTGGATGGCCATCTGTCGGGGATGCTTTGATTTGGAGTTCCTGCATGGCAGGGGGTTGTACTGGATGGCCCTTGTGGTCTCTTCCAACTCTATGATTCTATGATTCAGTTAGCGGATGGATAGCCCACCGATATGGTTGGCCCACTAATAATAGAAATTTCCACATCAGAATCTTTCAGTGTTAATACTGGTTCTCTATCTATGTTGGCATAGACATTTATAGAATACACCATTACTCAAATCCAAAGCAGCTTTCAAAATAGACTGAATTTCTACTCAGTGTTTCCCTTGGATTTCTTGCTTCCCCTAATTAACTCACTGGCAAGTTATGTAGGATCAGTTACAGTTCTTCTCTAACTTGTAAAATGTGGCAAATACCTCCCTAACACTCCAGTTCTGTGTGCCTCAATTTGCTGTTGCTGTATGGAGTGTCAGCCTGCTGGAGAGTTAACTGTTGAACTATTTAAAAGCCTCAGACTATATATTGAAAATGGATCTGTAATCTCTTGATCCATCTACCACCCATTTATTGTAGGTTCCTTTTTATCATTTGCTAAATTGTAATATTCAGATATTGATTTCTGGACTAAGTTTGAGTAGTGTGCTTTGAACTGTAGCTGTTTGATGATGAGCACAAATATGGATCATGTTAAAGTACTGACAGTAACAAACAATCATATGGACTATACTTTAAATTCATATATGATAAATGATAAAATTAAAATAAATAGATAAAGCAATAATGTATTAAAATTCACTACTAAATTACCAAATATAAAAGCCATAAACTTCATAGATAGTACCAGATTAAAACTCTTCTATTCCCCTAAAAAAACAACCCACATCTAGTAAGAAGTCTATTCTCTGTTAAAGACGATAGTAAATCAGTTGCTGTCTCTCATATGCACACTTTTTTGCAGGCAGGCCTCTTTAAGCAGGAGAGATTGGGAAGGTACTTAACTATTAATTGAAAGAGTATCCCTAAATCTAAACCACTAGCCCAGATTCATGTCCAAGACTGTCAGACTCAGCGTCTTCTAGTTTGTGCCTCCTCTTCCTGCTTTTCTAAAATTACTGTCCTCAGTCACGGTGTTCATGCAACCAGATTTTCCTCCATAAACATTAAGATCTGTCTTTATCCACTAGATGCTTTAGATCCAGATTATAGTTGGACCTGCGTTAATGAGAGGGGTTGTTAGAGATACATGTCTCCAGAGTCATCCATTACTCATACCATTAGAGCACACCAGCTGGGTTTGTAAAATACTTCAATTAAATTCCAGTCATTTCACAAAAATTCCCATTTCACCAAAAATGGAAAGTCAGGCAAAAAGCTGGCAACTAGTGACCCACCCAACCACCTTACCTGTATCCTGGCAATAAGAAGTCTGAATATTTGAACTTGCAGAATATATATTGAGGCAAAAACCACAACAGCAGTGTAGAGAATAACTTGTAGTCTGTTTAGATTTGAGTTCCAAGATAGTAACTGCTTCAGCCACTGAAACAAGTTAACTTGCAGGATTATCTTCATTCTTCTCTACCTTCTCTTTTCAATATTAATTCAAAGTATGCTGCACTTTACTCCCGGTGGGGGAAAAATGTGATCAGTCAGTTGTTAATATTCTTGAGTAGACATTTCTCAAAAGAAAAAGATAAAAATGATAATAGACTGTTCCAGAGAGAAGGTAGAAGCTGTTTGGGGATTTCCTTTCTCCCCATAGTTCAAGCATTATAATTTGGACTTCTTCCCAGTCATACTAGCCAAAGCAGATAGGAGCACTGGAGATGGGGGAATGTCCTCCCCCATCCACAAAAATATGCTTCAGGAACAAAAGCGCAAGGTTCCTCAGGTTACCTGTCAATTAGATTTCCCATTTTTTAAAAAAATTGGATTTGGGAGAATTAATGGAAGAATCTAGTTAGGCCAAGATATAACAATTCTGCATATAATAAGCCTGGTGTAGTGGTTTGAGTATTGGGTAGCAACTCTGGAGACCAGGGTTCAAATTCTCACTCAACTGTGGAAATCCCCTGAATATTCTTGGGCAATTTACACTCTTTTAGTGTTAGAGAAAGGAACAAATCTTACCATGAAAGCTCCCTGATAGATTCATCTTGGGGTCACCATAAGTCACAAGTGTCTTGAAGGCACACAACCATAGCAAAGCCATTGTATCAAATTTTTAATGGCATCCCCCACCAGGCACCTTGCTAGTCAGGTACCCAGTCAATCCGTTTTCCCCCCTAAGATGTCTCCTAACAATCTCTTTGGCTTTCTGGATTATTATAAAATTTTTATCTCCACAATGATCTCTGTTGTGTGTGTGGTGTCAGTCACATATATGCAATATTTAGTTCCTGTTAATCCAAAGACATCCCCCCCAACAAATATGTATGTACTAGAGAAATGTAACAATCATTTTCTTTCCTATAGACTAATTCTCTTCCTAAAGCAGAATGATATTTTATCTGAGGCTCAAGCAGGCTTTAGAGAAAGCTGTTCTCTTACTGACCACTGCTTGGTTTTGGCTCATCTTGCAGAGAAGTATTCAAGTTCTATGTCCAGCAAGATTTTTGTAGCATTCATGGACCTAAAGATTGCCTTTTATTCCATCTTGAGATCTAAGATATGGGCTAAAATAATCCAGAAATTGACAGACACCAGACATCTGAGCCTAATGAAGGCATTCTATAATAATAGTCAACTACAAGTAAGGTGTAGCTCACAGGGATATCTCTCTGAAGATATATTCAGGTTGAAAGGGGTGAGAAGGTGATGTAATCTTGCTCCCATCCTATTCAATCTTTATCTGAATGACTGTGAGGTAGAAACGATGGATGAAAATGAAACGCACCAGATTGGGCAATAGGAAAATCCCACTCTTACTTTATGGTGACGATACTGAGATTCTTTCCTGATCTGGACTGGGGCTTAAATGCCTGTAAGAGAAATACTCATATTACTGCTCTAGGAATGAACTTACAATAAATGCTACAAAATACAACATTTTGGTTTTTTAAGTAATTACCATCAATGCAGATGGAGTATAAATGACTGTCCTTTGGCACCAATTAAAAGTTTTCAGGCTTGTTTTCCATCAGAAAGATTCTTGGACTCCATAGAGATCACTAGTGCTGAATGGATCCTTAGGCTGTAAAACAGGTCTCCTAAGATTCCACGAAAGGAAATCAGTTAGTCTCACCTGCCATTTAAGGTATTTAATGTGAAGATTGCATCCCAGCTGCTCTGTACAGCAGACATCTGGATAGAAGTTATACATTCTGAGGTTGATAGTTTTCAAGCTACATTTTAAGGGCCCTCCTTTATACTCTCAGATGTGTTCCTTATTCAGTTCTGTTGTTGGAAACAGGAGGAAGTCTCTACAAACACATTGATGATATTGGTAAAACAGTGGCTCAGAGTATTTGTTTTTAAGTGTTGTAAAGATCTACTAGGCCACCTTGCTTTGACAACCATGCTAGCAGGTGGCCCAAGTTTATTGCCCAAAAGGTGGCTTCTATTGCATTTTCTCCATCTTTTCTGTCTAATCTGGCTCTTAAAATGGAGTCAAAATCTGTCAAACAAAGATTGTAGTCTTTGTAGTCTTCAGGCTAATTCTGCCTCATCTTGTCTGCCCAGTGCTTTAAATGTCTGGTTTGTTGCACCCTTCTGATGCACTGTCTAGTTACATAATTTGACTGCAAACCATCACATACTATTTAATAATGGCAGATGCAATACTTTCCAGTCAGAAATACTCGTTGGGAGGAATGCTGGGTTGCCCACTTCTTCAAGACTCTGCCCTTCTGGGTCTCATGTGGTTGAAACAATGTCACATATTCTGTTATGGTATACCTTCAGCAGTCAGGTCCATAAGCAATTGATCTCTCCCCTACTGAGAAACCTCTACATGCCAGGCTGCTCAGAAAAGTTTTGTGTTAAAATTTTGTTAGAGGATCTATGTTCAAATGTATGTCAGTCATTAAATTCCTGTCAGTGGTCATTAAGATCAGAGACAGAAGTATCAAAAATTGACCAGGATACTACATAAGAGCAATTCAATCATACTGTGCCAATAGTACAAATGTGTAATTATATTTCTCCTAACATACTTTGATTTTATATTTACATTTGTAGTGTATTTTATTCACCTACATTCTACATTGTTATTTTATTTTTTAAAACATATTTTTCTTTATTCAGTATTGTAAATCTTGCTGCTTACACAGTCATGTTTTTGGACTGTAAATAAATAAAGTATATTGGGCATGGAAAGTGAGATGAAAGGTGAATTAGAGACAGTTAGTGATTCCAACCTATATCGATATCCTTTCTTTTCTGCTTATATTAAGCTTATTGCCTCTGCCTTCTAGTAGGAGAGGGCTTAATCTTTTGTTGTCTGTTTACCATTTTGCTGACAGTCTAGCTGTCAACTAATTGTTATATGTACACCGCTTGGCACATCCTGTCAGTATGAATTCAGAAATAGATCTGCAGTAGGAAAGCTTAATCACCAGTTTTACTATCAGGCTTTCATGGTGCATTTTCCTTCCTGGATTAAATATCCTATTCATTATAGGGCTGGATTTACTTTTCTCTCATAAGTTCTTTATGATAAATCAACTTTGTTTAGAGTGGCAAATGGTGAAGGGGGTAATTGATATGGTACTATCAGACTTTAGTATTATAGGAAAATTACTGTGTATTTTTCACATTAGTGCTGCAGTTTATGAATTGATCTATATACTTTAAAACTACAGTATCCTAAAGAGCATCTGGTTTTATTGCTTATAGTATCACAATATTTTTGACTGTCATAATATATTGAAAAGAAATGTTTTGTTACATTTATAGATGATGAAGAGATGGAAGGTGATGGTGCCATAGACCCAGGAATAGAATATATTCCACCATCCAACACATCAGCAGGTATGATCCGGAAGAAGGTGAAGATACCTGAACAGATTAAGCAGGAGCTGGAGAGCGAGGAAGAAAAAGTAGAAAAACTGGAAGGTGATTCCGAAAACTCTGATAATACCCGCAGAGTCTTTCCGGACCAGCGTAAGGACAAACGGAAGATACAGCTGGTCCATAATAAGTCCACTATGCCCAAGTATGCTCCTGTTAGTATCTATGAAGAAAAGCTTCTTCTGAGAAACTTGGAAGCATATCCAAATGCTGTGGCTATGACCCCTGAGGCCCGGAGGTTGAAGCGCAAGTTGATAGTCCGACAGGCTAAACGAGAGAGAGGCCTACCACTCTTCGACTTGGACAACATTGTGAATGCAGCTGTTCTCCTGATTGATCGGATTTATGGAACTAAGGAGGGAGACAATGTTCCTTGTTTGCCAGCAGGTTATGCAACGTACAGAACTACCAGCCAAGACTTCAGAATCTTGGATCGATACCAGGTTAATGATTCTAATGCAGTCATTTTAGTGAATGAGGATAGTCAGCAAAGGAAACAGAAGCCTTCTTGACCATATAGTATACTTCTAGGTGGTGTTTGCTGTTTCTCTGTAAATCAATGGTAGATGTTAAGAGTAGGTGTTACTTGCAAGACTTTCTACTTCTAAACCTCACAGCCAGTAGTTGGAGCTGGCATACTCGTGAGCACATGAAGCTTCCTAGTCCCGAATAATAATGGCTCCCAAGCACTCCTATACAGGAGTAGTCTTCCAACTGCCTGACATAAGCTACTGCACAAAGGAACCTACCATGGTCACGCAAATAAAGGAGGAGAGAAGCACCCTTCCCAGCAGTGGAAGCAAAGGGCTCAGGCACTGAAAGAGTGTCTGTTAAACTCTCCATGTTGTGTGGGTACATTGGGACAACCATGCTTCCAATAGGCTAGTTCATAACAATTATTATTGTTATTCCAGTCTCCTCCCAAATATGTGTCTAAACTACATATCCTTTTCCTGGTGGATGTCCTATTTCTGCTTGCCTCCCTGGTTTATGCCAAGCCAGAGGGGATACTTAATACTTAACCTACTTACGTAGCCTCCCCGATTGCTTCTTGTAGAGAGGCGGGATATAAATTATTATTATTATTATTATTATTATTATTATTATTATTATTTAACTTAAGCGAGGAAGACGTAAGCCTCAAAAGACACATGAAGTCTCTCCTTTCTCTTTCAAGGTCTTCCACTGCTGTCTCTATTCTGGCCAGAATATTTTTGTATGGGTGTAGCAGTTGCTAAAAGTGATCCCAATCAGCAGTGCCAGTCTAAGATACAGGTTCAAAAATTGTCCAACCCCCTCTCATTGGTGTTCAGATTTGTTCAAAGTCTAATTAGCAAGGAAACTAAGGTCTGACCCAAGCAAAGAGAGAAATGTTTTCTTCTTCTGGAATATTGAAGCCTTGCCCAAGGTGGGTGGGATTGCCAAGAACAAGTCTTGTTACATTTTAAACAATTTCCCCTCAGATGGACCTGTTACTCTGCTGGTCTTTGGCTTAGTGATTCCAGAGCTCTGGGTAAACATTCAGCCCAGCCTTAAGAGGGCTTGATTGTTCAATCTTTCTGAAAGACTTAGTACTTGTCTAAGAATCCATGGAAGCTGCATCTTAGCAGAATGTATTTCTCTACAGGTGTTCAAATACAATAGCTAAATGTTTATTCCCATTGTTGTTATAAGATTATTCAGTGTATGTATGTGTACATACAAGTCACTGTCAACTTAAGGTGACCCAATGAATTTAGTAGGGGTTTCTTAGACCAGGAATACTGAGACATGGTTTTGCTAGTTCCTTTTGGAACGTCTGGATACAATTACTGTTAATACAAAGTGCATCCATGCATTTTTATGGACTCAATAGTGTCTACAAGGAGTCCATGTTAACCTAATCTCCCCTTTACCTAGCCATGGCAATAGTCTTTATACAGGTATATAGATGTTTCAGTAAAAAACAAACAAACAAACAAAAAAACCTTTCTCCATCCTGGGTAAAAAAATCTTTTTTGGATCAGAGAAAAACAACTCACCAAATAGACTAAGATAAACAAACAAACAAACAGTGTACAGACTCGACTGAGAGGGAAAAAAGCAGCAGCAGTGGTCAGAAGAGCAGACCAGAGATTAAAAGTGTGGTACATAGCTATAATTTAAATCTGTTGTAAAACAGAGCGCCTAAAAACAATCCATTGAAAAGAAGGTGATGCCTAATTCAAATTTAAAATTAAAAAAATGGAATAGTTTCTAATGAAGAGAGGAAATTGGTATAATTGGTATAATTTATCCTACTTACTTAACAGTAGGCATCCAATCCAATTTCCAGTTTTCTAGCATTACTCTTTGAGTAGTTAAGGGTGGTTTTGGCATGCGGTGCTGGAGTGAAAAGGAAATTCACAGTACGTTTTGACTCAGCTTGGTCCCATTCACTGCTAGAATGTGCCTCGTAACCTTCTTCTCAGATTTGAATTTGTCTCTTAAGCTGAAAAGGTTTCCTATCCTTGGTTTATTGAATGGGTGAAGATTAACTAGACACATTTTACTGTTGAAGTATAGATTTGGAGCTGTCTCCAACTCCCTGAATCAGTAACTGAAACTAGTTCTTTCTGGAAAGGTATTGCCACGATGCTTGGTGTTATATATCTAACTGCATTTTGTTCAGTTAATTATGCCCCCAGACTGTGGGAAGGGTCGCTCACAGAAAGGCCACACACAAAATAATTTGTATAGTAATATCTTACAAACGGTTGTGGCAGGTAACAAATTTTTACGTAAACTCCCATCTGTTGAAGAAAATTAACATTAACAGTAATTTTTTTAGGACTTTGGAAGCTAATTCTAGGTAAATTCTTGAGGAGACTTGGCAAGTGGCAAAACATTTTTGCACATAATTGTTGCTGAGGTCATTTGTATTCACAATATCTTGTTACTGTCTTGTTAACTGCTTTCCTAATGTGTCATTTTTCTTGATTTGTAGACTAAATTGTCTGCTGTAAAGGGGGTTCGACAAACGGAAACAACATTTCTATGCCGACTTGTGGGTTCAGAAGATGCCTTATCAGACCATAGCATCATCAGTCCCTATACCTCTCGGGTCTTAAAACCCTATATCAGGTAAAGATCCCTAAGCTGTTGTTTGGAAGAAAACTACTTTTTTTCTTTCAGATTTATTAAACACAGTACAGGCATGCCTCAATTAAAGCCTCTTACAAAAAAGCTCCCTTTTAACAGTGTTTTCATGCTCTGCAGCCTCCCTTTTCCTTTTCATTCTCTAATTAGCTGGATGTTTCTAAGCAGAGTTAGCATTGGAAAAATACGAAGTCAGGCTGAAGAAACACGAGTTCAGTGTCAGGTTGTAGCAGTGTGTCTGCAGTACACAATTAAATAATGCTTGATCTGGCAAAGGATAGGCTTCTACTCTAAGCTATATGTACCTACTTACAACAGGTGAGGTAAACAGCAGCTGCATCCAGAATCCCTTATGAATCACGTGTAACCAGCAATACAGAGGGAGAAGGGGAAAACAGATTTACTTGCCTCACAAACTTGTTGCACCATTTTTAAAAAGCATACATCTTATCAGTTTAGACACCAAAATGTAAATCATAAGAAAAGTGAAAGCTGATGAAGGGAAAAAATGTCTTCAAAGTAACGGCCAGTGCAGAGTAAGAGCTGCAGCAATTCTACAGTCCTGAGCTGAAATCTGGAAACTAGTTTTTTATTCCTTAATTTAAACATTAAGTTAAGAGGGATTATATGACAGCAGAGTTCAAGTTAGAAAAAAAATGGAGCACAACCCTGTCATCTGCTGCTGCTGCTGCTTCTCCTGCTCCTCCTCCAAATTTATTGAATTATTAACAGGGACATGCTCATGGAATTTGCAGATAACACCAAATTAGGAGGGGTAGCTAATACCCCAGAGGACAGGATCAGATCTTAGAATGACTTTAGATTAAAAAGCTGGGTCCAAATAACAAAAATTAATTTCAGCAGGGAGAAATGTAAGCTACTACTGTTGGGCAGAAAAAATTAAATGCACAGATATAAGATGAGTGACACCTGGCTTGACAACAGTACATGTAAAAGGAATCTAGGAGTCTTAGTAGACCATATGCTTAACATGAGTTAGTGTTAGTGTTAGTGTGTAGCTAAAAAGCCAATGCAATTTTAGGCTGCATCAATAGGAGTATAGTGCCTAGACTAAGAGAAGTAATAGTACCTCTCTGTTCTGCTTTGGTAAGACCTCATCTGGAATACTGTGTCTAGTTCTGGGCATCACAATTCAAAAAAAAAATGTTGACAGATTGGAGTGTGTCCACAGGAGGGCAGCCAAAATGGTGAAGGGTCTGGAAACCATGCCCTATGAGGAGAGTTCAAGGGAGCTGGGTATGTTTAGCCTGCAGAAGAGACTGTTAAGAGATGACATGATATCCATGTTTAAATATTTGAAGGGTTATCATATTGAGGATGTAGTAAGCTTGTTTTCTGCTGCTCCAGAGAACAGGACATGGAGCAATGGATTTAAATTACAGGAAAACAGATTCCACCTAAACATAAGGAAGAACTTCCTAAAGGTAAGAGGTGTTCAATAGTAGAACATGCTGCTGTCTCAGAGGGTGGTGGAATCTCCCTTCTTTGGAGGTTTTTAAACAGAGGTTAGATGGCCATCTGTTGGGGATGCTTTGATTCTATCTTCCTACGTGGCACGGATGGCCCTTGTAGTCTCTTCCAACTCTGTGATTCTGTGACATAATGTATCCATTTTTAAGAGAACGAAAAATATTTTAGATGCATCTCTTAACTTCATTCTTAGTTATATGTCCCTTCTGATTTGAGCACCTTTTTTGCTGAAACAATTTCATATGTCCCCCCTTCCCCCAAAAAGCAGTTTATTTTTGTGTTACTAAATTTATGTGAAAGGTCATTTTTACAGGTTGTCTTATAAAGTTCATAAATCAAGGCACACTGAAATGTTTATTTAGCAGGATTAAACTATTTAAAAGTGCTGATACACATTGCTATAATAGATGTACTGTTATTAGAAAACAGTTCTAACAACTGAAGTCTCAGCATCTTTGTTTCTTGCAGTACAATAATAGCATCATGTACTTGTCTGTGATTTGTGCATTTTTCTGTATGATTTTTTAACATTTGAAGTTAGGATCCCTAGTCTTATTTGCTTGAATTTGTATTTGCACTCAAATATATCCCAGTATGTGATTTATGAATGTATCAGGTCCTAAATCAAATGGTTAATCTTAGCTAGAATAGGCCTACAGAATCAGTAGAAGTTACACATGTGTCGGTTTACTTAAGTTTACACTGATTGTCTTGGCCTAATCTAGTTGGGAGTCTCCTAAACTGCCATTTTACAGTTGCCTCTGGTGATGAGATTCAGGCAGCAATAAAGGCATGCTCATGCCCATTCTATATGTACTTCATAAATGTCTTAATATCGGGCTTGACGATTAACTACTCTTGTGCTCTAATATTGTGTTTATTCCTTCCAGACGTGATTATGAAACCAAGCCTCCCAAACTTCAGCTGCTGAGTGAGATTCGAGCCTATTCACACAAGAATGATCCCAACTGGACTGCAGAACCAGAAGCACCCATTGATTATTGCTATGTGCGTCCTAATCACATTCCCACAATTAATGCGATGTGTCACGAGTTCTTCTGGCCAGGTAGAGTTTATGAGATAGTGTAGATCAGTGGTTCCAGTGAATCCAGTGTCTGTTGCTATTTTCATAGCTCTGTTGGGAAGGAGTTCTTATGAAGCAGGGGGAAATGGGAGTCACCTTCCTGTTTTTTTTATCCCAGACTAGAAAAATCCAAGAGCAGGAATCTGTTCCTGTTGTGTCCACTAGTCACTTAAATTGTATAGTATTGCTCTGAGTAACTTCCTTAAATTTCTGTTGAAGAAACTTTTCAGGTTGACAGCAGTTCCTCCACTGCAGGGAGTGACAGTATGAAGATTGTGCTCTGTCTTTTGGTCTGACCACAACTATTTGAACTTTTTGGCCTGTCATTCTGGGCCTCCAGTGGAAAAATGGACAAGCTTAAATTTTCTTGCATGATATTTTGATTCCTATTGAGGAAATGAAGAGATAGACAGCTCGCTGTAGGAGGAGCACAGCCCTGTCAGTGACAAAGATCATATGTACTCAACTCAGTGTTTCCATTATCTAGGCATCATCAGTAATACAATGCAGCAAAGAATACTTCTTTGTACTGAGCAAAGAATAAGTGTACACTGCATTCAAGTAATGCAGCTCTCTGCTCTGTTGTCTACTGGCCATACTTAGGTATAGTTTGGACCTAATGTTGTAGATGAGACATCACCTCATAACACTTCTAGATAATTGTTCACCCTCCTCAAAGCAGCAAGGTGCCTTTGTCAATCTCACCAAAGCACATAGCTTCCCTAGTGTAGTTGCATCAGGAATACGTGGATTGGGAACCAGATAAGAATGAATATCATTACCAACTCCAGTCTGTCTGGGTGGAAAACCTGGTACAGAGAATGTTTTTAATTTTTGCTTTGGTCCAGTCTCAGTCTTCTTAATCTAAAACTTTTATAGTGGGTAAATTCATACAATTCTAGACATTACTCATGATTTACTTCAGCAATGCATGCATCAGCAAGCAGTATTTCCTATAGGCATGCTGTTTCTCAAATGAGCAGAACTAGTCTATCAAGCCCTTATATACTAAAAGGAAAGGGCAACCTCCACCGAGCCTTGCATCTTTACCCTCCAGAGAATGGGTGCAATTCTGTTTGTAATATGCTATGCCAACATGGTAGATCACTGTAATCCCTTCAAAGACAGACTACCTGTTTTTTCACCAGAACAAGGTCAGAGGGCTCCCTGCAACCCAGATGAGGAAGATTCTCTATGCCTTCCTTTGGCTATCCAGATTTCCTAATTATTTGCCTTACAGACCTATCCTGTTGATTGCAAGACAGGCAGTTTGGCAGTTTGAGGCTCAAGTGAGTTCCCATCACTAGTCTTGGCTTCTACCAGCCTAGCAGTTCAAAAGTATGCAGATGCAAGTAGATAAATAGGTACCACTTTGGTGGGAAGGTAAATAGCATTCTGTGCAGTCATGCTGGGCACATGACCACCAGAGTAGCTGGCTCTTTGGCTTAGTAACGGAGATGAGCACCACTCTCTACAGTTGGACATGTCTTGACAACCTTGTTAAAGAGGAATACCTTTACCTTTTCCTTCCCCACGGCTAATTCATCAGTTGTTCAAAACTAAAGATCCTACCGTTGTTGAAGTTTAGTCCAGACCTCTTCAGCAAAGGCTTTCTTTTCTGTCCTCGTAGTTGATACTGTGCTAGGAGCCCTCTTGTAGAATGTACCAGTGCATCTACAATCACTTCTCCATGTGGTGCCAGAACAGCAACCTCTGTCCCCATCACTCTCAGTTGATGAGATGTTAGTTTGTCAAGATGGTCTTGAATTAGATCTCAAGCCTACGTAGGCAGATGATGACTCTAGTTTTAGCTTTCATCCAAAACACCAGAGACAGACTCCCACTAAAGTGTTTTTTAAAGATGATTACAAATTTTGCTAGATCCTGCCCCCACGACAATGGATAGGTCTCCTACCTGATGGTTCAATGGGTATATGCAGCATTAACCAGGCTGTTGTCTGAGTCTCTTAAAAGAACTTTTCCTGTTTGTTCTTGTTATTAAGTCAGTTTTTCTAGTGAGTGTTACTTTTTAATATTAGAAATTCATCCTCATATGCTGGTAAAATTGCAAAAATTTTGTAGTGCTGTCTGAGCTATGTTTTTCAACTAAATCTCAGCCAATATTGAATGTATTTGTGGATGGCACTACTTCTCTCATCACCAACCTGTGATTGTTCATGAGTCTGCTTTTCTCACTCCACAGGGATTGACCTGTCAGAGTGCCTGCAGTATCCAGATTTCAGCGTGGTTGTCCTTTACAAAAAAGTCATAATTGCCTTTGGTTTTATGGTGCCAGATGTTAAATACAATGAAGCATACATCTCTTTTCTTTTTGTTCATCCTGAGTGGAGACGGTCAGGAATTGCAACCTTTATGATTTATCATCTTATACAGGTAGTTTGAAAAATAGTTGTTTTTCTGATCCATATGAGGTTTTCCTTTTATTTTAAGAACAAATGCAAATAATACTCAAATGTACTCAAGTGCTTGTGCAGCTTATAATTTATTGTTCAGTTATTTCTTCTATAATGCTTTATAGATTTGTGGAAGAGGGAAAAGACATGCCCTACAAACTGCGGAAGCATGTAGTTTATGATTTAGTCACTGCTTCATCGTCACCATAACAGCAGACAGTCCTGAATCCCTAAAGATACTTAGCAGCTAGCACCAAGTAAATTGATCAAACTGCATCAGAATTGGAAGCATAGTATTTTGCAGACCTATGGCCAGGTTCCACACACAGACAAAACTGCACTACACTGTTGTAGTGGTATGATTCCACTTTTACTGCTAGGTCTGCCTCCTGTGGAATCCTAGGATTTGCAGTTTAGAGAGGCATTTTGAATTTTCAACCAGAGTTTTTTTAGGTTTCACTATTCCAAGACCTCTGGTACAAACAACATTTGAGAATGTTAGATGTTTATTTACTGCATGCCAGTGCTGATATAGAAATCAATACAAACATACTCCTACACTAACAGCTCTATTCTAAGCACACTTACAAAGGCCCAGTGATATTCTACATCTTTATCAATGACTTGGACAAAAGAATAGAGGGCATGTTTAGCAAATTTGCAGATGACACCAAATTAGGAGGAGTAGCTAATACCCTAGAGGAGAAGATCAAAATTCAAAATGACCTTAATAGATTAGAAAGCCGGGCCAGTACTAACACAATTAATTTCAGCATGGAGTAATGTAAGGAACTGCACTTAGGGTGGAAAAATGAAATGCATAGATGGAAGTTTTAACAAGACTATGTGTGAAAGGGATCTAGGAGTACTACTGTAGAAGACTACAAGTTGAACATGAGTCCACAGTGTGATGCAGCAGCTAAAAAGGCCAATATGATTCTTGGCTGCATCAACAGATGTATAGTGTCTAGATCAAGGGAAGTAATAGTGCTACTCTATTCTGCTTTGGTTTCTTTCCTCTTAAAAACAATCTGTCATGATAAGTGGACTGTTTAGCCAAGGACTAGCAGACCTTGCTCCAGTCTTTGGCTGGACTGCACATCTACCATTATACAGCTATTTTTTAAAGTAGTATAAAAATGAACCTCTTCCCACCATGGCCTTGTAAATGGTGAGGAATGAAGACAGTGCCACAAGGTCATCCTTGACAATTGTCCTTGCCCTGCCCATCCTTACAGCTGGGAAAGGGGATTTCCCCCTCCCTTTTAAGACACAGTTGCAGCATGAGAATGAAGCCTCTGCCCAGTCACTTTGCCTGCCACATGTATCCCTTGCTAGGGTAAACGGCATGTGCAACTTCCCCAATTGAACTGCATTTTAAAAAAGAATAGGAATCCTTCTGCCTCCACCCATACTAAGTGAGCAAGGACATCATTCAGACTGGGGTAGAAGCTGACTGACAAAGTGTAGGTGTTTATGCAAGAGCATGCATAGCATTACCTCCAACTGTCTGCCCCATTGTAAGTGGATAAACCAAAAACAAAACCAGCCAAACAAAAAAATTTGCTTCTCAAAATATTCAGTTGCTTGGGTATTTTTTTTGTTTTGTTGAGTAAATTGCAGTGCTGTGGTAATTGCTCAAGTTTCAAAGCCAATACCTTCATTAGAGTCAATTTACGCATTACAAGGAATGAATATGAGAAATCTTTCTTCTCTTGCAATAAGATTGTTTGGATTCAGAGCATCATACCATATGGTATGTGTGATCCGCATAGCCCAAGTTCTAGGAGAATCCTGTATCTTTGAAGATGTTCAGACCATCCCTAAGCGGCGGCCTGCAGCCACCTCCAGCTATGCCGAATCGGGGCCACAGCAACCACACACCGCAGCCCCAACCTGGCCTTTCCAGGGTGCAAAAAGGAGCCGCAAAAAGTGGCTTCTTTTTACACCCTGGAAACGGCACAATAGCTTTGGCGCCACAGCTTTTAGGCACTCCTTTGGCGTTGCATTGTGTAAATTATATGGAGTGGCACGCAGTGTCACGCCGCCTTGGGGGCACCCTGACTTCGCACCCAGGCCAACCTTAATGGCAGGCTGCACAGCCCCTTTCTCTCTTTGTAGTGCATGAGCTGGTTGTACCATTGTTATCATTGTTGTTTTATTCCTTCATTTTCCTCATAATGTTTGATGCAATTTTTGTTTATTTTTGACAGACTTGCATGGGCAAAGATGCAACCCTTCACGTCTCAGCAAGTAATTCTGCAATGCTGCTATACCAAAAATTTGGATTTAAAACGGAAGAATACATCTTAGATTTTTATGACAAATACTATCCTTTGGATAGCAAGGAGTGCAAGCACGCGTTTTTTCTCAGGTTGAGACGATGATATAAGGATTCATTGGAAGACTCATGGAAAACCAGTCGCTAGAAAAAGAATTAACTCCAGTGTTCCCATTATGGACATTTGTAGTGCTCTGTTGCCTTTTATGCGAATAAATTCAGTCTTTGACATTTTTTGAGAATGGTAATTTTTAACCACCCAACAACAACAACAACAAAATCCTGAGAAATCATATAACCTTAGAGTTTTCTTAGAGTTGACAGGGTCCACAAGGACCATCCATTCCAATCCCCTGCCATGCAGGAGTACATAAAGCACTCCTGGAAGATGCCCACATACCATCTGTGTAAGTATCTCCAAAGGAGAGTCAACCCTCCTGAAGCAGCCTATTCCACTGTCAAAGATTCTTGCAATAAAAAGGTTCTTCCTAATGTTTACATGAAATCCCTAAGAGAGAAATACAGACACTTGTTTATTGTAAAACAGAAATGGATAGAAACACATATCCTTTAAGAAGAACAGTTCAACTAGTAAACAGTAATGTAGTTCCATTGTTTAATTTCCCAACTTTTCTTTGTTCAGTGTTTTAAAAGTTCTTGCATCAATCACTTCAGGTGCTGCAAGTTTTATTAGATAGAAACATGCTTTCTAACCCTCAAAATTCAGATGTGGTATATACATTTTTTTTTATAAAAAGCTTGACACAATAAATAGTAGCTAGTTGCATCGCAGTAACAGAATGATAACTTCAGTTGCATGAGTATTTGAGTCAAAAGGTATGCTGAAAATATCAAAGGGAGTCAATACCTTTTACAGAAGGAGGAAAGAAAGCCATTTTATCAGGAGAGAGCAAAGACAGAATTGCCCTTTCCATTCTGTTACCAGAATTGCTGAAGTATGTTGCAGCAATTTCATTTTGTCACACTTCAGCTGGAAAAAACATAGCTCAGACAGCACTAAAGTGTGATTTGTTATCCCAGGATGTTTATTTAAGGTATAGTATATAGAATTGTAGTATATTTGTTTGTGTTGTGTTTTTGTTGGAATAAAAATACTTGTGTTTTTTTTAAAGAAAGGATTTGTTTAACAGCAGCAATAATATTGCTTGCTTAAATTTGGAAATGAGTTAAAGCACCAGCAATGGAAGAATGGATTAAGGTTTTTGAGTTAGCTCAAATGGTCAATTTAACCTGGGTTTTAAAGAATATGCCAGCAGAAAACTTTTTGAAAGATTGGAAACTATTTGTGGAGTCTTTGAAAAGTAAGATATTTAACAATGTAATAACAACCTGTGGCTACTAATGTTCTTTTAGTAGGATTATTTCTATAATGGGTCCTAGGGCAAATCAAGCCACAAACCTCCCTGGAAGTCAAAATGACAAAATTTAGGCTGACATATTTTTGACATATCATGAGAAGGTATGACTCACTGGAAAAAACAATAATGCTGAGAAAGGTGGAGGGAAGTAGAAAGAGAGGAAGGCTGCATGCTATATGGATGGACTCTATTAAGGAGCTCATGGGTATGAATTTACAGGAACTGAGCAGAGCAGTGAAGGACAGGGAGCCTTGGAGATGTCTCATCCACATGGCTGCCATTGGTCGAGAGCAACTCAAGGGCAGTTAAGAATGATCAAAAATGATAGAACAATACTTTTCTTCCTCTTTTTTTCTTTTTCATTTCATTATAGTTAGCATTGCAGGGTCAAAGCCCTAGTGTATATTAGTTTTCTGTTTCTCTCTTACTTTACTCTTCTTTCTTTCCTTTCTCCCGCCCTTCTTTTCTTCCCTTCTCCAGTTTCTTTATCTTTGATTGTATATTATTTTGATTATTTGATTTGGTTGTGTTAAAAAATTAATAAGAATTAATCTTTCCAAAAAGGGAGAAAGGATTTGTTGGTCCATTGAATCATCCAAATATAACATGGCTAAAGTTAACCGCATGGATTTTGAGCACAATTAAATTTTAAAGCTAGGATACTGTGAATCAGTAATGGACACAATTTTATTGTTTCAAAGAGAACCAAAGCATTTTCTTTGTTTTTTATTTTTCTTTCATTAAAGCAAGTCAAAAACACAACAAAATTCAAACGAACACCATAAAACAAAGGACAACATAGATTATCATAGCACTACACATATATATTAGTTTTCCAATCATCAACCCCCCCAAAGCATTCTCAAAATAGTTTGGCACAGGGTATTACTATGAACAGCATTTCAATTGATAATGTTTTTGAATTTCTGCACTATGAACAGTACTTTCACTTGAGGATCAAAATCTATCATCATACCACAACAATAAATGATTCCTAAGAGAAGCAACACTGAAGGCTCCAAAAATGGCACACAGATTTACTTCTTGAGATTTAAATCTAAGGCCACAGAGATGAATGCAGTGTTTGAGTTGCTATCAGAAACATCATTACACTTTGAAAATAACATTCTTACTGGCTATCACATCTACCAGGAGAGTTTCAAACTGGCAGACGCTCAACTAATGAGAATTTGTATCATTTTAAAGAAGACAGTTTGGTTCTAATGTTAGACTCTTCCTTTCTAACAAAAACTCTGTTCACTGGCTGAAAATCTCAAAACAGTGCATTTGCTTCCTTTTTGCTCAAATCCAAAATATCCAACAGAGAAAATATGGCATGCATTGGATGTGCATAGTGCAGTATAGTTTTATGTCAAGAGAATAAGAAACATTAGGTACTGAGGCACTTTTCATATTATTTAATCTAAGAATAACAAGACATAAAGCTAAAAAGAAGGTTGATTTCAAGGTGGATACGAGTGTGTATCCACCTATGTTATAAATTAGAGAATAAACCAGTTAATATTTGGGCCCACTCTGAAAGATCAGTGGCAGCTACACATGCATATTATTTAGCAACATTGTTAGAGGATATTTGTGAGACAGTAGGATAGAAGGTCATTGTTGGACCACAACTCTGGAGACCAGAGTTCAATTCCCAGCTTGGCTCTGTGACCCACTAGGTGACCTTATGCAAGTCACATGCTCTTGGCCTTAGGGGGAGGCAATGGTAAACCTTCTCTGAATACGCCTTGCCAAGAAAACCCCATGATAGGTTGCCTTGAGATCACCAAAAGTTGGAAAAGACTTGAAGACATACAACAACAACAGGATGGATGCATCCCTCTCTGATGATTAGGCACTATAAAATGGACAAAGAGCAGCAGAAGCAGCTTTCGGTTGCTTTTTTAAAGGATCCATCTCCGATGATCAGGCTAGTTACTTACTGTGAATGCTCCCAAGGAGGAGGGGGAGCGAAAAGGAGAAACTTCTATTTACTAATGCCTGTCTCTTTCCTGCGATACTGAGTCTTTGTTCTATCCATTAAACTTACAATGACTTCTGGAGGAAAAGTAACGAGATAACGCTATTGAAGGCTTGATAACTAAACTGAAAGGAGACAGGAGTCTTCTGTTTAACTGAAAAAGAACATTGCCTAGGAATGCTGGCATGATGGAAACTCATAGGTAAGTAGACTGCTCCTCAAGACCGCCAAGAATGACCATTCATGGCTAGTACCAACCTCTCATTTTCTACTCAGGGGGAAGACTTGTTAAACTACCTCCTGCTTAAAGCAGAGATTTGACTTCCCTTTGGTGTGGGGACATTTTCAATATTACATTTGCTTGTAGATTCCAATAGTAGGATACATAAAAATATTGTCCTGTAAGACAAAGGCAAGGAAATACAAATAACTTAAATTGTGCTATGATAGCAAGCATGGTGTAGTGCTTTGAATGTTGGACTAGGACTCCAGGAGGCCAGGATTCAAATCCCCATGTGGCCATGCAAACCCAATGGGTGACCTTCGGCAAATCACATTCTTTCAGATTTAGCAGTAGACAATGGCAAACATTCTCTGAATAAATCTTGCCAAGAAAGTCAAAGTAACCAGAACAATAAAAGTAATGCTGTGGAGCAATGCTTTGCTAATATGATTGCTAAACAAAAACAGGAACCTCTGCATAACCAGCGCTTAAACTTGAGTGTGTATATCTCTCTAAGGAATAGACAATGATTTGTGTCAGCAAGATACTGTAAACTGCATGGAGCAACACTATCTTGAGCCTGAACCAGGTGTAAATTCATAGGCATAGTTCAGAGCACAACAGAAGCACAGTTGAGTCACTGAACAGTTTAGCTGACCACACCTTGCAACCATCAGCCAGAGAAAGAATGGCTGCATGAACCATTCACCTGTAAAGTTAAGTGATCTCACATGAATCATTAGTACAGTTAGCCTTACATATAACTAACTTTAAAAGCCATATAAACCAAGAAGAAAATTTCCATAACTTTGGTCTTCCAAAAAAAAAAAAAAAATGGATTCTGAAACTATTGAGATTAGCAGTTACTTGGGATGGAGTAAGTTTGTTCATCTTCCCCTATTCTAGCTTACTAGCAAACAAGGAAATTATTTTGTCATTTCCAGTCTTCAGTGCCAAATTGCAAGCTGATAATCCTCTGGCATTCTTCTTTTTAACATCTGCGTTACATCTGTGGAGAGAACATCTTTTTTAAGAAAAGAGCCTAGTTGCTAGAACTATAAGGAGAAAAAAAAAGGTTTCCAAGGCCAGAATGCCATATTTGAATGGGTGAACTTCACTTTCTGATTATATTCCCTTCCAAATCAAGGACTTTCCATATGCTTAACTTACCCTAACAAAGCTTCAGTGCATTTCCATCCTTTCAGACCAAGCAAGAGTGCTTCATGAAGAGCTGTGTTGTTAAGTCTATATGTGGTAGGGGAGGAAAAAGAAATAAGATAGAATAAACAGAAGCCATCAGTTGTAATACAAGTAAAAAACAAACAATCCAAAAAACAGCTTCATTTTTATACTGCTTCATACTGCCTAAGCAGTGTCTAAGTGGTTTACAACTGTAAGCTACTTGCCCCCAACCATCTGGGTACTCATTTTAGCAACCTTGGCAAGGATGAAAGCCTGAGTCAAGCTTGAGCTGGTATTGAACTTGCAACCTTATGGTTTTGAGTGAGTGGCTGCAGTACAGGCATTTAACTACTGCGCCACCAGGGCTCCTAAAGAATCATAGAATCATAGAGTTGGAAGAGACCACAAGGGCCATCTAGTCCAACCCCCTGCCATGCAGGACCTCCAAATCAAAGCATCCCTGATTCCCCTGAAGGGAAGGTTGTTTATAGGTACACAGCAACTAAAGCAGCAGACGTTAATCTTTTCCAGAACTAGAAGCTATGTTTATTGCAACCCATGAAACAGGCCAACTTTGGGGTTATCTTTTTGTTTCTCCTCCACTCTGTTTAGCATTCATTCTTTTTCCACTTAAATTTTAAATAACAACAAAAATGTTGATACAAGGTTAGTCTCTAACGCAAGTTGTCAAAGGACACCATACTTTAAAACAATAGCTAAAAACAGCCTACTAAATAATATGCTTTTTGTGGGATGCCGTCCCCCCCCCCTTTTTTTTTGGATAATGGTAATTGCCTCCAACTAAAGGGGAAAACAATGTAGCTTCTGGAAACAAGAGGAAGAGACAAATGCAAAGGCTACATTAAGTTTCCAAAGCTCAGGGGAATCCGCAACTTAATGATAAATGAATAAAACTGAAATGCCCATTAGGGAATGGAATTTCACATTTGTACCTATAGTGTTGTTCAGTGCCTATCTGATACCCAGCTACCAAATGTGTCACTGATGGTGTGAGGTCAATTTAGCCATTGTTTTTACCAGTTTGAAGGGAGGTGAACATTTGCACTTGGAAGCACCAAGGCACACAAATACATGCACAGAGAAAACCTAGCTAGCTTTATCCTAAGCTTTTCTTGCTTAAGTACTGATCACAGAACCGTTTTGTTACTGTGCCTTCTTATGCCTTCTCTACCAGCCCCAGTATTTATCTATTTGGCCTGGCATACAATGCATATATATTGGACTACATCAGTGGGTTTGGGACTAACACAGTGGTTGTTTCTTGCACAATTTCATAGCACCGAGTTGGTCTGTGCTACTTCAACCTGATCAACATACTGAATTATTTCCCCATCACAGACAAGTACGCAAGTGCCATAAATCTCAACTAGCTTGGCCAGTGGTCAGGGATTCTGGGAGCTGAAGTCTTAAATAGGTGGAGGACTGAGAGCCGTTGGTGTAAATCCCGTCATTTGGAGTTATGTCCTCTGAATAAATCTTGCCAAGAAAAGCCCATGAAAGCTTCACCTTGGGGTCACAGTACATTGGAAATGACTTGAAGGCACACACCACGCACACATACATTGATTGTGATCCTGGTGCTAAATGGCTACTAGATATAGTAGTGATGGGGGACTTCAACTCCCCGGATATTTGCAGGAAGTCAAACTCAGCCATATCCTCAAGATCTAGAAAATTCCTCACTTGCCTCGAAGACAATTTCATTGTCCAAAAGGTGGAAGAGGCAACAAGGGGATCAGCTATTTTGGATCTGATCTTAACCAACAGGGAAGACCTAGTTGATGGGGTGCAAGTGGTGGGATCCTTAGGTGGGAGTGACCATGTCCTCCTGGATTTTGTTATACAGAGGAAAGGTGAAGCTAGGCATAGTCAGACACGCATTCTAGACTTTAGGAAAGCTGATTTCAATAAACTTAGAGAAATACTGGGGGTGATCCCATGGTCAAGAATACTAAAAGAGAAGGGAGTTCAAGATGGAGGGGAGTTCCTCAAAAGGGAGATACTAAAGGGACAATTTCAGACAGTTCCAATGAGGAAGAAAAATGGGAGATGTCTCAAGAAACCAGTATGGATGACTAAGGAACTTACAACTGAGCTAACTTTTAAACGGAGCCAGCACATGTAGGGATAAAGTCAGAAAAGCTAAAGCGCAAAATGAACTCAGGCTTGCTAGAGAAGTTAAGAACAATAAAAAGGGCTTTTATGGATATGTCTGCAGCAAAAGGAAAAAGAAGAAAATGGTAGGGCCATTGTGTGGTGAAGATGGCAAAATGCTAACAGCGGACAGAGAAAAGGCAGAATTACTCAACACCTTCTTTGCTTCAGTCTTCTCAGAAAAGGCAAAGGGTGCCCAACCTAAGGATAATGTGGCAGAGGACAGAATAGGGGAATTTCAGCACAGAATAAGTAAAGAGACAGTACAGGAATACCTGGTTAATCTAAATGAATACAAGTCTCCAGGACCAGATGAACTACATCCTAGGGTATTAAAAGAACTGGCAAATGTAATATCAGAGCCATTGGCAATAATCTTTGAGAACTCCTGGAGAACAGGAGAAGTCCCTGCAGACTGGAGGAGGGCAAATGTTGTCCCAATCTTCAAAAAGGGGGAAAAGAGGATCCCAACAATTATTGTCCGGTTAGTCTGACATCAATACCAGGAAAGATTCTGGAGCAGATAATTAAACAGAGAGTCTGTGAATATCTGGAAGATAATTCCATAATCACAAAAAGCCAACATGGGTTTCAGAGAAACAAGTCATGCCAGACAAATCTGATCTCTTTTTTTTTTTTTTATAAAATTACCAACTTGGTAGATGAAGGGAATGCTGTGGATATAGTATATCTTGACTTCAGTAAGGCCTTTGACAAGGTTCCCCATGACATTCTTGCAAACAAGCTTGTAAAATGTGGACTAGACAAGGTAACCGTTACATGGATTTGTAACTGGTTGACTGACGGAACCCAAAGGGTGCTCAGCAATGGTTCCTTTTCATCCTGGAAAGAAGTGACAAGTGGGGTGCCACAGGGTTCTGTCCTGGGCCCAGTGCTATTCAACATCTTCATTAATGACTTGGATGACAGTATTGAGAGCCTAGTTATCAAATTAGCAGATGACACCAAATTAGGAGGAGTAGCTAATACCCCAAATTAGGAGGAGTAGCTAATAGGGCGGAAAAATGAAATGCACAGATATAGGATGGGAGACACCTGGCTGAATGAGACCACATGTGAAAGGGATCTAGGAGTCCAAGTAGACCACAAGTTGAACATGAGTCAACAGTGTGATGCAGCAGCCAAAAGGGCCAATGCAATTTTAGGTTGCATCAATAGAAGTATAGTGTCTAGATCAAGGGAAGTAATAGTGCCACTCTATTCTGCTTTGGTCAGGCCCCACCTGGAATACTGTGTCCAGGTCAGGGCACCACAATTCAAAAAGGATGTGGAGAAACTGGAGTGTGTCCAAAGGAGGGTGACTAAAATGGTGAAGGGTCTGGAAACCTTGCCCTATGAGGAATGCCTTAAGGAACTGGTAATGTTTAGCCTGGAGAAGAGAAGGTTAAGAGGTGATATGATCGCCCTGTTTAAATACTTGAAGGGATGTCACTTTGAGGAGGGAGCAAGCTTGTTTTCTGCTGCTCCAGAGAACAGGACTCGGAACAATGGATGCAAACTGCAGGAAAAAAAGATTCCGAGTCTCCTTCCATGGAGGTTTTTAAGCAGAGGCTGGATGGCCATCTGTCGGAGATGCTTTGATTGGGAGTTCCTGCACGGCAAGGGGTTGGAGTGGATGGCCCTTGTGGTCTCTTCCAACTCTAAATTTCTATTATTCTATGATTCTATGGCAACATTGTACAATTGAGCAACTAAAGGAGTACTAGCAATAACAACAGGGCAGACATATGCTTTGCTTGAGAATGTGCATCCCCATGCACAATGGCACTGTACTTTCCTGACCCTGAACTGAATGCTGAAGTGTGCATGGGACAAAAATGTCCAACCACTTCCACTGGTGAACTTGCACATCGGCAAGACAATGACAGGATTCGAGCCACTTTATGCCACGGTAGAAGAATATATATATATAAAAATAAAATTCTTATATTAGAATAAGATCCTAGTAAAGCAAGTTGCTGAGATAGAAGCATAAGCCTCAAAGTATAAAGGCATGTTCAGACTGTGAAGGAGCCAATTAGATTTCCCCTTTCCGATACAATATTTATAGTTCAACTTGTAAACTAACAGATGCCTTTTGCACATAAATATTAAAAAAGTAGAAGAGCACGAAATACTTGAAGATGGCTGACGTACAATCCTGACTGATGGTCAATGTCTGCACCTTTTTGTACAAGAACAGGAATAGCCTCATGATGATTGTTCAGGACTGCCAATGTTAAAACCGGTTGGTCATCATTATTGGTGCAGTTGGGGTCAGCACCCTAGGATATAGAGAAAAAAAAAGACATTCAAATATTTTATTGTTTATTGATTGTATATCCCACCTTCCTCCCAATATGGCATCAAATATGAGACCCAAAATATTATACAGTAGTTGGATAATTCAATGTGAATTAGGGGCTTAAATAAAAAAAATAGAGTACAGGAAGAATTGGCTACGGTCCCAAAGAATTATACCTTTTAGAAGTTATCTCAAGTAACAGGCACAACAGGAATCAGTACCTACAGGATCAAGAGCCAAATCTGGATGAATTAAAAATTATTTATATATTATATTAAAAAAACTTCATCCATTCCATATGTTTCAAAACTGAAAAGGCTGCAGAGGTATCTGTGTGCACCTGAAGCCAGTTGGGGTTGCTGGATTGCTTTTTGACAACCTGCTTCCATGCCCTCCCTTCCCAGTATAGAGCTCAGGCTCTATAGGAAACCATTAAGAACAAGGGGAGGACAGGCAAGGTGTACACCAGGTGTACACCAGTCTGATATCTTCTCTCCTAACTACTTGCCAGATGGATGCCTATTTAAGAAGCCCACCACAAGCTAACTGTAAAAGTCCCACCAGATATCGTATGGGGCAGGCAAAAAGCAAAAACAAAGACAAAGCAAAACAAAACAATCAATCAAAAAACAGGTTAAAAAAATCTTACCTGGCCGCAAGATAACCAGTAATGTTCACACTGCACCGAAGGCAAGTGGGTGGGTTACGGAGATCTGGTGAAAGGAACTATGTGAGGGGGTGATGGGCCCTTAAATAGCCTCCCTCTTTGGTCTCTTTGGTTTACTTAATATACTGGCCTGTTTGTGAAGGTTATTACAGTATTTTGATTTTCTTGTTATACAACTGCTGCTTCCAATACTATTCTTTGTTGCTCACACATCTGTAAATATATTACTTTGAGCTTATTTAGTGTTTATATACTCTGCTCCAAACTGTTCAACTTCTATTTACTTTTCAACTACTTGGCTGGTTGTTTTCATCTTTCCTTTTTCCTAGAAGCATTCAGGAGTGACAGTTTTGATCTTATTTTAGATATTCCCTAAAAATCTCAAAAAAGAAACACAAAAATATAATTTAGAAGTAGACTTCCAGTCATATATCTTGGTTTTTGATGTTTTAAAAATATTTCTGTTTATTTTTGTTTTGTTTTTTAAATGTAGGGGGTAGAATTAGTCCTAGATATGTAGACTTGCCCAGTTTTGGTCTGCAAGATATAAACTTGACATTTTGGTGAAAACTCTGAAATTAAAAGAGAAGCTAAATCAAAGTGTAAAAAAATATGGCTCTGTTGCTTCCTGCAGCTAAAATGATACTGTATTTTGGATAATATGTTTTTCCCTACCCTAGTGATCTTTTATTAAAAAAGTATAGACTGCTGGGAAAGTAACAAAACTTTACCTCATCAATCAATTGTTCTATCAAAAAGGGTTCTCCATGTCCTTCTGGACCCACCTCCTTCAGTAACTGCCTTGACTCAGACTGAAAAAAAGAAGAAATCAAACATCAAATAGGGACTTTTCTGTTAATATAGGTCTAGGTCAATTGTTTTATTTACCCACGGAAACAATTTCTGCCAACAATGCCAATTCCTAGAAAAAAAAGAGGGGTACCGTAAAGTTTTAATTATCACCTTTAACATTTTTTGAAAGAAAGTTTGTTTCTATTTGTAGTTGTTCACTTATTTCTATGTAGTCACCATCCAGATTTACACATTTTTCCCAGTTTTTTCCCAGTGCTGACCCTCTGAATACCATTATTGTAGAAGTCTGAAGATTGTGCCTTATGAGGATTTTACACTTTAGTCACTTCTGGCACAACCTGTCACAAAAATAAAGGATGCAATGAGCTGATTTTCTCAACATCATGTACAATTGTGGCACTGACAAAATCTCATCAGTATTCCATAACAACTTCCGGGTGATACTTATTACTTTACGATACCCCCTTGTAAGGCACATTCTGCAGGCTTCTACAACATCAGGTATTCAGAGGGCCAAGAAATGCTGGGGAAAATGTGTAAATGTGGATGGTGATTACATAGAGATAAGTTAACAATTACAAATCAAAACAAACTTTCTGTCAAAAAATTTTAAAATTAATTTCATAATTAAAACTTTATGATTTCCCCTCGTACAAAAAATAAAAGTACAAAATACATCATTTCTGGCTTACGGTACTTGATCTGATCTTCAACATCACTAAACAGATTATTACATTATGAAAACAAAAACTTAAAATATGAAGATCTAATTTGGTTCTTCCTATCAATTACTAAACTTGAAATTCCAAAAACAAACAAACAAACAAACCTGGAAACAAGGGAATCTCTTCCTTGAAAACTGGTGGAATAGAGTCTGAGAAGTATGGTTAATGGAGAATCTATCAGAAAAAAGTCACCTACTATGAACCGAAACCATTTGTGGAATGTTTAGTATTCTCTCATAGGATAAATTATTCACAATATACAGCTCTAGAAACCTGCAGCTCATCACTTGTGGAATTGGAATTATGTACACTCCTCAGAACCTCTGAATTCTTGATAATATGCTTAACAACAAACCCAGTATATCTTATCTTTTCTGGTATTATCATGCACATGACTATTTTTTATTACTGTTGTTATCTATAATTCCTTCTACACTGAAATTTATTTGCATCTATTGATGAAAGTCACTTTGCTGCTAACATACAGCACATCTATGCAAATCCTACAATAAAAGCTTTTCAAAAATACAGTTAAATCCCTTTAGACAATGCAAAGGATTCTACTTTTGAGAAGACAAAAACAACACATAAGATCAAATCAGTATTCCGTGGAGCTTAGCATTTTTTCCGTAAGCACTGACTAGCCAGCCAAGTAGCTGCCTCCTGAGAATGGCATTAATGTGATATCCATCCAATTTAGTTTGATCCTGAGTTTATCATAGTCAAAGCTCCATTAATGTTGACATTTTTATTACCATGCCTACAGCCATCAATAAGTCTATCCCTTTATGTAGGCAAACAACATTTCCAAAACCAAAAAATGTAAATCGATGTCATTGGTAATTTATTCTCATGATTTAGGAATGAAATTTCTTTTGTAACTAACAAAACCAGATAATGTAAATTAAATATACTGAAGAAAAGTCCTGGCTCCATTCTTATTATCTATTTCACTAAAAAGGGAAGGATAAAATGGAAGATAAGAGTTTGCATTTAATGAGAAGCAAATATGGAAAAAGTTAAAAAGCCAGCATATTTGTGAGATGACAGTTCCTTAAATTTAATCCTACAGGGCAATGGAAGATAAATGTAGATCAGAAAGAACAGAGATAAACAAACAAACAAACAAACAATAACAAAATAAACTTAACAATTTAAAGCAAGAGTCACATATGACATGTCACAATAATCAAATCTGGATTGGAAGAGAATTGAGAACATCTGTGGTACCAGTTGAAAGACAAGAAAGAAGTTCAGGAATTTTTATAAGCTTGAAGTGACAAAGTATGGTTGTAACAAAAGTGGAAATGAAAAACTGTACCCAGTATGTGCTCATTAAAGTGTCAGCCTCAAAGCAGGTCTTGAGTGGAGTGTCATGGTGCTTGTGTCTCACTACATGCTGTTCAATAATTTTTAAAATAAATTACTTGGATGAGGGCATAGAAGGGATGCTTATTACATTTTCCGATGACACAAAACTGGCACAGACAAATGACAAACTACCTGTGTCTCCTGGGACATACAAAGAATCACAGAGCAGTTCCTCCCAATAAAGGAATCTGTCTTGGTAGTGCTCCAAAAAGGTGAGCATCCAACTTCATTTTTAAAAAAAACTTTCCAAGGGAATTTGTTCTACTGTCAAACAGCTCTTCCAGGAAATAAGTTCTTCTAATATTTGGGCAGAATCTCTTTTCTTGTAATTTAAACCCACTGATTTAAGTCCTACCCTGTAGAGCAGCAAAAAACAAGCTCACGCCATTCCCTGCACAACAGTCCTTCAGATATTTGAAGATACCTATCACATCACTTCTCAAACTTTTCTTCTATGGGCTACACATACCCAGCTCCTCAACCTTTCTGTTCCAGGCCTCTACCATATCCCCTGAACATGTTTCAGCTCGTGAATATCATTCTTAGGTAATGATGCCCTGAAATGGGCACAGTGAGGTCTGACCAAAGCAGAATGAAGTGGCATCATTACCTTGATATGGATACTAACACCCTATGGATGTAGCCTAAGATTGCACTGGACTTCTTTCTTTCTTTTGCTGCCACATCAAACTTTTGACAAGTTTTCAAGAGTTCTAGAGCCATTTTACATGTGATGCTGTCAAACCAGGTAGCAGTACCTTACATTTATTCCTATAGATGTTTGTTAGTTTTGGCCAAGCTCTACAATCTGTTAAGGTCATAATGAATCCTGATCTTGTCCTGAGGAGTATTAACTATCCATACTAATTTGTATCATCTGCAAATCTGATAATCATGCACACTGTTCTACCATCCAAGTCATTTACAGTGGGCCCTTGGTATCCCCTGGGGTTTGGTGACAGGATCCCCTCAAGGATAACAAAATCCATGGATGCTCAAGTCCCATTAAATATATTGGCACAGCAAAATGGTGCCCCTTATATAAAATGGAAAATTGAGGTTTGGTAGTTGGAATTTATCCTTTTTGGAATATTTTCAAGCCATGATGCTTGAATCCATAGATAAAAAAAATCAGTGGATGAGTGCCAACTGTATATGGATGTTGAATAAAGCTGAGCTAAGGATACCCCATTTGTCATTTCTTGCCAGGATGATGAGGAACTGCTGATGAAGACCCTTGGGTTTGGTCCCTAAGCCAACACACAATATCATACATTCATTTGACTGGGTCTACAGTTATGGGGCCGGTATTTTCTCAGCTTAGGATTTTTCTGTACAAGGCCCATTCTTGCAGCAGTTACACTAGTTTAAAACTATGGTAACACACCGCTTTCAAGGCAGCAATTACCACACCTCTCTCAATTGTGCAATTGGGACTGCTGCTCCTATTATGCTGTCTTCCTGACCTCTCCCTTAACCTCACCATCCCACCTTATGCCTTGCCCAGCATAGATTTTTGTTTGTTCCCCCCCCCCTCTGTTTTTCATGCAGTTCTGGAGATCTCCTTCTGTGATTAAAAGAAACAGAAAAGTAAAGGTAATCAGGGTGCTTGGGAATAGCAAAGGGGAAGGGAATGGGAAGGAGGGGTCATGACACCTTGTGACTGTCAATTGTGCAACTGTCTCGAGAGCCACATTTCAAGTGATTGCCAGACCATTCATGGGTTTCCTCCATCAATTAAAAGGGATGGGTCAAGGACTGAGAAGCTACAGGTTGGAGGTGTTGTTGTTTGATGAATATCACCAAAAGTATTTTTTAACTGATGTACCTGTGGTTTAAAAGCCACATCTAGTAATGTCCTCAATGACTCCCCCGGAGTGATCCACCACATACATCTTTGGGAACAGTCTCCCTGCTTCTGGGGAACAGTTATTGCCTTCCATGGGCACAAGCCACTTTTTGAATCACTTTTTGTGATTTCCCTGTTTCTGGGAAACATAGATATTGGTGCGGTAGGGATTGGAGGCACTGCAGGCCTGGCGAGATCCAGCATCAGGAATAAACCCACTGCCTAAGAAGTCTAAACATGTCTTACTGATGATGCCTTGCTCTTTCAATGCTTTGGACAAATTCCTCCTTTGATGAAGGAGCAAACCCATCATCAAACTAATGGAACTTGTCTGTAATTTTCAAGTGTCGAAAGAGTGTGGCATCAGACAGCGAGGTGTCGAAAGGCAGGGGATACCTGTATCAACATGAATAATATCAAGCCCTTTACAGAACTACTTTCTTACAGTAGGAATACCAGAATTTTCCAGTACTTTAGCTAACATAATTCTTGCTGCCATAAATAAATAAATTGTCAGATCTTGCAAGGTTTTATCTTTGTTTTCTCACAGGTAGTTCAACAGTATAGAAGGTTATCCTGCTATTTTTTATACG
Organism: Urosaurus nigricauda; assembly: GCA_034509955.1. Classification (NCBI taxonomy): domain Eukaryota; kingdom Metazoa; phylum Chordata; class Lepidosauria; order Squamata; family Phrynosomatidae; genus Urosaurus; species Urosaurus nigricauda. The sequence goes on from JAOEGL010000004.1 coordinate 135,880,352, forward strand.
ACCAGGATACGTTATCAGATAATTGTCACAAAAGAGTTGAGATATTGTTTCACTAAAGGTATCCTGATATGTGTAATGGAGTTTCAATTTTTTTTTATTACCTTGAATAAGAAGACAGTTTAAAATAATAGGGACCATAACTATATATAAATAGAGATACTTTCAGCATCCCAAAATATTGATGTCATATAATCAATGAGGATTCATGTTCCACCTGAACAAGACATAATAATAAGTCTCTTTTAAGAAGAGGGTTATTAAAAATAATACTGACCTTAATTATTTTCCCATTTCTTATCTTCCATACTTGTATAGATATCCCTTTCTTAATCAAAATCTAAAATGAATCTATAATTTGAATAATCAAGATAAGATTTTCCTTCCTTAATTATTCAAATATTTTCAATGAATTTTCAATGGTCTAAGTTGTTTAATTTTCACCAATTTTCATTCTGACAAATTGCTTATGGTTTAGCATGCTTACACAGGTGTAACCTTCAAACTGAAAGCACATACATACATTAAGCCTGTCTTCTTTTTCTAGAGACCTCCTTGTTTCTGTCATCTTGTTAGGGCTTGACATTCTCTGACTTACTTCACTTGCTAAAACAGAGAACACCACGTTGAAATTCAAGCGATATCAACAGTACAGCACAACAACACGAGAGTGATGCATGAAACACTTTAATGCTTAAGAAAATTTTAATAAGATAAATAATTTCAGTTGCAGTTTATCATTTTCTAAATTTATCTAGATCAAATATATTCTAGAATATTTATATTTTATGTTAAAATGCTGGAGAGAGAAAGAAAGAGGAATGGATGGATGAGTAACCTTCTGAATGCTTGCATATTCTGACTTGTTAGTGATCAAATTAACTTATTTTTGTATTAAAGAATAACATCTGAGATCCTGCACCAGAGCTTCAAGGGCTTTACAAGGATGTAGTTATGCTTCTGAAATAATATGCAAAGTCTCTAGTGAATTGCAACAATGTGTATCAAGGTGTGTTGTGCAGTGTTCCATTGTGCTATGGGACCAACAGTACTATGATTTCTATTGTGAAACAGGCACACTGCTGGCTCCCCTTGCACGATGGTCCCAAGAGACTTAGCTAAGTCCCTGCCCCTCTCCTGAGAATATGGACATTGTGCATCTGTATGTGTGTGTGCCTTCAGGTCACCTGTTGATTTATGGGGATCCCATGAATTTCATAGGGTTTTCTTAGGCAAGCAATACTCAGTGATAGTTTTGCCAGTCCCTTCCTCTGAACTATGGCCTGCAGGACCTGGCATTCATTGATGGTGTCCCATCCAAGTACTAACCAGGGCTAACCCTGCTTAGCTTCCAGAATCAGACATGATCTGGTGCCTTTTGAATATTTACACCATTTTACATTATTGCAATTAATGTTTACCTGTTTGTAAATCAGTTTACAGGATGTCAGCCAACAGTTTTGAAAATGATGTGACATTAAAACAGTTTTTTTTCAAAAGCAGCTATTATTTTCACTTTTTTTCTTGCCAAGCTGTCACTATGTTCAAAGCCTGCTCGATCATTAGACTTTTTAATTTGTATTTTACTATCTGAACAAGCAACTTGAAATGTTATGTGGATCGAATTCCCTCACATTAAATCACCAGAATGCAAGAGCACCCACCCAAACTGGATTGACCTTCATTTAATCCCCTTATACCTGCTTTCCTGGGGCTCAGACCATAATTGTCAAATGTCATGGGTCTGCTGGCCAAAATATCCTGGAGAATAATAAACAATAGATTTATAATTAAATGATAGCTTATATTGATATGCCAAACATTATAACTGCAGGTACTGGGTTTTTAGATTCTATTGTAGGGAGCCCTGGAGCTTATCAATGTCTCTCAGTGTTATGATCAGTACAGAAGGACAGGTTTCCCTAAAAGAAAGTTTGCATGCCACCAATTTTTCCCATGGTCAACCTTCAGCCATTGGGCAGTTTGTATGTAACCCTTGGGCCTCCTCCTCTTTCAGCAGTGGTGTCACTAAGGGGGGATGCAGTGATGCCAACTGCACCGGCTGACATCCCCCTCTGGGTAGTACAGAGGGGGTGGGGGGTGGGAGGTGGGGGCTACCTTCTGGGTCCTGCATAGCTATGGTCATACATACATGGCTGAGAGGACCAAGCACACCACCACCCCCATCTCACTGCCCCAGTGTAGTGCAATTTTCCTGCACATTTCTCCATAAAGGTCTCTATCAACTGAATCAAAAGCTTATTTGAAATCAATAAAAGATGCATATAGTTCACCTGTATATGAGCCCATTTTATGCACCGTGGCAGCACGGTGGAGGTGGTGGTGGGGAGTGGCCCTTTTGGCCTTGTCCCCAGAAGCCCTGCCCCCCCCCCCCCCGCACACACACAGACTAGGTGACAGCCCTGATTGGGATACCATTGCTACTCAGCACTGGGAACAGTTAAGGAGCATGCTGATCAGCATTCCCTTCAGCAGCTGCCAGCACTATTCAGCTGCTTGGAAGGGTGGGATCTCAATAACAAGGGAGGGAGGTGTACATATATTTTCTTTGATTTTCTAGAACAGAAAGATGGATGGAGATCATCACTGGCTCCAGCCACAATAGCTGCGCACAGGCCACACTTAACCAGGAAATCAGAAGAGTAATCATATTGCCATTTTCCTCATGTTTAGAAATTATGTAAACATAAATATAACTCCCCTCCTTCTACTTTCCACGTCATCTCTCCTTTCTTGCAAGTGTGTTGGAAACTTTTAGATTTTTAATTAATTTTTCAAAATTTTGCGTTTACTAAGTGCTTCTCCAGCAGAATCTTTACTCTTGTCCGTTCTCCTGGCCATATGAATTAATTTAGCACCAAGGGATGCTACAGCTTCTTTCCAATTACATTTAAATATCATTTATGTAGATCCCAAATTGGCGCTTCCTCCTCCTAGTCATTTCACCCCCTTGGCTTCTTCATGCCTTTATTCCTGTAAAGTGCTCTGTTTGCAGAACTAGAGCTTACCTCTGACAAAGGATAAAAACACTGATTCCCAGTTCAGTTAATACAACATTCTTTTCTGCCAAATCCACTTTGTAAACAAAGTAGAAGTGGATGAATTCATATTTTAGATATGAAGAATGGTGGGTGTTTTACAGCACTCCTGGCCATTAGCCTGGTCCCCGTTTCAAAATAATTAAAATAGTTGTTAACCCTCAAACATGATTAGCCAGCGTTATCAGTGCAGATTCACAAACGGACCTTATTTACAGCAAGTGCATAATTTATCTGGAGACTGATATGATAATCATCCTTGTGGACTGTAGCAGATATAAGCTGTAGAAGAAAAAACAGCAGTTAGCTTTTAATTTCTCTTTATTAAAAAAAAAGTGTACTTTTTTAGAAGTTAAAGTATGCAAAACTGATGAAAATGTGAGTTTAAACATCACATCTAATCAGTAGGCTAAGTAAAATGTTGCACTAATACTGAAAGGTCAACTTTCCTCCGGTCCCCTGCCCTGTCCTCTTGAGCCCTGCAGGTTGCCCACAAACCGGTTGTGGAGGATCTGCTAGTTTTTCAAATCTAGTTTTTGGGATATATGGAAGGAGGCACCTCCATGCCCTATTCCTAATTCCATTAAACCCTGCTGTGTTTTTTTTTAATTACTCAGTAGATTAACGGGCAAAAACCTATTAAGTCTTTTGATTTTTTTTTCCCCTGCTAAATAAACAGCACAAGGCAAAGACAAGGCATACCTTTTGCAGGGTGGCACTCCACTATATGAGGGTACAAATGACAAAGGCACCCTGAAATATGAGTGGCAGGAGTCCACTCACAGGCCTTTATTGTCATGGAGGTTCAAATGGGGAAGAGGAAAGTTGCTTCCTGAGATAATCAAGACTAATTACCATAAAGAAGTTCACTGAGTTAATTCCCTAAAATCATTCAAGCTAGCATCCTGAAGTGGAAGCAGAAATTAGCTGCTAATAAAATAGGTACATATACTGACGTAATCCAAGGAAAGAAGCAGTCTTCTGAAGTTTCTAAACTGGTTTGAAGGCAGTACATTGCAGGCCTAGACATAACTAGGGTGGGATCCTGGCTAATTTTCTGTCTTCCACAGCAGCACAGCTGCTGAATCAATCCAAATAGAACAGAAAGAAGGGCAATCTTGGCTTTCTTCAATTGTAACAGGTGATTAACAGTGGAATACACAGAAAGGTGATAGAGTCATTGGAGTTTTGATGGCTGATTAGATAGTCACCTGTCTCTAGCTGTTGATTCTTGCACTGGGCAGGATTTGAATTATGATTTCTGATGTATGTTTCAACTCTGCAATTCTATGATGCTATGCTGGACCAGTTATCTCTTCCAGAACATACAATTACATACAATTAATTACATGCCATACTACTTACATCCACTCACATCATTCAGTCTTAATAAAATGACTTCCTAATCCTCACCCTTTGTGTAGTTGCTCTAATTTTTTGACTTTCCTATTTTCAGATTTATTACTGGTCTACAGATAAGCTAGTATTAAACATATCAAATTTCATAACATTCTTATAGTACTTGCTTTACTGCCTGTAATTCTGAAATACAGACAACCCACATATTTCATGAAGAGTCTGTTCTGGGATCCTCGACATGATATGACTTTTGTGTATAATCTAGAAGGCTAATTCTCTTACCTGAGATGAACAATTAGGTGTTCTTTCTGGGCATTTTCTCTAGGTCCTCCATCATGATTCTATGGCATGCGTCCGCTAGAGGTTGACTACAGAGTCATGCTGGAGGACCTAGAGATTCGTAGAGAGAAACTTATCTAGGCATTTTCTAGGTCCTCCAGCAAGAGTTTATGGTCAATATGCAGTGGACATGTACCATAGGATCATGATAAAGGACATAGAAAATACCTAGAAAGAACATATTTTTGTTGAAACGTGTAAATGAACCAGTGTTATACGAAGTTATACATGGTCCTCACCTTGCCCATTTGAGGCTCTCCAATTAAGGTTCTGAACTCTAGGTTATTCTGTGTATAACTTCTGAGGTGTGCACAAATATGATCTAATTGCTTCCTCCAGTAACCTGTAATGTGGAAAACAAAGTGAGAAGAAAGACCATTTCAAAGAAATAGTTTAATAAAGTGGCCAAACAACTCTGCATTACAATATCTAACAATATTGTTAGAAACAATATTTCTAAACTGAGAAATATGTTGATTCAGATCACTTGTGAACTCTCAGTAAAAAGCCTTCAGTAAGCCACTATAATTATTTTATTTATTTTATTTATTAGAGTATTTATACCCCGCCCTTCAGCCTTAAGGGCTATCAGAGCAGCTTACAATAATTATTTTAATTAGACAGTTCCCTGCTTACAATCTAAAAAGACACGACACAAAAGGAGAAGGGAATGGTGGAGGGGAAGGGGATCGGGTCCAAAACTTCATCTCTCCCTCTGACGCCTGGACCAAGGCAGATGGACTGGAAGGAGGGCTCTTCTTTCTTAGTCCAGGCCCGATGGAGGTGGCAGGCCTTTCTCTCCCTCTGAAGATGAATTATACTGAACCAGAGTGGACAAGCAGGTCTGGATGGCAAATCCTTTCCAGTTAGCATGATAGATTATCAGTATGTGGCAAGATATGCCACCCAACAAGACAAAAACTGAACTGGCTGGATCCAGTTTCTTTTTTTAAAAAAATCTAATTTTGGTCAAAACAAGGGAAGTTTTCTTTAAAAACAAAGGGCTTGGCAGTTCTACTCTAATCAACAGTTTTGTTCTAACCACTGAAAGGTTACACAATTTTGATATTTTAATAGTTTCTTCATGTAGGAGATGGGATTAAAATTAATTTAGCATGCCAGAATCTAACTTTACAACAAAGTTAGATTTCTGCCACCCACCACCAATGTGGCCCAGAAGCTATATTTCCTTGCAAAATTTAAAAAGAAATTGCAATTATAAGGATAAGTGTCAGTAAAGAAGAACAAGTAAACTTGGGTGGCAACTGAAACTCAACTAGAGAGGAAATGAATAAAAAAGGACAGTGGCTCAGTATGCTCATTTACAGACGAATGTTCCATAACAAGAGTGATAAAATTGAAAGAACCCAGATAAATTAAAAATCCAATAGACAGTTTATTGAGACTGTATTTTGAAATAAAGGAAAGATTAAGCTTTGTTTACCTCTTCCAGGACTGATAGCTGTGAGCAGCCGATTGTGATCATTTGTCTTATTCTGCTTCTCCTTTTGAGCGATCAGCTCACATTCTTTCTTCTTTAGAAGTTTGCTGGATGGATAGAACAAGCCATTGGTTTGTGTTCCTTGTTCTTTTTTTCCTAATAAATCTGGTCTTGATGTTGACAATGAAACAAGTGATTGCTCCCAGGTCTGCAAGTTATCATTCTGTTAAAAGGGTTCAGATAATAATAATACTGATATAACTTATCAAAAGACAGTAAAATTATCTTAGTGTATTCTCCTATATCAAATTAATATATTTTGGAGAAGCTGGTATTTTCTGATATATCACAACCCAATCCAGCATTCATACACAGCATTTTGAGGGTCCAGGATGCATTATCTTTACAACATCCTTGTAAAGTAGATCAGTATTGTTCTTTTTCTGTCAGCAAACAAAGACCATTTTATTTAGCTGGTACTTTGGTTATTGTAGAAGGGTTTTTATGGGGTTGCTGTATTTTTAGTTTCATTATGTTTTAAATGATTTTGAAATGTTTTACATTGATTTTAGTTGTGTGTTTTAACCTATGTTGTAAGCCATCTCAGGTTCTATATTGGGAGAAGGCCAGGATATAATTAAAATTTATTTTTCAAATATATTAATATTTGTAGATGAAAAGCTCAGACTTACAGTACTTGTTTAAAGCAGCCTAGTAAGTTTATAAGCAAGATGAATTATAGACTCTGTTTATCTTAGCTACTACAATGCATTACTGAAAACATGACCAGAAATTTTTAATAATAATAATAATAATAATAATAATAATTTTTTAATTTGTATCTTCCTGCCTCACCCTGCGAATAGAGGCAGGATTACATCATAAAACAGCACAATAGGATAAAAATACAATTAATAAAATATTAAAATAGTAGTTATTAATTACAATTAAAACAGAATCTTCTGTAACCATCTAGTATCCAAAGGACAAACATTAAACCAGAAGTAAGCACCCTGTTTTCAAGATCTTTTATAGGTCAGGTGGATAGGCCTGCCGGAAGAGATCTGTCTTGAGTGCCTTTTTGAAGGCTTCTAAGGTGGTAATGAGACGGACCTCTTCCGGCAAGCTGTTCAATCGTTTAGGGGCTGCGACCGTAAATGACTTATTGGAAGTTGATTTTAACCTGGGAACCTGGCATTCCAACAAGTTCTTCCCAGATATTCTGAGAGTGCGAGGCGGATTGTGAAGGGAGAGGCGTTCGCTCAAGTAACTTGGGCCCAAGCCATAAAGGGCTTTAAAGATAATGACTAACACTTTGTATTGCACCCGGAAGTTAACTGGCAGCCAGTGGAGAGATTTTAATACAGGCGTTATATGGGCCGACCTAGTTGTTCCGGTGACCGATCTGGCTGCTGCATTATGTACCAACTGGAGCTTCCGAACTTGGTACAAAGGTAGCCCCATGTAAAGCGTGTTACAGAAATCCAAACGAGAGATTACCAGTGCCAGTACTACTGCTTCAAGGTTTTTTCTGTCCAGGTAAGGGTGCAGTTGGCGTATCAGCTGGAGTTGATACCAAGCACTCCTGGCCATCGCATCTACTTGAGATGATAACTGTAGAGATGGATACAGGAGTACTCCCAAACTGCGAACTTTGTCCTTTAGGGGAAGTGTGACCCTGTCCAGGACTGGTTGAAAAAATTCCTTTCCTGGAGTTGGGGTATCTATTGTGAGTACCTCTGTTTTCTCTTGATTCAGCTTGGGTTTGTTTTCCCTCATCCAGCCCATTACTGACCCAAGGCAGGCATCCAAAGGAGAGATGGCATCCTTAGTCACTGCCAGTGACATAGAGAAATATATTTGGGTGTCATCAGCATACTGCTAACACTGTGCCCCATGTCTCCGGATGATCTCTCCCAGCAGCTTCATGTAAATGTTAAACAGCTTTTTTTTTTTTTTTGCTTTTTCTAGTTATAAAATGGCAAATCAGTGATTTCCCAGATTCACACTTTGTTAGAATTTACTGTTGTGGAAGAAAAGGCAAGACTGAAGGCATGTGATATTGGAGAGTACGTATGAAAAAGAAGCAAATAGATCAGGATCCAGGATGAGATAGACACCAGAAAAAGGAGTGTAGAATTTTCTTGCCTTGATTACTGGCAAAGCTACTCAGATCCTTTAATTTGTGAGGATTAAAATCCAAACTGAATTAATACGTCCTAAAGTGGCTTAATTTAATTTAATTTAATTAATAATTTAAAACAAAGTTTAGCCAAAATCTTATGTTACAATTTTTAAAAAGTTAAACAAATAATTCTATTAAAAACCCATATAATTAAAAACATGTGAACATATTAAAAGGATTAAAACACAGCACACTGATTTCAAAACAAACCTCTGCCACATGATTTAAGAATCAAAAACCTGCCTAAATAAAAAGATCTTTGCCTGCCGGTGGAAACAAAACAGAGAGGGGTCACAGATGGACCTCTCATGGAAGGGGTTTCAGATGCTGAGAGCAGTCACTGAGAAGATTCTGTGCCTGTAATGCTAGTATGACCAAGAAGAAGCCCTCGCCTGAAAATCTTAAAACTTGGGGAGTTTTCTCTTCTTGTCCTTCTGCATTCTTATACCTATTTGAATTGCATCCCATGATAGTACTATATGTTTTCAAGAAATCTTTTGTTGTTTTTAAAGGTTCTGACAACCAATCTTCTTTGTAAAATGAAAGGTCACACCATTTATCTTTTGCCATCTAAATTGGAATCTATATGTTTTCACCTTATTAGTCAAAAAGCTGTAATTTTATCTCCTCAGAATTCTGACTGGTATACCTTTGAAAATCTGTACGGATTTCCCATCTATTTTCATTTTGTTAAGATAATGCTCTTGTAGTATCTAATTCTTCACTTTCCATCTCACAAAACAAACATTCCTAACTATCTTCCTTTGCCTTGCTACCCAAGAATCTATTCTGTAAATTTTACCCACATCCCAATGAATTACTCTCTGTCTTCCTAACATCTCGGCCAGGGCATCAGCTACTCTTGTCATAAATATTTTCATTCTGCCATTCTTCAATCCCACTATATATCAAAGGTCTCTCTCTTATGTTTCAACATGGACACTGCATCCAGACCCTTTTCTTCTTTCAGAAGGTTCTTACAGCTTTGTTGTTCTCTCTTCAAGAGGTGTAATTTTTTCATTAAGATGTTGCATATCAGTAGAGATTTGCACTATAAAAATTAAAATATCTTTAATGGTGGATACCAATACTAGTTTCCCTCTTCATTGTTAAAGACCGCTCAGCAATAATACCAAAGGACTGGGGTCTGGCTATTATAATCCCTCTGTATAAGAAGGGTAAAAGAGATGATCCTGCAAACTTTTGACCCATTAGTCTTCTAAATCAGATTAGCAAAATGTATGCCAAACATCTTCAAGTTAAATTAATGGACTGGCTGGAATCTGAAAATGTTTTGAAAGATGAACAGGCAGGATTCAGAGCCGGGAGATCAACAATAGATCATGCAATGGTTCTACAACACCTAGTAAAGAAATATTCTTACGCAGGCCAACCTCTATATGCAGCATTCATTGACTTTAAATCTGCATTTGACACTGTCTCAAGATCCAGATTGTGGAAAAAAATCAAAAACACCTCAATAGATAAATGCTTACTCCTGCTGCTTAAAATTCATGAGAACACCAGCCTAAAGGTAAGATGTAGCACCCGAGGAAATGTCACTGAAGAAATACGAGTTAGGAAGGGAGTCAGACAGGGATGTGTATTTGCTCCAAATCTATTTAATTACTATATAAACCCACCCTATTTGAGCACTTGGTTAAAATCACTATGCATGTATTATTGTTTTATTGTCTTTTTATATTGGTCAGTGACCGAATAAACTATCATTATTATCATCTTTATATCTTTTAACACTACTTGTAATTCTTCCTTCAAATATTTGATTCCTTCCTTAGATCAACATTCATGAACACCTTCTCTTTTCTTATTGCCTTATTTGATCAACCATTTCTGATGAATTTCTTTCAAAATTTCTTCAAAAATTGTTGATTAGAGCCATTTGGCTTAATTGGTTGCTCAACTGATGCTCTTTGTCCTTGAGTAGTTGTAATTTGTATTGTGTTGGATCTGGTGAAAGATGCCATCCTTTTAATGATTAATCAGTTACAAATGTATTTCAATAGCTGTCAAACTGAGAACTATATTTCCCCCCAGTTCTCTCTCTCAATCACAGGGTGTCACTGTTGCTTTTAGTCCAAAACACTGCTTTCTAGTCTCTATACTTCCTTTACTGCCTCATTCAGAAGGAAATCTTGTTAATTATTTCCTTCTTCTCCACCATGAGATCACAATGTTTAGACTATAAAAAAGGTAAATAATCTTCTTTCTCAGAATTATTGATAGTTAACCCCTTCAGCTCCCACAAGTCTATCACCATCTTCTTTAATTTTCTTCTTTTTGAGGGGTTAATTTCCTTTTTTTTTCTTTATGCTTTTCAATATATTAAAATGAGTCTTTACAATAACTTAAAATTTATGTAAAACTCACTTCATTCTTTGCTTTAAACTGTAAGTCACTGGCAAGTTTCTAATAATTCAAAATTATTACAGATCTTCTTCAAAGTAGAAAGTTGAATGTTTGGAGTTGAGGTCCCTTTTGGTGCGAATGGTGCAGCAAGGCAAGTTGCTTCTTCACTGTCTTCTCTGTTCCATCCACAACAAGGTAACTATGTCATCGTGGTCACTTGGAGCAGGATCCCAATGCATGTATGATTTCCAGAGTTTCCTGTACCTGGGGGAGCCCTTGCAACCGTTTGTGGATATTCAGACCAATAACTGCCATATCCTGTGCAGGATACCTTAGCACAGCTACTAAAGGACCTTGCTATACTCTGCCATTTTAACCCAGACATCTCTATACAACTTGAGTTGAAGTTATTTGAAGGACCGCATTCTCCCATATGAGCCTGCCTGGATTTTGAGATCATCAAGACAGATCCTTCTCTTTTACCACTCTCACAGTTCATCTGGTAATGACTTAACAGAAAGCTTTCTTTGTGGCTGCTTCTAGGCTCTGCAACTCTCTTTCTAGGAAAGGTAGTGTGAAGCCCTCTATTGTAATCTTCCAGAGGCAGGCAAAGACATTTGTTGTTTCAAAAGGCCTTTGAGAACTTACTGCTCATTCAGAAAGGACTTTTAGTAATCTGCTCTATTGTTTGCATTTGTTTTTTTTTTAAATAGGTAGACTTTTGAACTGTTTTTAACTGTATAAATAGTTTAATTATCTTTTAATTATATATTGTTATATGTTTTAAATGAATTTTATTTTTGTCTATACTTCTTTTATGTCCCAGAGCCAGGGAAAATGATCCACATATGACTGGCATTTGTCTATGAAAACCTACCTCAGAAATCCCTCTGAAATCTCCAGCAGTCAATTGTAGCATATTCTCAGGGTCCAGTCTGGAAGAATGTTCAGTATAAAGACTGCAAATGCCACAAAATCTACCAGATGGATAATTGCTTGCACCACACTTGAAACAAGTGAAATGACATTGACGCTGAGAAGAAACATGAGAGGGAATCAGGAGCAATCACAGGGATTATCTGTAAATGTATGTTAAATCTTGTTGAATTTGAAAGATAACTGTGGCCAACAGATCAAGGAGACTTAATTATGCAAAACACATAATGTCTGATTTTTGTGGGATGTCTACATCTCAATGTATCAACCGGTGCAGAAAATAATACTCCCTCTGAATGGTAAATAGGCATCATGAATACTAGCTACTGAGAGACATTTTCTGTATTAATCTATATAATCCACTTTTAAGGTCCTCTAAATGAGCCAACTTGAACTATACAACATTCTGAACAATTATTTGCAGATAAGAAAAAGTAACTAAACAAATCAATCAGATTGTAATGTTTCAGATTCCTACTGTGTCAGGTGCAAGGGGCAAACAAATTATTTGGAGCCAGTATGAGAGGGAAAGGTTAGGAGTGCTGAAACAAAAAAGTTAAAACAAATACCAACACAATCAGTCTCTGATGACAGCTCCTCAGATGAGGAGGATAAAAAACCAGGACACATGAATAAGCGTAATTTGTGAGTGACAGTGAAGGAGATGATGGAGATTATTTGTCTTATACAGAAACTTAAACTGAAGTGATGTTTAATAGATTATTCATCTTAGAAGATTTCAGTTGCCTGCTCTGAAAGATGTTAAAAGCACTAGGTTTGTCCCCTGAAAAAGAGACATTTAGAGTTTGAGAACACTGCAAAAATACAGTCCTTTATCTAATCTAAGCCATATAGAGGTTTACAGGTCATCCTCTCTGCAGGTCCCCTCCACAGCCTGTGGTGTCAGAAGTGGGCACTTGGCCCTTACTGGCTGTGACAGGGGACTTTAGAGAAGATGCAATGGTAGGAGCAGGTAAAGAGTGAATGTTGGTGGTTCCACTGCACAGCAGCAGGTGGGCATGTGGTCACCTGCTTCTTGGTATGCCCACCTGGAGACTGACCTGGGTAGAACCACAGGCAGGATATCACAGGGTTGGCCCGTAGTATCCTGCCCATTTGTTTAGGCCCTCTGACTTAACCCTAGTTTCACAGTGGTTACTGAACTAAGCTTTTAAATGATGCCATCTGCTTATTTGGATGGGATGTACAATATTTAGATATACTGTCTCCAAAAGGAATCTATCTATAGTTTTGGCCAGAATGAGGATCTTGCATATTATATGCTATTTTCTGCTCTGTACACAGAACCAAAGAGGAATCTCTTTCATACGGCTTAGGTCCTGAAGGATCACATCTGCCCAAACAAACCTGAAAGGGTCCTAAGATCTATTGGGGAAGGCTTTTTCTCAGTTCCACCACCATCACAGACGCACTTGGTGAGGACATGAGAGAGAGCCTTCTTGGCAGTTGCTCCCACCCTCTGGAATGTCCTTCCATGGGAGGCTAGGCTGGCCCCCTCTCTGCTTTCTTTTCACTAGGCAAAGGCATTTTTATTCAAGCAGGTTTTTAATATATAATTGTTTCGGGGAGGCTTTTATACGAGGTGTTTGCTTTAGATATTTAAAAAAACCTTTATATCATTTTATACTGTTTTTAAACTAGAAATCTAGCTTTAAACTAAAGATAATTTTAATTGTTTTTAAATTTTAATTGTAAAAATGTCTTAAACAATTTTATCTGTGAGCTGCTTATCTATTAGAAAGGTGGTATAGAAATGAAACACACAAACAAACAAGGAAACGATATAATTACCTATATAGTAGAACCTCTGTATATTGCATTTTGTAATACTGCAGTCCTAGTGTAGTTTTGTTTGCTCTAGCAGCAACAACTTAACCCACTCTTTTGTGAAGAACAAATGTTCAATATACTTGATGGTTTTTTTTTTTAAAAAATTAAATTCTGTTTGATTTTTTTACAGTGATTATTCTGTGTTAACTACATACATAGACATATACAAATATAAATTCTCATTTGACCATGGTTTACTGCAAACATTGTTGTCAGCTGATCTTCAACTTTTAAAGTACAATATAGTGCTCTAAAGCTGTTTGTATGCTTATTTTGTGTAGAAACTCTTCTTACCATCTTCTCTTCATGTAGTTGACTGTCACAGATCACACACTGTTTAATGTGAACTGGATTTTCTGCTCCACAAACATGGCACAGTACTTTGCCCTTTGAAATGCAGGAAAAGAATATGTCACTAAAACTTGAAAAATATGAATACCATCAATGTACCTTTATTTAACATGCTTCTCACAAATGCAACTGGAGCTATATCCATTCACACCTTAAGCATAGTGGCATGAGAGAAAGAAAAGAAAGAAAAAATGGGAATGCAAATATTGAAAGAAAGAGGACAAAGGAACAAATATGAACAATACAAGATAATCCTCCACACTGGCTTCTTTTTACATCCAACATCATTTCTTTATATTTCTCTTCAATATGTTAAATTGGAAGCGCCACATCTTTCTCAGCAACCAATTATACTACCTATACTTGAACAGAAAAGTGGACAGGAAAAGAAGAGGTGCAAGAAACTAACAAATTATTGCATCCAAATTTGTTGCTAAGCTTCTTGTGTATCATGCTATAGGTAGAAGAATTTATTTTAATCACTGAATCGAAGGCATAGTGTGATGTCTTAAAAAATTGTGCTAAATGTTCAATACAAAATTTATCACAAAATAATTTTCACAAGTTTTTGGAAAGTGCAAATAATAATGCTTAAAAACATTCCTGCGACCATCCCCCTAACAAGTTACAACAATATTAAATCAAGTTGCCCTGTTAAACTTTCCCCTAATTTGGTATGGTATCTGGAAGCTATGGCTAGGGGAAATGGCCAAACTGATTTCTTATTTGACTCAATAGGCAGAAAATTATCTGCTCCTGGGTTATTTATTGGAGGGGGGGGGTTGGCCTTCTTGTTGGATTTATAATTGTTCTAGGCAAGTATAATATATTGAGATTGACTTAATTTTTAAACACATGACAAATGTGTTATAGTTTCTGTTGCTGACCTTAGCATCTCCAAGAGGTAATGCACTGCATTTAGGCACAGATGGAATCAATGAGCCACATTTTTGACAGAAGTAAGAAAAGGGATCAGATGGCTGAGGACTTAAGCATTGTGCACACCTAGGAAATAACAGAAAATTTAAAAAGTGAAAAATCAGTTGGAAATTATATTATCTTGTGGAAATTAGTCAACTAAGAGCTTGTGCTGGCCAAGTGCCGTAATAAATACTCATTCATTCATTCAACTAAGAGCTATATAATGGAACCAACAGGGAAAAGTGTACCAGTATTATCAACAGCGAAAAGTGTAACTGGATTACTTTACTTAATCCAGGATGAAGTAAGTTAGCACAGTAAATGAAACCAGCCAAAAGATACTAGACATACATTTATAGTTGTGTTGGACTAGCCATTAAGAGAAAAACACCATCTACTGAAAGCTACATTCCAGTATACAGTGCTCCCCCAGGTTACGAAGGTAATCCGTTCCGGATTACCTTTCGTAACCCGGAAATCTTCGTTTCCCGGGGGACCGCTTTAAGGAACGGACCGCGCGGCCGATTTAAAGGGGCCGCGCAGTTTTTCTTCTTCGCATCCCGGGGGATCCTTCGGATCCCAGGGGATGTTTTTTGGTCCCGGCGGTTTCGGGTCCCGGGGATTTCGTTCCCTGGGGGATTCGTAACCCGGGGGACCACTGTAGTTTGGACCCATGTTATGGTAATATATCTAAATCTAATTTTGCAGCAGGATTCTGCTGTGAGTAGATGAAGGGACCTGAAGCAGAAGACAGGTGGGCAAAGGATAAGGCACACAAACTGAAGTTCAGAGACAAACAGGTATGCTGAGGCTCACGGCACAACAGCAGCAATGCCATTAATATGCCAAAAGCAGAAGAAACAGGGACAGACAAACTGGAGGTCTGGTATCAGCGAGGCAAAAAAGTCTCCACTGTTGTTCGGTGCAGTAAGTTGCTCAGGCAGAGGGAATTACTTGGATAAGAAGGTCTTATAAGGACTGACATCTCTCTACTGTTTGTAAAAACCAGCCACTCATCTTCAGGCAATGGGATCAGGTTAGTATTGCAGGCAGAGAACACCTTGACATTTATAGCCTAGTGTTATTCACTGCCACAAGGACTTGACTGTTGGTAAATATAAAACAAAGTGTCAAAAACTGACTGATATAAATCAAGATTCAATACCCTCCTCGGAATCTTACAAAAGAGTGTCACATGATTCCACAACTTTAAAAATAGAAAAATTACTTACATGACATCTGTTTCCCTCTGAATTCTCAGTGTTTGAGTGCTTGTAGGATTTCTATTTTTGTTCACAGTAAACTGGAATAAAACAACAAAAGAGGATGACAAAAGAGGGTCAAGGCTTTGCAAAGGAACATACCTGAAATAATCAAGGATGTACTTTAGGTGCAAGGATCTTCATGGAAGACTACTGTACCTTTTAATTTTTTATTTAAAAATTAATAAATTATTGTGCCCTATTGCAGGGCACAATAGCCATGGCACAGCAGCTTTACAGCTCTCCTTCAGCACTGCATTGTATGGACGCAGAGCCAGAGGAGCACCGTGACAGTGCATGTCATATATGCAGAGGGCAGTATCACACCGGCCTGGGCGGAGCCAGGGCATGCATCATATGGATGCTACACCCCAACTGCCCCCAGGCTGGCTTTTCATACCAGTCTGCACAGCCTCTTATAACACGCATATTTTAATACATTAAGAGGTCAGATAGGGGCCATGGTGTGTGGTTGCATAAAAGCATAGAACAAGTCAAAAAAGCATAGAAACAAATCAAAGCCTTTTGCATGCTCAAACTCCATTCACTCCCATTCCAAAAAAACATGTACAACAAACATCTCATTCAATTTCCAGCTCAAATTCATTATCCTGATAAAAATGTCAATGATATTGGGTTCTGATTGGAAAAAGTCCCTGGAAGAATAAATATCTATATATTTAATTTGATGGCACAGCAATTTTGATATGAAATACATTATCAGTTGTTGACATTGATGTATGGTCTCTCTGAAAAACAAGTAAATTCTTTAGAGCCTCCATATACTGTTCTTAATCTTGTAAACCTCTCTGAGTTTCAGTTTTGGGAAAAGGGCAGGATACATATATAATAATAATAATAATAATAATAATAATAATAATAATATTGCCAGGCATTTCGTACTGATAAATTAAATAAACAATTTTAAAAATTATTTTCTTCTCAGATATTAATTTAGAAGAAATATCTCCATTCTAATCTAATTCAGATATCTAATTCTGGTATCTAATTCAGAGGGCTGATGTCCTTGCCACCACATCCAACTCTGCCTCAACCTCTCATATCTGAATACAGCAGAGGCAGTGGCTCAGGCTTGCTCCTCCCTCTTACTTATGCTGGCCTTAGAAGTGCAATTCTTTTGTAGCATTATTTTTAACCAGATAACATAAATACTCATCCTGTTTAATAATGGAATCAACAAATTGCTTTTTTTTACCTTTGGCTGAGGCACAAATATGACAAGGTTAGATTCTTCTTTATTACTTGTGGCACTCAAGCAACTTTTCATTAAATGTGGTCTACTGGGATGCAAAGGCATATCTATTTTTTCTTTTGTCAAACCTAGAATCAAACACACGTTTCACTGTAAAACATAGTATTCTTCTGGTAAGTCTGTTCCCAGAATTTACAAGAGGAGATTAATTGCTGACAAACATACATGTATACCAGCTCTAATGGAAATTATACATGAGAGAACCTACAGTACAAAGTAGACCATTTTGATTATTATCTCCATTTGTTTTACTCCCTTCAGTGTTTATTAAATGGTTCAAAAAGTGTACCAGACATACAATTAAGCATGCAATACAGCACACCCGCTCCATACGCGGGCGCACCAAATGCAGCTTCCGGTTTATGCGGAAGCCGTGTCGCCATCTAATGAATGGTGCGCGCCCCCACAGAGTGCATGTGCCATGCCGCCATGAGCACAAGCCCCATTGTAATGAATGGGGTCAAGCTTACGTGGGAGGGTTCCGGAGCAGATTCCCCACATAAGGTGCAGGTGCACTGTACTATTGAATCTTTTAACATCTCTGAATTGCCAAAAAGATGCAAATTTTAACATGTGGACACAAAATGGATGGGAAACTGGAAACTTATACTCAAAAGGAGAGACTGGCACCAAATTAGGAGGAGTAGCTAATACCCCAGAGGACAGGATCAAAATTCAAAATGAGCTGAATAGACTAGAAAGCTGGGCCAAAGCTAACAAAATGAAATTTAACACAGAGAAATGTAAGGTCCTACACGTAGGGCAGAAAAATGAAATGCACAGATATAGGATGGGGGGCACCTGGCTGAATGAAACTACATGTGAAAGGGATATAGGAGCCCAAGTAGACCACAAATTGAACATGAGCCAACTGTGTGATGCGGCTGCTAGACTTTAGGTAGCTTCAATAGAGGTATAGTGTCTAGATCAAGAGAAGTAAGAGTGCCACTCTATTCTGCTTTGGTCAGGCCCCACCTGGAATACTGTGTCCAGTTCTGGGCACCACAATTCAAAAAAGATGTGGAGAAACTTGAGCATGTCCAAAGGAGGGCAACTAAGATGGTGAAGGGTCTGGAAACTGTGCCCTATGAGGAACGCCTTAGGGAACTGGGGATGTTTAGGCTGGAGAAGAGAAGGCTAAGAGGTGATATGATAGCCCTGTTTAAATATTTGAAGGGATGTCATATTGAGGAGGGAGCAAGCTTGTTTTCTGCTGCTCCAGAGATTAGAACACGGAACAATGGATGGAAACTGCAAGAAAAGAGATTCCACCTAGACATTAGGAGGACCTTCCTGACAGTAAGGACTGTTCGACAGTGGAACACACTCCCTCGGAGTGTAGCGGAGTCTCCTTCCTTGGAGGTCTTTAAACAAAGGCTGGATGGCCATCTGTCGGGGATGCTTTGATCGAGAATTCCTGCATAGCAAGGGGTTGAACTGGATGGCCCTTGTGGTCTCTTCCAATTCTATGATTCTATGATTCTATGAATGAGGACCCTAAAGAAAATGAAGGAGAGTGCAATGCATGATAAAATAGCGATTTGACACACAATGCGCGGGGGCGGTGGGGGGAAACGGACTCAACAATAACAGAATGTAAAATAACTGGAACAAACTAGAACATCTGCTGATAAGAACTACAAGAGAACAGTATTGGTGAACAACAAGAAAATAACTCATGGACTGGACGTATAGACTAGCAGATGTGTACTGCAAAAGGAGAGAAAAGACTGAAAGACCCTATAAGATTAAGAAGGCTGTTGGAAATCCCACAAAGGTGTGTGCCAAATCAGCTGCAACAGTCACCATTTACTCGTTTGAAAAACTTGATCATCTTTTCAAGAGGGGTTAGCTGTGTGAGTATAGTATGTGTGTTTGTGATGTGTGAGAGAGAGATCTTGGTACCAAAAGCACATTGTATATGTGTATAAATGTTTAATAAATGTTACATGAATAGTGTGTAAATCCAGATCTGGTTTTCCAAGCTGTCTTATTCAAAATCCTATAGTCTAAGGTGGCTATATTTCTCTCTCTGGATAAAAAGTACCAAAACTTTTTGTGACAACCTCATTGTGCATTCCTGGCAGATTCCAACTTAACCAATTTCCATGGTAGTACTGATATAAATTAAAAAGACAATATCTAAGGTTAATCCCAGAGTAACACATGGGGACACAGAAGGCAACATGTTTAGACAGTTATCAAAATGTTCCCAAGGCATAATATTTCAAGTTTAAATCCAATGAAAAAATCATCGTGAATTACTGCCCTCCTAAATTTTTTGAGATATGTCACTATCAGTTAAAATAATGTTATGTTAATTAGCAAGAATTTTAAAATTGTCTTAGATTTAGTTTACAATTACAGTTACCTTGTAATTCCTCCTCTACAGCATTGCAATAGAGTTTGTTTTTCACGTTCACTTTGTTCTTTCTTAGACTTAAATCAGATGATTCATTTTCCACCTCCTAAAAATTAAAAAAAATCTATTAATTGCAGATGCATGTCCACTGAATACCAATTCCATCCTCTTGCACATCCTAACTGTCATAAAGAATCCTCTCATCAGTATGTTTGAACAACGGCTTGTGTTTGGAGTAAAATGAGGATGTTTGTAATGGGAAGGAAAGTTATGAGACAAGTGTGAACATCCATAAGCAAACCCTGCATATGTTGGCATAAAATGCAATGCCTCAGCGGTAGCAAGTGTAATATTTCATTTAATCAATGTATATAAAGGTAGAAATAGACTCTGGAGAAATGTTAGGATTTGTTTTATTTTGATTTCAAAGTCATAGTTCTATTAGAAAAATGAATCTATCTGCAAATAGAAAAATGTATGATTTAAAATATAATCATAACTTACTTCAATAGTGATTACAGCCAACTAGTGAATTACATGGCTACTAGTGATTAGTACAACACTTTTGTTTAGATTTGCCTCCCTTTCTCTCTCATAAGCAAGGATTGGCAGCTCAGAAAAGATTGGCAGTACTATATACAGCTAATAATAATAATAATAATAATAATACTTGAATCAGGATGCCGCTGAGATGGTGACAACAATGCCAAGTCTATCTGTGGGTAGTACTGAGTTTAATAGTACTACCAGAATGAAAAGTGCCTTCTCTTTAAAAAGTTCAGATGTGCTTCAGCAATAAAGCACCCCCCATACAAAAAGTTAAGATGTTTCTGCATATGACTAAGAAAGATATAGGTGCACAAGGCAACTGGCTGTAATTTTCCCACCTAAACTCCTATATTGTCACTGACAAAGGAGTAGCCTTACCAGCTTTTCAACTGGTGCCAGTCTTGCAGGGATGCTACAACCTTCCTTTTGTTCTAATCTAATGGACATCGCCTACGAATTGGCCAGAAACCTGTAATTTCATGGTTTTCTTAAGAGGTGTACAGGGGAAAAAATATTCGGGGTAGCCATATTGGCTGTTTAGCAAAATACAACCAAATCTAAAATAACAAGTAGTGACACCTTTTTGGAACCAACTTCAAAGCATAATACTTGCATATACTAGCGTATGCTTTGGAGGTATCTCTGCTATAGGCTATAGGCAGAAGTGCTTAACACAATATTTTAAGTCCCAAGCCCTTTATTAAGCAATCCTGTCTTCCCCTGTGTTTACCAAGACTTGCCCCTCTTACTGTTTGTTTATTTATTTATTTATTTATTTATTTAAATTTTATGCTGCCTTTCTCCCAGAAAGTGAAGCAAGGTGGCTTACAGATTTACTGTGAGTAAAGCTCCCCATGTCGTAAGACTATAAATATCCTAGCACCCAGGGCTGCCCTTCCATAGTAGGTTTCAAATCATCATTTCCACATCAGCATACTTTGGAGCCTTCCTTCCCCTTCCTGTACTCTCTCCATTCCTGAAGGGAGTGATGATTTCACTGAGTGTCCCCCTTATCATAATTTTTTTTTATCCCTTTCTCTGACCCTTAGAAAAAAGAAAACACAATAAAGAATAATAATTATCTTTCTCCATCTCTTTTGTTAATCTTTTTACATACCTGGACAAGGACATTTTATTCCCCCAGAGTTACATTTCATTGCAGAATCCACAGAGAATTAGATCTGCAATGATGACATTCTGTGACATTACGACCCAGTTGTAAACAATGGTCCAAAATGCACTGCAGAAACAATCCAGTTTGAGACTGCTTTAACTGCCCTAGCTCAATGCTAGTGAATTCTGGGAACTGTAATTTTGTGAGATACTTAGCCTCCTCTGTCAGAGAGTTCTGGTGCCACAATAACCTACTGTTCCCAGGATTCTCTAGCACTGAGCCAGGGCAGTTATAGCAGTCTCAAACTGGATTATTTCTGCAGTGTGTTTTGGACCAATGTCTCCACATTTCAGTCACTTCTCATGTACATTTTTTCCCCTATAAGAAAAACAATACCTGGGAAAGGGAGGAAACTGAACAAATCTAGTTGTTTCTTGCAACAGAGTTTTTTTTCTTTGCCTCAGGCAGTGCAATTTGTTAAAACCAAAATAAAATAAAATAAAAATGCCCCCAGCCATTTTGATATGAAGTATGATGCAGAGATGAGATCCTATTATAGATCTCTTAGCTTCTTCTTTCAACTCAAACAGTTAGAATACTCTTAAGGCATGCAATTTTTATACTTCCTTGGGGAAAGTATGCAAAGAAAGGCTGTTTAATTATTTCTGTTTTAAAGTTATTTTAGCTTAAATATTTTTAGTTTAAACTTCCTTACCACTTGTCTCAAAATTTATGAGCCAAGGCCCCAGAGTGCTTATGTGTGTTTTGACTCTGCAGCTCACATTCTATGCTGGAGATTTTGGAGTCCAAGAACAAAGACTATTATTACATGGAATGACATACCCTATTTACTCAACTATAAGTCAACCTCGTGTATAAGTTGAGGATAGATTTTAGGGCCAAAATTATAGATTTTGATATGACCCGTGTATAAGTCAAGGGTAAAATTTAGGGGCATGTGACAAAGGATCTTAAACGATGAAGCAAGGAAAACAATGCCAAGCAACTTACAAAATTCCAGCAGGCACAATTGTTTGTGCTCATCCTAAAGGCTGGATGGATGAGAGAATAGAGAGAATCAATGCTCCCAGGACATATTATGCTCTTGCTTTTCACTAGTGCATGGTTTCTTTTTAAATAAGAGTTAAAGTACAGTACTTACACTGACTCATGAATAGGTTGACTCAGGATTTTGGGGTCAATTTTTTGACTAAAATTTGTAGACTTATACATGAGTATATACAGTAACTATCTCTTAACCTGGGTATTTTACTTATCAATGATTTGGAGTGTTCAACTGAAACTAGTTAACCTCAGAAATTGAAGGCCTCAGTAGAAAGAGCCCAAGTGTAAAAGGCTTGATCACAGTGATAAAATAAATCAAAAGGAGAAAGTTTTATAGTAATCTGATCGACCCTGGGAACATTCTACCATGCTTTAATAATCCTGTTATTTATAGTTCTCATTAATGGTGTTTAATCCTGCTGTTGAGATACCACAGTCTAAGATGAATTGACTGAAACTGATGATTGAAGAGATAACAGACACCAGATAAGATGTTTACCAAACAGGTAGAAAGCAAATTAGTCCTGCAGCCACTACTGAGAATCTGATATATTTTGGCAGCTTGACGTTTCTTGTGATACCGGAATGCAGAATATTTCTGGTACATTTGCTATATAAGTGTATGGGTTGCCCCAAACCCTCAAAAACAGTTATGTACAGATGATTTCAAAAGTTTTTCTGTTTTCACAGCTGTTAATGAAATTACCCAGGAGACGTCATCTGCCATTAATTGACTTTAATTGGCATGATTTACCAGTTATAACACCTAAATTCATTTCCAGATCTGACAGTGTAGAAGCTTCTTAAGGGACCTACAGTCCTCTTTGAAATGGCTTTTGGCTTCAATAGGACAGATACATGTCCAGATATCAATTGTACATTAAAAATGTTAACAAAAGTTGAATAGTTATGAGGATATAGTCTTTGTTTCTTGCATATGTAAGATGCCTCTATTCATGTGAATGATGTTTTTCAGACTTGATTCTATTTTTCTATTCTGACGTCTTTTCAATTGCAGTTAACAGTTTTTGTTTTTATTTTTCCATTAGCCACATTGTAGGAGTTGAACTGTTGGAAAGACTCTGTGATGAACCTGAGAATCTGAGAAGAAGCTGAGAATCAAATTCTGGGTCTAACTCACAGTCAGGAGAGATGTAAGACTCAAAGTGCAAGCCAGAATCAGGACCCAGCATCAATAAAAACAAGCTGGAAATTAGAACAAGGAAATAATGGAGGACAGGACATGAGGTCAGAGGTCAGCAAGTTTCCGTTCCTCAAGCAAAATTTTTTATTCTTACACAGAATTCAACAGACTTATTTCCTGCAAGTAAAACGTTGCCGTTTTTGTCCTTTTTACATTCGTTTTCTTTTCGCATTATTTCACGTTTGTAGGAACGTCTTGTGAAAAACTTCCCGTATTTGCAGGTTTTTTCTAATTTAAATCTACTTTAAATCCCGTTTCTAAGCAGGATTTCGCTAATGTGATAAGGTCCATAGAGATTACCAATCATGTGTTAAGGGAGGTCATCAAAAACTCTGCAGGTGCTTGATATCTTCTTCTTTTTGTGTAGTCCCATACCAGAGTGAAAACATGGAATCTTAATCCCTGAAGGGCCTACTGTGTATGGCTGCTGATATATATAGAAGTTTGTAGAAGCAATGTATCTGCTCCAGTACTACTTGATATTTTTCTAAATTAACTATAGTAGATCTTCACAACAAAAATGAAGAAAATTTTAAGATCTTCTGTTTTAAGCTCTTCACATTTAAAAATTATAATACGTTGCCATCAACTTTATCATTTTTATAACTCACCTTTCTCGAAAGATCTTTAAGGAAACTCTCATTATCTTGATCAGATACGTGGGTATTTGGAGTTGCATATGTTACTACAAATATTTTTGTTACAATGGCACTTTCTCGGTAGTCCCTATAATTCAAGAATAAAAAAACCTTAGATAAGACCTGTTTAATTTATAACTCATGAAGGAAACACAATCTATTAGGTATGTGGAACACGCTCCCTCAGAACATGGTGGGGTCTCCTTCCTTAGAGGTCTTTAACAAGAGGCTGGATGGTCATCTGTCAGGGATGCTTTGATAGTGATTTCCTGCATGGCATGAGGTTGGACTGGATAGCCCTTGTGGTCTCTTCCAACTCTACAATTCTATGATTCTATGACCATTAACCTACTAGTAGCTCAAAACACTTCACGTTCTTTGATGCCTGCCTGGTACTATGCTGGAGGGTGTCAGCACCATAGTACTTGAAAAGTTGCAAACTGTGCAAGTGTGTTTGATATCAGTAGAAATATAATAGGTAAATGTGATATTTATGTTATTTCATAATATTTATGAAGTATTTTAACCTGTCTCTCAGCTCCTTACTGTGGCTAACAAGATTAAAAAATACATCAAACTAAAGCCAATCAATAAAAAAGCACAACAAAATGACATAAAATCAATGAAAATAGAAGTAAAAATTATTACTAAGAATCATGCAACTTTATAAGTGTTGTGAAACAAAATGCTTTGAATTAGATGTTTCCTCATAATAATTCATGTCAATGATGAAAGACCAAACTAGGCTTGACCTAATGCATATAATATACACATTTTTTGTTACACAGTAGCAACCAAATAGAATTCTAAACAGAATTTACATTTGTGAGAGGAGGAAAAATGTCACTCTTTCTCCCTCTGCCATGGTCTTGAACAATAACCTCCTTTCTAAAGCTTTTTGCAGTTGGCAGGCTTCTAAGCACAGACACTCTCTCTGAGAATTAAGTGATCTTGTACAGTACTCCACTGCAGTACTGCTGATATGGAAGCTTAATAGTTCTAATAAAAACATACCATAAAGACTTGGGCCTGAAACAGACTGGCCAAAAGGAGTGCCCTCTGGCCGCATCAGGGATGTGGCTTTCAAATGACACATATCTGCGAAGGGGATGGAAGCTGCTCCAAGGCTACCAAAGATGGTCCAAAACTGCCAGTAAAAGGAGTGGCAAAATACCACTCCTCCTGGTGGCCTGTTTGGGACTAGAGTGGGGGCGTACTTTGATAGTGGGCCATGAGGTCACTTCACTCCCAGCCGATTGCAGGCGGAGTGGCCAGAAGCCACTCCTTCATGACCATCTGCTTCGCCCCTTAGATAGTCTGAGAATATTCATCAGGCATTAGAAGACTGAATAGTTTGCCTTGATAGAGCAACAATAAGAAAAAATAGTAGTTAGCTACTAGAAACAATGGTTATTTACTAAGCATACTTAATACTGTAGGCCTCTATTGAATGTTTTATAATTTAATCAACCATACTAAAGTGAGTGTCTCACAATGACTGAGGCTGCTCAGTCTTTGATTTATGAAGCCTCAAAATCTTAGGGATGAGTTACTACATGTGTAGATGCTACATACCCACTTCTCTATTCCTGTGTAAACCCTCCTCACTGCTCACAAAAGGAAGGCTAGTACCTAGCTTTGAGAGAGCAACAAGTAAGGAAAAATATTAGTTAGCTACTAGAAACAATGGTTATCTACTAAACTCACATAACACTTGTGGACCCCTGCTGAATGTTATATTTACACTGGCCTTTTAGATAGTTTGTTTTTGCTGCTACAGACAAATATAAAATACCGTATATCAAATGAGATACCAGTAAAGGTTAAATGCCTATATTGATTTCCACCTTTCACTTTTGTAGCAAACTAGCTCTTTATACTAAGAAAAGACTATACATTATCTGCCTTTATTTGAAAAATAAATTACATTGTGATGTTCCCTTACTTTGTAACTGCCAGAGCTTTTAATGTTATTTTCCCATCTGGTAATGTGATTGGTTCCTTATACATAAATGTATTATGATCTCCATAACCAAGTCTCCCAAAGAGTTGTGGTTTACTTCCATCGACAGTATAATAGATGGTAACATCAGGAGTATCTGAAAGACACATACAAAAATAACATGTTTGTACATCCACAAAAGGCATACAACTTTCCCTGCAAAAAAGCTTCGAATATTTTTTAAAAATAAATGAATGTATGAAAAATTAAGTCAGAAGGACAGATTTCCTTCTATGTCCCAAGAATAATTTTTCAGGGGCTTTACAGGGAAGGTAGTAGGTCTGGGGGAAAACACAGTAACCATATGGATTCTTGACCAATTAGGAGATAATAAAATCACTCATGATGTAGAATGGTTTGAGAATTTCTGTATTGTGTATCTTTTTAGAGCTAAATTCAAGCTACTAATCTCTGCATTTGAAATTTATTAAAGGATTAGGATTTCCCATTAAGACTCCTTCCAGTATGGCGAAAAGGAGGTTTCTTCCTTAGCTCTGGACAAGGTTTCTGAATGACAAGGTTTTGGGTCTGATGGAGTGACCCCTGGCTGCTTCTGCAATTCTGTCTACTACATTAAATGGCAGACAAATTAACTGAAGAGCCACATATACATAACAATAGGTAAGGCTGAGGTGAAAAGGCAATACAACTCAAAAACAAGAGAAATTTCTCTTTTTTTCATTAGAGATTGCACACTTGCAGAATAGCATGGGCTCAGCTTGTGCCATCCTGTCCCCTATGCTCAGGACTCAGGTAATAAACGATTTTGTACTTACCGTATGCTGCTTTCAGAGGCATTTGTTTTCCTGATACAGTAAAACAAGCATGGAAATCTGTGACAGTGCTCATTAAAGTTCATTAAAAAGACCTAATGTGTCAGAGGATGTTTACAAAAAATGTGTCAAGTCACATACATAGGAGAGTGATTTGAGCCCATCAGTCACATTAAAATGAATGTCTCACAATGACTGAGGCCTGTTAACCCAAAAACAGGCGTGCCACCTACAACAAAACATGAGACAGAAGTAGAAGCCAGCGTCTGAATCATGCAGTATTCCCCTGATCTCATTTAGTTATTGTAATTTAGGGGCTTGTCTAAACAGGCAAATAACATGTTACTTGAAATTAATTTACTTTTTGTTAACTAAAGCATGATTTATTTATTTGCTTTGTATCCCACCTGTCTTTCAGGATGTAGCACGCACAGCAGTTTACAGAGTAATCTAAACATTCTGGTAAAAAAAAAAAATTATACACATTACACTAAATAAATCAAATTCATACTCACTTCCAGTTCTGTAGGAATTAAGGACTTACACCATTTAACAGTGAAATAGTTTCTTTTAGGCATTAATATAAATTTTTAAAAACTCACATTTTTCTCTGATGTGTTAGGAAAAAAAACAGATTTTTTAAAAAACAAACTATATCAGGAACATGGTTGAATTGGGGTGGATGGGCTAATTAAGCAGTAGGACTAACCTGGCAGCTTTGTATACGTTGCCATTTTTTTTCACATTCAAGGCAAAGTAACTGAATGGTAGCAAGGCTTCTGAAATGGAGGAGTATTTAGTGTTTTATCATTTTTTACATGCAGTTGTTTCTCCATATTTGTTGGGGGGGGGCCTGTCTGCACATGTGCTCTGTCACTCATTCACTCTCTTGGGTGGGGGGAGGAAGAGGGAGGGAGTAGACCCAATCTATCATTAGCTCTGATACACCATGGGGAATAAAGCTGCCCATCTCCTTCACTGCAATTGCTTGCAATGGAGCACTTTATCATGGTTTCTGCCACCCCCTCCCCATCCAAGCCCAGCCATGAGATCAAAAGTAAGACAGATCTAGCTACCCCCTCATTTAGCTTCATCTTGCTTGACTTCAGAGCCACTTCTCCAGCAGGGCTCTCCTGGGGAGGGGATGGCAGCAACTGGGTAAAATGCTCCATTGTTGACAATCACAGTGAAGGAGATGGGCAGCTTCCACCTTATGTGTGTGTATGTGTATGAAGAGACATTCAAAATACCTTTTAAAAAATCAAAAGATAGTTTGTGTGGGGAAGGAGACATTTAGACGTCCCAAACCTAACCATCATCCTCAGCAACCAACTGGAGTGCAAACTGACAAGATTCACAAGTAAACAATAAGGCTGTTGGTTGATAGGTTTTGTCGTGTTGGGAAGAAAGAAACCCTGCATAGATTTGAATTTGGGATGGGAAATGTGTGGCAGTCAATACAACTTGAGTCCAGTTTATTTTGAGTAGGTGTGGCACCAGACAAAACAGAGGTACTAGCAGTCACAGGCCTGAAGCCAGGTTTGGGAATACAACTCCCAGTCCTAGATGGAGTCACACTCTCCTCGAAGGACTCTGTTCACAATCTGGGGGTACTTCTTGATTCGTCACTTCACATGACAAGTCAGGTGAATGCGGTGGTCAAGAGTGCTTGTTACCAGCTTCAGCTGATACACCAGCTGCGCCCTTACCTGGATCTGAAAGACCTGGAAACAGTGGTACACGCTTTGGTAGCCTCTCCCGGTATGAACCCCCCCCCCAAACACTTTGGTCCTCTGGGAGGAATCTGCTGCAGCCCATGAAGATTAGGCTGGCGCAGACCTCCCAGAGGGCCTTTTTGCCTTCTGCTCCCAAGCTATGGAATGGCCTGCCGGATGAGATCCGTCTCATCACAACGTTAGATTGTTTCAAAACAACTTTAAAGACGCATCTCTTCCAGCAGGCCTTCCCAGAAACAGTATAACCTTCCTGGCTCCTAAAAATCTTCCAGCCAATTCCCTAGCCCTATACTGTGAAGTTACCCTATGCTGTGGCCAGCACCATGAGTTTAATGTGTGTTATAAGTTTGTTTTATTTCTATTTGATAGTAATTTGATTTTAGTCTTTGCCAGTTTAATTCTATTTTAAGGGGTGGGAAGTCAGGGATGGGACTGTTGATTTATTTTAACTGTAACTGTTTTTAATTCTGCTGTACCCCGCCTTGATTGTTTCAACAGAGGGGTGGGTAGGAAATAAAAACTATTATTATTATTATTATTATTACTACTACTACTACTACTAATAGGGTCACCACAGACCAGGAAAATGTGAGATGAAGCTGAGATGAAGTGCAGAAAACCTGTAGTCATGCCTTCAGGAGACCTGCAGAAGTATTAGCCTGTTACAGTCAGGGGGTTTAAATGCATGTGTTGGACTTTTATTTAAAGTTAAGTGCATTTATGTAATAACTATGTAGTTTTAAATATTTTAAATGAGTATGTTTTAATAGCTTGACATAATTAGTTTAATATGTATAATTTTTTTACCAGAATGTTTAGATTATTCTGTATTCCGTTGTGCTTGCTAGGTCCTGAAAGTCAGGTGGGATACAAAACAAAGGAATAAATTATGCTTTAGTGGTTACAAAAAATAAATTAATTTTAAGTAGTATGTTATTTGTAAGAAAACACTTCCAAGCTCTGAATGAAAAAAACAAACATATAGATACAGCAGAGACCTATGGTGTAAAGTATCAAATCTATGGGTTTAAAAAAATCCATGGAAGTGAAATGTGATTTGATAGTGCCTTGGAAGGTTCTCATGTAAAATAAAAAAACAAAACAAAAAAACATGGAAATTCCAGAACATCCATTTTAATTGAACTTAATTTGAATAGGAGAAAAGAATAGAAAGGTTTAGGCAGAACAAAAATATACTAGAAACCATTGTTGAAAAGAAAATAATTGAATCTGGAGGTTAAAAGTGGGGAGAAACAAGTCTTCTTGATACTGGTGAAAAGAGCTCTGACTGAGGATGTGATATTTCGAGAAGAGAATTTATACCATAGAAATCTTCCAACTCAGTAAATAAACCAGAATCCAGTTATGCTGGAAACATGGGAACCAGGCATTCTGAGTTCTAAGACTGAATCCCACATTATAACTTAATTTTTGTTCACCACTCAGCAATTGAGACAACTGTTAGGAAGGACAGAATGGAGCCAGGGCCTACACAGACCAGAACTTTGTGCCAGCCTATGGGTGGAGTCAGGGTGCAGCGTCCTCACGCTGGATGCTCTAATTCTGCCCCCATGGCACCACTTTGTTGCGCACTGGTCCACACGGCATGCACCATCATGACGCACCTCCGGTGCTACTTCCACATGATGCAGCACTGAAGGGGCGTCATAAAGCTGTGCCATCAAACTTATGGTGCCCCTTGGAGAGCACAAAAAGGAGCTGCTTTTTGCGGCTCCTTTTTGTGCTCTCCAGAAGTCAGATCTGGGACGCAGCAGAAGGTTGCTGTGGCTCTGATCCAGCCATTAAAGAGGTGGTTGCATGCCGCTCCTTAGGGGCAGTATGGAGAGCCCCCCAGTGACAATCTTATGTAGCATGGCATGTGCCCATGGTTTCTATACAGGAGAAGTTTAAGGTAAAGAAATAAGTACACTAATTCAAAGTCCATCACATCACCACATGTACATAAAAATTTAACACACACAACAAAAGCTAAATCCAAATACATAAGAAAGAATATTGAAGCACAAAGAGAAAAAGATTAGACAAAAAACAAAAAACAAAACATAATCACAACCTGTTGCAGAAATACGTAAAAGACATGCAAGAACTCTTCAAAAGCAATATGAGAAAGTCTGAATAGTCATTTTCAACAAATTTCAGGTGTTTCTTTTTACAGCAGTACAGATTGTATCAGCAGCCACTGTGGTGTAGTGGTTTGAGTGCTGGACTGAGACTCTGGAGATCTGGGTTCGATTTCCTGCTCAGCCATGAAACTCACTGTCACATGCTCTCAGTTTTATGGGAAGGCAATGGCAAACCCCCTCTGAACAAATCTTACCAAGAAAACTCCATGATAGGCTTGCCTTATGGTCACTGTAAAAGCACACAACAACAAAATGTTGTATCCTATTACATTGATAAATATATTTCAAGGACAAAGAAATGACAAGAAAAAAACAACCCAAGAATTAACAAAAATGAACATTAAGTTACACATACACACATCAAATAAACAAAGTTATTTATAGCATGTACCTGATTTAATTTCTACAAGTGTATTTGTATCTATTTCATGTTTAGCTTTGCCCGATGTTGAGATTCGAAGTGGTATAACCTGAGGCACTAAGACGGAGCCAGCAGTCATTTTTTCCTACAGATTTCTTTGTAAAAAAGAAGAATAAAAAATAGCAAAGAAAGAAAAATAAGTACCATATATCTATTTGAAGAAAAAAATTGAGGCTGCAATCCCACACATGCTTATCTGAGAGTAAATGTCATTTTTATTCTTCTTGAACCTGCAGAAGTATCAGCCTGTTACAATCAGTGATTCGGATTAAGTGGGAATCATGGTGGTTTAAACCGGATTGTGTTGAATCATGATCCGGTTTAAACCATAGTGGGAATTAGGCCCTTGTAGCACCTTTGAGGCTAAGGAGTTTATCATATGACGGAATTTGGGGGTATGGCAATCCGAATGCAATCATGGGGTTTCACGTAATTGCATATGAGTGTATCTCAAGCAATTTCGGACAAAGGGAAGTCATTCCGAATGCAATCATAGGTTTTACGTTAATGCATATAAGAGTATCTCACGCGATTTCGGGCAATGGTGGGTCATTTTCGGGAAATGGGAAGTCATTCTGAACGCATTCCAAATGAAATTGGGAGAAATTCCTCCCGTGTAATAAATTCCTAACTGAAAGAAAGAAATTGGCAGCAGGAGCTTTTGTAGACTTTAGTCTACTTCCTCAGATACCAACTTCTTCCTTTCAGTCATTCTCAAAGGTGCTACAAGATTTCTCTATGTACTGATTCTAATTATTATTATTAGTATTATTAGCCTGCCTCTCCCTTTCAGACTGAGGCGGGTTCTAAGCAAGCAAGCAAACAAAAGATATCAATTACAAATACAAAGTCATAAAATCACAATCCCCATTCCCAACAAAACCAACAAATATTAAGTCTAAAACCACTTCAGATTAAAATTCCAATCTAAATTAAAAAAATATGTAATTATAGTAGTAGCAGCTATAAACAAACAGCTTCATTTATATACCACTTCATACCGCCTAAGCGGTTTACAACTGTAAGCTAATTTGCTCCCAACAATCTGGGTACTCATTTTAGCGACCTCGGAAGGCTGTAAGCCTGAGTCAAGCTTTAGCCCTTTTTCTGGTATTGAACTCGCAACGTAACGGTTTTGAGTGAGTGCCTGCAGTACAGGCATTTAGAGAGCCCTAGTGGCACAGTGGTTAAATGCCTGTACTGCAGCCACTCATTCAAAACCATAAAGTGGCGAGGTCATTTTAGCGACCTCGGAAGGATGCAAGCCTGAGTCGAGCTTGATCCCTTTTTCAAAAGGGATCAAGCTCGACTCAGGCTTGCATCCTTCCGAGGTCGCTAAAACGAGTACCCAGATTGTTGGGGGCAAGTAGCTTACAGTTGTAAACCGCTTAGACACTCCTTAGGCGGTATTAAGCGGTATATAAATGAAGCTGTATTTTTTGTTTTTAACCACTGTGCCACCAGGGCAGAGAGGCAGTCTAATTAGTTGTTGGATTTAACTGGGAAAGGCTTCCTGGAAAAGATCTGTCTTCTTAACTGCCTTTTTAAATGCTTCAGTCTGACGGATCTCATTGACAGGCCATTCCACAGTTTAGGAGCGGCTAGCCTGGTCTTCTTTGGCTGCAGAAGATTCCTCCCAGAGGACCTGAGAGGGTGGGGTGGATTATATGTGAAGAGCCACTCCCGCATGTACTACAGTGGTCCCCCGGGTTGCAAAAGTAATCCGTTCCGGGGGGACTGCTTTTTTTGCTGCACAGCGCACCGGAGCGCGCTGTTTTAAAGGGCCCGGGTTGCTTTTTTCCCCCGCAACCCAGGATGTTTTTCAGGAACGGGGGCCGTTTTTCCGGCCCCGGCTCATAGAATCATAGAATCATAGAGTTGGAAGAGATCACAAGGGCCATCTAGTCCAACCCCCTGCCATGCAGGAACTCCAAATCAAAGCATCCCCGACAGATGGCCATCCAGCCTCTGCTTAAAGACCTCCAAGGAAGGAGACTCCACCACACTCCGAGGGAGTGTGTTCCACTGTCGAACAGCCCTTACTGTCAGGAAGTTCTTCCTAATGTTGAGGTGGAATCTTTTTTCCTGCAGTTTGCATCCATTGTTCTGCGTTCCAGTGTCTGCAGCAGCAGAAAACAAGCTTGCTCCCTCTTCAATATGACATCCCTTCAAATATTTGAACAGGGCTATCATATCACCTCTTAACCTTCTCTTCTCCAGGCTAAACATCCCCAGTTCCCTAAGTCGTTCCTCATAGGGCATGGTTTCTAGACCCTTCACCATCTTAGTTGCCCTCCTTTGGACTCGCTCCAGTTTCTCCACATCTTTTTTGAATTGTGGTGCCCAGAACTGGACACAGTATTCCAGGTGGGGCCTGACCAAAGCAGAATAGAGTGGCACTATTACTTCCCTCGATCTAGACACTATACTTCTATTGATGCAGCCTAAAATAGCATTGGCTTTTTTAGCTGCTGCATCGCACTGTTGACTCATGTTCAACTTATGGTCTACTTGGACTCCTAGATCCCTTTCACACGTAGTTTCATTCAGCCAGATGTCCCCCATCCTATATCTGTGCATTTCATTTTTGCATCCTAAGTGCAGTACCTTACATTTCTCTGCATTTAATTTCATTTTGTTAGCATTGGCCCAGCTTTCTAGTCTATTCAGGTCATTTTGAATTTTGACCCTTTCTTCTGGAGTATTGGCTACTCCTCCTAGCTTAGTGTCATCTGCAAATTTGATAAGTATGCCCCCAATTCTGTCATCCAAATCATTAATAAAGACATTGAATAGCACTGGGCCCAGGACAGAACCCTGTGGGACCCCACTGGTCACTTCTTTCCAGGTTGAAAAGGAGCCATTGTTGAGCACCCTTTGAGTTCGGTCAGTCAACCAGTTACAAATCCATGTAACAGTTACCTTGTCTATCCCACATTTTACAAGCTTGTTTGCAAGAATGTCATGGGGAACCTTGTCAAAGGCCTTGCTGAAATCAAGATATACTATATCCACAGCATTCCCTTCATCTACCAAACTGGTAATTTTATCAAAAAAAGAGATCAGATTTGTCTGGCAAGACTTGTTTCTCTGAAACCCATGTTGACTTTTTGTGATTATGGCATTGGCCTCTAAATGTTGACAGACTCTCTGCTTAATGATCTGCTTTAGAATCTTTCCTGGAATTGATGTCAGACTAACTGGACGATAATTGTTGGGATCCTCTTTTTTTTGCTTTTTGAAGATGGGCACAACGTTTGCCCTCCTCCAGTCTGCTGGGACTTCTCCTGTTCTCCAGGAGTTCTCAAAGATTATTGCCAATGGTTCCGATATTACATTTGCCAGTTCTTTTAATACTCTAGGATGTAGTTCATCTGGTCCTGGAGACTTATATTCATTTAGGTTAACCAAGTATTCCTGTACTATCTTTTTACTTATTCCGTGCTGAAATTCCCCTATTCTGTCTTCTTCCCCATTATCCTTAGGTTGAGCACCCTTTGCCTTTTCTGAGAAGACTGAAGCAAAGAAGGTGTTGAGTAATTCTGCCTTTTCTCTGTCCCCTGTGAGCATTTTGCCATCTTCTGCACGCAGTGGTCCTACCGTTTCCTTCTTCTTCCTTTTGCTTTGGACATACCCAAAAAAGCCCTTTTTATTGTTCTTAACCTCTCTAGCAAGTCTGAGTTCATTCTACGCTTTAGCTTTTCTGATTTTACCCCTACATGTGCTGGCTATTTGTTTGAATCCCTCTTTGGTGATTCCCCCATTTTTCCATTTCTTATACATGTTCTGTTTAAAACTTATCTCAGTTGAAACTTCCTTAGTCATCCATCCTGGCTTCTTGAGACACCTCCCATTTTTCTTCCTCATTGGAACTGTTTGAAATTGCGCCTTCAGTATCTCCCTTTTGAGAAACTCCCATCCGTCTTGAACTCCCTTCTCTTTTAGTTTTCCTGACCATGGGATCACCCCCAGTATTTCTCTAAGTTTATTGAAATCAGCTCTCCTAAAGTCTAGAATGCATGTCTGACTATGCCTGGCTTCCCCTTTCCGCTGTATAACAAACTCCAGGAGAACATGGTCACTTCCACCTAAGGATCCAACCACTTGCACTCCATTGACTAGGTCATCCCTGTTGGTTAAGATCAGATCTAAAATAGCTGATCCCCTTGTTGCCTCTTCCACTTTTTGGACAATGAAATTGTCTTCCAGGCAAGTGAGGAATTTGCTAGACCTTGAGGATTTGGCTGAGTTTGACTTCCAGCAAATATCCGGATAGTTGAAGTCGCCCATCACTACTACTGTACATCTCTCCTTTCTGAGTGTGTGGTCATCTGTTTTAGAAAGGCATCATCCAATTCCTCTGCCTGAGTCGGGGGTCTGTAGTAGACTCCCACAGTAACATCCCTGTTGTTTCCCTCTCCTTTAATTTTTATCCAGATGTTCTCCACCTGGCTTCCAGTATTTACTTCCTGGATCTCTTCACTGGTGTAAATATCCCTGACATATAATGCTATTCCTCCTCCTTTCCTGTTTGACCTGTTCCTCTTAAAAAGGTTATATCCCTCTATTTCTACATTCCAATCGTGAGACTCATCCCACCAGGTTTCAGTGATGCCTATTATATCATATTTGCTTTGTTGTGCTAGGAGTTCCAGTTCATCCTGTTTATTTCCCATACTCTGTGCATTAGTGTAGAGATATCTAAGAACATGTGTTCCCTTTACTTGCTGCCTGTGCAAATTTTTTTGCTTCCCACTGTTGGGTCCTTGCACTGTTTGCCTTGTTCCCTCTATGCCACTTTGACTATTC
This sequence comes from Urosaurus nigricauda, assembly GCA_034509955.1. Classification (NCBI taxonomy): domain Eukaryota; kingdom Metazoa; phylum Chordata; class Lepidosauria; order Squamata; family Phrynosomatidae; genus Urosaurus; species Urosaurus nigricauda. Next base: position 135,916,513 of record JAOEGL010000004.1, read on the forward strand.
TCTCCATCCATTTTGCCTTCCAGAATGCTGTCTCCCTCCCCCACATAACTCAGTTTAAAGCCCTCCTGATCAGATTTTTGAGACTGTTGGCAAAAACGTTTTTGCCAACTGGCGTGAGATGCAGCCCATCCTTTGCCAGAAGTCCCTCCTCATTGAACCGCAGCCCTTGATCCAAGAATCCAAACTGTTCTTGGCGGCACCATCTATGGAGCCAGTTATTCACCTCTGCTATTTTCTTCTCCCTTCCTGGACCATGCTCTTCTACCGGGATCCCGGGGATTACGGATCCCAGGGGATTCGTAACCCGGGGGTCCACTGTACGCTGGACCCAAGCCATGTATAGGGCTTTATAGGTAATGACCAAGACCTTGTTGTATCGCGCCCGGAAGCTGATTCAGGCCATGCTCCTTATTTATTCATCTATATCCCATCTTTCCTGATACTGGGACTGTCATGGCAGCAAATAAGATATTTAAAACATTACCATGGATTTTATCACACGGGAGGAATTTCTCCCAATTTCGCATGGAGCCAATTCGAATTCAAGTGAATTCTAATTGTGTTCGAAATGTGTTCAGAGTGACTTCTCATTTCCCGAAAATGACCCCCCATTGCCTGAAATTGTGTGAGATACTTTAATACGCAATTACGTGAAACCTCATGATTGCATTCAGAATGACTTCCCATTTCCCGAAAATGACCCCCTATTGCCCAAAATTGCATGAGATACTCTAATACGCAATTACGTGAAACCCCATGATTGCGTTCAGAATGACTTCCCATTGCCCAAAATTGCGTGAGATACACTAATTCGCAATAACCTGAAACCCCATGATTGCATTCGGATTGCCATTGCATTATACCCCCAAATTCCGTCGTATGATAAACTATTAAACATTACCATTTAAAACAATGGCTCCCCAAACTGTGCTCCTTTAAGGGACTTTGGACTTCAGCTCCCAGAATCCCAGAGTATTGGCCAACGTGGCTGAGGATTCTGGGAGATGAAGTCCAAAAATCTCTTACAGCAGGCACACTTTGGAGGCCATTGTTTTTAAAAGCAGCATAACATGCACTGAGCATCCTCTAGAACAGTGGTTCCCCCAAACTGTGCTCTTTTAAGGGCTTTTGGACTTCAGCTCCCAGAATCCCTGGCTATTGGCCAACGTGGCTGAGGCCTCTGGGAGGTGAAGTCCAACAAATCTCTTAAAGGGCACAGTTGTGGGGGGGAACCACTGATTTAAAACTTTGTCACAACAATCCCACCTGACTCGGTAGACCAGTGGTCCCCAAAGAGTGCCCTTTAAGAGGTTGTTGGACTCCATCTCCCAGAAGCCTCAGCCACGTTGGCCAATAGCAAGGGATGCTGGGAGCTGAAGTCCAAAAGCCCTTAAAGAGCACAGCTTGGGGGGGAACCATTGTTCTAGAGGATGCTCACTGATTGTTACGTTTCTTTAAAACAGTGGTCCCCAAACTGTGGCCTATGAGGGTTTCTTTGCACTCCATCTCCCAGAAGCCTCAGCCACGTTGGCCAATAGCCAGGGATTCTGGGAGCTGAAGTCCAAAAAAAACCCCCTCACAGTCCCAGCAGCCTTTCCCGCCTTGTTCCTTCATTGCACCCACCCCTCCCTTCTCCTCCTCAGGGTCACCTTTCGAGGCACTCGCCGCCGCCGCGACAAGAGAAGGCCTCAATCACTCACAGTGACTCTGTCTCCATGGCAACCGGCGGCGCTGCGGCCTACTCTCTACCGGCGCGCCCTGATGACGTCATCGCCGCGCGCTCTTTGACGTTTCTTCTTCTGACCCAGCCGTTTTTTTGACCCCTTTTTTTCTTCTTCTTCTTAATAAATTTCGGTTATTATGGCGGAGGCGAAGGGCCCCGAGCCCTTAGAGATCGAAAACAGGTGAAAGGAGGAGGAAGGTTTGGGGATTTGGATGCTCTTGGGGAAAGGGGAGGCTTGGGTTGTATCCAGACTGGAGGAATAACCCGGTTTCATACCGCTTTAAGTGTTGTTTGGCTCACTGCTATGGAATTCTGGGAGTTGGAGTATGTTGTGGGGACCAGAGCGGAGCTCCGCTCCGCTCTGGTCCCCACAACATACTCCAACTCCCAGAATTCCATAGCAATTGAGCCAAACAACACTTAAAGCGATATGAAACCGAGTTATTCCTCCAGTGTGGATGCAGACACTCTTTTCATTAGTGTTTGAAGAAAAGCTAAACATCGCCCCTCCTCAAAACACCATCTAAACCACTGGTTCCCCCCCAAAGAGATGTTGGACTTCATCTCCCAGAATCCTCAGCCACGTTGGTCAATAGCCTGGGATTCTGGGAGGTGAAGTCCAAAAAAACCCTTTTAAAAAGCACAGTTTGGTTGAAGACCACTGATCTGAACATTTTTCCTTCACATGTTAAAAGCTTAGTTAGAAAAGTTACCAAAAAAAGTCTTAAATCTTATGATCCTGACTCTCTCAGCCTCAGAGGATGGAAATGGCAAACCCTCCTCTGAAGAAATCTGCCAAGAAGGATATTATACTCTGTTTCCCCGAAAATAAGACATCCCCAAAAAGTAAGACCTAGTAGAGGTTTTGCTGAACTGCTAAATATAAGGCCTCCCCCGAAAGTAAGACCTAGCAAAGTTTTTGTATATAAATATATATACACAGTATATAATAAATGTTCATTTTTTGTTGTTCAACAATAAATGTGAATTCTTCTTCATGGAAAAAGAAGACATCCCCTGAAAATAAGACCTAGCGCATCTTTGGGAGCAAAAATTAGTACAAGACACTGTCTTATTTTGGGGGAAACACGATATATATATATATATATATATCACTCTTTATAGTTTTTTTCTCCTATATGGGAAGACAATAGAAGCATAATAATAATAATAATATATTTATTGTATTCCGCCTCTCCCTATGTTGATAAAAAGCATGTCCTAGATATTAGTAATAAAACTGATACAGATATATAGATGTTTAGATGTTATGTTTGTACTGAAATTTATGTCTCTTGTTTTTAAATTAAGGCTGCTCAACAATGGCTCCTTTTCATCCTGGAGAGAAGTGACCAGTGGGGTCCCACAGGGTTCTGTCCTGGGCCCAGTGGTATTCAACATCTTTATTAACGATTTTGATGACAGAATTGGGGGCATACTTATCAAATTTGCAGATGACACTAAACTAGGAGGAGTAGCTAATACCCCAGAGGACAGGATCAAAATTCAAAAGGACCTGAATAGACTAGAAAACTGGGCTAATTCTAACAAGATGAAATTCAATGCAGAGAAATGTAAGATACTGCACTTAGGGAGGAAAAATGAAATGCACAGATATAGGATGGGGGACACCTGGCTGAATGAGACCACATGTGAAAGGGATCTAGGAGTCCAAGTAGACCAAGTAGCTGAACATGAGTCAACAGTGTGATGCAGCAGCTAAAAAGGCCAATGCAATTTTAGGTTGCATCAATAGAAGTATAGTGTCTCGATCAAGGGAATTAATAGTGCCACTCTATTCTGCTTTGGTCAGGCCCCACCTGGAATACTGTGTCCAGTTCTGGGCACCACAATTCAAAAAGGATGTGGAGAAACTGGAGCGGGTCCAAAGGAGGGCAACTAAGATGGTGAAGGGTCTGGAAACCATGCCCTATGAGGAACGACTTAGGGAACTGGGGATGTTTAGCCTGGAGAAGAGAAGGTTAAGAGGTGATATGATCGCCCTGTTTAAATATTTGAAGGGATGTCATATTGAGGAGGGAGCAAGCTTGTTTTCTGCTGCTCCAGAGACTAGGATGCGGAACAAAGAGATTCCACCTCAACATTAGGAGGAACTTCCTGAGAGTATGGGCTGTTCGACAGTGGAACACACTCCCTAAGAGTGTAGTGGAGTCTCCTTCCTTGGAGATCTTTAAGCAGAGGCTGGATGGCCATCTGTCGGGGATGCTTTGATTTGGAGTTCCTGCATGGCAGGGGGTTGGACTGGATGGCCCTTATGGTCGCTTCCAACTCTATGATTCAATGAAAGATTTAAAAAAAGAAACCTGCTGAAAAAACTGTGTGAGAGATTCACCTTAGGGTCACCATAAATGACTTGAAGGCACACAATGACAACAAACAGCCAGTACCTATTTGTCTTCATTGTGAACACTCGGGGGGGAGGGTGTCATTTTGTCAGCCCCTTATTTGTTCTGCCTCTCGAACGGTTAGTATCAGTCTTAATTGAAAGCGTATGGGCTTCATTGGATGTTTCCTAAAGCAATTTTTAAAAGAAATATTTAGCTAGTAGATAAAAATGCCATTTGGTGAAATAGTGGTGTTGCCAGGGAGAGTTTAGCTTTTCAGACAAAGAACCTTATCAGACGTTGGAAATTGGAAGTATAATCTAATGGCAATCTGAACACAATAATTGGGGTTTCACGTTATTGCGTATTAAAGTGTCTCATGCAATTTCGGGCAAAAGGGAAGTAATTCCAAACGCAATCATGGGTTTTACGTTATTGTGTATTAAAGCATTTCATGCAATTTCGGGCAATGGGGGTCATTTTTGGGTAATGGGAAGTCATTCTGAATGCATTCCGAACACAACAGGAATTCAAGTGAATACGCTAGACTAGCGAATTCACATGAATTCGAATTGGCTCTATTCGCAATAAAGAGAAATTCCTCCCGTGCAAAAGAGTCCAAAGTGTCCCAGGTACAGTAGTTTGCTGCTTATGGGCAAATCTCCCACCTGCCATCAGTGTGAAACAGAATTGGCAAAAAAGAATTGTTGGTATGTCCCTGTTTGAAGGAAATATATGGCATTGGTTTTCATCCCTTTCTGAAGTTGAGATCTTAGTGAAACCATTAGACACATGGTAGGGCCTAAACCTGCTATTTCCCCCGTGTTTCTCAAAACGATTGTGTATTATTGTTCCCGACACCCGAAAACCTAGTTGGCAGTTGCAAACTTCACAAGGTCTGCACTACTCCCTAGACAAAGATTGCTGAAATTAGCTTATGGGTGGTATACGCTTAACTTAGTCGCTTTGAATATATCAATGCTCAGTATAAGTGTGTGTGTGTGTGTTGTCAAGTAATTTCTAACTTATGGCGACCCTAGAGCGAACCTACGGTATCAAGGGGTTCTTTGGCAAGATATGTTCAGAGGAGGTTTGCCATTGCCTTCCCCTGAGGCTGAGAGAATGTGACTTGCCGAAGGTCACCCAGTGGCTTTCATGGCCAAGTTGAGAATCGAACCGTGGTCTCCAGCATTGTAATCCAACACTATAAGTAGTGTTATCGTAGTCTGCCTGAGCCAGTGTGTGCAGTGGTGTGTTTTGGACTATGACTTTCCAGGGCTCAATTCCCAGCTTGGCCATGAAACCCACTGGGTGACCTTGGGCAGGTCACACTCTCTCAGCCTCAGGGGAAGGCAATGGCAAACTTCTCTGAACGAATCGTGCCAAGAAAACCCCATGATAGGTTTGCCATAAGTCAGAAACATCTTGAAGGCACACAGCAACAACAACCACACCACCACCTCTGGAACCTTAAAAATTGTGAAGGCAAGAAGTCTTACCGGAGGGATAGCCAGGGTTGTGAAGGCAAGGACTACTTTCTTTCAGACTGAAATAATCAACAGATTATTGATGTTGTGTGCCCCAAACTAATGCATGTCTGGGTAAGGGCCTATTCTGTGCCTTTGTCTAGGCTCTGAAATTCTGCCCAGAAAGACCCAGCTTGCTTTTCCTTCTTAGGGTCTTCCTTTTTGAAGGAGGGGAGGAGTTTTTGGGTTGTAGAAGTTTGATAGAATTATCAAACAGAATATCTATTTGGGTATGTAGCATGTTTTTAGTTTTAGTGCTTTACATCTCTTCATGGCTATGCAATATTTTTCTTCCTGTAACTGCTTTTTACAGTCATAATTTCACATTGCTTGTCTGCTGCTGTTTTCTTGATCATGGTTCTTGTTTATGATAATTTTTCTTGCATTTTACATTGTACTCACTGTTGGCCACCACTTTTGAAGAAAGGTGGGATATGAATGTTTTAAATAAATACATTAGCTATGCATTTGTGAATTTTGTGTGTGGTGATTTTTTTTTTTTAACTTGCTGTTTCTACTTTGTCTAGGATCATTGAGCTATGCCATCAGTTCCCGCATGGCATCACAGACCAGGTGATTCAGAATGATATGCCCCACATGGAAGCCCAGCAACGAGCCATGGCTATTAATAGGCTGCTCTCTATGGTAAAGATAATTTTTTTTCTATGAAAATAATTTTTAAATGCTGGATAAAAACAGTGGTTTAGGAGCAATAGTCTGAAACAAAATTATATATTATGTCTGCTTTGAAAGTAACAATTCCGATATGTAGCCTGCTGAAACAACTGATCGTACTATCCTGTGACTACTTATTAAAAGGGGAATGACCACATCACCATTAAGCACAGCTAAAGCAATTATCCTCTTTCAGGATTGTTTTTACTTTATATTATACTTTTGGATCACCACTTTGAAGGAAAGGCAGGACATCTGTGTTTTAAATACTCTATATAAATCAGTTATGCCTCAGAGTTTTGTGTGTGATTGTTGGCTTGCTATGGTATTGCTACTTTGACTAGGAGTGAGCTATGCAGCATTAGAAATTTCTCACATATTAGGCAACAGCAGAGCTTGGAAAGTTACTTTTTAAAAGCAATTCTTTCCCATTGCTCATTACCTTTAACATTATTCATTTCAAGGTCGAAAGGATAACCTGTTACATTATTTCTTTTTTGTTTTGTTATTTTTCTGAAACGTTCTTGAAAGAAAAATATGCAAGATTTCTAAGAGAATGGTATAAACTCTTATTAAAAATACTATAAAATGATTCTAAAAATCAAAACTAACTTTTGAAAGTAACTAAAAGGTGTTGTTTGGTATGTCAGTAAAATGACCACTCATTATGTTGTTTTGAAATGTGACAGTGTTGTGACCTTCCCCATCCCTCTAATGTAATGTGGCACTTCCAAACTCTGAACAAACACAAACCCAGGACCATTACTGCACTGCAGCCAATCTAGACTCTCTTCTAAATGTGCCTTCCCCCCATACCTCACTGTAGAAGCTTTCACACATTACAAATTGGGGTGTGTATGTCTTAATGTTTTAATACCTGCAGTAGTTTCAAAGGAAGAATAACAAATGAATGGACTTGGTGAAAAAGAATATTTTTTTCCTAATCTCATTTAGAATTGAAATACATATTCTAGGGAGGAAATAGCCAATATTAAATTCAACCTAACTGTCTAACTGACTACCTTTCATATTACTTCCTAAGGTGAAATTGTTGAAATCTGCCAAACCATTAAAATGATTTTTTCTTATTTTCTTAGGGACAGCTGGATCTTCTCAGGAGCAGCACTGGCCTCCTCTATAGAATCAAGGAATCTCAGAATGCTGGGTAATTACTTTGTTGCTGATTTATCCATACTTACCTTTTTTTCTTTCTTTCAAGAAAACAACATTTATTTTTAAAAAATACAACAAGATCAGTTTATGATGAGAAATGGGGCATTAAATACAATTCAAAGAAAAGGCGATTTTACATTGATACATTATGGCACAGAAAATAAAAGTCAACGCACCATCAAAATATGGAGACTTCTGTAGGCTCAAGACCTTATACAGGCTCCCTTTTAAGAAAGACCGCTCTTTCTATGGATTTGGTCAATTTATATATTGGAATGGAACACACACAATCACAAATGCACATTTATTATGTCTACTGTGACATTAAAGGTTAGCAAGCAAGTAGTTATGAAATTGGGGGGGGGGGCACAACTAGAGAAAGGAAAAAGGAATTTCCTTAGGTATATTTATCCATACTTACTTTTTAAAACAACTTCTGCTACAATTGTATCCATCAGTTTTTTTTAATAACAGCCATGATACTGCAGCTTGGAAAACAACCTGACAAGAACTCTTAATACAGTAGAAGGAATTACATTTATCAACGATCTTGTGTCTTTGTAATATTTTTCCATTACTATTTCTTTGTTTTTGACAGGAAATTTATAATTTAGCAACAGAATATAACTTTTGACATCTAGAATATAACCCATGTTGATCAAATCCACTTAGATTTTCAAAAACTGTATGCTTTTCATCTCTTATTTTGTCCTCTTGCAGTAAAATGAAGGGATCTGATAATCAAGAGAAACTGGTGTATCAAATTATAGAAGATGCAGGAAACAAAGGTAAGTAAGAACAAATTTAATAATAATATTATAATAATAATTTATTTATATACCGCCTTTCCAAAAAAGATCAAAGCGGTTTACAAAAGTGGATAAACAAATACACAAAATACATAGATGATTTACATAAGCAAATAAATTAAATATCTAAATAACATTTAGATGGCATGAAGGGAGGGTTCTTTCCTTCAGGCAAGCCCTGATGGAGCTGGGCCTGCCTCTTCTCTCCCTCCCAAGCCAGACATTGTTGCTTTTCAGGAATGGTTGTAGCCAGAGTATTATTTAACCAGATTTTTTTCTCAATGTCAAGGCTGCCAGATTGTCATGCTTCTTTAATAAAACTTCACTTCACATCAGATGTTATCCACATTGCCTTTGCTTCAACTAATTTGGTTCTCCGAGTCCTTATCTAACCTCTCAATCTTTCCACTCATCTTTGCACTGAAAAAGATCAAGTCTATTAGTCCTTAAATTTTGTATTGGAACTGATGCTAGTCCACATTTGGAGAGCACTCATATTTGATTTTCTTAGTGGAATAGTCAGAAACAAAAGCTTTGTTTTTTTACTGGGTGTTGTAAATCAGTGGCTGGCAGAATGAGCCTTATTTGAAAGCTAGATCACAAAGTAATAATAATAATAATAATTTATTTATATTTCCTACCTCTCCCTGTGGATTGAGGTGGGATTACAGCCTAAATAAATAAATAAATAAATATAAAAATTACAAAAACACAATAAAAAGTTACATTAACCCCTAAACCATGAAAATTAATAAAAATTCAACAATTAAAATAATTACACCAGTAACTTGATCTACAATAATCAAAATGGAAAGGATCGTTAAGGCGGATGGGGCTATCCTTCTTTGGCAGTCAGTCTGGGAAGGCCCGCCAGAAGAGATCCCATCTTGACAGCCTTCTTGAAGGCATCTAAGGTGGTAATAAGACGGATCTCCTCCGGCAGGTCATTCCACAGTTTTAGAGTGGCAGAAAAGAAAATCCTCTGGGAAGTTGCAGCTAATCTGGTCTTCTGTGGCTGGAGTAGATTCTTCCCAGAGGATCTGAGAGTGCAGGGTGGATTATATAGGGAGAGGCATTCCCACAAGTAACCCGGACCCAAGCCATGTAGGGCTTTAAAGGTGATAACCAACACCTTGTACTGCACCTGGAAGCTGATTGGCAGAAGTTGAGACGAGAAATTACCAGCACATGTACCATGGCTTCTAGATCCCCCTGGTCCAAGTTAATAACAAGCGCTCCTGGCCGTCGCATCAACCTGGGATGACAACTGAAGGGACGAGTCCAGGAGCACTCCCAAGCTGCGAACACAGTCCTTTAAGGGAAGTGTGCTACCATCCAGGACTGGTTGGTAAATCTCCGGCCCTGGCTTTAGGGTTCCTATAGCGAGTACCTCCATTTTTCCAGGCTCACGTGTTCCAAGAAGGGAATGGAGCCAGCATTTAAATGCTTGCTTGCCTCTCTCTCTCTCTCCACCTCCAAGTCAAAGGAGTCCTTTGTAGGGGACCAGGTGTTCCCAATTTGAGCCTGTTTTTTCTCATTCAGTCCATTACCAACCCAAGACAGTCATTCAGAGGAAAGATGCCTTCCTTAGTCACTTCAGCAGTCCGAGAAATATAGAAACATATTTGGGTGTCATCAGCATACTGTATCCTGTCCTGAAGCTGGTTTGAAATGGATCTAGATAATCGGTTTCCTCCAAGAGCTGACAGGCAACCGCTCTCTCGATCACTTTGCCCAAGAATTGGAGAAGTGAAACCAGCCTGTAGTTATTTCTGTCCAGGGGGGTCAAGGGAGGATTTTTTCAATAGTGATTTAACCACAGCTTCTTTCAAGCTAGCTCAAAAATGACCCTCCCTAAAAGATGCATTGGTTATAGATTGGAGCAGCACCATTATTGCATCACCTCCCTGGATGGCCAGCCATGAGGGACAGATTGTCTTTTTCAAGCTACCAAGGAAGCATGTCCACTTCATCAGTACTCACTGACTCAGATTAATCCAGTTTAACATAGCCTACGGAGCTGCTAGACATCTCTCTTGTCATCTCTGCAATAATGCCCACGTCTAAGTTGGCTCTTATCTGAGAGACTTTATCTGCAGAGAAGTCATTAAATGCGTCGCAGCAGGCTTTAGTTGGTTCCAAGAGCATTCACGGTGGAAGGCGTCTGAGTTAAATCTTTAACCACCCTGAACTGCTCTGCTACAATGCTACAGCAGCTTGGATACAAAGTAGCCAAGTCTGTTCTTATGAGCTCTGGACCAGTGCTCTGCATCTAAGAAGCTTTTTTTTAAAAAGTGAGACAGATTTCTTATAAATGCCTACCATTTTGCAAAGCATATTGTTTATATGTTTAATGTACTCCTTTGTAAACTTAAATAGTCCAGTCCAAAAAAAAAGAAAAAAAGAAAGCCTTCTACGAGCTCAGAAGGTATGTATAGCTGTGCAGCAATACGTGCATTGAAAAGTTTGTGGCACAATATTTCTTACAACAGAGTTCTCCTATCTATTGATTGTATTGCTAAACAGCTACAGTCTACTGTGACTTTGTTAGTAAGTGCAAGGAGCAAATTTCTTCACAACCTTTCTTTTAATAAGACAGAAACACTTCACTGAATCTCCTCATGCATGTCTTTTGGGTGGCTGTATTTAGCAACCTCTACTTAGATATATTGGAATGGGTTTTTTCTTTCTTTTTTTTTTAACTAGAGCTGTAGTGAGGAGTGTGCGATTTTCATTTGTTTTTGGTCTATGTTTCTAATCAACCTTAGCCGATATAGCCAATGACTTCCAACACTATTGGGAATGTGACACTAAAGGAAGAGGAGCATGTTAGACAGGGGCAAAGCATCACAATCCAGAAGTTACATGCATGTAACTACAATGTATAATGCTCATATTTAGCTGGGTTAATTTTACACTTTTTAAAACACAGGCATTTGGAGCAGAGATATTAGATATAAAAGCAATCTTCCTTTAACTGAAATCAACAAGATCTTAAAGAACCTGGAAAGCAAGAAACTTATTAAAGCAGTGAAGTCTGTTGCAGTGAGTAAATAGTAATTTTGAATTGCTGTGTCTGCTTCTTGTTCATCAGTAAAGAAATATTAGCTATTCTTTTTTATTATTAAAAATTAATTCATTTTACATATTCCATTCAAATTTACATATCCATAACAATAGTTAATACAACTATTTTTGCTTTAACAAAGTTTGAAATTATATACCTAACTTCCTTTTCAGCAAAAACTGAATATTTTTAAAGTCTAAAATAATCATATTTTGAATACACAAAACCCCTTAAGTTAATTATATTATAAATACTATTTTTAATATATTCATGATCTCTCTTTCATTTCTTAGTCTTCTTCTTTTTAATCAAACACTCTTTATTTCTTTAATGTATTAGTATATGTCTTTTTTTTCCAAACTTGAGTAATGAGGTTTTTCATCATAATCTCAATATGTAGTTCAGTTCTGCATTGTTTACTTCTTTGTATAACCTATAATTTTTTTTTAAGTTCTTACTGTAGTCTGCCTGTTTTCCATTTCTTTCCCCAGTATTTACAACCAGATTCCAATCTTCTTCTAGATCCTCCAATGTATTTCCATTGATTATTTGAGAGAGTCTGTGGTCCAAAACACACTGCAGAAATAATCCTGTTTGAGACTGCTTTAACTGCCCTAGCTCAAGTTTTGAGAGACATTTAACCTTCTATATCAGAGAGCTGTAATACCACAGTAAAGTACCTAAGATTCCCTAGCACTAAGTGGGTTTCAAACTGGATTGAAGAAGTCTTGCTGCTGAGGTCATTTTCTCTCCATCTTTATCCATCATATGTGTCATGATTAAGTAGGTAAAATTCCGGATTGGCGGGCAGTGTAATTCCTAATATTTCTGACATAGTACTTTTAATTTTTTTTCAAGCATTGTTTTCCTGACAAAATATTAGTTGTTCTCATAAGAACTTTGAAAAACATCTAAATGCTATTAGATGTAGGGCTACCTTTATGTGGTTGATGAAGATATGAAGGTGAGCTCACTCAGAGGAATGTTCTGCTAAGGGCCGTTTTATACTTCACATTGTAGAAATCTGGGATGTGACAAATTTGGGAGCATCTCCCAGTAAAAATTTCCTATAGTCATTCTAAAAAATCCCAAAGTTTTCATTTTCACAACGAATACCAATCTGAATTCATGTCACTTCACAGCTAGAATCATAACAGCATACAACATACCAGATGTACTACAGGCTTAAATATTCATATGTGGAGGTAGTGTGTCCACAAAAACAAAGAATTATAAATCAAGTCATGTCCTGTTTATTAGACCAACAGAGCATGTATCATCTCCATAAATATTCAAAGTATATACTTTCTTTAAAAAAAACAGCAACACCAATCTGTCTCCCAGAAAGAAGGAATTGGTGATTCCTTAGTTATATACAGTCTAAAAAGGGGGAAATAACTGAATATTGCTGTTCATTAGATTTGCTAATGTAAATCACAGACCCTCCCCATCTGTTAAAATGTGTGAGTTGTTCATGCGGTGCCTGAGGCCCAACAAACTTGTCAAAGGAGTCCTCTGAAAAGACACTTCCTGTTGCACATCACCACAGCCGTCATGAATGGGGCACCCACTGCATGGATGATGTATTCATGGGGACCAGGAGAGAGCATGCATTTAAACATCAGCATCCAGCTATCCTTAATACCTTGATCTAATGTGCCAAAGGCCCACCCTTGCTAAAATGGACCATCCCATAGCAAAAGAGAGAAATTGGTTGTTGATTATTAATTAGTACGCTGTTTCTACATCTACAGACAGAACTGCAAGATGGTTATTAAGATAAATTAAGAAAGAATAAATGTAGATTATAAGCATAAAATACTGGTTAAAATGTAGCATTAATAGAGACTATTAAAAGTTATCAAATGAAAGTGAGCATTTTGTACTTAGAGATGACTACATTCCTACTGGATGCTCTGCTCTGAGCCTCACAATAAACTTCAACTCCCATAATTCCATAGCCTTGAGCCAGGGCAGTTAAAGCGGTGCCAAACCGGGTTATTGCTCCAGTGTGGATGCAGCCATAGATACTGCTCTAATGTCCATTATAGTTCTTCACATATGATACCAGGGTATACTGAGACAATGCTCAGAATATATACCATTCATTCAATAGGCTTCCAAGAAGAAAGTATATATGTTATACAACCTGCAGCCTGATCGTTCTGTGACAGGAGGAGCTTGGTATAGTGACCAGGATTTTGAATCTGAATTTGTAGAGGTGCTAAACCAGCAGTGTTTTAAGTTTCTACAGACCAAGGTAAGTAAGTACTCTCCTCAAAACAAGAGGAGAGTGTGTGTGTGTGTGATTCTTTGCTTTGGAAGGATTTCCACCATTTTCTTGTACAGTATTTATTGGCTGGCCAGGCCGCATAAGCTGAGAAATGAACAGGAACAGCTGCTCGGGGGAAATTCTATAGAAATGATTTTTAAAGACAATATTTAGATTGCAGCCATATGGTTTAGCAATAAAGGAATCGAGACCATCACCTGGTGGCTAAGGGACACCTGGCCCCATCACTGGAGTCTCCAGTGCCAAGCAAGAGATGTAGTTCCATTTTAGTAAAGTGTGCAAATGTTCTCTTTGTCCTGTGTGAGCAAATTGAAGCCCTTCACCCTTCTGGATAAAAGTTAAGTACCATACTTAGTGACACTTTTACAGTAGAGATGACACCTTTTTACAAACCCTGGTGTGAGAATATCCCTGGTGTGAGAATCTAGCTTCCATAGATTCTGTGATTCTGCGATTGCAGACATCAAATATGTGAGGCTCTGTTATCTATTCTCTCACACTTGTGCAATGGACAGTCTTTTATAGTGGTTAAAGGGTTGGACTGAGACTTATTATGTACCCTTAAGCCAGATATTGTTTCTCAGTTTGACCAGTCCCAATGACTTGTGAGATAAAAGTTCACCACGAAGTCAAGCAGATGCAGTATATGGAGCAGCCTCTGACCACTCCAGCCACAAGCAAGCCCAAATTGGTGTGGGCCTACAGCGACCAGGCACTGCAGTCTTGAAGCCAGCTGCTGCTGCAGTCCTGAACCAGCTTTTTGCTGCTCCTTTTCTTGCTAGCTTCAGGCTGCCTTATGTGTCCTCAGCATGGTGTCCAGCCTATCCAGGGGCAATGCAAATCTGCATCCCATGCCCCCAAAGCAGCCGAAAGCCATACTTTTTGGCCTGTGTGTTTTGGCCATTGTCTTCAAATTGGAGAAAAGTGGGATATTGACTAAAGAGAAATAAATACTAAATATTGCTAGTTCAAAATACTGAATTAAATACAGATTTTAAAATGTTGGCTACAACATTTGTTTTAAAGGGAAAATTGTTGGGGGAGATTGGATTGACATCATGTAATCTGGAATTGCACTGCAGTCATAATAGCATCATTCAGAAGCTGTACAAAATTAGGTCACGTCATACTCTCAGGAAAGCATGTAAGATTGTAGCTTTAGTTCACTTGGTGATGTGGAACCTTTGTTTAAAACATTCTGGATAACACTTCAACAGATTACCATAAACTACAAAAATATATGATTTTACAAATGCCTGTTTTATTTTACCTTTTCATCTATTTTATTCTGTAGGCAGAAGCAGCTCGAGATAGCAAGCAGAACCCTATGATACAGAGAAACAGTTCATTTGCATCCTCTCATGAAGTGTGGAAATACATCAGTGAGTTAGGTGTCAGTAAGGTGAGGCCATTGTAGGACTTATGTTTTGCTATAGCTAGTACTGTGTGATTTGCAAAATAGTGGCTTGGTTATATTCTAGATTGTAGCTAATTGTATTTTCTGGCTGATCTTTGCTGGATCCTATATTTTTCACTAGTCGTCCTCTGCTTGGAAACTTGTTTCTATAAAGTGAGCATCTCTTGGTTTTAGTAAGGCGTTTAACATAGTCCCCCATGACATTCTTGCAAACAAGCTAGTAAAATGTGGGTTAGACAATGCAACTGTTAAATGGATTTGTAATTGGTTGACCGGCTGAACCTAATGATGCTCAGCAATGGCTCCTCTTCATCCTGGAGAGAAGTGATTAGAGCAGCTCCACAGGGTTCTGTCCTGGACCTAGGGCTATTCAACATCTTTATCAACAACTTAGATGAAAGAATTGGGGGCATGCTTATCACATTTTCAGATGACACCAAATTAGGAGGATTAGTTAATACCCCAGAGGAGAGGATCAAACTTCAAAATGACCTTAAAAGATTAGAAAGCTGGGCCAAAGCTAACAAAATGAATTTCAAAATGGAGAAATGTAACATACTGCACTTAGGGAGGAAAAATGAAATGCATAGATATAGTGTGGGGGACACCTGGCTTAACAAGACTATGTGTGAAAGGGATCTAGGAGTCCTAGTAGACCACAAGTTGAACATGAGTCAACAGTGTGATGCAGCAGCTAAAAAGGCCAATAGGATTCTTGACTGCATCAATAGAAGTATAGTGTCTAGATCAAGGGAAGTAATAGTGCCACTCTATTCTGCTTTGGTCTGGCCTCACCTGGAATACTGTGTCCAGTTCTGGGCATCACAACTGGAGTGTGTCCAAGGGAGGACAACTAAAATGGTGAATGGTCTGAAAATCATGCCCTATGAGGAGTGACTTAGGGAGCTGGGTATGTTTAGCCTGGAGAAGAGAAGGTTAAGAGGAGATGTGATAGCACTCCTTAAGTATTTGAAGAGGATGGAGCAAGCTTGTGTTCTGCTGCTTCAGAGATTAGGACACAGTTTTTCTGTGGCCTTCAAACCACAGAAAAAGAGATTCCACCTAAACATTAGGAAAAACTTCCTTACAGCAAGAGCTGTTTATCAGTGGAATATGCTGCCTTGGAGTGTAGTGGAGTCTTCTTTTTTGGAGGCTTTTCAAGAGGGGCTGGATGGCCATTTACCGGGAGTGCTTACTATATGTACAGTGTATCCTTGCATGGGGGTGGGAGGTTGGACTGGATGGCCCTTCTGGTCTCTTCCAACTCTATTATTCTATGAATCTCTGAACATATAAAATGGGCAAACCCAAGATGTCATCTGGCTCTAGGTCCTTATTGTGTTAAGATTATGTGTCTTTTGTAATATTGTTAATTTAATTTGAATGATGATAGTTTTAGCTATACCTCTCTGAGTATTCATTACCTAAGAAAGTCATATGAAATTCATGTGATTGCCATAAGTCAACAGGTGACTTAGAATCATAGAATCACAGAGTTGGAAGAGACCACAAGGGCCATCCAGTCCAACCCCCTGCCATGCAGGAACTCCCAATCAAAGCATACCGGACAGATGGCCATCCAGCCTCTGCTTAAAGACCTCCAAGGAAGGAGATTCCACCACCCTCCGAGGGAGTGTGTTCCACTTGAAAGCACATGCACACATATGCTATTATATTCCAAAGCCTGTACACAATCCTTGGGAGATATGCATGGTATATTACAAAAAGAAATAATCTTTTCATGTATGGTTTTGGATCTTGTTATAGCAAACTGGGTAATAGGTAGGTTTTTCACTGTAGCTTTCTACTTTTTAAATCTTTTCAGTATTCATACTTATCAGCTGAATTTTTTTCACTTTTAATTCTAACAGCAGTAACAATGCATTCTTTCCTGTGATAGAAGCTTCAAACCTCTATTTGTGTTTGCACAAATTCTTCAGGTGGAATTGTCAATGGAGGACATTGAAACCATTCTAAATACATTAATATATGATGGAAAAGTGGAAATGACCATCATTGCTGCAAAAGAAGCAACAGCTGGCAGTGTGGATGGACATATGAAGCTGTACAGAGCTGTCAATCCTATCATACAGCCAACCGGTTTAATTCGGACACCTTGTGGGCTCTGTCCAGTAAGTTTCTCAATAATAATATAATGATGCTAGATCTTTAGTTAATATTACTTGTCAAGCTTATTTCTCAGCAGGCCTGCCAGTCAAATGAAAATGAAAAATTGACTAGCATATGGAATAGATTATGTAGGATGGTAAAACTTTCAAGCAGGAATAGAACATAGTTTAATCTAAGCTGTGATGGTCAGTATAGTATTATGAGTAGAACTTTATGGATTTATTAACACTTGGTTCTGTGTTGTTTTCACCATAGCAGTACTTTTCCATGGTACTGTAGTGAGATTGTGTGCTTCTGTAAGGCAAGAGGTTATACTTATGGTTTCAGTGATGCTAATAGGGTGTCCCAGGCCAGATAGGCTTTTGTTGAAGGCCATGACTAACTGTGTTGAACAGTTACTGGGCAGCATTAGCAGTAGTGGGAAATGATACTGGTGAGGATCTCTCAGAGACAATATCAGTGGCCCCATCGCTAACAGTTGTTAGCACTGCATAGGAGGAGACAAAGTTAACCCCCTTTGAATGTCTTTTACCATCAAAACCCTATGATGAGACAATCCAAAATGAAACAATACATAGTGCCAAAAGATGAAAAAGCCAGATTTGATGGCACTCAATGAACTACTGGGGTACAGCAGATGACAACTAGAAGTAGTGCTGTGGCTATTAATGCAAATGGACTCAAGCCATTTTAACTCCAGGAGAGGGCTTTTTTAGAACCAGGAAGCAAACTGAGGTTTTCTTTTGTAAAACTGATAATTTTCTGGAGTAGGCAGCAGAGAGGGCTGCCTTCTAGTGTTCTGGAGGCAGGGAAATGTGAACTCTCAGTCTCTGACACACACACACACACATACACACATGCTCCAAAGTTGCCCTCAAATACAGTTCCCCCCTAAAAAAACAATTCCCCCCAAAACACAGTTCTCCCCCAAACAGTTCAACATGTTGGTACTTACTTCTGGTCCCTAAACTTTCATACAATGGAGATAGGAAATGAATGTATTCCTAGTGCATGGAGATGGAGGGGATAAGAAGCAAAGGGAAGATCAAAATGACTTGTGGGTGGAGGGTGAGAAATAAAAACTGAGTTTTGAAGAAGCAATACCAAGCTCCAGTCAGTCCTGGGAGCAAACCTGTATCTCCATTTCTCTGCAGAGAATGGAGAAGAAAGGAAACCTGGGTCTTGTCTACTATAATAGGTTTTTGTATTGCCTTGCCATTGCACTAAGGCCACTGTTCTGCAGAATCCCAAAGGAAAGCATGAACTTTTCAGTATAGAGAACTTGTTGGACCATTGTAGAGGCAGCAATAATAATATCCTGTTGCATTATATTACTGAATTTTAGTAAAAGAGCCATTACTTGCTGTGACAGAACCACGTCTTACTGTGGGCCACTACTCTGTCATTTCTAACAGCACCCACTTATTTCTTAAGAAATGAATTTCTAAACAGACTAGGTGTGTCTTCAAGTCTCCTCTGGTGCATTACTGAGAACTAGTAAATCCTCTAACACAAAATGTAGTGAGCAAACACAAAGCCATAGAAATTTTATTTTCAAAGCTTCTGAGACACAAATGATCTGGCTTATTCACACTTTTTTACATAGCTGTCTCTTTTAACATTTCCTGAACTGTGCCATAGTCATTCCCTGAGGAACTCTCATAAGCAAATTTTGACATGTGTAAACCTCTTAAGAGGATGTTGTTTCACTTCAGTCTATGGATATGACCCAAGCACCATCTGAAATAAGGGCATTGAGGCTTGAAAATGCTGTCATGATGCTTAAGCAAGTATAGTATTACATTTCTGCACTCAGCACTTTTTCCTATTGGTTTACATCAGGGATGAGAATTATGCAGCCTTTCAGATCTTGTCAGCAGCTCTAGACAGCATAGCCAAAGGCGAGGAAGGCTCAGAGTTGCAATCCTACAACATCTGGCAGCCACATGAGTTTCTTGCTCTGGTTGGGTATATAGCAGCCAAATTTTATGTACATAATTTCTAATTGTGTAAGGAACTATGTACCTGAACAGATGCTGCATGTGTGTTTACCCTAATCAAAAAGACCCAGGAAGGAAGCAGAACTGTGTGCACTTAAAAGCAGTCAGATTAGTGCTTTCATCAGCAGCCAGTCGTCTTAGGGGCAGGAGAAGACATTCCAGCCATATGACCATCTTCTTCCACAGCAGATGGCAAATTAACGTATGTTCTGGGTTGCCAAGGAGGGCTTTCAGTCTTAGAAAATGTCCACTGCAGTAGTTGACTGCAGTGTGTAGATACAGCTCAATTAATCATTTAATCAGTAGATTCAACTAACTATATTCCAACCTTATTCTCTTCCCAGGTTTTTGATGACTGCCATGAAGGTGGTGAGATATCGCCATCAAACTGTATTTATATGATGGAATGGCTAGAATTTTAGCAGTCAAATGAGAACCATGAGCTTGAAAGTTTCTTGTAACCCAGATTAATATGCCAGTTTGCTATTTAACTGTGGACTTTTTTTTATTGGGGAGGACTCAAGGTATGGAGTATTTTTGAAAATGCTAAATTGCTTTTGAAGGAGAACCATTTTTGAAAAGCTTTGTATTCCACTGATGTTTTGGATCAATGTACCCCCAGTAAGTAATTGTGCAGATTATGGCCCAAAACATCGGGAGGTGAAAAATTCTTCACTCTTGCTCTTGTTGGAGGAAGTTCCAAAAATGTTTCTTGTATTAAACATATGCAGACATAAACCAAAAACGGTTATATGTAGCTGCTGGAAAGACAAGTTTTGTTTTGAAGGAATTAGGTTGTGCTTTGGTAAAATAATTCTGCTTGTTGCCATTGTATCACACAGTTCCGTTTTGGAACATAATGTTAAAAAGAACAATGCATTAAAAAATAAGACAGCCATGTTTTTGGGACTGGGAATCATGGCTCCCAAAGCACCCAGATGCTCTCTGTGCTGTACTCACTGTTAATCTCAGGACATAGGGTAAAATATATATGCTTTTATAAATAAAATCTTATTATGAGGCATGTAAAGGTATTTTTCCTATGGGCAAAACTGAAACCTCTAATGAGTACAAAGTTGGATTAGATGGCCTTTGAAGTCCCTCCCCAGCTGTTTCAATTCTATGAAATGCCTGCAAATTCTATTTTTAAAATATTTTTTATTTTTGAAAAATATCGAAATTGTTTATTTTAATATGTGGACCTCAACTTTATGCAGGTTTAGTCAAAACATTTTTTTAAAAACTGCTGCTAAAAATTATTTCACAGCACCCAACACAGGGGAATTAGAAAAAGATCTTGGAGGATAAAAACCATGATGGCTATATGCTACATTCAAGATCAAAAATAATATGTCTCTGAATATCAATCACTGGGAAATAACAGAAGAGGGTAATTCCACTCATGTCCCTTAGCTTTTCTGCATGCAGAAGATTTGCTCTGACAGCTATGTTTCCTCATGCCTGCAGGCGCCTTTGCTCCATCACCACCCCCTTGGGAAGAAGAGGGCGACTCCTGGGAGGGGGAAGGCTTTGGCTCCTCATCCCGTGTCAAGTCCCCCAGCATTTACTTCATGAAGTCCTGTTGTCTGTAATGGCAGTGCAGCCATATGCATGTGCCACCATTGGGGACAATGAAATTTGAGCTTCTGCAGATTTTGGTATCCAGGGAGGGGGTCTGAAATGGACCCTGCAGATACTGAGGTTCTGCTGTATGTAAAATACAGGTGTTTCCAAATGAAAAGCTTCCAGACATTCCAAGCACATTTTCCCAGGGGACTACATCCTCTATAGATTTTTTATAAATTTATTTTCATGTCATACTTCATCATACATATATCTTCCTTTTTGTTACCAGAATGCTCACTATCAATTCAAAGCCCTGCCTTTCAGGTTGGCCTCAGCTCCTTGGGCATTTATCAAGATACAGATTGCCTCTATGGTTCAGCTGACTGCAGGGCATCCATATCTTCCTATACCTAGATGATGTCCTTCTGAAATATTGTTCATCTCTAGGAGCCCAATAAGCTCTAGTGACTACCCGGTCTGTCCTTCAAATCCATAACTTTCTGGTCAACAAACAAAAGTAATCTGTTCCCAAGTCATAGGTTAGTTCACATAGGCTCCTTAATAGATACCAGAAAGGGTTGCGTTGCCTCCTCTGCAGAGAGAGTTAACAAAAATAAGAAAGAGGCTCCCCACTTTGCAAGAATGAAGACAACAGACCTAATGTCACTGACACATTCATTAGGTCTGGTGATTTCTTGTATTCACCTCTCCACATGGTCATGATTAGACTCTTGCCTCTTGCAGTGGTTCCTCTGACCTTTTCAGACACTCATAGCCAAACTTCAGCACATCAGGATTTGTCTAACCCAGGAAGACGGGTTCTCTCTGGTGATGGACAAACACACACAGCCTCTCTAGGACCCTTACAAGACCCTCCAAGAGTAGTTCTCATCACAAATTCCAGGCTCCTGGGCTGAAGAGCACAATTCCAGGTCCTATCAGCCCAGGGGATCTGGACCTCAACAGAACAGGCTCATAATATCAATTAACTGGAACTTTGTGCCATCAAGTTAGCACTTCCAAAAACACTTCAGAGGGACACATGTTCCAGTTCAAACAGTCAACAAAACTGCAAAATCATACCTGATCAGGCACGGAAGGTTATGCTAACTCCCTACACATCAGCTCCTCCCCTGGGCAGAGGAAAATGTCCTCTCCATCTTAGCATAACACATTCAGTGCTCTCTAAACAAGGAAGCAGACTTGAGCCACCAGACACTAGATTCAGGAGAATGGAGCCTGGATGTAACTATCTTTCAACAACTACAGACACACAAGACCAAAAGACCTCTTCACATCAGACACAAACCATAAACTCCCCAGGGACTTCACTAGGTTCCACTCCCTCAGAGTGGAAGCCCAGGATGTCCTCTAGTCCTCTAGATGGCCTCCAGGACTATTCCCCCAACACCTCTACCTTCCCCCAGTACCTTTGATCTCCAGAGTACTCAAGAAGATCAAGCAGGAAATAGCAACAGTCATTCTCATAGCTCCCACTAGTCCTACAGGCCTCAGTTTTCCCACCACAGCCTTGGCGACTGAGGAAGCTCTACCACTTCCAGTCCTACCCACTTTCCTCAGTCAGGGTCCCATTCTACACTAAGGCTTTCATAAAACATTATAGACTAGACAAATTCTCTTCAGCTAGGGCATTCTTCTTGAGAAGGTCTAGCAGGTCCTCTCAAATTAATTTCCTGTTTAACTGGAGTAATTGACGTTAATGGATAGCTCCTCCTCTGCTGGCTGAGCATACATGGGAGAACTTACCATGATAGTCCCTTTGAGCTGAGAAGAAGGAGCCATCCTAAAGTGACAGGATCATTTTCCTTTCTCTGGGTATCTTCCTTTCCATTGTCACTGCTTGGGAATGAACTGTGGAGGAGCTGGGGATCCAACATGAAATACTTTCTTAAAATATGTGATTGCTTGACTCGCCTGGGTGGCCGTAGGAGTTAACACATTCATGGATGGCTACTATTTCTTGGCTAGAGTAAACCTCCACATCTCCAATGTGCCAGTTCATTAAAAGTAATATGGGCAACACTGGGGGTGGGTGGGTGGGGAGGTGCTTTGTATTATGTTTTTCCCCCTTTTCTTCTCTTTTCCCCCTTTCTTTAGTTTTTGTTTTAATATGTGGATGTAGTTTCACTTGTGTTATTATTGTTAGTTAGTTAATAGTGTGTTTATTAAAAATAAAAAATAAAAAAGTAATATGAACATCTCTCAGGAGTGATTTAGTTGTATATTTCTGCCTGGCAGGGGTTTGGACCAGATGGCTATGATTCTGTGATTAATATATTTTAAATAAAATAATAATTTTGAAAAAAATGTATTGGCTGATGGTGGTTATAGTAAAATAGAATTAAGTATATTCGTATGTAATAACACAATTTTATTTTGGAAAAGCTAATTGCCTCCTTGCAGCTGAGTAACTTACACATTCACACACATTATGTGATTGGTGACCTAAAATAATTCAATTCTGGCTGGAGGGTCTGGATTGGATTAACAAAATAACTCATCAAATGCTCCCTTACTGCTTTGATAATTCCAACAGAATTAAGGGATTGGCCTCTGAGCATTATTAAACAATTATTGAGATTGTGTATTGGTCCACTAAGACATTTAAGAGTGCCTGGGAACTGAATTTAGATTAAAGAACAAGGAAAATAAATAAAGAGAGCTCCTCCATATAAATTGCTATTCGCAATAGTAAAGGAGATGACTAGTGATATATCATTGATATTTGTGCCCCTTAAGACTACAAATTCAAGAATAATATGTCAGATACTGGAGAGGTTATAGTAATGTTAGCACATTATATGTGATTGGTGGTCTAAAATAATTCCATTTTGGTTGGAGGGTCTGGGTTGGATTAACAAAATAACTCATCAAAATATATGTTTAAAAGTACTTTACAGATTTTTTCAATCTGTGACAAAGAAAATAAACATACCCTAAGATCTTATATCACCCTTGCTATATAAAGCAATGATAGAGATAGCAAGAACATGAAATAATTTGAAAGGTTCATACATTCATTGCTAGATAGAGTTTGGACCCTTGCATTATTAGAGAAACTGACACTCAAATGTTGCCTTTCCAGGGGCCAAATAGCTGAAGACACTTGAGATTACGTGGCATCTGTATATAACATATAGTGGGCGCTTGGCATCCACTGGGGTTTGGTTCCAGGACACACAAAACTATGGATACCTAAATCTGTGTATACTCAAGTCCCATTACATACAACGGTATATTAAAATGGTGTCCCTGATATGAAATGGCAAAATCAAGGTTTGCCTTTTGGAACTGATATATTTTTGGAATATTTTCAAGCTATGGATGGTTGATTCCATGAATAAAGAATCTGTGGATATAGAGCGCAGACTGTATATGGTACTGTTACATGCAAATTCTGGACATAGCCCATCTTTGAACCATATCTTTTGGAAGAATTTTGGAATATTTTGGGGGACACTTTTGGGATATTGATTATTGTCTATTGCTTTTTAACAATACTAGTCATAGAATGTTGTCTGTGGTGGGAGAGGCTGGACATAGGATAATTTACTATGTAAATTTCTGAATTTTTTTTTAAAATGTTAAATTATTTTTGGTTAAATATCAGGCCTTATATGTAGAATTAGGTTATTAAAAGCTTTTTTTTAATTTTTTAACATTTAGCATAGAAATCTCTCTTTCCTACTTATACAGAAGGAAATTGCAGTATTTCTCTCCTGGAACAAATATTAGAAGTTCACTCTACTTCTCAAGAGAACAACAATAATCAAGAGAAGGAAATACTGTATTATTACCCCTATTTTTCAAGATGTTTAGTTAATTCTGTATCTTACCTACACTTGTTTCTTGTAGGCCGATTGTAAGCCTAAAGCTAATGGGAGACTTTTGTGTCTGAGGCCTGCTGGAGTGTTGGATGAGGCAGTTGCAGGAAGCAGTTGATCACTTGCCACCCTTCCCTGGCCTGGAAGGGCCTTTGGTTTGTTCTAAAGGATTCAAAAAAACTAAACAAAGGTTTTCTAGAGGCAAAGGTTTGAGATCATTGAAGACTGTCTCCTTATCTAAGCAAACTTAACAAAATATGGATTTGTGGAGAAGCCCCATACATATTAACTAAAGGGGTGGGGGGGGGGGGGAGAGAAGCAAACTAAAAATTAGAAAAATGCACCCTTTTATTTTGGCTCTTTCTCAGTATAAAATTCGTATGCTGTTCCACCATGTGCCATTCCTCTATTTCTCTCTTCCTTGTGTGGTCAGAAAGCCGTTCCAATTAAGTGCCATTTCTGTATGGATTGATCATGTTGTCACTATAATTAGAGAAGAAAAAACAAAATTTAAATATTAGAGAGATTAGTGGCTTATTCATACCATTTGTATAGGATTAATCTTCCTACTAATATGTACCATACAAATTACTATACAAAGCAAGGTTTGTGCAGCCTTGTAGGCCTTGAACTAAACAAGCCACTTTTGAAAGAGATGAATGCCAAAAGCATTAGGATGTGTAGTGCATGCATGAGAACAGTATTGTAGAATGGAAACATTTGCAATATTATGTCTTTATAATATTGCCCAGAATTGCCCGTTACTGCCCAGAAACCATCTGAAGTAAAATAAAATGATGCAGAACACCAACTTCTGAATAGGTCATGAATACAAAATTAAATTGCACAAGACTAGATTGGAGTGATGCAACAAGGAACTGAAATTTCTTGGAAAGCACCTTATACTATTACAGGAAAACCTTTAGATTAAGGAAAATGGCCCAGTGCAAAAAAATTGCAGGGAACCATGCCCACCAAATTCACCAGCTGAACAAGACTAGTTGCCACAAGCCACAAACGTTCCACAGGCACTACTTTCTTGTACCTCTGTTTTGTGGGAAATGGCCCCCAAACCCAGCTTTTTAGCTGTCTTTGCCGAACAAATCCAAGGTTGCGCAACACTAGTTTGTGACTTGTGGAGTCAAATCACAGAAATTCCACAAGTCATAAAAAATTCCCCAGTGATTACTTTTTATTACCTATTCCAAGCAAAACATCTGTTTTCTGGGTAATGGTCCAGAATGCTGACTTTACAGTTGGACATGTTCACCATATTTAACTGTTGCAGAAGACGAGATGGGAGTAATGCAAATTCCAGAGATTACTTCTTAGTTATTGCTCTAGCCAAAAGAGTGATATTCTGGAACATGGTTTGGAATGCCAATGTCTAAAAAAATGGCCTGTTCCATTAAGGCTTCTATACTTCTTGCAGCAGCACTGTCACCACTGCCTATAGCTGCCTTCTTTCTTAAAGCAGCACTTGGAATCTGTTTGCTTCCTGCAGGCAGCAGCATAAAGGGAAACAGGTGAGGGAAGGAAGAGAGCGTTGGAAATGCAATTGTGGCTGCAAGGCAGAGCTGGGAGAAAGGAGGGAGGGTAGAAGTTGCAGCAGGTGGGTGTGAGAGATATGGCAACATCAGTACAGGTGAAAGGGAGGGGAAAGGGGCTTGAGGCATGAAAGGGACGGATATGGGAACATGGGAAAATCCAGTGAATAAAAAGTGGCACTATAATTCTTCTTTATTCATGGAGTCATCACGGGATATTTGTGACAT
Source organism: Urosaurus nigricauda (assembly GCA_034509955.1). Lineage (NCBI taxonomy): Eukaryota > Metazoa > Chordata > Lepidosauria > Squamata > Phrynosomatidae > Urosaurus > Urosaurus nigricauda. Next base: position 135,942,857 of record JAOEGL010000004.1, read on the forward strand.
TGTGCAATGTCGTGTGATAATGTTTGCCAAATTGTGCAGTTTTGACAGGAGCATCCTGCAATGCTCCCGGCTTTTCCCCCAGTGTGATTAACTCCTTAGACCAGTCAATTGTATACTCAGATATTTTACCAAAACGTCAGGAATAAACTCTACCAGAACATGGCTGCATAGCCTGAAAAACCCACAAAAAACTATGGATGCCAGCTATGAAAACTTTCGACTTAACATTTACTGTTAATCAACAGCATCAAAACAGGGATTGGCTGCTGGGGCTTTGAAAAGAAACACAAAATGTTTTTAAATTCTAAACTGATATGCATAAATCCATTGATCTTGGAATTTTGTCTAATAGTACATGCTAAGGGTTCCAAGCACAAATGGAATATTAAAGGAGACAATGGTCATACCTGCCTTGTACCCTATTTTGATGTAAAAACTAGGATTAGATAAACATTGGTCATAATGTTGGTGCCAAATATAAAATGTTTATTGATTTCAAAAATATTTTAGGAAACCGAGTACTAGCCATTACTGTGAAAATAAATGACTAGTAAATTTTATCACTGTTTCTAAAGGAATAATCTTTGTCTGATCAGTTCTGAATGTAATGCAGACAAATCCACAACCAATCAAGTATTATTGGTTCCCTAGTCTGACCACCTGGTTAGGACTTACCAAAATCTAAATGATTTTTGTAATCTATCAGTTAAAGTAATAGTCAATATTTTGATATCAGCATTACATAAGGATATAGGATGGCAGTTAGCACAGCAAGTATGATCCTTGCCAAGTTTAGGTATCAAAGGAATATAGACATCATTTAATGATGAGGAGAGGAAGCCAGATTCTAAGATATGTTTGTAGTGTTGTAGCAGTCTTGGTGCTAACAGATTGGAAAAAAAGCATTGTATCATTCAAATTGAAACTTCCCATTTCTCATGTTTGCTGTAATATTGATAATTCATCTAAGAACCTATAAAGGTTCAAAAAAAATGTGGCTGTTATGTGCTAAGATGGGGAATAGCAATATGAGAAAAGAAAGTTTCCATATCTTGTTGGTGAATTTTATTATCAAAGCCATCAAATGCTGCATAAAACTCCAAAGATTATAGATTTATATCTGTGGGTGATGTATATAAGTTGTTGCTTTCATATTTGATAGTTGAAATAACATTGCATTGCTCTTGATGTTTAAGTGGATGCCCCAGAATCTTGTTTGGATGTTTCCCATTTTTCCAAAATGCTTGCTATAGACATATCAAAGCAAGTTCAATTGTTATGAGAGAATATTATTCAGTTCATATACAGTATAGCTTTTTACTATTCTTGATGAAGTTGTTAGATGGAAAAACAGCAAACTGGGACACAAGAGTTTTCAGCTGCTTGTTCAAAGTCATTTTGAAAGAAGAATGAATAATAATTCTACCCCCCAAATATAGGCTGGGAATGGGATGTTTCCTATTCAATAGCATATGAACTTGCAGAGCTTTAATTTATTTTAAAATTGTCCATCAGATTTGCTGACATTTGAGTATTAAACTGTTCATAATTGAAAAGTAAAACATTAAAATGCCAGAGACTCAAGGGTCTATGAGCATTAGAAAAGCCAGATTCTAGACAAACCAGAATATAGTTTGTAATATTATCAAGTATTCAGTTTTGCATGTCTTTATATTTCTAAGCAAAGATGCAGAAATTAAGAAATAATTCAAACACCTTAAACTGGCTACCAGTTGGTTTCTGGGCAATTCAAAGTTGACCTACATGGCTTAAGTCCAGACTACTGTATTTGAAAGGCTTTAACTTGCCACATGAACCTGCCAGAGTTTTAAGATCATCAGGGAAGGCTTTTTCTTGGTCCCACCACCAAGTTTGTTGAAGTCACCACTATTTGGATATATTATTGCACACTATATTGAAGCAGAAAGATGTATGTAGGTTAGGACTGCCACACTTTTACACTCTAGAAACATCTGTAATCTAGATCTCATCAAACCAATCTCGCAACCCTTTGACAGTCCATGAAATTATGTTAAACATTAAACCACCAGTACATTTTGGTTTCTACATCACAGCTATTGTGAACTAGATTTTTTAAAAGCTTGCATAATATAGTATAAATTTCTAAGTTTTGATTTGTAGATATTAATTCCATAAACCATCACTTCACTGTTTATACTCCTTATGGCAATCTTAGAAACCCTGAGAAATCTTATAAAAGTACACATTTGCTGTTCTTAACTGCCATCAAGTCAACTTCAACTCATGGCAACCCCATGAATATGAGACCTCCAAGTCACTCTCTCATCAATAGCCCTGCTGAGGTCTTGCAGATTCGGTGCTGTGACTTCCTTGATTGCATCTGGAAAAGCGAGCATTATTGTCTTTTTTAGTGTGTTATGTCTTCCAGTGGTAGACCCAAAGTAGTTTTTTGTGAGTTTTTCGGGATATGAGGCCATGTTCTAGTCTCAGCTATATTGAGAAAATCACATATAAGTGAATTAAATAGGGAAAAATGAAATGCCCCAAATTTTATTCCCCTCAAACTTAAACAAATGCAAAAACAACAACAACCAAAAAAACAACAACAACAACAACAAAAACAAACAAACCCCAAAATGTGAAGATAGAAAGAAATAAAGACAGAAAGAAACCTCTTTGATTGGAGAAAACATTGTGATTTACTACTCTACTTTTCTCCCTCTCCTTAATAATTTTGTCTCACAGAACTTCCTCAGTAGGCAGAAAAAAACAAAATAGATAAAATAAATGGAACACAAATAAAGACTGCATTAATAGAATGTGATAAAATGAATAAAGTAGCCAAAAAATGAAAGCAAATGGAGAAGAGGAATTAAAATAAAGGAAGAAAAGCAAAAGGAAAAAGAAAGGAGGAGAGAAAGAAGAAAAAGAGAAAAAAGGTTGATCTGTAATTTGAAAATAATACATGTTAGGCTGACATCTGAGCCTGGATGTTGAATCTGTTACACTGAATCTGACTCAGTAAATAGTGACATCAGCTTGGTTGTAGAAACAGTTAGTCAAACATCTTGTGTAGAAATTTAACACAGAGAAATGTAAGGTCCTACACATAGGGCGGAAAAATGAAATGCATAGATATAGGATGGGGGACACCTGGCTGAATGAGACCACATGTGAAAGGGATCTAGGAGTCCAAGTAGACCACAAGTTGAACATGAGTCAACAGTGTGATGCAGCAGCTAAAAAGGCCAATGCAATTTTAGGTTGCATCAATAAAAGTATAGTGTCTAGATCGAGGGAAGTAATAGTGCCACTCTATTCTGCTTTGGTCAAGCCCCACCTGGAATACTGTGTCCAGTTCTGGGCACCACAATTTGAAAAGGATGTGGAGAAACTGGAGCGTGTCCAAAGGAGGGTGACTAAAATGGTGAAGGGTCTGGAAACCTTGCCCTATGAAGAACGCCTGAGGGAACTGGGGATGTTTAGCCTGGAGAAGAGAAGGTTAAGAGGTGATATGATAGCCCTGTTTAAATACTTGAAGGGATGTCACATTGAGGAGGGAGCAAGCTTGTTTTCTGCTGCTCCAGAGACCAGGACTCGGAACAATGGATGCAAACTGCAGGAAAAAAGATTCCACCTCAACATTAGGAAGAACTTCCTGACAGTAAGGGCTGTTTGACAATGGAACACACTCCCTTGGAGGGTGGTGGAGTCTCCTTCCTTGAAGGTTTTTAAGCAGAGGCTGGATGGCCATTTGTCGGGGATGCTTTGATTGGAGTTCCTGCACGGCAGGGGGTTGGACTGGATGGCCCTTGTGGTCTCTTCCAACTCTAAATTTCTATGATTCTATGATTCTAACTTTGAAGTTGGGTTTGCAATTGAGCTAGTAGCATCCCCGCCTGCGGTGGGCTTCCTGGGATGGGGCCAGAAAGGCACTCCCCTCACCTCACTGCCATGATGCATAGAATAGTTCTGTGGCAGGGAGATGGGGATGCACTTGGCCCTCTCAGCAGCTCCCTTGGCCTTCTGAGTCCCATGTGGCCACAGTTGCATGGGACCCAGAAGGCAGCCGCCTCCACTGCTGGCCTGAGTTCCACATAGCCATGGCCACAACCGGTGTGGTCTGCACCATCAAACCCCACCCCCCCAGTGATGCCACTGTATTGAGCTTTGGACCATGGACCTGATTTTTAGCCCAAATCCGAATCCGAAAAGATTCCGCTGCCTCTGCCAATTGAAATTTCTTTAATTCACCATTTACAAAGACACAGAATATAGCTTGGTACTTGATGCAATACTTTAGATTTAATTGCCTTGCCAGCACTCATGCTTTGATAAATTGTCTTCTCTGATTACCTATCTCCTTTGTACAGCAAATATAGTCAGGTAAAATCATCACCATTTCCACTGCAACTTGCCCTGCTGCCTAGCAATTTGAAGCAGAGAATCTCTAGCAGCTGCACACAGTAGTGTCACTAAGTTTGGTGTCATCTGGTGTCACCCACAGCCTCCCCGACCTCATTCCATATGACACTATACAAAATCCCTAGGAGTGTTTTGTGTACTAACATCACTCATAAATCGTAATTCCCATATATCACTGACTGTAATGGTAATAGTTGTGACATCAATAATTAGCAAAATTAAAATGTATACCTTTAAATTGCAATTACACACAGGCTAAATGTAATTAAAGTGAAAATTTTGGTAAAATTTGATGTTTTTAAATAAAATGTTAAAAGAACAATAATTAAAAATAATTTTTTAATTTAAATTTTAAAATTTTAAGAAAACCTGGAGCCTCTCCTTTCTCCTCCTGCTTGCCCCACTTACACTATCTCTTCAGTTTTTTAAAGGGGCACAGGTGAATGCCACATCCTGCTTCTGGACGGGCTAGTAGCCACATCCCATTTCTGCCCAAAGGTAGCTGTTTGTGGAGCAGTGGGGTCACTCCTCCCTTAGAGTGTCACCTAGGAGTTTATCACATGGGAGGAATTTCTCTCAATTGCGAATGGAGCCAATTTGCAATTACGTGAATTCGCTAGTTTAGCAAATTTACATGAAATCTGATTGCATTCGGAATGTGTTCAGAATGACTTCCCATTTCCCGAAAATTACCCCCCATTGCCTGAAATTGTATGAGATACTCTAATACACAATTACGTGAAACCCCATGATTGAGTTCGGAATAACTTCTCATTGCCCGAAATTGCGTGAGATACACTCATTCGCAATAACGTGAAACCCCATGATTGCGTTCAGATTGCCATTGAATTATACCCCCAAATTCCGTCGTATGATAAACTCCCTAATGTCTGCACCCCTCATGTTCCCTAGTGATGCCACTGGCTGCACAGAGAAACTGAACAGGATCCAAATTGCCACTTAGTGTTTGAAAGGCTTAGTTTCTAGTTGAAAAATGGAAGGCAAACTCAGCAATTTTTCATAGAAATTTATTCAGAAATTCAATTAGGTGAACACTAGCTTCCAAGTTTTACAGGCCAATGATCCATAGATTAGCATGTTGGCTGAGAGACTCTAGCTGAGAAATCCAGGCAGACAAAAAGGTATGGGAAGCAGTCATACCCATTTCATGAGCTGTAAGCCTGTCTTTTAGGGACTCTGTTCATTTCAGTGCTGTGTATACAGGTTACCAATGCTCCCACTGAATCTTGAATTTCCTTAATAAAAGCAATTAAAAGCTGCATAGATATCATAAGTGGCTTCAGCTTATTAAATTGTGCACCTTGTAGTATCAAAAACATCTAATCCTTGTCCATGTCAGCCACACTCTTTGGATTCTTCATAGGGGGAGTAGTTAGTGGAGTGGAGACATTTTTAAATTCACCTTTCTGATTATGTCTGAACATAATCTGACTGAGAAAAAACTCTGGAACTGAAACTAAGCTCCCAGAAGTAAAAAGTAAAAGAGGTTAAAAAAAATTATCCAATTAGAGTGATAGTCTCTAAGGAGTTTCATTAGTTAAAAAACTTATCCCATTCAGTTTGTACAGAACAATTGCATGCTCCAGTAGACAGAGACTTTAAAACCAAAACCATAACCAAGCTGAAAATAACTAAGAATCAAAACAAAACAGAATTCGGTCTAGATAGTAAATACCTAATCAAGGTCTAATTAAAGTGATCGTTTTTGAGAAGTTTGTTATTTAAAACTCCTTCCAATTATGTTCAAGGTTTATACAAAACACTTCCTGCGTATGAACTCTGAAAATGTAAACCAGTCTTTGAATCCTGAAAGGGAAAAAATAAAATAAAAAGTGAAGCCGAGAGAAATACTGAATTAGAAACAAAACAGATCAAAAGACAATCCAAGTAGCAAATAATTAGGATGGTAATTTATGAGGAATTTATTATTTAAAAACTATTTAAAAATGGAAATAGAGCATCTAATCATGCCACCATCCCAACTGGAAGTCTTCCCTCCTTTCCTTGAGAGAACTTCTAGCAATTGCGGTGGCTAATCTGAGTTATGTTCCCATACCTTTCTTTTTTAAAAATGTTATATTTGTGAATTCCCTAAAATAAGTAACAAAAACCTGTTAGGTAAATATGAGAAGGACCACAAAATAATCAAGATTGCAAATGCTAGAAGAGGAACACAATATTGCAGTACCTTCATAAGACAGTCTCTTTCACACTACACAATTCTAGCACTATTATCATGGTTCCATCTTACGGAATGTTGGGATTTAGTTTAGGGAAGGGCATTAAGAATTCCCAGCCTGCAATCCCCTCTCCCTAAACTAAAACATATAAACTGCAGGATTCAGTTGTGAATATAGAATGTAGAATGCAAGAAAGACAATGGGAACACGTGGTCTTTAGCATCATGGTGGAAATGAGGAGTTAGAGCACGTGACGGTAGGAGAGAAGCACTAGCAAAAAGCAACTTTCACATTTGGGACTTTGCTTAAGCTTTCTAAGCTTTGCTGGGATTTGGCTGGCAGTTTGGAGCTGCGCTGCTACTGCTGCTTACTTTCATCAGACAGGCCGAGAGAAGAGGTAGCAGAAGAAACCATGTTTGTGTTGTGGGAGAACAGCTTGAAGCTCTGTGGAGAAGGCATGGCTCTGACGAAAGAGGGGAGAAGTATCTGGGGTTGATTCTTTGCCTATCTCAGATTCAGAGTCCTTCCTTGCTGGGGGGGGGGGGGGGAGAAGTGGGAAGCCAGTTATGTGTCCTCTGCTCTGATGAAGAAGGATTGAGACTTCTTCCTTACTGGGGAGAAGCTTCTCCCTTTGCACCAGGATACCTTGGGAGCAGCAGCTGAGAAGCCTCTTACTTACAGCAGCCTATGCTACAAGGCCAACATGGGTGAAAGGCTGCTCAGTCGCTGCTCAGTCAGCTGCTTGGTTGTTGCTCTCAGGGTGACTGGGTGCAAAGGGAGCAGAAATTGAGCAGCTGTTTGAACAGCTGATCAAGCAGCTATCAAGAAGCCTCTTGCCTATACCAGCCAAGTTTGGCATGGGAGAGGTGCTTCTCAGTCATTGTTCACCAGTTGCTCAGTCACCCTGGGAGCAGCAACTGAGCAGCCAGCCAACTGGCCTTCCTTTTGCTGTAAGGAAAGATAGAGGAACAAGATAGATGAGCAGGCCTGAGCCACTGCCTCTGCTGTATTCACAGAGGCTGATGCAGAAGAGGATGCAGTGGCAAGCTGGGCATGGCTGAGGTAGATGCCACTGGCTGGCTGGATGCTGCACAAACAATAGGCACAATATTTTTAAAAAGCATTGGAAAGTGCTAGAGTTGTAATCCAAAAGGAAAGAGAGTGGTAGCCCCCAAAATTAAACTTGACCACCATCCACATTTCTACTTGCTGGTTCAGGTTGTTTGTCTCTCTCTCCTGCAACTCCCATGCCTTCTGGAAGTAACTTTCCCAAGCAGACTGCAGCTCCTGCTGAGGAACTATGGAAGGAGGAAGTTCACTTGGAGACAAATTGTGGAACCAGGAAGGAAATGTGTGAGTGGGGAGCTATGATTTGAAATAATTTGACTCCCATGTTATGAGCCTCAGAAGCAAGAGAAATTATGATACAGTTGACTTTATTTGGAAACTGATATCCAAATCTGTGCTAAGCTTTTTTCTAGTTTTTTTGTTTAACCCTTTTAAAGAAATGAAAGCCAAACTGTAGTTCCAATGGGGATGTCATATTTCTCAGTCACTCCACCCTGCCCATCACCACCACCACCACCGGTCACACTCTTAGGGCCATAAAGGCACCAGATCTCATCTGATTTTAGAAGCTAAACAGGGACAGCCCTGGATAGTACTTGGATGGGAGACTGTCAATGAATACCAGGTGGCGTAGGATATATTCCAGAGAAAGGGACTGACAAAACCTTATCTGAGTATTCCTTACCTAAGAAAACTCTATGAGTTTCATGGGGTCACCAGAAGTTGCCTGTCAATTTGAAGGCACATAATGCACTATTTGACTAATGTTAGATCCTCTGCTACCCAGCCTCGAAAGATCTCCATTCATATAAAGTCTCTTCTGGCCAAAAGGCCTTGTTGGACTTCAAACATTTTTGGAGACTATTCACAAAACTAAAAATAATAACAAGTTTTAATCCCTTAGTCTTTGCTGCTAAACAGAAGTGATGTCTGAATATCTATGAAAGTGCTTGCTACAACTTCTTTCACACATTTAATCTCAAAGGTGCTTCAAGATTCCTTTGCATAGTATGAATGTTGGTGAGGAATATTTGGAGTAAAGGTGGGAAGTTTGTAAGGTCAGATGTCAGTTTAAGTTGCCCAGTTGGGATGTTTCTGGAGAGTTTTGCTAGCAAACCTGGAGAGTGAAGCGGCTGGAACGATGTGCAGGATAAGAGAAGCCCTGGTAAGGTCAAAGACGAAAAATTAGGATAATGAAAGCATGGTTGCTTTTGATCTCATTTTAACATGTAATAATATTGCTCTTCTTATTGTCTATTGATTTTGGCAAATCAAACTGCTGGGTGCAGTTTTGGAGTCAACCGGCAAACATGTGGGGGCATTCCTAAAGTCTGTGCCAAGTAGATTGAACTGACTTCCTAGTTTTGACATGCCAGGTCAAGTGTTTGGGTTTGTCATCACACCTCTCTGTGACAGGGTTGCCTGCTGGACGCAGATGAAGCCATTCATTTTCCCAGTTTCCTTGCAAGCACATCTTGGCCAAGCCATTGTACAGCTGGCCTCTTTCCTCCCCTTTCCTGTAGGTGGGGTTTCCCTAGGAAATGGCTTGGCAGGAAATTGAATGAAGGAAAGGGACCAGCCTGCACACATTGTGCTCTTGTTAAGGTCCCAACATTTCTAATGGGGTGGGAGGTGGGGAGGACTAATAAGAGGGGCATTTGGCCAATAGCTACTCTTATCTAGAGAACTGATTTTTCCTGAAGCAAGAAAACTGGAAGGAAGAATAAAGGAGGCCTCTTTGTTTTCAGAAGATGCCTACAGGATTAACTGTGCTAGGCTATCATTCAAAATAATGTTTCCAGCGTAACCTTTCTGCATTTTCCAGATGTTGGAGAAAGCGCAGACTGGTACTGTGCTGAGGGGGCAATCTAAAGAACTTGGCTGGACATAGGGCAATTGGAAACTTCCGGGTATTTCATTTTTCTGCAGTGTTTCCTCTCTGGGAGAACTCTCAAGACGGTTTGTTAAGTACATGGAGGTGGCTGAACAGAGAACAGCTTTGCCACCACAGAAACAGCAGAATTAAAGTACAGTGTTTTTGCTTCGAAATACTTAACCTCGATTCATGTGGAATTCGTGCCTTGGACAGCAATGACAGTTTGCCTCAGTTTCCCCAAATGGTACTGGAATTAGAGTTACCAGAAGATGTATTGTTAGACTGAGCCCTGGAACCAGATGCTGTCTGTAATGCCTTCTGTTCCTACTTCCTCTCATCTGGTGAGAATTTAGCCTAGGAAGTAACAGCTGGTTATCATGAAACTTTGTTGGTTTCGGAATGCCACTCTTCTGATGTGGATCTGCAAGCCAGAGACTATGTTGCTAATCCCATCCCATCACACTGCAAGATTTTGGTAAGTGGATGTGTCAATAATAATATCGATATTTAACTCATCCTGACAGGACAAACTGCTGCCAGAAAGTTAAAAGAAGGACAGCTTTGTTGTTCTGGTGACAGTATTTGACCCTGATCCAGGCAAATAAGGGCAGGTAGATTGCTACAGTGGGCAAGGTGGTGAGTATTTTCCCTTGAGAAGGATCAGTCTTGATAAGTTGTTGACAAGTAGCCTCTTAGGAAAGTTGAGAAAAACACAGCGTAATGTTGCTAGCCCTGGGTTAGGGAATCCTTTGCTTGCTTGCTTCACTTCACATCAGTAAAATAACTCCTGCTTTGAAACACATACTTATGTTTCTGTTGCTAAGAACAGTGAACCTTCTACTTTGTTAGTTTTCAGGGGCCAAGATGCAGAAGCAGGCAGTGGGGAAGTGTGGGTCCATACAGCATTCAGTGCTGAGGAGATTGCCAGTTTTGACTTTAGTATAATAGCTGGCAACAGGGGATAGCATAGGCTATCATCCAAAGTTTCTGCGAAAGTCAATGTGTTTGATGTTAATGATAGCTCTCCAGTGGTAAAGCCAGAGCTGGAAGGTAGATGGGTAAGTGTCGAGCTGTGTGTGGATTCTGACATGGGTTTTATTCTGGTATACAAGGAATAAGGTAGCTGTAAACTAACTTCGTCAGCTAACACTCCTTCTCTTATTCACTGTGCTTACAACAGATGTGGATTCTGGCCTAAATGGAGCATTGCTGTTCAATATCCAAAATGGCAATGAAACTGGTATCTGTGCCCTTAATTCCTAGTCTTGGCAGCTTCATCTGAATGGCACCATTGCCAGAAGCCTTGTAGTAAACGTGACCTGAAACGGTCTGTGAGAGACCAAGGGGTGGGGCTGCTTTGTACCAGCTTCCTGGCGAAGATAATATTTAGTAGACATTTTGAATACAATTCTTGATCCTTTTCCTGTCTGTCTCTGGTGGTTGCTTGCCCGTTTTCTGATCAGCATGGGGTTGATCATTTCTGTGTGTAAAAGGGAGAAGCATGGTACTATGGCATACAACTGCCGGGAAGCAGAGCAAGTTTACAGCCAACAGCTGCTGAAGAAGCCCCCCAAACCCATTGAGAAAGCAGACATATGTATAGTGCCTGTAATACGGCAGGAAAATGCTAAACAACCACAGGCTGAGGTAGACGCTTTGCCAGAAAGTGTTTGGACTGATTGCTTGGGAAAGACATGCTATATGACTCCAACTCTGTACAGGACCCTTAGGAACCAGCAAAACCAAATCAGCTTTGTTGATCAAAGTGAAAGATTTGCTCTTCCAGCTATGCATGTGCAACACAGGCCTTTCTCTGCTCTGAAGACTGGAAATCCTTGTGCTCAAGATGTGTGGTCTACTGGTCCAAAGTCATATTCTGCCTCCCGGTCCAAGGGTCCTTTGTCAGAAATAGCTCCACAGCAACAGGAAAGGCCTGTTCCTAAGGCAAGCCCAGAAGAAGCTCACAGTCACCGACACATCTTAAGAAGCCTGGTGAGGCTCTCCATGGCTGCTCTTGCTGAACAAGGCTCTGGCAGACAGTTAAGCATTGAATCAGCCCCTGTGCAGGTAAGAGATGGGTTTGAGGAAAGAAGAGGGTGGATGATGGGAAATGTGTAAGTACAATAGGATGTAGATATATAATGGAGTATGTTTCCTTACTGATATACAATTACATTATCTAATGCAGTGATTTCCAAACTTTAGTCTTCCAGGAGTTTTGGACCTCAATTCCCAGAATTCCCAGCCAATATTGACCAACTATCATTGGCTTGTCAGGCCTTGGTCATATGCCTCTAAATTCTTTCTTCACTCAGGAATTCCTCACCCAGGAATTCTGGAGCTGAAGTCCAAAACATCTGGAGGACCAAATTTTGGGAACTCCTTATTTAATGCTTTTAATGTTGTTCATTTCAAAAATTACAAAAGTTTTAAGGCGCATAGCAAATCAAATGATACACTAAATGAGGGTGGTAGGTTATGGGCTGTTACGATATTGGCTTAACAACAAAGCAAACCCTACTACTGAAATGCTCTCTGATGTGGGGACCAGCATTGTGCCCCCCAGTGGACCATGAACTGATATCATATTTACATCCATTGGCTACAGTTGTCTCTTTCTTTCTTGGAAGATCTTCAAGGACTGGCAGCTGATGACTTGAAGATGGCACCAGTTCATGAACCACTACTTTGAGTAGCACTTTTCAACTGAATATGGCTGGCTGGGTGAGGAAAGAATTTAGAAGCCAATGACAACTGGCTCATAAATGGATGGCAGTTTTGCTTGTCTGTTTTTGTACCAGTTTCTATGCTTATTAATTGAAGAGTAGCAAGCAGCAGGAGTAATCTATGTAAGCAGTGAGAAATTATAGTTAAGCAATATTTATTTTTGTACTCTCTGCACCAGGGTTACTTCCAGTGCAGTCCTATTAAGTACAGTGAGCCTTTGGTATCTGCTGGGGTTTGGTTCCAGGACCCCCTGTTGATACCAACATTTATACCAACATATATAAAATGGCAAAATCAAGGTTTGCTTTTTGGAATTTATATATTTTTTAAATGTTTTCACAAATAATCCACTGATACAGAGGGCCAACTGTAATTACTCAGAAGTAATTCTTACCATGTCCAGTGCAGATGTGTTGCCTGGATTGGGCTCAATACATTGGACTCAATGCATTGAGAGTTTCTATTTTATTTATGTTTTACCTTTTTGTTTGTATAGTGAAAGATAGCAGTGAGAGATGGGAAGGAAGAAATTTAATCCTGTCCTCACAGTGTGTAGATACATTTTCAAGATTCCAGTAGTGGATGTTGAGGAAGACTAGCTTAAAGGCAGTGCTTCTGCTCATGGTTGCTACATTTACATCCTATGTTTGTTTACTCAGACATAAGCTATGTTCAATATGCTTACTTCTAGGTAAGCATGTACTACAGTTAAGTGTGTGCACTTGAAACGGTGTTAATGAAAACATCAACTTAGCACATTTCACTGTCATTTAAATAACCTTCTAATGTTACAGACGCTTACAGCACCTGAAACACAATGGCTCTAACTTTTGTGAAATGCAATTTGTCAGAAGGTAGAAGCATTGTATTTCCAGTGTTGCAAAAACTCTTTACATGGGGAGATACATGGATTGTAAATCTTAAGGTCAGAAGGAAATATAATGCAGACAATAGAGGCGGTGAATGTCTTGATGAGTTGCAGTTGCACTTTTTTGTGCTGCAGTTTCCAATTTTAAATGCCAGCACAGGGAATGTACTAGAACCCGTCTAATCTTGGAAGCTAAGCAGGGTGAGCCCTAGTTAGTACTCGGATAGGAAACTGCCAAAGAATACCAGGTGATGCAGGCTATATTTCAGAGGAAGGAACTACCAAAACTACCTGTTTTCTTGCCTAAGAAAACCCAATGAAATTAATGAGGTTGCCATAAGTCAACAGGCAACACACAGTTGTATGATAGCTAGTGGTTGCTGTGAATATATGAGGTTCATACTGACACAACTGCCTTGAGGTGGAGGGGAGCAAGAAGAATCTTTTTCTACTGATAATTTTATCTTTCTCTTGACATATCTTTCTCTGGATATAACTGAGTGGGAAGGAATATATATATATAGATATATATCCCCAGAATGATGCATTGAGGTGGGGATATCCTGTCAGGAAACAGCTTTGGTAGGAAATGTTTGCAATAACTTGCTTTTCCTGCCTTTCAGCAAATCTCACAGTTGCTGTCTCTTCTGCACCAGGGCCAAGTGCAACCTAAACCCAATCACAGAGGGAACAAATACACTGCTAAACATGTCTGTTGTAGGTGAGTTTTTTTGCATGGCACGTGACCTGGACAGATTCTATCCCATAATTAGAGATGACTGTGGTATTCAAGCCTGACTGTCACTGTAACCACCAAGTTTTAAATGGGTTTGCCTTCTGAGCCTATAGGGTTCCCCCCTCTCCCATTTCTTCCTTTCCTTTTCTGGCCCAACTCCTATCCTTTTAATAAAAACTTGACATATATGACTTAAAACGGGCATTTTCCCCTGTACTCCTTATTTGTTTGGCCAAAGTGAGTATAGTATAGTAGCAGAGTTCAAATCTTACTTCTGCCATGAACTCACTAACTATACAGAAGCCACTACAGGGAAAACCGGACAAGAATTTAATTGTGGTCCCACCTGCAGTTTACTAGTAAAAGAGTTCAGCTTCCTTCCACTTGTGGGGAGACATGCACCACTTGGCAACTTTTTTTCTACTTTCCCCCTCCACCCTGGTTTTGAGTCCCTCTTCTCACCCCTGCTTGCTGGGTACAGAGAGGCAAAAGTGGTCTTTTGAGAAAGAAAGGGGAAATTATCAGTCCGTTGAGAAAGGTACTTTTGCTGAAGAAATGTTGAGGCTCGGAAGTGTCAAGACACTGATCATAATGTTCATCTCTTTTAAACTGTAGCATCAAATACTTGATCTACGCCTGGCACTGAACCATCAAAAATCAGTTACCGCAGACAGAATTTTCATATTGTCTCATGTCAATTCAAGCACAAAGTTTCCTTTAGGTTTTAGTGGCCCCAGTCTGAAACAGCAATTCATGAGCCTTGTCTCCTGTACCAGGCATGGCTGCTGAAATCACCAATGGAGGCCATGCTTTCTGTTAAGGAACCAGCAGTTGTGCTTCTGCTACTGTTGAAGTTGAGTGTATGCTAAGTGACTGTTCTTTCCCCTTCATTGCTGGAGAATAGACAGTTCCTGCTCTTGCAGAGCTGAGCTGGCTTAGAATTCAAAAATACTACTGCCATGCCATTTCTTGCCTGGCCTGGTAAGTCTTTTTTAGTAGCATGCTTTTTTTTTCTGGGCATGCACTCAAGACCTAGTGAGAGAGAGGTGGGAAACAGTTATTTCCCATAGGCATTTCCAGTCCTCAAAGCTTCTCTCAAAACTTAGCAGAAGGTACTCAGACATATTTCTGGGGACTAGTGATACCAGTTCAGAACACATGATTGTACAGTCGTCCCCCAGGTTACGAAGGTAATCCGTTCCGTAATTCGTAACCCAGAAGCTTTCGTTTCCCGGGGGACCACTTTTAGCGGACGGACCGCGCGGCCGATTTAAAAGGGCCGCACGTTTTTTTTTTCTTCGTATCCCGGGGGATCTTTCGGATCCCGGGGGATACGTTAGCGGTCCCACCGGTTTTGTACCCCGGGGTTTTCATACCCCGGGGGATTCGTAAGCCGGGGGACCACTGTATTCTGTTCACACATTTGCAATTCACAAGATGTGGATGAAACAGGTCAGGAAATCACCAAACAAAATGGTGTTATTGGTGCAGTTGCTATATGATACCTTGGTCTCAATAAGGAACAAAAACCCATACAATTAAAGAAACTTGAATGTGTTTATTAGCATGCTGCAATTGAGTATATATATATTTGTTATTAAGCTTGTCACTCATGGATCTACACAAGGAAGAAGTCAATTAAGTGTCATGAACAGTGATGACACAATATAAGTAGTAGATGATTAGTGTGATAACGTAGTTGGTCTGGCATCTCTCTTGTTGGGTGGTAAATCAGCTCCATTGTATTAAGCTTTTTCTTTCTCCAGGAACCCCCACCCAAATGTGGAGGATCTCATAACTAAGGTGGACAATGAGAATAGGCATCATGACCTGGATCTACTAGGAGAAGAACTTGGGGACATTCTAGATTGTCCATCAGGTGAGACATGCTCAGTCATGAATTCTCTACTTTAGTGGTGCTAAGTGTCAGCAGCCATATGCTGGCAGTCCTGATATTTTCACATGTCCAAAGGTGAATGGTTGAAAGAACAACACCCAGCCAGCCTTGAAGGTACGTTCCTTTACTAAAAACATGATATTTTAGCCTCTAACCCAAACTTAGTGATAACACAATCATATATTACCCATGGATAGGCACAGAAAGAGAGTAGCGCATTGTTAGGATGCTTTTGTAGTGGCCAATGAAGTCACTAAAGTGCATACTGAATGAGTAATTTCCTATGTTTCTGCTAGGAATGGGGAAGGCAAGGAACTATACCAGATACTGAAGCCTCATCCTTGTTGTGAACAACCTTCCCAGCAGTTGGCAGATAAAAATGTTTGGACCCACTTGGATACTGTAGTTAATATAGACCTACTGGCTTCTACTTGTACAGACTATTGACCAGGGCTAATTGTAAAGAGCATACCTTTATAGTCATGAAGAGCATGCCCCTGTTACAATAGCTCAGTTGGTTGCCAGACTGGGTACAATTCAAAGTGCTGGTTATGCCCACAATCTCATATGGCTTAGATGTAGGTCATCTGAAGTGTGGTATTCTTCCATATGAACCTACTTTTTCAGATTTGAGGGGAGGCCTTTCTCTCTGCCCCATCATAGTTACATCTGGGGGTTGGCATAGGAAAGAATCTCCGTGGGCCTGAAACAAACTTCTTAGAGAAACTGCACTGGAGCCCTCTTTGGTAGCCTTCCAGCACCAGCCAAATACTTTTGTGTTGACAGGCCTTAGGCACTTGATATCTTCTGAGAAAAGGACTTTTCTATTTGTTGTTCTTTAGAATAATAGAATCACAGAATTGGAAGAGACTACAAGAGTAATCCAGTCCAACCCCTTGCCATGCACAATCAAAGCACTCCCGACAGATGGCCACCTAGCCTCTGTTTAAAAACCTCCAAAGAAGGAGACTCTACCACTCTCCAAGGTAGCATGTTCCACTGTTGAGCAGTTTTTTCCTTCAGGAAGTTCTTCTTAATCTTTAGGTGGAACATTTTTTCCTGTAGTTTATTGAATAAATATATAATTTCCAGTTAAAGAAAGTTTTATTAGGTTCCCATTCCTACCTCTAGTTTTTGAGAATTTCCTAGGCATTGGAGTGGGGAAATCAAAAAGTGTAAAGGGTAAAAACAAATGGAGATACAGTGGAAAGAGCAGCCTTACAATGCCCTATGGGAGTCCAATGCACTACCTTAAACCCCAGCAGTTGACCATCCCTGTTCTAAAGGGTAGAAACCTACCTTTTAAAATTATTATTATTTTAAAGGAGGATCAGAAAGTTGAATAGATTGCCTGAGGTTTTTCTTTCTTTCATAGCATTTAACTAATCTGTTCTTGCCTCATTTGCAGGGCTGGGCATGGATCAGCAGACTGAGGCAGATCCAGCATGGATGAGCAGGCTGTCCATTCCTCTCACACTTGACTATAAGGACAATGTTGTATCACCCAGCACACTACTGTTTCCAGTGAGCCAGGAAACCAGAAACAGAGACGAACCTCATACTTTTGAGACCTTTGGCAAAGCAACTGGATGCAAAGTGAACACAGCAGAGCCCAGGCTGGCAAGCACTTTCCTCTCTGAAATGGGCACTCTGTTTGAGATGATCTTGGCTCAGAATCCCAGACCCCAAATGGATTCATCTTTGGACTTTTTTCAACAAGTTTCAATATGTAGCCAAACCCTAGTTTCAGATGGAGATGTTTTGGGAGCTAAGACTAACAGAGCTTTGAGCCACAGAACATTTTGAAAAAAAAGTTTCCAATGTAAAGGCCTCTCTGTGTCACCTAATTGCGGCAGCAAGGATGTGTGAACAAGCTGCATGCAAAGAAACATGTACCAATAGCTTAGAGAACACTGCCTTTAAATCTTGTACATCCCAGGTACTATCAGCCAGTCAGCCAACCTTAGCAAAGACCTTCCGACATGGAATTAAAACTGCAGAGGTCCTAACTACCTTTCCTCATGAAACCATGGTATATGAAAAGTGTGGGAGGTCTCATCTATTGTGAATATGGATGGGAGAATGAAAGGCAATTTGGAGCATAGGTGATTTTTCTCCTCAAACCTTTTCTGGTTAAGATGATAGAATGGTAACATAACCTTGATTCTGTTGTTTTTGTCAGACTTTCAGTCTGTAGCTGAAATTCAAACTTACTATGAAGATTTCATTGATAGTCTCATGAAACTTAAAAGACATGCTTTGTGTTTGTTTCTTTAAAAATAGATAAACTGCTATTAAGAGATTTTAACACTTGAGATGTATGAAATCCATGCACTTCACCATCAACCTTGGGCTTATATGACTTATCACTCTAAATCCTACATTTTCTCTTTTCAGAAATATAGGCAAAAACTAATTTTTTCCTCCAAAAACAAACAATAGAGTTCCTTGTGCTAGCCTGCTTTAACTAGCCTGCTTAAAGTAAAAAAATAAATAAATCTTGTTTCTGTAATATATTGTGGACTGTAAGACCAGTCTATAGTGGCTTAGAGTCAATTTTAAAAAACTATTTACTGTATTATACTTCTTGCCTCCTTTACATAGGTCCTAATCCACATCTGCAAAGCTTCAGCAATACCTCAGCATTGTTGTTTGAGAAACTTTGAATCAGACTTTATATCAGACACTGATTTTAGAATAGTGACAGAATTGTTTATTACGTTTTATAAGCCACACACTTCCATGTTAATGAAGCAGATTTGCTTTCATTAGTACTGAAAAGGGACTACTGTCTGTTTACCTTTATGGTTAAATATTACCTAGATGGAATATTTCCAGAGTACTACTTTTATGTTTCTGCAACAGTACAGTTCAACTCTGAAGTCTGTGGGAAACCCCCTCCTTGCGCAAGTCACTATTTATGCTTCCAAGGGGCAGAAGATTATATGAAAGAAGGAAAACAAGTGTCATAAAATGGGACAGAACACCAGAGCTTCTTTATTTGGCAGCAATATTAACTGATACAGCTCCCTGTTCACAATTTTTAAAAGAATCATCAAGAAACAAAGTATATATTTAGCATGAAAGGAAAACACATGTCTAATGTCCATATGTTTTGTTTCTAAAAATGTTGATGGTGCTAGCCATGTATAGGTACCTTCTTCTAGAGATCTGAAGAGAATGTTTTTTCATAGGCCATGTTAGCTTATTACTGTTCCAGGGGACCAAGCTAAGGATTGTATTTTGAAGGTGAGGCCATCTGAGAAAACTGGATCATGCTTACAGTTTACAGAGCCACTTGCTATATCACTCAGGCTTCCTGTGCTCCAGGAGCGTAGCACATCAAAAACTGGCTGATCCAAGCTCTGAAGACAGGGACTGGATGAAAAAGTTCGCACTGTCTGTGGTAATAGATGCCAACTTTGCATATCTAGGAATGAAAGAGAATATCATACAATTTTTTTCAGCTGTAATAACATATACACTACGAAGATTATAAAACACTTGTATCTGTTCCTTTTTGACCCTGCCCCAATTCCCCCACCATATTTCTTGCCCATTCGCACTTACTCTTCAGTAACTATCATTCTACACACCTCCACCAACTTTGTTCAACAATAGCAGGTCCCTCAGCCCAGTACCTGCCATCTCCTCCTCTGTCATTACTTTCATTCTCTTCTGTACAGTCTTGTAACTTGCAGTATCTACTTGCTGGTAATGTCTTCTATGGATTCCAAGGCCATTCTCATAGCAAGCACCCAAATTCTACATGCAAACACATGTGTTTAAGATCCTTGGCACAGAGAGAGAAAAACAGCAACCTCAATGCAACTGAATACTTCCAACATTCGATAAAATTATTATTGCAAAATTCTAAAACCATAGTCTCTAGCAGTGCATAGATTAGGCATATACACAAAAACTGGCCTCTTGGTGACTTTTAGTCTTGGAAACTAAAAGAGATTCACATTACTTTGATGTAACAGCAGCCTGCACTGTAGGGATTTATGTAATGCCAAAATAATGTGAGCAATGGGCCTAAATCAAGTGAACAAATTTATTTAGTTGCTTAAGAAGGCAGAGAGTATTTTGAAAGCATCTCTAGAATATGGTAACAGACATAGAATTCTGACATTTTTTCCTAATTGGCATTTAGGCATAGATGATTGTGAAACTGTAACAGGAAAAATAAAGGGGAAACAATTTGTTAATCTGTTACTGAGCAGTCCCTGGATGAATGGGTGTATAACAACGCTTGGAGCAACAGAAGGCAGCTAATCCCAGCACAGAGAAGTCTGTGATGGGAAGGAGGGGCCTCTGTGAGCAAGAGAAGATTTTGAAAAAGAGATAGGTGGATGAGGCAGCTGAAAGAGCCAGCTGGGAGTGAATGTTTACTGGATGTCTGAACTGACTGAAGGGAAAGGTCTGACATAACTCAGTTTGATTACTGTTATATGTCTGGAATTAAGAACTGGAACTTGTTAAAGCATTTATTGTTTTACAGGATATAATAAACCACATTATCTTGTTATTTTGTTAACTTTGATCAGCAAAATCTACTCTGAACCAAGGGTTGGTGACACATACCACGAAGAACAGAAAGCTAACATACATAGTCTACAGTGAGATCATCTGGACACCCAGGATCCAAATCCAAAAAAGGGATTTTAAAGGAGGACTGAAGGGCAGAGTGTCAAGTGCTTTAATTATATTGCTTTATATGACACTCCATCCATTTTTTGGGGGATTATTAAAAGATACAGAAGATTTATTGCCTACTGCTGGCTTCATGCTGAATGTGTTTCCAGTTCAATACACCACAATGTTGTTATAGTCATGTTTATTTTTTGGTAGATTTTTGCTAATTAGTATTATTGTTTTCCCAGTGTTTCACTCCCCTAAAGCCAAAAAGAGACCTTGTGTGTGGACAGTTGGCAGAATTGGGTCAGAAGTGGTGAAAAGATCCAGTTTGAGTACATGAGAGCACAATTTAAAAACAAAAGAGTAATACTGAGTTTAAAAATTGTGGTAACATATGGGATTACCAAGAAGCTGTGAAAATACTCAATTTAAGTATATTAGAAAGTTTAAAATTAATACAATATATAACCCCTGAGGTAAATGTCATGGTATAGTAGGCGCATTACAAGAAGGAATCCATTAAAACTCCCTAGTAAAATGATTTCTGTGGTAAATGCTTGTGGTATAGTAGGAAATCACCTTATTGATAAGAAGCAGGCATAAAGGAAAGTGCTTTAGGGGCGGATACATGTGCCGGCCTGTGGGTGGAGTCATGGCATAGCATCATAGAATCATAGAATGATGACATGACCCTGCCCCCTGATGACCTGATAGAGAGGATGGGAAGGGCTCTCCAACTTGGATCTAACAAAGGGATACTGGTAGGTCCCATTAAGCCCAGAAGAACAAGCCTAGATGGCATTTATCATTCATGTATCCATTTATCCTCTCACATCATGAGAAGGAATGATTCACTGGAAAAGACAATAATTTTAGCAAAGGTGGAGGGAAGTAGAAAGAGAGGAAGACCACATGATGGATGGATGGATTCTGTTAAAGAGCTCACAGACATGAATTTACAGGATCTAAGCAGAGCAGCTGAAGACAGGGAGTCTTGGAGATATCTCATTGATGGGGTTGCCATGAGTCAACTCAACTTGAGGGCAGTTAACAACAACAAAAATGGTAGTTTGAGTTCACAGTTCTGCCTTTTGAAATGCCCCTTCTAGTTTTCAGAGATTAGATTTCAGAGAGGTATGCATAATGCCTGAACTTATTAGGCCCATTTCATCCAGCTTAAACTGTAAATGCTGATTTCTTTCTTCCTCAATTCTCTTTTTGTGTGCATATTCTAGGCATGTAGTGCCCACTACAAATAATTAAATGTAAGAACCTCGATGACACAGTCTGCACTATAATGCATTGACCAAAAGAAACCTTGCTGTCAGCTCAACATGCAATAACAGTACAGTATACACAAAACTAAACTGCTGGGCCAAAGGGAAAAATTCTTGTCATTTATAATTTCTAGTAACTCTTTGGGGAGGCCTATCTTTTCTTCTGAATACTACATCAGCACACTACTAATTTATAGTTACCTGGGTGAGCCCTGGTTTGTATGTCTTGTCCAGTAAACCAGCTGGCTCTTTTACATTTCCATTACTGTGTCGATGGGGCCAGCACTGGAGAAGCCACCTAGCATAGTGATACTGGGCCATGGTATGCCCTTGGTGAGCGGCTCGCTTGTAGTAGAGAACGGCCTAAAGACAAATAATACCAGAAAAGATATATGTTGTATTATATAATCCCACACCCTTGACAAAAAATGAACACGTTTCTCTGAAAAGCCTCTACTTTCCCGGTTCTGTCCCATTCACCACAGAAGAAAACAGCCATGAATGTTAGCCCCAGTACTCAGCATTCAGAAATAACCATGCAGGGGGTAAGTGGGTGGGGAAAAGAGAGTCTCTCAGGAAACTCTAAATTCTATCTTATTTCTGGATGGTCTACACCTTTCTTTCATAAAATGTTCATTAAATTGTTTAAGAATATAAAAATCACAGAATCATAGAGCTGAGAGAGAACATAAGGGCCATCCAGTCCAACCCCTTGCCATGCAGAAATACACAATCAAGGCACTCTTGACAGATGACCATCCAGCCTCTATTTAAAAATCTCCAAAGAAGGAGACTCTACCACACTCTGAGGCTGCGTATTCTTGAATCCATTGCTCCGTCACCTAGTCTCCAGAGTAGCAGAAAACAAGCTTGTTCAATTAAA
Organism: Urosaurus nigricauda; assembly: GCA_034509955.1. Taxonomy (NCBI): domain Eukaryota; kingdom Metazoa; phylum Chordata; class Lepidosauria; order Squamata; family Phrynosomatidae; genus Urosaurus; species Urosaurus nigricauda. The sequence goes on from JAOEGL010000004.1 coordinate 135,965,438, forward strand.
CAGAGGTATCATATCACCTCTTAACCTTCTGTTCTCCAGGCTAAACATTCCCAGCTCCCTAAACTGCTCCTCATAAGGTATGGTTTCCAGACTTTCTACCATTTTGGTCATCCTCCTCTAGACATGCTACAGCTTGTCAATATCCTTCTTGAATTGTGGTGCCCAGAACTGGACACAGTATTCCAGGTGAGGTCTGACCAAAGCAGAATAGAGGATTGTGCTGGATTGTGCTGGACCAGACCAAAGACCTATCAGATCTAGCACTTTCTCTGTTAATGATCAATCAGATGTTCCAATGGAAAAGTCCAGATGTTCCAATGGAAATGTCCACAAGAGTTCAACTTTTCCCTTCTTCTCCTTACATTTCAATATCTTCCTTAAACTTCAATATCCCTGTTTTTTCCAGTTAATATTACTGTAACACTCTTCAAGTGACTAAGATACTCTTTGATCAGTATTCTGAAAACAAAAGCAAGACACAGGCCAGTTAATACACTTGGGGCTGCAGGACCTTGGCAATGTCCTTCTTGGTGCCTCTTCCATGTTCATAGCAGATCGCCACATTGAACTGGGCTTTACTGTAGTTCCGGTCTGCAGCCAGTTTGAAATATGAAAAGGCCATTTTGTGCTGTCCATCTTGCATGTACTGAAGCCCTGGGAAAATAGCAACAACAGATCCAGACAACACTGGCATATAGTAATTCTTTGAATAAAGGGAAAAGCAACAACTCCAGCTAGCACAGGAAAAATGCCTGCAGGAGAACATTTAACTCCAAAGCCTTAAACAAGAGATTATTTAGTTGGTAAAGATTCACCTTGGGGTCACCATAAGTCAGAAATGATTTTAGAATACACAACAACAACAAAATTTAAGGGAAACAAAGTGGAGGGCTCCACTGTTATGACTTTCCCCTGCTGTTTTCTCTCCCCCCCCAACTTCATTCTCTGTGCAGGTCAGTGCCTCACTGATCAATCATAGAATCATAGAATCACAGAGTTGGAAGAGACCACAAGGGCCATCTAGTCCAATGCCCTGCCATGCAGGAACTCCCAATCAAAGCATACTCGACAGATGGCCATCCAGCCTCTGTTTAAAGACCTCCAAGGAAGAAGACTCCATCACTCTCCAAGCATATATATATATCCCTCCTTAGACTATCTGCAACACCAGTGGTTCATGAACCACATCATGGGGAACCACTTGCTTTATACAAAGGAATGGCCAAGAGACTGGAGATAAACCAACATTATTTCACTGAGAGCCCAAGACGAAAAGGAGCTCCTGAACATTGCTGCTAAAGAACAGACAGGCTTACACTCCCACTGAAAGCTATGGAATATATAATGGCAATTTACAGATCAATAAAAGCTTTGAAAACAACATGGTTAAAATGAGAATGAGGAAAGGACAAGTGGAGAACATAGGTCTGATTAGGTATGAGATGCTGGTTGATCTGCCAGGTTTCTCCAACCTTTTTGTCTCTTTCCCAGGCACTATGATATTCTAAACACATTCAAGCCTCTGTTCAATGAAAGCTAAGGTACATATGCCTGATTAGTTGTTACCGAGAATGTTGAATGCCACGGAAATGCTGGTTTGAATCACTTGTTCCATTTGAGAAGCAGCTTCATTAACAGACACCTCCTCTGCCACATTGCCCTGCACAGAAGAGGCAAATAATCAACACTGTGTATAGATTGTAACTCCATACCTCTGTGCCCAACCATCCCCATAGTTTTCATAGTATAGTGCAAGTAGTTTTGGAAATTTCAACCTCTTTTCCCAACACATCTTTTGATCTTTTCCCCCAGGAAATGCTCCTTCGTAGCAGTTACTTTCAGAATCTGCAAAGGTGTCCACCAAGATATTCTGTCTTGGCAGAAGGGCAGTCCTGAGAAGGGATGTAGAATACACCTTAGCTCCAAAGAGTCTAGCCATCTCTTGAAGATAAACAATGTCAATACAATCATGACATTTCTCTATCCTCCTTCTTCAAATAGTAGGAAATGGTGATGTTCATATTGACACTCTGTGCCTATGATTCTATGTGGTGCAGTACGGTTTCTCACACCTACATAGTCATTGGGAAGAAATATTTCAGAATATAAACACACACTTGTGCATGTGCATGATGCAAACCTGACTTGCAACCTATACCATCGTAGCATACAATCAATAAGAAAACAGCAGGCAGTTAAACAACATATGTTCTGCAGTACAATGCAGTGACTTGTTTCCCCCCTCTGTTTTTGGATTATTATTTAAAACTAATTAAAATGTCCCCTTGGAGGGGACATTTAATTCCTGTTTATCCATGGGATTTGGGTCCTTTGCCTCACAGAGAAGGCAAAGCACCCAAATCCCATGGATAAGAATGAATTAAATCCAGGAATATCCTGTAAAAGCGGGAATGTTTTCAGACATCCCCCCAATATCACCATTATCCCATATTTAACCAGTGAATAAAGTGGGCAAAATGTGCTGCTTTTTAATTTTGGGTTTTTCCTGAAAATAAAGTGTGTCCAAAACCGGCCAAAAGCAGCCAAATCCTGCGCTTTAATTAATGGGTTAAATGCGGGATAATGGCAATGTTGTGGGATGTTGCCTGAAAACAATCCCGCTCTTGTGAGATATTCTCAGATTTAATTTCCATTTATGCATGGGATTTGGGCACTTTCCTCCCTGATAAACTCCCATGAGAGAAGTTATAGAGCTGAACATAATAACATTGCATATTTTTATCTCTGTTCCAGTTTCTCCATCTCTACTCTTCTCTTTTCTTTTGTTGATCCTTAGATTTACCAACAGCTAGAAAGGCTTATCTTAAACTTACCTGGAAAGTGCTTGCTTATTTTCATAGAGAATCATTATATCACAGAAATCATCATACAAAAACTATGTTGTCCATGGGAATGAACACATTACTGTGCTTTCAGCAAGGCAAATTTCTGATGCTTGTTCACAGCATGATGTCCCTAGAGTGGATTGCACATTTGACTCTGGCAGGAACTGTGTTTCTTGACTCCTCTGCATCACATTGTTTTCAAAACAATCATTTGAAAGTTCCAGAGAAATTAAAAGGAAGTCTGTTATTAACAATCATAACCTAAGGATCAACAGAAGAAGAGGGGACTGAAGGAAATGGCTTGTTAAATCCCCTGTGACAATTTGTGATAAGCAGTGTTGCTATATCAACTTTGTCTTGAATACTGTTTGTGTTACAACTTTCTGAAGTTGCTGAAAATGTTCTTAAGGAAATTTTTAAGGAATATTATGAATCTGTACAGCCATAAAGACTGCATTTTCCAGTAAGGGCCTAGATAGATGGCTTGTTTTGTGAAATGCAACCCTGCTACTTAGATATGGAACATTGCCTATTAGACATGTTGCCATAGCAGTTATCCTGTTGTTTATACATTTGAGTCAACAATAATACTGACTTTGTATCATTTCCAAATCATCTGGTATGTCAGTTTCTTGTGGATGGGTAGCCCAAGTGTAAAGGGAAAACTCAGAAAAGGTATTATTAAGCTAGAATAATACAGACTGTCCACCTAACAATATCCGAAACAGCCATTATCCTTTTTTTGTGGAAAATTTAGATACATCTAATACCATTACAAAGAAGTCCGTCCTCCTCTGAAAGCTAGATTTTAACATTTTAGCTGCAGTGTTGAGAGCTACCTGGGAAAGCCCAGAATTATAAACTTCAAACTGTACTGAGATTCTGGAATATTATGAAACATATCTCTTCCTTACTGTCATAAAACCCAACAATGTATTTGACCCATTTGTTTAATGCATTCAGGAAGTTCTCAATTGCAACTGTGCTCAGTGGCTGTACCCACTGTCTTGTCTCTTGGCTGTTTGTGACTGCTGCCTTACATGAACTGAATGGGAAAGGTCTGAATGGGGGAACCTGCTATAGCATGCAGGTTTTCCACCTGATCTAGAAGCATGCACAAACAGGGCTCTGTCTTTTATGGGACACGTACATGTATAAAGATTTCTCCCCACTTCAGATATTCCCACTGCACAATATGTAGAAGCAGGGGGACAAGTGGCTGTGAAACTTGTTTGCATGGTGCAGAATGCACAATACTTTCTTTTCCTTCACCTGGTGAGGGGAAATATCTAAAAAGGATTTATTTCTCTTTTATTTGTAACACAATTAGTTATAGAAATTAGCTGACACCTAGACAATGCCAAAAAATTCTCCATAGTAAGAGAGATGAGTACAAGTCCCACCCCTGCCCAAGTTTGCAGGTAAATTAAGGACAGGTCCATATATAAAGGGGCAATCTCCTCCCTGACCATATATGGCACCTCCGCAGAAATTCTACCTACTCCTTCTTTGCTGACCTCTCCTGCTTCTTTGTAGGAATATAATGCTAGATAGCACTGGTGTAGTTACTATTGGACTGGGAGTGATACTGCTCCTGGCCTGCCACCCAAAGAGGGTGCCCCTGCCACCTATCTATTCCTGGTTGGTGGACTTGGAAGCAAGGTGCCCACATTCTGTCCTTCATGCTTTCTCTTGGCTCCTGGTTTGGTTGGTGTTAGCAGTGGTTCCTCCCTTCCCTTTTCTTCCTACTGTGAGGGATAAGTGGATCCAGCCTTCATGGCAGTAGCAGTGGCTGAGGAGGTGCTGTCTAGAAGGCAACAAGGCGGATAGGGGAATGGGCCTGCACTGTTCCCCCCATGAACTGGGCACCACGGTTGTCTTCTTTTCAATTTTCACCCAACATCCATTAACTGCTGGTTCTCTTCTACACCTTGCATAAACTGAAGAGACAGTGTCTCTACCCCACTGCACTAAGTCCTATTATCATAAATAAGCATTTAGAGGTATCTATCATAGTGTAGGTCTTGCAAGATGTACATTTGTGGCAGACTTGCCAAAGTACTGCATGATAATTTTTTTTGGGGGGGGGGCATAAGAAAAGTGTGATGTGTGATGTTTTTCTAAAATTTAGGCTGCTTAGTGAGATAGGACATTGGTAGGATTTTAACTAGGGGCTGTTTGATGCTAGGTGCAGGTGAAACAGGAAAAAATGCCTTGTTTCTGTCCCTTTAGTGCTGCTCATAAGGACTTGCTTGGTAGAAGCACTGTGGGTTGAAGGCTAGGCCTTCAGTGATCTTGGCGTAACTGCTTATTGATTTTTGTATGGAGGAGTAATGAATCAAATGACGTCCCACCTGCAAGTTGGAATAAACTACAGTGCAAATGCAGGTAAGGTATGAGGTGCAATGAACGCTGTTAATATTTACACTGGCTATCTGCCATTATATAGTCTTTTGGTTCTCTCTAATCTTGCCTTCTAGCATCACTTCTGCCTGTTACTAGCTTAGATGGCCTATTTGTACTTCTTGCTGCTATCCCCAGTTGCTATACTATGCTCCAAATCTTGAGGGCTCATAATTGCTAGATTCAATTTGAAAGCATTTATAAGGCACTCTTTTCCATCTCAGAGTTTAATCAGAGCTACAAACTCCCAGACTCTTTTTTCTGTGAATTCATGAGAGAGTAAAACATGCTGTTGGTGTTAGTCAGCAAGGACTAGAAATCATGGGCAAAAGGGCAGAAACAGAGAAAAGAAAAGAATGAAAGAAGAAAAAATAAGACTGATTGGAGATGCGAATGGCTGGAGAGATATAGGTGAAAAAAGAATAAAAGAAGATGTTGCATGGCCCTTTTACTTCATGGGTAGGGCCAGAGTTAGGATTTTATTTTTTAAATTTTTAATTAGTTAAAATTAGCCAGGGTATAATTAGTTAGGATCTAATTAGTTAAAATCACTTAACCTATCAGTTAAGTTAGTTATTTTCTAAATGACTTTTTACTTTTCATTGAGCCCTCAATTAAGAATCACATTAGTTAATTCCAAGGTTAAAAGAATTGTAAGGGATGCTTGGAAAGAGGTTGTCTTCTTTGCATCCAGACAGAGCACCTGAATTCTATACCTGACACCAAATAAAGGCTCTTTATTGTTTCTTTGTACTGAATTTTGAAGCTCTCAATCCTGGGATTTATGCTGGGATCTACATAGGAATCTAACTTACTGATCAATGTCCTTCTTTTAGTTTACCAACTAAAGGAAGGTCATAGGTAAGTAGGTTAGGGAGCATTCACACTTTTTTTTTGTCCCGAGGAGATATGGATCTCTGCGGTGATGCAATACTGGATTGGTGTTTCCACCCCATTTTCCATTTCCAAATCTCCCCATGGCATTTTAACCCTGTTGCCATTCACACCTGGCACCTGGCAGATCGTTGCAGCTCTTTAAAAAAAGATTAATGACTTGGTGTCAAATACACCCGGTTAAGTGAGTTTTTTGGTAGTGCCCCCTGCAAACTGCACAGAGTGCAGTCAGGGCAAGTATGAACACCACAAAAATAACCTGGTTTTACACTGGGTTATTTTTGTAGTGTGAATGCAGCTTTAAATTCTTATGTGCCTCCTACTGGTTGCAAAGAAGACAACCTCTTTCCAAGCATCCCTTACAATTCTTTTATCCTTGGAATTAACTAATTCTTAACTGAGAACTCAACACAAAGAAAGAAGTCATTTTACTAACTAAAGGAAGGGCAGACATTAGTAGGTAAGATCACATGGAAGGGAGAAGTGAAAAGAAAAAGTAGGATGTAGCAGATGAGAAATGGGATTTTCAGAAATTCATGCAGCTTGTGCTTTTCTCACAGCTCAAAACAGAGACAAGTATGCATGTGTGTAAAATAATGGATAGCATTTTTCTGTTTCTCTCTGCTAAGGCTTTTAATGAAGGCATTTAACATTAATGTTAATGGTAATTTAACATAAACTTTATAGTTAAGTTATGTTTTTAATTTTTCTAATATAAATACAAATACAATTAGACTTTTTTGCTTATTAATGATTAAATGTATTAAGCCTTTTCTACCAATTTTTGTACCTCTGGGTACAGAACACTGAAACCTCTTTCCTTCATTTTTAAATGAGGGTGGGAGTGGGAAAATAGTTAAACATTACTTTAACGCCTGTATTAATATCACATATAAAAAAATGTATATATTAACAAAACATAAGTGCTCAGTTTGGGCTTCCTCGTTCCTGGTCTCAAATACAAATTTGAGTAAATGTGTGTAATTTTACAGTGCTATATAAATAAAGTTTAATAATAATTATTATAATACAAGTTAAGTAGATGAAAAATCAGTTTATGCAGACCTCTTTTTGCCTGTCTACTTCTACTTTTCAGTCCTGTGTTATGCAGATCTCAGTCCAATCAACAGGTCACTCCCCCACTCAACCACAACAAACACTATCCTCCAATATGGGGAACTTTGACAAACCTTGCTGCTGGACTCAACGGACGGTCTCAATTCCCCTCTTCTTCTTTCCAATAGTCACTAATGATTAAGCATTCTGGAGAATCGCAGCCTTCCGTGGGAGTGAGGTAAACAGTTTCTGCCTCTTGGAGGCTCTTGGGCCCCCAATCTGTCTCCCTAAGGCATTTCTCCAAAGACTTGGGATAGGCTGAAGTCCTTGCTGCTCTAGTTTGAACAACAGGAGGAAAAGGAGGCAAAGTGACTGTCTATCTTAACTAACTTTCTTGCAGATGTGCTTTTGGCAAATTGTGAGTTAGAGGTATGAGCACTTTAGCAATAGCAATAGCAAGTACATTTCTATACCACTTATCAGTGCACTTAATCACTGCCTAAGTGGTTAGCAATGTGTAAGCTAACTGCTCCCAGCAAGCTCGGTACTCATTTTACCGACCTCGGAAGGATGCAAGCTTGAGCCCTTGGCTGGTACTGAACTCACAACCTTGCAGTTTGTGAGCGAATAGCTGCAGTACAGGCATTTAACCACTTCGCCACCAGGGTTCCTAAAGTCAAACTATAGTGGCAAGAAATGGGACAACTGATTATTCAGAACTGATTGGTACAGAATGATTCTAATTCATGAACCTGTGTAATTTTCAGTGGGGAAATACATAATGCTTATTGCTTACATTTATAAATACACCACATTTACAGCTAGGAACATACTACTCACTATTTTTATGTTTGCATACATTGCTGTTTGTCTCCACAACCAGTACAAAATGCTGGCTCTTACTTTGACAAACTAAATTACTTGTTCCTGATGCAAACAAATAAAAATAAAAAAACTGGAGACTTCTCGAGGAACCCATTGTTCTCTGCCTACAAAGAGGCCTGTGACCTCACTGGAATGGAGACATATTAGATTGCAAAAGGGAGGTCCCTGCAAATGGACTTTAAATTTCCTGGACTTTGAAAATCTCCCTATCGCTGCATGGCCAGAAGGAGGAGGAGCCTGCCTCCAAAAGATATCCTCCCCAGCATACCATCTTTACTAAGGACTGAAACAACATGCAAACATCTGACTAACATCTCCAATTTTTCTTCATCTCCTGTTTGGTTTGTAACATCTTGCCTGATGAAGAAGCCCATGGAGCTTTGAAAGCTTGCAACAAGTATATTGTGCATTTTGGTTGGCCAATAAAAAGATTACTGATGGATTTTTGTTTAAATTACTTGGAATCAAGGTCCTTATATGTTTGCCTGCCTCTGCATACATGGCCTATGTTCTTAAATTCAGATGCCAAAAACACAACAAAACTGCTCTCCCCCAAAACCTCAACCTTATGTGTGGTTAGCTAATTTAGTTGGCCTTTTGCTACTGTATATGCCATCCTTTGTTTTGACGGTTATTTTCCAGTTTCACTAATTGTCTTTTCTAAAAAGATCTTGCTGACTGGGCATATTTTGGCCTGTATTTTTATCTTCCTGCTCCAGTGCTTTTGATTATTTTTTTTTCTTTCATGCTTAGCTCTTTTATTTTTGTAATCATTTCGCTTGCAAGTTGTATTCTTAATAAATACATTACATATGTAAAACTGAGATATGTGAATAGGGAAGATTTTCTCAAATCCTCAAGAATCATAGTAAGTGAGGTCTCCTTTTGACCACACTTCCTTACCCTTTTATCTCACAACAGTGGCAGTCATAATTACTGCAAGATGACACAAGAACCTAAGGGCAGCTCTGTTGCATAAGACAAAGGAACAATCTAGACAAACATCCTGTTCCTTACAGTGTTAGTCAGATATTAAGGTGAAGCCCATAAACATAGCAGGAAAGCAAGAGGCAGCTCCAATTTTCTCATCCTGAAGCACTTGCTTTTCAGAGATATATTGATTTATTGTGGTTCTACTTAGCCATGGCAACTAGTAGGCACAACTTTTTCCAAATCCTTTAAAAGCTGCCTAAGTATCTTGTAGCAGTGAATTCCTTAAAATTATTTTTGTATTGTGTTAAGAAGCATTTTTGTGTCTGCTCTGAATCTACCAGAAACCCGTATCATTGCCCTGCTTTCCAGTTTTATAAGGGAGTGAGCAATATATTCTATTAACTTTCTCCACACAATACATGATGCCTTAAATCTATATCCTAGCCCCTCTTACTCTGGAGCAAATATGCAAATTATTTACATGTAACTGTCATTTGTGTTTAATATTGTTTATTCCCAAGTATAAGATTACTAAAGTCTACCTTTTTTCTACCTGAAAGAGTATCAGACATTTTCCACACCTGGAAAGTGATTATTTTGATTGCCTCTATAACATGAAGGGGTAATTGGAATCACAGATAATATAATCAGGGCATGGAGGCATGTCTGTGCATTTCAGCAGTAATCTGCATCTTGATTTATTTTACCAGAATGTTTAATAATATACATTTTCAGCTAAGTCTGTTTCCTATTAGCCGTTCTGTCACTTATTTTATAGGTGGCAAAATATATCAAAAGAGCTCATTGTATTCTTATTACTTAACACTTATGTCAATACTTTTAAATAATTCTTCAGAAAGGTTTTAAGAGTGAGCCACATGCTGAAGCCTGACAATTAAAATATTTTATTTCTCAGTTAAATTTTTGTAAGTCTGACATATGTAATTTCATACTTTCATATGAAAGTATGATTTTCATACTTTCAGAGCTGGAATGCTTTGGTGCCATCAAGTGGTACATGTATATACTGCAATAATAAAATTGGAAAAGAAAGTTACTAAACCTGTTACTATTCATGAGGTGAAGTGAGAACTAATGTTGTTTTCTGAGCAGCTGGAATATGTACAAAATATTTTGTGAGAGCAAATCCATCTGTTACATTGTGCATGCTCCCCACCACAAAGAACAATGACTTTTTTCTTGCTTGTTACCACAAAATGATAACAGAGCCAGTGAATCAAATCTATACTAGAGCTGACACTGAACAGAAGGCCTTAAGTTGCAGTACCTGCAAATGCAATTGGCATAAATCTGGTTCAAGGTCTGTGGTAAGTGGGAAATTCCCTGCAACAAAAGGAAAAGAAGTGGGTGATTAGACTTCATCAAAGATTTGCTTAGACTCTTAATCAACATTTTCTGCCACTCCTTATCATGAGCAACTCTAATCTTGTTTACCCACCGCTTTTAAATTCAGTAATCTTATCTATCACTGAGAATTCAGTCCAACAGCTAATTTACTAGAGCACTCAATGTACTGTACGACTGGTCAGCCTGTGGTACATGTTATAAAACTGCAACAGAATAGAAAGAATTTTCTTGCAGAAGAGACTGAGAACCTGGTTACAGCACACAGTCAGCCTTACTCTTCTGCCTACCTCCATGAGGACTATATCCTTCCTCATCAGAGTAGACGGAAGCCTATGGCAAGTCATAAAGGGTTGCTTGTGACCAAGGATGTACATTAGATTGGCACGTTTGTGCAACTTGAGGATGTGGATTTGTGCAACCTAATGATATGAGCAATCTGAAGATGTGGATAGAATCCTTGGAGAAGCAAGAGCCACCACGTGCATACTGGATCCATGCCCATTTGGGCTGCTGAAAGCTGCCAGAGGAAGACTGGCCAATTGGGTAAGGGAAGCAGTGAATGGCTCATTACAGCAAGGCAGTCTAAAAGAGACTGAAAAAATCTTCCCTAGATCCCACCAGATTGGAAAACTATTGGCCAGTCTCAAAATGTCCCCTTTTTGGGTGAGTTATTGACATGTGTGGTGGCTTCCTTGCTCCAGGAGTTCTTCTTGGATGAAATGAATGATCTATTTCAATCTGGCTTCAGACATGGTTATAGGACAGAGATAGCTTTGGTTGTCTTGGTGGATGACCTATGCAGGGAACTGGACAGGGGGAGTGTGTCCTTGTTGGTTCTGCTGGACCGCTCAGAGACTTTCGATACCATGGTATCCTTCTGGGTGACCTCTCAGAAATAGGGGCTTAGGGCACTGTCTTACATTGGCTTCAGTCCTTCTTGGAGGGGCAGACCCAGAATGTTGTGCTGGGTAATGCCTGTTCAACACTCTCACCACTAGCTGTAGTGTCCCTCAGGACTCAGTTCTGTTCTCCCATGCTGTTCAATATCTACATGCAATCGCTGGGAGAGATCATCTGGAATTTTGGGGTTCAGTGTCACCAGTATGCTGATGACATCCAGCTCCAACTCTTCTTTCCATCTGACTCTGAGGAATCTGTCTCTGTACTGAACCAATGTCTGCTGTCAGTAACCGACTGGATGAGGGTTTACAAACTGGAACTTAATCCAGGCAAGACAGAGATGCTCCTGGTCCATTGGAAGGCAGATAAGGGAATAGAATTCAGCCTGTGTTAGATGGGGGTTACATGTCCCCTGAAATCTCAGATGAACAGCTTAGGTGTGCTCCTGGTTCTGGATTTGAGCTTGGATGTATTGAAAGATTTTTGCATTCTCTTTCCTCCTCCTTACATAGATAGGGATTTCTTGCATGCAAACTCCACCACTCATTCAAACTAACATGTGATTTAGGTCACTCCCCTTTTGGGATTAACAGATATTCTCTCAAAGATTTTTGACTGAACTATTGGTGTTTTCAATCTTTGTCTTCTTTCAACTTTCTTTGGAAAGATGGTGAGATAAAATTACTTTTCTACCTGAACTATTCACTAGCTAGATTAGGATATAGCTTTTATGTAAATATAGATTAAAACCATTAGTAAATTTTTTGCTTTGAACTACAAGCTACTTGTGTTGCTTTTAGAGGCAGTCTCAGTTCTTAGGGAAGCATAGTTAGACAAAGGCACATTTCTGCTACTCTAGACACTAACAGGCTTGGCTTTGACATTTTTGTTATTTATGTAATATTTTTGTTTCCTTGGCAAGGTTTCAGCTGTGGCCAGAAGCGCATGTGCACAGTTAAAACTAGTGCGCCAGCTGCACCCATTCCTTGAGAAGTCAGATCTGGCTATGGTGACAAATACCTTGGTTACATCCCATTTGGACTACTGTAATGTGCTTTATGTGGGGCTGCCCTTGGAAACTGTTTGGAAATTTCATTGGGTGTAAAATGCTGCGGCCAGGCTGTTGACTGGTTACAGGGATCTTATCACTCCTCTGCTGAAACAGCTATATTGACTAGCAGTCCATTTCCGGGCAAAATTCAAAGTGCTGGTTTTGATCTTTAAACCCCTAAACAGCTTGGGTCCAGACTGTCTGAAGGATTGTATCCCCCTATTCAGGCCAGCCCGAGTGCTAAGATGGCAGGGAAAGGCTTTCTCTCAGCTCCTCCATAGGTGCAGTTGGTGAGGACTTGGGAGAAAGCCTTCTCTGTGGCTGCTTCCAGAGCGTGGAACTCCCTTCCATGGGAGATCAGGTTGACCCCCTCCCTGCTCTCTTTTTGCCGGCAGATGAAGACATTTTTATTTAGGCAGGTGTTTGGTGGATGAATTTTACTTCTGTTATGCTGTAAATGCTTTATGGTTTTTAATGGTTTTAACTATGTGTTTTTAACTTACTGTATGTTTTAATATTACTAATATTTCATTATTTTTAACATTTGTAATCAATATTTTTACTTCTGTCTTTTTAAAATTATTTAACCCTCCTTGAATCCCACCGTTGGAGAAAGGCGGGATTTAAATTCTTGAAATAAATATAAATAAATAAATAAATGTTAATATACTTTCCTTAGGAGGAGCAATACTTTATGAGCATATGCTTTATATGTATCAGGCATCACCTCCTGGCATTCAGACACCAAGATTTGGAGAGTACTGGTGGCTAGTGTAAGACCATTCTGAGTTGGACACACAAAATGGTCAAAGTAAAAAGTAGCTTTGTAAGTTCATGCAGTCTGAATCTGCATCACATTTGCTGCAAATATGTTGTTCAATTACTCTTACTACTTTCTTGTATAGATTTTTGAATTTCTGACTTAAATGTCTGTTGCTAAACTAACAAGAGTTCAAAATATTTTTAATAACTATTTCCATTGACTGAAGGCCAGAAAGTAGTAAGGGAAATTAGCTTTTCTGTTTAAATGTTTAAACTATTTGGGCTAATAGCAGTTCGTTGATCACTATGTTCCTTATCACTTATTTGCAACAATGATCTCAACCTCCTTATTTCTATTGTTACATTCAGTGCTGCTTTTCCTTATCTTCAACTAGGGCCTTTTCAGAACATGAAAAGAGGGTGAGGAGAGTGGGGCTTACAATCTTTCTCCACCTTCTGCTAGTGGATAATTGTGTTTTTCAGGCAAGCCAATCAACAGTTCAATAAAATATATATTTTAAAATATAATATACATCTACCTATGAAAGAAGGAAGTGAGTAGAAATCCAGTGCATTACCCTGAATATCACATGGATGATTATCTACCCATTGCAGAAATTGTGGGGGTATACATTATGCAATGAACCTCAGGCAGAAGATTTATTCTATTAATGACCTGGGAAAACTGATGAGGCTTGTGGAGATGTTGAAGTGCCATCACACTCCCAGTGTTGTAGATCTTCTGCAGTCATGGAGACTGCGAATCATAGGGAAAGAGGTTGTCATTATGAGGGAGAAGGGATGGGACATTTACAAGGGTCTCATGCTGTAGTACATGCACAGATATCCTCATGCAGAGAAGTTAGCATCTGCTGGTTGGAGAGGTTGCTGTAGAAGGTGGTCTCATCATTAGAAATATAGCTAGTCAGGTTGGTGGTGGGTGTCTACACTGTGTAGTGAACTGCCTGCCTGGTGAGGTGGTCGCAAACATAACGTAGCATCTAAATAGTTTCAGAGGGGTCCTCGAAGCCAAATTTCAGTTGTTAGGTAGCACAAGCTCTAAAGTAGCCTTCTCTGAAACACTGCATTTTCCATAGTTGGGGCTAGCTAGGTATAGCTGAATTGTCTCAATGTGTGAATAAGATGCTGGTGTAGGGAAGAGGGCTTTTGATTGCTTAAGCACTGGGAAACATTCTGGACAAGCAGGACCTGTACAAAAGAGACTACATTTGAACCAAAATAGAACCAGACTGCTCACACATAACATAAATGTTTTAATTATGTATTCAGAAGCTGAGCCCTCCCTCCAGTCCATCTGCCTTGGTCCGGGCCAGAGAGAGAGAGATGAAATGCTAGACCCGATCCCCTTCCCCACCACCTTTCCCTTCTCCTTTTGTGTCATGTCTTTTTAGATTGTAAGCCTGAGGGCAGGGAACCATCTAATTAAAAGATTGTATGTTCAGCGCTGTGTAAATTTACAGCGCTATATAAACAAAGGTTAATAACAACAACAACAACAACAACAACAACTGAGGTGAAATGAGCTGAGAAGCACCTTATTTGGTCTGATCCATTCCCAAAAGGATAATAACAAAACTATTTCCAATTATCCAAATGTGGAGGGGATGGAAAGAAATCATGAACATACAGAAAAATCTAGCAGCTAATCAAAGAGTCTAAGTGAAAAATGCATGCACCAAAGACATTTGAAGAGGGATACTGAGTGTAGGTATTTCTAAGATAGCATCAGAAGCTAAAATGAGCTAAAACGGAGGTGGTAAGTGAAGTTGGCTTTAAGGGAAGACATAGATATGGTGGGTGTAAACAGAGACCTGGTAGTATAAAGAGACCCAGTGGGATATGGTAATTTCTGGATGCAAACTCCATAAGAATGATAGGGAAGGGCATAACAGAAATAGCGCTGCCCTGTGTATTAGGAAAGGCATTGTGCTGAGTAAGCTAGACATCTTTGAAGAGTTCACAAAATCACTATGGGTGCCTTTGGCATGTATCTAATAGATATGCCTTCCTCACCAAAATTCTCGAGGGAATTTTGAGGTGGAGAATGAATTCAAGGAGGCTTCTAAGGAAGATCATGTTGTAATAATGGGTGATTTTAACTATCTTAAATAGCTAGATAATGCATGTTTGTATCATAAGTAAAAGGTAGAATTTCTAGATGTCTTACATAACTGTACACTAGGACAGTTGGTCATGGTACAAAGCAGAGGAAAGATACCGTGGACTTAATAGTGAGAAACTTAATAGTGGCATTGCTGGAGACCTAGTGTAAGATGTCAACAGGATGAATTGACTGGAAACGGTGATCATAATGCTATCAAATTTATCAAACACAGTTCTGTTTAAAAAGGAAACATTTCTAAATGAGGGAACTTATATAAAAAGATTAAAGTCAGAAGAATCAAACCCATCCAGGATAATACAAGCAGGAATCCAGCCAGAGAGATACGTGGACCACCAATAACAATAAAAGTAAAGGAGTTCTGAAGGAAGAAAAGAGTGCAGAGAAGATGAGTGAATTATTTTAAAACTGTCTTCACTGCTAAATATATTTGGATACCTATGCCTACACTCTTGGGAGAGAAGTAAGGAGCTCAGGCAAACAGGAGTGACAAGAGAGAAAATTAAAAACCTCACTGACACAGACAAAAAATGTGGGAGCTCAAGAAGTGTGAGGAAAATGCAGCACCAAGGAGTTCCAGTTTCCCCCCTCCACACCCTTGTTGCCATAATTTCATAATTTGACACAAAATGACCAAAAAAACAGCCTATGAGGGAGGAATTTTCACCTAAAATGGCCCAGAGAAGGCCAAAAAGGTGACAATGTTGGGAAGATTTGGGGGCAATAAAAAAAAAAATCATATCTCCCAGGTGCTGGAAGGAGTTCAGCCCTCCAAGGCTCCTGAGGGGAAGAGAGTGCCTCCTAAACTTTAAGAGTTTTCCACTCCTTGTCAAGATAGTATCCATCCAAGGGTTCTTACAGAACTGAAAAACAAAACTGCTATTCTTCTAACTAAAATATGAAGTATGTTTCTACAGTCAGCCAAGGTACCAGAGAATTAGAGAACAGCCAGTGCAAAAGCACCATTTAAAAAAGAGACTTGGAGAGATCCAGTACTCTGTAAACTTAACAGCTATTGCAGGTAAATTGGCAGAAAGTGTTATTAAGGATAAAAAGATGAAGCATACAGAAGAAAAAAAGAGTCAACAAAAGAATCAATTTCTATAAAGCTAAGTCCTCTCTCCTTAACTTAAGACGTAAATAAATAGATGGACAGGATGAACTGGGAGACATTCTCTAATCAGACTTCCAAAAGGCTTTTAACAAAGTCCTGTGTCAAAGACTACTCAAGAAATCTAACAATGATGGGATAAGAAGAAATGTCTTCTTATGGACTGATAGTAGAGAACAAAGGATTCTTGCCTTGCAGGGAAGCCTGCAGCCCTGCATGGACAATGTGTGAGTGTGAAATGCTCTGCCAGAGTGTGCTGCTGGACAGAGATGCTGGGTGTCTGGTTTCTTTCCTTCTGACTGGCTAAGTTAGAGTGTGTGATCGCTTTCCTTTTTATGTTATTTGATATATGCTTTGCTCTCCTTTTGTTCTTTATATCTACTTGTTGAAAACTGGAGGGTGGAATTGTGATTCTATGCTTTTTACTCTTCTTTCTACCTCATTTTCTTAAATAAACTCTTGAGACCAGAACTGCATGGTTGTTTCACTTGTTCATATCTTTTGAATCCATACATTTGGCAACTAGATAGCTTGAGAGTGTTACACTTCAGAGCTAGTGACTGAACTGTGAGTGTGCACTTGACTGCCAAGGCCATAAATGTTGCATTTAACAGCTAGTCAGGCTGTGAGAGTGTGTGCACTGAGGCTGGGCTTGACTTGTGAGTGTAACACCATCTTGGATTCCTGTTCAGGAAAATTGGTAGGATACAAGCTTTTCCCAAAAATAAATAATGAATATAGTCAGCCCTCCATTTTTGCGGGGGATCTGTTCTGCCATAACGGAAACTTGCAGATATTCAAGCCCCATAGGTTTGAATGGGGGCATGTGTCCATGAGCAGCTGTGGGCGTGCATCTTGGGCGTGCCCCCCATTTTAACCCCCTCCATTTGCTCCTCATGAGTAAGCCAGGGTCGCAGATCTGAAGTCTGCACAAACAGAGGGGCAACTGTATACAGTTGGCCCTCCTTATCCACAGATTTTTTTATCCATGGATTTGAGCATACACAGCTTGAAAATATTTCTAAAAAGTATAAATTACAAATAGCAAACCTTGATTTTCCATTTTATATATGGGACACCATTTTGTTGTGCCATTATATTTAATGGGACTTGAGCATACATGGATTTTGTTATCCAAGGAGGGTCCTGGAACCAAACCGCAGCAGATAACAAGGGCCCACTGGTATATATTTTTGCTTCACAAGACTGAAGATTTGTACCTGTGTCTGAAGGAAGTTGATATTCTTTTGATTGTGATATTTTACTGGAAGATGGATTTTTCCGTTCACATTCAGAGTCCACATCTATGAAAAAAGTGTGTTCCTCTTTGGCATTGGAGCAAGAAGTTGGTACTGTGGGAGAGTTTGAAAATAGAAGGAAGCACATTAATAGTTCAAAGGAGATATCATTGTCTTGAGTCTCATTTAACAGAGAAGCTTGTCAAACATCTGACAGCACTGTACTTTTCTCATTTAAACTGTAGGTGGGGTGTGCTGGCCATTCTTTCCAGCACAGGAAGCTCTATCCTCAGTTTCAACAGCCCCCCCAACCAGCCTACCTGAGTGCTGATGTTGAGACAAAACAGCAAGTTGATGAACCTCAGCATCTCTTCTATCTGTTTGCACAGAACTCAGCCACCGGACCTGCTTGACTAACTCCAGGGTAAGAACAGCCAAGGTACTCTGACAAAGGACAGAAAGCATTAGAGACTACTCTGACAAAAGAGAGAAAGCATTAGAGACTATCAGAGCAACTTTCATGCCATATTTAAACACTTTCATTATATACTCCTGTTCTGCCATCAAAGCACTTTCTTCTAATCAAACTATCACCACTCATTTAATACAGAATCGACACCTCATGCTTACCCAGGTGAAGGCATCCAAGGGACTGTACAAATGTGAGAGGTTCCCATATCCACCATCTTTGTGCCGTTGATGCCTGCCATGCCAATTCAAAGCAAACAAACAAAAATAACTAAATAAATCAAAATGTAAAAATTGAGATAATAAACTGGAATGCAGGCTGCATCTAAACTATGCATAGAGAACTCAAAACATGCACTGGTGAGGAAACTGTTGCACCTCACTCTTAAAGGGGAAAGTTCACCATGATGTGCCTTTTCCTGTTGTTGTTTTAGCTCTGTGAGGAGGAAGGAGCTTTTCAGAACTATGGGCACAGCTCTGAGAAACTCCTTCATGCCTGAAGTGACTGATGCAAAAACCTATGTGAGATCTTATATCCCCATGATGGTCTTAAACTAGCAATCTCCAATTCCAGACTTGTGCTCTATGCAAAGGTGGATAAAATGTAGCCATGGCCCATGTGGGAGTCCTTATGGCTACTGTCCAGAACCCCATGCCACTTGACCCCCAAATTTTGGCTTTAAATGGTCCCTTGCAGGGAGACAATTTTGCCACATTTCCAAACTTCAAAATCTGTTTTAAGCTACAGGAAAGGCTGCTTTTTCAAATCTTGACAGGCTCCAGGCATATTAGTAGGATCCTCTGAGATCCAGGGGAAACAGGGGCCAGGAGACATCTATAGAGGTTTCATTTCAGTTGCAGTGAACCATGGGAGGCTGCTGCTGTTAGGGTGCAGTTGTGGCTTCCCTTGTCACCAATTGTGGTTCTATCCTTTCCCTACTATGCAAGTTACTCCTTCGGTGGCCCTTGCTCCAAGAGTGTGCTCGATTCAGGATTCTTTAAGGAACATCTTTGGGTGCTGTGATAGCTCCTGACTTTTCTTTCTCTGGAACAAACACAGGAAAGATTTTGATAAAAATGGCCAGGAGAGAAATCTTATTAATTTTAAAAGACTAGGCAAAAAGAATAGACATTCTTGGTCTGTGGAACAGGTATCACGGGCAGGAAGGATCTTCTGTGTTTATAGTTAAAATACATACAAATTTTCTGTTTGTTTATCTATTCATATATCTTTGTATCTCATATTATAAAGGCATGGTATCAGTATTCTACTTTATGTGTTTCAGAATTGTGGTTTTGTTGTAGCTATATAACTTTGTTTCTTTTCCCTTTCCCTTCAAGTGTTTGGATGAAGCTGTATATTTAATATTGATGAGCAGTGTGTGGTATCAGGGGAATTGAACCTCTCTGTGAAGAGATGGTTATGACTTTTATTGCTGATATCTATCAATGTCACAGTAGCTTACACAATGGAAGATATTATTGCATCATTACATTTCTCAGGTTGTTTACTAGGCGGGAGGACAGTAAGTGGATTTTCTCCGCCTGTCTCTCCCAGACAGAGATCTGTTTTACCTGTGATTGCCACAAACTCCCAATAATATCCCTTGGATGTGACTGGTGCACTGTTGGTGTTGTAATGGACAGTAAGGCCATTGTCTTCAGATATCTGTATTTTCCCCTTACATTCTGAATGAGTGTGTGAGATAACAGCAGTTTTCTACCCACAGAATAGAGATTGCTCTGCCTGAACTGTTTGTGAATTATCTCCTGGCTCACATCTATACCTCTGAAGGCTGATTCTTCCCTTTGCATGCATTCTGGGAGGCTTCCTGATATCCCTCATTTATGCTGGTTGGGGACCTTTTCTTCTTAAACCAAACAAAGTAACGTTTACCAGATTTTTCTTCCTATCTGTGATCCGTTTGGTTGCAAGATTCAAGTTTCTTAATCTAATTTCTACTGTCTTCTCTAATATTTCAAGTCAAGAATCAATGACCATTTAATGAACCAGATTGTTACTAAATATGTCTCAATTATGGATTTCCCAAGAGCTTCAAGATCCTGGGAAAAAGTTGTAAAATCATGAAAATGTGACTTGGGCTGCCTTTTGGGCAATGAATGCTAATTTGGGAACAAGCACCACTATCTTTGTTGTTGTTGTTGTTTGACTTCAAGTCATAACTGACTTATGGTGACCCTAAAGAGAACCTATCATAGGCTTTTCCAGGGCTGAAAGTTTGTGACTCACCCAAGGTCCCTCAGTGGGTTTCCATGGACAAGTAGGAAATAATACCCTGATCTCCAGACTTGTACTCCCACACACAAACCATGACACCATGCTGGCTGTACAGTATGCTGGCTCTATCCACCACTATCTTTACCCGAAGAATATTATTATGTTGTACCCTATGTACCTTTACCTATGTGCTAATACTGATGGTCAAAACACTAGGGTGACTTATTCTTCTCTGATCTAAAAAAATTCTTCCCATTATTTGTGTTCAGCTTTAGATTAGAAGCAAGCTGAGGCACTGCTCTGTTGTCTTATAATGCACCATATACTGTATAGTGATAACTCCCATAACAACAACAACAATAGTAAAGTAATACTTCTAACAGAAGTACAAATGGAAAAGTACATGCAGCATTATCTTCCACTTTATAATGAGTTGTACCTGTCAATTCTTTCCTTCTACATAATAGAGGAGCAAATCTAAACAGGTCATAGAGAGGGGAAATTCTCATCTAGGCATATAGCTCTCAACAGACAGAACAGTCTTAATATTTTCCTTTAAAGCTAGTCACAGTATACCAGTAGTGTTTTTTTTAAAATCAGAACCCCCTCAGATTTTTAAAACATCTATTGTCAATGACAGAAAATGTGCTTTCCCTTGACAACTCTAAGATGAATCTCCCATATACCCTTAGATAACATTATATAAGTTGAATGTATAGTGAAGAGGGAAAAAAGTGGATTTCAAACCAAGAGAACAATAAAGATTACTATGGGATCAAATAAGTGGAACTCCCACCATATGCTTCATTAGCATTTCTGGATTAAAATCCATTTGGTTTTCTACTTTATAAAAATACAGACCTGTGTCATTCTGAACCCAGAAAGAGAATCATAGCCAATAAATAGGCACAAAAATAGGCATAAGTGAGTAATCATGTTAGATTAACACATAGCCATTGGTTTCTTGTTTTATTTGAGATCTTCTTTGTTAAGAGGGAGGCAAATAAAATACAAGGTAGGTTTGGACTGAATGGGCCTTGCGTCACCTCCAACCCTGGATTCTATAATTTGTATTCAACTGAGTTCTGATTTTGTGCATGGAGGAGGGGACTTGGAAGGTGCATTGGTGGATGCATATTATTTACATTCACCTATACCTTAAGAAAACCTTGCAATACGGTCTCCAATACCTCAAGAAAATCCTGTGACAGGGTCTCCAATACCCCAAGAAAACCCTGTCATATAGTCTCCATAAGTTGGAAACTACTTCAAGCCGCACAGCAATACGACAACCTGAAGTATGTCTGCTGTCAAATATATCAAGATATACTGTTTTCATACATAGCATAGACTTCAATCATATAAGGAGAGAGGATTGTCAGAATTAAAGGCTATAGCAAGGTCTTTGCACAGATCATGAAAAGCTATGGAATGCTCTTTAAGAAATGGGAGTGCCACTATATCTACAGGGGTATTAAAGCGCATTAATTCTTCAGTGCAGATTAGCTCTAAGATACAGAACAATGGATGCAAACTACAGGAGAAGAGATTCCACCTCAACATTAGGAGGAACTTCCTGACAGTAAGGGCTGTTCGACAGTGGAACACACTCCCTCGGAGAGCTGGATGGCCATCTGTCGGGGATGCTTTGATTGGGAGTTCCTGCATGGCAGGGGGTTGGACTGGATGGCCCTTGTGGTCTCTTCCAACTTTAGAGAGTTTATCACATGGGGGACAATTGGAAGTATAAACCATGATTAACCCGCGACAACCCTGCAATTGTGCTAATGGTTTTCACACGCCATTGTGTTCAAAGTGATATTATCCTGTAAACAACCCGTTATTATCGCGCGATTGCGCTAATGGTTTTCACATGACGTCAAGGAGAAATGTGATTAAAGCAAATCCTTCGTGGGATGAAATAACCCGGTTTGGCAGCGCTTTAACTCTTTGTCTGACTCACTTGCTATGGAATTCTGGGAGTTGGAGTTTGTTGTGGGCCCTCTGGGCCCACAACAAACTCCAACTCCCAGAATTCCATAACCTTGAGCCACAGAAAGCGTTAAAGCGGTATGAAACCGGGTTATCTCTCCAGTGTGGATGCAGCCAGAAGCAACAAACTCCTATCAGAACCTGGCAGTGGAAGCGGTGTCAACCCGGATTATGTGTGCAGTGTAGACACAGCCCTAGGTGGGGCCTGGGTTCCAAGGGAGGGTCTCACCTCTGGGCTTCCCCGGTGGCTGGCTCTCCCTCCTCGTGAGGCTGGAGCTGGGCCACAGGGCGAGGACGGGAGAGGCCTCCTCCTCCGAAGGCCCTCACTGAAAGGGAAAGAGAGAGAAAGTTGTGTCAATAGTCAGGCAGTGTCATGGAAGGAGACCCCCCCCCAACCCCCATTGCCCCCTGCCAGTGCCAGGCCCACCTCCTCGGCCCAGGCTCCCCAGGAGGCGCCACAACATCCCCCTTCCTCCTTTTCCCCAGCTGCAACAGCAGCAGCAGGGCTCAAGAAGAAGGCCTCCACTCCAAAGGCAAGGGGGGGATTCCCGCCCTGCTAGGCCGCACACAGGCCTCCCTTGTTCAGACTACTAGGCAGGCTGAGGCAGCAGTACTAGGCCCTCTCCTCCTCCTCCTCCTCCTCCTGGCGGAAATGAGGAGAAAGCAGCCACACAGGACTCTCTGACTGGCTTTAAAGGGAACACTGGACTTTCACTATACTATACTACACACACACACACACACACACATACATATATATATACTGTACACATACATATAATATATATACAGTTACTATATAAAGTATACACACAAATTCTCTCTATATATACTCACACACACTTAAACTATAGACACACACACACACAATCTCTCTCTCTACACAAACCTAAACAATACACACACATACAATCATACATATACACATACACACATATACATACACATATATACACATATATACATACACGTATATACATACAAACACATACAGTATATACATACATACATACGTATACATACACATATATACATACATATATACATACACACACAGAGACAGACACTTAAACTTTCTCTCTCTATATACACACACACTTAAATTCTCTATTCCCACACATTTAAACTATATATATGTGTGTATATATATATATATATATACACACACACACATATACACACTTAAACTCTCTCTCTCTCTCTCTCTAGACACACACACACTTAAACTCTCTCTATACACACACACTTAAATTCTCTATTCCCACACATTTAATCTATATATGTGTGTGTATACACACACACATATACACACTTAAACTCTCTCTCTCTGTAGACACACACACACTTAAACTCTCTCTATATACACACACTTAAATTCTCTATTCCCACACATTTAAACTATATATATGTGTGTATATATATAAACACACACACACACTTAAACTCTCTTTATACACACACACTTAAATTCTCTATTCCCACACATTTAAACTATATATATGTGTGTGTATATATATATATACACACACACACACACACACATATACACACTTAAACTCTCTCTCTCTCTCTCTCTCTCTCTGTAGACACACACACTTAAACTCTCTGTATACACACACACTTAAACTTTCCCTCTCTATGTATATACACACAAACTCTCTCTCTATACACACACACTTAAATTATACACACACACATATATACACACACACACATACATACAAACACATGCACACACACACAAGTGTTTCTTAAACACTTTCTCTCTCTGTAAATACAATTTTAGAAAGGTGTTCCCTTTAAAACCATGCTTGTGCTGTTGATTGGTGTGGATATTTATCATCATTATTGTTATTATTATTATTATTATTATTAACCTTTATTTATATAGCGCTGTAAATTTACACAGTGCTGAACATACAATCTTATAATTAGACGGTTCCCTGCCCTCAGGCTTACAATCATATATATATATAGAGAGAGAGTGTTGGGCTCTGGAATCCAGGGTTCAAATCCTGGCTTAGTCATTTAAACCCCCTGAAGTGACCTTGAGCAAGTCATGCTCTCTCTGCCTGAGAAGGGAAAAGCAAACCCCTTCTGAAGAAACTTGCCATGGCCTCCATTTTTCATGAATGACCTACATTTTGCAGTGCATAGTTGGTCTCCTTTGCACAGAGGGCCTCTGGTCACCCTGGCCACACAACGACAACAACGACAACGACAACTGCTGCCTTTTGAGTGCTGTTTTGTGTTGTGGTGAAGAAGTTTGACTTGGAAATATCAACCTGCTCTTGAAATGTGCTGGATTACGTGGCAGAGTTACTACCACACGTTACACCCTCTTTTAGCCACAATCTCCATCTCATATGAACATACTATACAGAGGGACATACTAAAACAAATGACAGTAATTGCCCATAGGGAAACCATACTTGCCCATCAGAAATCATTCCATGAGTAGGCTATGAAGGGAAGCTATGGGTATTCTTATATTTTACTGGTATATACACTTCTGTAAGAATATAATGTATCTGTCCTTGTGTTATACATCAGATGCTATTTGTGCTATTTTATTTATTTTTGTGCTGGCCAAGTGCCGTAATAAATATCTCTCTCACACATAGGAAATCGTTGGCCATAGAGAAACCATAATCATAGAATTATAGAATTGCCCATAGGGAATCATTGGGGAATATTTTCCCATAGGGAATCATTGGAGAACACTTGCCCAAAGGGAATCATTGGGGAACACTTGCCCATAGAGAATCATTTGGGGAATATTTGCTCATAGAGAGAAACAATACTTGCCCATAGAGAATCATTGGACAATACTTGCCCATAGTAAGTATTGCCCAATGATTCTCTATGGGCAAATATGTTTTTCCCCCCATGGGCAAGCCCTATTATTTGTTTTAGTATGTCTCCTATATGGCCATTTAATTGTTCAAGAAATATATATATATATATATATATATATATAATTTACAAGAATACAATGTTAAGGCCTAGGTAAAAGAGCTGGAGGGCCAATTTCCATGGCTCTGTTGTGCTCCTAGTGGGAAGGAACACATAGCCCCAGCTATGCTGCCTCCCTGGCCTCCAACAATGTTTTTGGGCCCAAGCGAATCTGCCTGGCCCTAGAGAGAAAATTAGGGTAAAAGCGATCCCGGAAGTTCCGAGGTTAATGTGGCTCTACTATTCTATCTCTGTGCTCGTCGGCAAAGATAACAGGCAGCCAATGGGAACGATGCTCCTCCCCTTCCCTTCCATGCGCACTAACCAGAGTGAAGGCGGAGTGGGGCCTGAATGCCCTGAAACAGAAAGGGCGGGGGAGCGAGAGTTGCTCAAAGGTGACGTCAGACTTCGAAGCTCTGCTCCTCCAGTGGTCCTCAAACTGTGCCCTTTAAGAGATTTTTTGGACTTCATCTCCCAGAAGCCTCAGCCGTGTTGGCCAATGGTCAGGGATTCTGGGAGCTGAAGTCCAAAATTCCACAGAGGACCACTGCATCCTTCCTCTTCCTCCTCCTCCTCCTCCCAAAATTTTTTTAGGTGTAAAATTTACACATATCTTGAGATGAATATTGGATTTATTTAAATAAAACTGTTCTAATTCAAACAATGTTATTTCCCTGTAAAAGTGTTAAAATACGTATGCAGGGAGATCTTGCAGCACACCTTTGAGACTAACTGAAAGAAAGAAGTTGGCAGCATGACCTTCTTTTGTAGATTGAAGTCTACTTCCTCAGATGCATTGATAAGTGGTGAGAGGCGAGAGGCGAGAGATATAAATAAAAAACCTTTTTTAAAAAAAATTATTATTATTATTATTATTATCTGGACCGTTGGGCCACAAAGTGTGCCCTTGAAGAGATTTTTTTGGACTTCAGCTCCCAGAAGCCTCAGCCATGTCGGCCAATAGTTGGGGATTCTGGGAGCTGAAGTCCAATATCCCTTAAAGAACACAATTTGGGGACTGCTGAGAGAATGCATCTGAGGAAGTAGACTTTAGGAATTTTCATGCTGCCAACTTCTTTCTTTTAGTGAGTCTCAAAGGTGCAACAAGGTCTCCTTACATACTGATTCCACAGACCAACACGGCTATATCTTTGGAATTTATCATATGATGGAATTTGGGGGTATAATCCAATGGCAATCTGAACGCAATCATGGGGTTTCACGTAATTGCATATTAGAGTATCTCACGCAATTTCGGGCAATGGGAAGTCATTCCGAACGTAATCATGGGGTTTCACATAAATGCCTATTAGAGTATCTCACGCAATTTCGGGCAATGGGGGGGGGGGTCATTTTTGGGAAATGGGAAGTCATTCTGAATGCATTCCGAACGCAATTGGAATTCACGTAAATTCACTAAACTAGTGAATTTATGTGAATTCAAATTGGCTCCATTCGAAATTGAGAGAAATTCTTCCCATGTGATAAACTCCTCTGAATTCTGCTGTTAAAAATAGGAATAGACATGACTGTAGGAATGAAAATATGCACACTAAATAAACAAAATATTTTACGCTCTGCTATGTGAAGTTGACCTCTGCGTTTAGATGTAAAGGGGGGGGGGGGGAACAAGGGTAAAAAGTTTGTGTAGCCTGAGGAATGGGAAGAGCAGCTGTGAAGGAGCTAGAGAAGATCGTAAAGAGTAAAGATCTTCAACTGAGCACCAAAATTAGAATAATCCAAGCCACTGTATTTCCTGTTACCATGTATGAATGCAAGAGCTGGCCAGTGAAGAAAGCAGATAGAAAGAATATTTGTGTTTAGTGTGAACCATAAAAACCACAACAAACATCACCAAACCATAGTGCCAAAACATGGGTTTGGGTGAGCATCAAAGAAAACATTTGTACTGTATCCACAGACTAAACCATAAAAAATCATAATGCCCATATGTGAAGGTGAGTCCCACTTGCCCAACTATTTTCCTATTGTGACAGCCTCATGGGTTTTGTCTTCCCACCTCTGCCACCAAATTGTCAAGAACACTTTTACTATTTGACAGCCCAAGGGAGTTTTACTATTCCCACGCTGCCACCAATTTGTCACAGACCCTTTTTAAAATCTCTTTAGACTTTGTTTTAAAATGTTTTATAGTAGTAGTGTAGATATATACTCAAACTGCAGACAAGCTTTCACAAAAATAATGACAAAGCTTTATTTAGCAGATGTTTCAAACAATAGATACATAGAGGCAGTACAGACTAGCACTTTGTGCCAGCTTGACTGTGTACTAGGGCTGTGGTAGAGCTGAGTGTTCAAATGCTCCAAGCCCTCATTCCGCTGCCCATGTGCCATTACGGTGTGTGCTCATCTGCATGGGCTGCACCAAAAACAAAAACAAACAAACAGCTTCATTTATATACTGCTTCATACTGCCTAAGGAGTGTCTAAGCGGTTTACAACTGTAAGCTACTTGCCCCCAACAATCTAGGTACTCATTTTAGTGACCTCGGAAGGATTCAAGCCTGAGTCGAGCTTGAGCCCTTTTGCTGGTCTTGAACTCACAACCTTATGGTTTTGAGTGAGTGGCTGCAGTACAGGCATTTAACCATTGCGCCACCAGGGCTCCTGATGATGCATGGCCATCATCGTGCCCAAATGGCGCTCTGCGGAAAGGGCATTATCACAGCACTTGAGCACACCTGTGGCGCCCCTTCCGGAGGCCTCTATGTCTGGTTGTCATGGCCTCCATCCTATGCTCAAAGGGGCGGCGTTGAGCCACCCGTCTCTCGAGCCCGTTAGTTATGTGTGAATAAGACATTTGTTACTTCATGTACTGTAATTATGTTGCTTGTTTCACTTGGGAGTTTTACTTTCTTAGTTTCAACTTTGTTACAATGATAGTTTCCTTTACACCACTCTCTTCAGAGAATAAGAGTTACTGTTACCAAGGTCCCTCACACAGTCCTTCTTCTGGCTTACTTTCCTTGAACCTCATTAATAAACCTGTCTCTCCAGATATCTCTGTCCTAGCCAACCAGGATTGCCAGGAGTTTATCACATGGGAGGAATTTCTTTCAATTGCAAATGGAGCCAATTCGCAATTAGGTGCATGAAATTGTGTGAGATACTCTAATACGCAATTATGTGAAACCCCATGATTGCGTTCAGAATGACTTCCCATTGCCCGAAATTGTGTGAGATACACTCATTCGCAATAACGTGAAAGCCCATGATTGCGTTTGGATTGCCATTGCATTATACCCCCAAATTCTGTCATATGATAAACTCCTAAATTACACATGATAGCCCACTCCAGCAACATTCTCTCTCAGAGACCTGGATATGTAGTGGTAAGGAGTCCCTCACTTTTGGACCCTACCCTTAACCATCCCTGTCTCACATGGGAACCCTCACAACAACTGTCCCTCTCTGGACTTAACTGAATTCCTATCTGACTTCCAACTGTCACTGACTGACTATTTATCTTCTCCAGCCTTCAATTTGATTGCATGTCGCCCACTCGCATTCTATTGCCTGTTGCTAGGCTTGCCCTATTCTGCCTTCTCTCCACACCATACATCACCATGTTAGAAGTGTACCCAATGTGCACATCCTCACAAATTCATAAGATTTTTAAATTGGAACTTCCTCTAAACCACACCCAAGTAACAGATTTTTCAAATTCAGGTTTTAAATTTAGAATACAATTGGTCCTCCCCATTTGCAGCTTCGACTTTTGCGGATTTGATTATTTATCTAGCGATGTTGACCACAGAGTTAAACTAGAGGACCTGGAGATTCCTAGAGAGGTTTTCTCTCAGGTGAAAAGAAGGGTGTTTTTTTAACTTGCGGTTTCCCCACTTCACAAGAGTCCTTCATCCCTGACCCCAGCGAATGTGGAGGGACCACTGTACTAGTACTACTACAGTGTAGTTGCTTCTTAAAATCAAACAAAATTTAATAATTTAGCACCAGTTTTGACACAGTATTTATTATAGCATAGTTTTATTGCATAAAGATCTACTGAAGTCTGCAAAAGTTTGTAAGACGTTTCTTAAGGTTAGTGCACAGGACCCTGCTTTTACTTCTACTACTGTATTAGGAAATAATTAGAAGGCTGGTGTAATGAAGCATTATATCACTTGTCCATCCCCAAAATCTTGGCTAGGTGTTGGCATGAAAAATGGACACCAGTGTGAACATACAGGCAACATATTCAAGACAGACAAAAATAAAATAAAATAAAGACGTATCTTTATCAAGGGGACAATTAGCTTATGCAGTTTACTTTAATAAGATTGGGTAATTCTTGAGATGCTTTTAAAAAGTAATAGTAGAAATGTTATGAGGTCTATCAATGTAGTCAGCCATGACAGCGACGTGGACCTGCCACAAAGTATCAGTGTTTTGCTATGGCAGGTGCTGGAATTAGCATAGAATGAATTTTCATAGGTTCACCAGGATTTGGGGCTGGAGTGCCAAGCTGAATTCCTTGCACGTTCGTTTGATAAATGAGCAAAAGTGAAAAAGAAAAGGAAAGGTAAACTACAGTTTGCCTAATTGGCTGTGATTGTCTTCTCCATGCAGAGACTGGTCCCCGGGGGACAAAGATGGCATCGCTATCTTGCCTATTAGCCCCATTTCATCCAAGGAATACTTGATGCAGAAAAAGCCCCCTCAAACATGACTTTGCTGACATTTGCCGCTCTCTTGGTCGACCTATAGTTCCGGATATAATACTTTAACAAGAACTAGTGCTGTGATAAAAAGAAACCCATATTCAGCCACCCTGAAATAAGTAGAATAAAGCCATGTCACCGATGTGTTCCTTGTAAATTCACCCTAGACTCTTTTTCTTTCTCTAGTAAGAGGGATCTAATTATCTTGCCCAGACATGGTGATGCCAGCATATTTTAAAAGGAGGCCCTTAGAAGCATGTCCTATAGATGTCAAGCTTCAGGGTCCAACAAAACTTTCTGAGATTTTTGCCACTGCCCTGAAGTTCTCCATAAATAAAAATGCAGAATCAATATTGAGAAAGAATGAAGGAGAACAGCTTTGATTTTTAATTGCAATATATATATATTGCAATATATGTGTGTGTGTGTGTGTGTGTGAATAATAATAATAATAATAATAATAATAATATAATATTTTTAGCCCACCTTTCCCAAAGGATCAAGGTGGGTCACAACACAAGCAAACAACAATAAAATACAAATAGATATAAAACCAGAAAATTACAATCCACTACCCCTCCCTCCCTCCCATTCTTAAAACAGAATTAAACAGTCAACATGTATAAAACCAAGTTAAAAAGAATATTTCTTGTGTGCATTCAAGTCATTTCCGACCAATGGCAAACCTATTATGGGGTTTTCTTGGCTGATTTCTTTACAGGAGGTTTACCCTTGCCATCCTCTGAGGCAGAGAGAGTGTGACTTGCCCAGGACTGAGACGGGAATCAAACCATGGTCTCCAGAATTGTAGTCCAATGTTTAAACCAATACACCCTGTTGGTTCTCATTCTGTTAAAATATGTGCATATACATATGTGCTAGTTTTCAGAAAGAACATCAATAAAACTGTAATGCAACAAAGCATTTAAGTGTTTTGTCATCTAAGTTCATAGAACTGTACTCCTTCCCCATCTCATTCCCATAGTACAAACAAAACAAACAAACAAACAGCTTCATTTATATACCGCTTCATACCCTTAAGGAGTGTCTAAGCGGTTTACAATTGTAAGCTATTTGCCCCCCAACAATCTGGGTACTAATTTTAGCGACCTCGGAAGGATGCAAGCCTGAGTCGAGCTTCAGCCCTTTGCTGGTCTTGAACTCGCCACCTTATGGTTTTGAGTGAGTGGCTGCAGTACAGGCATTTAACCACTGCGCCACCAGGGCTGATCACTAAACCTCACTAAACTAAAATTAGTACACTAAACCTCACCATTATACTAGGAGGTTTACCCTTGATATCCTCTGAGGTTGAGAGAGTGCGACTTTCCCAAGGTCACACAGTCAGTTTCATGGCTGAGCTGGGAATCAAACCATGGTCTCCAGAATTGTAGTCCAACATTTATACCACTACACCATGCTGGTTCTCATTCTGTTAATATATATGCATATAAATATGTACTAGTTTTCAGAAAGAACTGATAAAACTCTAAAGCAATAAAGCACTGCAGTGTTTTGCCATTTACATCCATAGAACTGTACTCTGTCTCCATCTCATTCCCATAGTCCACTAAACCTCACCACTATACTACTAGGCTGATCTTCAGTCCTTCTGAACATTGGAGTCTTCCAGTTCTAGCACCATATACTTATTATTGGCTGCTGTTTCCTCTCTCTCTAATCATTTGATTGAACATAGGAGTGTGCAGGAATAGTATTTGCTGACGTACATACAAATACAGTGGGTCTTTGTTATCCACTGGGGTTTTGTTCCAGGATCGCCCATGCATAACAGAATCTGTGGATGCTCAAGTCCCATTAAATTTAGCAAAATGGTGTCCCTTATATAAAATAGAAAATCAAGGTTTGCTACCTGGAATCTATACTTTTATGAATATTTTCAAACTGTTGATGCTTGAATCCATGGATAAAAAAAATCCATGGATAAGGAGGGCTGACTGTACCCTGTTCAGAACTAGATAATGGCTGGATTCCTGCACTGAGAAGGGCTGATATTTGCTGTCAAGGCGACTTGAAGTTAGCAATAGCAAGTACATTTCTATACTGCTTATCAGTGAACTAACACTTCCTAAGCAGTTTACAATGTATAAACCAATTGCCCCGAACAAGCTAGGGACTCATTTTACCGACCTATGAAACGGTGGAAGGCTGAGTGGACCTTGGAGCCTTACTCGTCTAGGATCAAACTTACAATGTTGTGGCTGCAGTACCACACTGCACAATCAGGGCTCCTTACAGTGAATCTATGAATAATAAAGTTATAGTGAATCTATGAATGAGAGACTGACAAGACACCTTGTCATCAACAGCTCTTCTTTGGACAAATGCAGGGCCATGGCTTTCTTGATTGAGTCCATCCACCTGTAATGAAGTCTTCCTCTTTTTCCACTGCCTCCCACTTTACCAAGCATTATTGTCTTTTCTAAAGAGTCATGCTATCTCATTATAGGACTAAGGTACAATAGCCTTAGATTGACAATTTTGTCTTGTAAGAAAGGTTGAGACTTGATTTGTTCTAAGACCCATTCATTTATTTTTTTAGCAGTACATAGTATTTATAGAACACTTTTCCAGCATCCTTTTTCAAATACAGTGGTCCCCCGGGGTACGAAAACCCCGGGGTACAAAAGAGCTGGGTCCGCAAAAACGGCCCCGGCTTACGAAAAAAATCCCGGGTTCCGAAGAAAAAAACCGCGCGGCCCCTTTAAATTTGCCACGCGGTCCGGCAAAGAAAGCGGTCCCCCAGGTTGCGAAGACTTCCGGGTTATGAAAGGTAATCCGGAACGGATTACTTTCGTAACCCGGGGGACCACTGTATGTTGATTTTCTTCCTGTCACCTATTGTCACTGTCCAGCTTTCACAACCATACATTGAAATTAAAAATACTATGGCCTGGGTGATTCTGACTTTGGTATTTAATGAAATGTTTTTACATTTGAAGATTTCATCTAGTTCCTTCATGGGTACTTTGCAAGCCCTAAGCAACATCCATGTTCTGCACTGCAGAATGAATGCAGTTTGACACCACTTTAACAGCCATGACTCAATGCTACTGAATTCTTGGATTTGTAGTTTTGTGAGATATTTAGCCTTCTCTGTCAGAGTGCTTTGGTACCACAACAAACTACTAATCCCAGGATTCCATAGGCTGGACCCATGGCAGTTAAAGTAGTATCAAACTGCATTCATTCTGCAGTTTGGCATCAGTCATCTTCTGATGTCTGGTCTTCAGTCTCCATTTTGGTTAATGACTGAGTCAAGGCATATGAAATCCCATTGGCATCAATAGAGTTGGTGACACACAGTATGGGGCAGTGGTAGCAGCAGCAGGTGGCCCTGCCCCCTTCCCTCCCTGTGCCTCAAGCAAGACCCAGAAAAACCTGGATGACTGGACAGGCAAATTTATTTATTTATTTATTTATTTATGGTATTTATACCCTGTGCTTCAGCCCTAAAGGCTCTCCTCTCAGAGCAGCTTACAGATAGTTGTTCAGATGGTTCCCTGCCCTCAGGTTTATAATCTAAAAAGACATGACACAAAAGGAGAAGGGAATGGTGGTGGGGAAGGGGATCAAGTCCAGTGGTTCTTCTCTCCCTCTGAGGCCTGGCTGGAACATGGTAGATGGACTGGAGGGAGGGCCCTTCTTTTTGCTCTGGCCAACCCTGATGGAATTAGACCTGCCTTTTCATTTCCTCCTAGACTGGATGATGTCAGATGGACTGGAGGGAGGGCTCTTCTACAGGCTAGCCCTGATGCAGTTGGGCCTTCCTTTTCACTCCCTCCCAGGCCGGATGATATCAGATGGCATGGATGGAGGGTTCTTCTTCAGCGTTGGGCCTGCCTTTTCACTCCCTCTTAGGCCAGGTGACATTATGGAGGGAGGGCTCGTCTTCTTCAGGCAAAGTATCAGACTGCACCAGCCTCCTTTCTTAGGAGGTTGCAATGGGGGCATCCTTCCCCCTTTTGCAGAGTGCCCTGGCCAGTGGAGTGGGATGGCAGTGGGGGGCAGGCTAGACAGATGATAAGCAATTACCCTGGTGTGGTCCACATTCCTGCACCCTGCTGCTGATGCCCCCAGGGAAACTATTTCAATGTCTTCATTATTCACTTTAAAGCTGAATAAATCATCTGTGGTATCCACAGGGGTTTGGTTCCAGGACCCTCCATGGGTACCAAAATCAATCGATGCTCAAATCCCATTAAATACAATGGCCTAGTAAAATGGTGTTCAATATATAAAATGGATGAAAATTTAAAATTTAAATTTAAAAAGAGAGAAGAAAACCCATTAATGTTAGTAACAAAGAAAATTATGTATGCACTCGTACCTCCACATTTACAGCTTTGACTTTTGCAGCTTTGATTTTTTTTCATGGATTGTAATTAATAATAATAATAATAATAATAATAATAAAAAATATTTATATCCCGCCTCTCTGCACTCAGGCAACCAGGGCGGCTTACAACAATTAAAAATATACATAACATATCCCCCCAACCCTCCCCTCATTAAAATAGAATTAAACAATTTGCAGTCTAAAACATATTAATATAAAAACAATTTAAAACAGTTAATATTTTCTCTCTAGGAATCTCTAGGTCTTCCAGTGCAACTCTATGGTCAACTTTAACCAAAAGTCTCACTGAAGGACCTTGAGATTCCTAGAGAGAATATTCCACTAGGCAGTTGTAGCTCCTCCAGAGCAATTCTATGGTCCATGTCTGGCAGATTTTGACTTCAGAGTTGCACTGGAGGACCTAGAGATTCCTATAGAGGTGTTCTCTCAGTAAAAACATGATGCTTTTGTTATTTGTTGTTTTCCCGCATTCACTGGGGTCTCTAACCCTAACGAATGTGGAGGGATGAGTGTAGTTCCTCTCCTCAGTATCAAATAGACATAAAGCACCTGTTTCCATAAAACGAATGCCGGGGGGGGGGGCGGGGGGAGATTAAGTGTATGGAAGGGAGGAGGGACTAAGATTCAATGAATAGGCATGGAATTTAATCAGATTCATTTTCCCAGCTATAGTTATCAGTATCAGTTTCAGGCTCTACTTGTACTTCATTATGTTTGTCATCATCACATTTATCTTAGACTTCTAAAAACCGAAGGTTTACCTAGATTTAAATAAGTTTCTCTACCCTTTCACATATCAGTTTATTTCTTGATTTAGTGTGAGTGTTTCCAAACATAAACCAGATTCTTTCACATGCTGCAGAAGGTGCAGGAATCTAAAGAAGGCAAGAAGTAAGAGGCGTCAGAAGGGTGTATTGTGCAAATACCTTGCTACCATATTGCAGGAGAGATATGTATGGCAGAATCCCAGACAGCATTCCTGGGCCAAATCCCTGAAGATGTTCTATATTTAGCAACATTTGAAGGTATCTTCAACTTAGAACTCAGGTTCCCAGTGTGATCAAATGCAGCAGCAGTGCAATCATCACTTACATTTCTACCTTTCAATCTTAGAGTGAAGATGAAATGCCAGACTCACAAGTCATGTGCATTTGGCAGCTCTGAGTGCTTTCTGTACCATCT
This sequence comes from Urosaurus nigricauda, assembly GCA_034509955.1. Classification (NCBI taxonomy): domain Eukaryota; kingdom Metazoa; phylum Chordata; class Lepidosauria; order Squamata; family Phrynosomatidae; genus Urosaurus; species Urosaurus nigricauda. The sequence continues at coordinate 136,000,927 of JAOEGL010000004.1, forward strand.
GATCATCCCTCCCTTTGCAGAAATTGTTGTTGCCCTTTAGGTCTTGGCTATGGCTCCTTCTAGTTACTCACTGGGGGACAGTTGAGTGTGGCTCAAGCATTTATGAGCAAATGTCTGAGGAAATTCATGGGCACTATGCTTTTTATAGCCAGAGACAGGTCGCATTTCACCAACAAAACACATAGGCCCGATATAGACGGGCACTATGAGGCGCAATTAGGGATTGAAGAGGCGCTTTTAGGGTTAGGTAGGGTGCAGTGTTCGCATCCTCCCTAACCCTAAAGCGTATGGGCGCTGCCATTTTAAAATGGCGGCGTCCATACGGGTGCACCATGATGTCACCATGGTGCGAGCAGCGTTTAGACAAAGCTGCGCGCGCCAGATGACATCATGCCACAGGAGGATGCCATGCGTGCTTCATGCGGCACAAAAAAGAGCTCCAAAATAGAGCTCTTTTTTTGCACCTGGTCCTTGGCGCGGCCTTTAGACAGCCATGGCACGGTGGCGGCCCCCTTCTCCTCTCAGCACCGCTATTTATTGATTACACATATCTCGGCACATATCTATTTATTGATTACAGCTGTAGTTATGTTGCCACATGTATAGGATTGGATCCAGGCATAAGATCAACATTCACCCTCTGCTGGAAAACAGTGGAGAACCACCTGGCAGGAGCCTCCACCCAGCGAGAACCTCTTCCATCCTACTTGGGTGGGGACTCCACTGCTCCTCATCCCAGGTCCCTTAAGAGTACCCCTGTCCAAACCCTTTCCTAGTTCCTTCCAACATTCCTGAATCCAGATCCCATACACCACCTTCTTGATAGAGACATGGAACAGTAACATCCACTAGAGAGTTACACAGCTAATACAATGCAACAGAGGGTGGAGGTGAGGGTCCGCAGGAGTTAACAAAGAATGGTCCCACCCAGCTGGGGTGGCATAATAAAATCCCCTTTTGCCCAACTGGAGTGAAGATGGCAAACAGTTCCTCTGGCTATAATCAGTCGTGGTTCCCATCTCCACTGGCTGCTTCCAGGGCTACTCAGCCCCCCTGGGAAGAAGACACTAGCTGGCAGATGTGGCCAGTTGTTCAAGCTTCACTGCCATCATGGTCCCACAAAATGGTTGCAGGTGACTACATGCAGCCTCCATATCATTAAAGGAAGTCCATTGTCTACTGGGGAGGTGTAGTTGGCAGTTACCAAATGGGCATTCTGCTCTAATCATGGGAGGGCCAAGCATTATTGAAATTGTAGATGCTGTTCATGTTCCTGTGAGTGCCTTGTGGTTGTGGCATAGATGGCCTACAGGAAGGCAGAGAAGTATAATAATGCCAGGTAATGCTAACCTGACCACCTCAGATGGACTTTCCATCTTCGGAGGTCTTTAAACCAAGGCTGGATGAACATCTTTGATCTTGCTCTAGTTGTGTCTTGCTACATGGCAGGGGGTTGGACTAGGTGGCCGAACATTTCTATGATTCTGTGATTCTATGTGGCTAATGTGTTTTTAAGACATCAGCATTTACTGATGTATGGTCTGGGCATTAATCCAAGAAATGTTAACGTCTCCTTATTCTTCTTGCTTTGAGAACCAAGGAAAGTATATGTTTCCAGTGGATTTCAAGGCCCTGTAGGTATTTGTTCTTGTTCTCTAGTCTCAGAATTTGGGGATCATAGGCCGCTCCTGCTTTCACTACCTTTTTAACTACAATGCCAGTTTCATCTAAGGGTTTTCAAAGGGCACAGAAGTGTGTATTAACCAGCATCAGAGCTGAATATCTACAGATCTTAACAGTCTATTCTAAATAGTGGCAAAACCTCTAGAAATAGCACTTTGAATTATTTGCTTGTCTTAGTGTTCTGTGTCATAGCTGAGTTTTTCTACTTCTCCACACTGATTATACAGGTTATACAAATATTCATCACAGGTTATACTAACAGGTTATAGAAATAATTAGAAGAGATGATATAGCTCAGTGAGGGGCAATGGAATATTTCTTTGATGTAGAATTGTATTGTATTTACACTGAACATTGATTTAAGACTGTTAATGGTATTAAAATATCATTAGTGGAAAACCTGGACATGTGGAAATACTTTGTTAAAAAATTGGTTCCCTTCCCTTTCTCATAATCATGTATCATCCCCCCCCCCCATGGCACAGGAATTTACAATACAAAATTCAAATAAATCCAAATAAACATGGTATATAGAGACTCATTCCTCTGAAACTACTAAAAACTGGGCTCTTATGCTAATCCATCAAACTCCAAGGATGCTGTTTCAGTTCTAAACCAGTGTCTGTCTTAGTTCTTGTCAGGAGTAACCATAGGATTTAAGTCCATATCTCCCCATATGAACCTGCCCAAGCCCCAAGATCCTCAAAGAGGCTCTTCTCTCATTTTTACCATCTCAACAGGGTTGGGGATACAAGGCAGTTCCTTCTTGTTGATCACCCCTAGGGTCTGGAAAATGCCCTCTTATTTGCTATCTTTCTGTTGGCAGGTAAAAGTTTCTTTTTATATACTAACAGGCTATAATAGGAGAGGTGAAAAAAATTAATAAAGGACTTGATGAGACTGTTTTCATAGTATTTTATACTGTTTTCATAGTATTGCTTTTACAATTACTTTTTATTATTAATTGCATGTTTTATTTTTTTTTTATAGAGGATAGTTCAATTCCATTTAATGGTGATTTTTTCTATGTTTTTAAACTATATGTATATATAAAATTTGTAAGCTACCTTGAGCCCTAGTTTTGGGGGAAAGGCAGGTTATAAAGTCAACAACAACAACAGCAAAAATGCTTCAGCAGCTAAGAAACATCTGGTTCCAGCAACATGGGCTTCCACAATCCAGCACAAGATAAATGTTCAAATTGTTAATGCTGTTAACAAAAGGACTTGAAACTGAGGAACAAAAGTTCTTGAGGCAATGGTCATTCCCTTTGTTCAATGTTCGTGAATCTCACGTATTTATAACTATTTTCAAATTCCAAAATTCTAAATTGTTGTTATTCATAGAACATCAGTTAAGTTGAATACACAATATGAGCACTATGATGGTGGGGAAGTGGAGAAAGAGTACTTTTCTGTACATGTAGTTCAGAGATATTGTATCTCAGTAGATTCATTATGGGGTAATGTGATGAATGGAGGTTCTCCCCCATTCATCTGAGGACTCTTCCAGACAACAAATAATTAAATGTTGGGGGAAGGTTCATTCTAATGAATAATAATAATAATAATAATAATAATAAATTTATTTATACCCCACCCCTTTGAGATCAATCGAGGGTTTACATCACCTTTTAATAAGGGTTACAGCACAGCTGACGAAATGCCAACTGACCAATCAGTTGGGCAGAACCGAGAACTTTGAGAATCTTCCAAACAGAGGTTTTAAAAAGCCTTTTTGGACCATGTGGTTTTGAGTCTTTCCTTTGTTTGCCTCAGGGCTCTTTGCCTGAGGGAGATGATATGTATGCTAGTCGAGCTGGGCAATCGAGTCCAGGCTCACAGAATCCAGAAACATCAAGGACTACAAATCCCATATGATTGTGAGTAGTTTAGGAACATGTGCTAGCTAGTGGTGTTAGCTCTTGTTGATTGTTTGTTTGGCTTGACTGAAATGACTATATTCTATAACTTATAATTCTCTGTCTACAAGACAAGCAGGTCTTGTATGTAATGATACCTTTTGCTCTAGAATTCCATAGTTAGAATAAAGCTTTCTATAAAAGTGCCTTGCTTTTCCTTACATTCCTTCTACATGCACCTTGACTTGGCTAGAGGGTTTGCCTAAGGTTGGCAAGGGGGAAAAAGGAGCTCTATAACTCACTTAGCAAGTCCTGGTGTGTGCTAAGGGAATTCATTTTAATTCACCAGGTGGTGGTAGCTTGGATAGATGGTCTCAGTGGGTCCCACTTGGCTTGGCAGTAGTGGGAAGATGGATCCAGAAGGCCTGGGACTAATGAAAGGGAGCCAGAACCTATAGTCTTGAAATTATACTATTGACATTGTTTCTAGGGCATAATGACAGGAATAAACAGATACTATAATTTTTATCAGTCATAGCTCATCTTGGAAAGTGAAGTGGCAAAACATGAAAATAGTATAGCACATGTCTGTGGACAATGGTAAAAGGGACAATATAACCTGGCAGATTCAGTGTGGTATCCTTTTTTATATTCATCACAATGAGCATATTTCTGATTATGATTCTCTAATCATTGTATGATTGCATGGTATTAGGGTACTTGACTGGTTGAACTATACTGCTATTCAAGTTTTATTTGGGGGAATCTGGATTGCATGTGTAGGACAGTGTATCAACCTTCTAGACTACAATTTTTCAGACCAAAACGCTTAACAAGGTTGCTTGATATCTTTTTCCTTCCAGTAAACTGTGTGGCATCTATGCAGGTGTGCTGGCAGTAGAAGGTCACCTGCCTGAAATAGCAGGTGCACAGGCTGCTCATGTAGGGCTGCCGATGTAGTTAAAAGTCTGATTCAACTCTGGGTTCCTGCTCCTTCTGTCAATATTTCACCACCCCATTGTGCAGATATTAGTAGTTTTCTGTTTTTCATGTCTGATCAATAAATATTTTGTGCTACAGCTGTGTTTCTGCATGATTCACTGTTGGTGATTCCACTGCTTCCTATCTGCTCTCACAGGAGACTAACAATGCCTCTTCCCTTACAGGTTCCTCTGCTTACATACTCACTCCTTTCAGCATGGCTGGTTCCCCTACTCTGAGATCCAACTGCGCAGCTGAGATGGAGCAAAACCATCTCCACTAGTTCCATTGTAGTCTGGAACCATTCTGGATTTCAGCAGATGTGCTCAACCATTGTGCAATGATCAATTACAGATCATTGGGGTTGTTGCTTCTTGACTTTTGCATGAGCAAATGATGCAATCTAGGTTGCAGTGCTCTAGGTTGTGAAGTCTGTTCTGCAACATTATGATCCAGGACAGAATGTAGATCTGTAAATTTACAGCGCTATATAAATAAAGCCTAATAATAATAATAATAATAATAATATAATTTTAAGAGAATCAAAAAATACTTTACTGATCAGACTATCTAGCATTTCAAACACAGTAACAGGGACTGGCATCCTGCTTCAATTTCTGGGCAAATGAAGAATGAGAGTAGTGAGCAAAAAGTGTCCAGCTATTTTCCTATATATTTTCTTATATGGATGCACAATAACAGACATCTTCTGGGACCAATTGTGGGTCCTTTGGGAATCCTTGGGGATAATGTCAGATGTTTGCATTCAGCTACAGGAAAATAGCTGAATATTTTTGGCTGCTTTTCTGCTCTCCCACTGCTCCCTCACTCTCCATTGACCAGGCAATGGCTGTGATGTGTGTGTGTGTGTGTGTGTGCAGCAGGGAAAATATTATTTTGAAAGGGGGGGGGGAGTTAGATCAGACTTGCACCCATGACTTCTGATCCAGGAATAATTACATACCATGGATCATTATCCAATGTTATGGTGGCCAGACTGAATACTGAAGAAGGCTCCTATACCTTTAAGGGTTGTGTAGAAGAGGGAATTTCAATAGGTGTTGCTCTTATCATGCAACCAGGTAATAAGCAAAATCTGCTGAAATTCCATCTTCTACATATCCACTAAGGATACAAGAGTCCTCTCCATTTTTCACTCTGGCCACCCTATCCAGTTCTGATCCAACCTGAACTCTTCTTCCTCTGTTAGGCGTTTGGCTGTGGTGAGAAATGCAACTCTGTACTCTTCAAGCAAAGTATTAGCTATGTACAGTAGTTTGAACGGAAGTTTGTAAAAGTCCAAATAAAACCAATAACATTCCATGGTGTGCTGGAGAACTATTGTGTGGGCTTCCATACAATATTGCATACACTATTCGGCAGTTTTTATGGGGGAAAAAAGTTGGAATCCAGTGTGTGAATATGAACATATGACTGAACTTATGCCTTCATTGCTTGTCTCTTCCTGTTTTGTTGCTCCATTGGGCTTCCTTTCACTTTACATAAACTCATCTTTTAAAGAATCAGTAAAGAAGTTACAAGAAAAACTAGAGCAGTTTGTAATAATACATATAACTAATAATATCACAAGACCTTGATCCAAACCCATTTTACTTTGTACCAGGCCATATAGAGGGCAGTCAAATCTCACCATCAGGATTATATTAAGGGGATTATTCCACCTGAAGAGGCGTCTCTGAACTTCAAAGAGTCACTCCTCCATCAATATGTTAAATATCTCCCAAAGCAATTAAGCATAGTAACTTTGTGAAGGAGTTTTGCATATTTAAGATACTAATGTGAAAAATTTACTGCATGGAAATGATTAGCCTACATGTGGCAAAAATTGTACATGGGCTTTCCTATTAAGGAAGTGTCACAGAAAATGATCACAGAAGTGATGAGGCTACATGAAAAAAAAAATACATTTTGCTTTGACAACTCTGTAGATTGGGTTTTGCATTGAACAGGAGCCCTGGTTTGCACGCTCAGAAGGATTTCCATGCCTGAAGTTGCAAGGGAGCAACTTGGTTAAGATTTGTATAGTTGGCCCTCCATGTCCATGGATTCCTTATCCATGGATTCAACCATCTACTACTTGAAAATATTTTTAAAATATATAAATTCCAAAAAACAAACCTTGAATTATTTTATATAAGGGACACCATTTTACTACTCTATTGTATTTAATGGGACTTGAGCATCCACAAATTTTGGTATCCAAGGGGGGGTTCTGGAACTAAACTCAACAGATACCAAGGGCCCACTATAATCTGGTCATCCTGCTTTTTCTCTAGTTTCACTCCATGCCATCAGTCCACCTACTCTAAGAATCTAGAACAGATGTAAATACAGACTGAGCCCCAAAATATGACTTTGGATTTCTACCCAAAAAGTGTTTTTTGAGATTGATAAAAAGACACAGAAGAAATGGCTAACATATTATATCCTATTAGTACTTGAAAATAATGAATACAGATTTAAAACACAAGAGGTATTGACAAGTATTGGTCAGAACATTCAACGGTATCATTGTGACTGTTAAAAAACATTTAAACTGGATAGAAAACACTTTAATAGAGGAAAAATGAGTTTGAGATTAAGCTGTGTTCAGATGATGAATGTTTGATTAGAAAAATCTATGAAATGTTGTTAAAAATGGAATTAGAGGGAGAACGAGTGAAAGAGTGAATGATTAAATGGGCACAAAACTTTGGTAACAGCAGTGAGAAAGCATGTGTACTGAAGGATTTAAAGATATTTGGTGTTATGATATCAAAGATGTTTTTAAAAATAATGTAAAGATGGTGCTTGAACCTAGTAAGGCTATCCAAAATGTAAACAATGTTTGCTGGAAACACATGAAGTATGAAAAACATGAAGGATCTTTTAATCATATATGGTGGTTGTGCAATTAGGCTAAGAGATTTTGGAAATAGATGCAGTTCCTGATGCAAGTGGTGTTTAAACCCAACATTAAATGAACACTAGAGTTATTTTTACTCAGGTTGCCAAATGAGCAGGTGAAAAATTTGAATTATAAACTCTACACTGCATGACTTTGGCTCCTAGATTGTTGTATGTGAAGAACTGGAAGAATATGGAGATCCATGAAGAACATGGATACTGAAGACCATAGAAATGGGTGGAGTGAAGAAAGCGATCTTCCTGAAAGAAAGGTACAGGGCAACCTTTAAAGCCCTAAATGGCTTGGGTCCAAGCTATCTCAGGGACCTCCTCCTCCCCTATAATCCTTCCTTCACTCTCCAGTCCTCTGGGAGGAATTTGCTACAGCCTCAAAGATCTAGGCTTGCGGCTACTTCCCAGAAGGCTTTTTCTGTTGCCGCCCCCAAATTGTGGAATGGCCTGCCGGATGAGATCTGTCAACTGACATCTTTGGACAGTTTAAAAAAGCCTGTCAAGATGGATCTTTTCCGGCAGGCCTTCCCAGGTTAAATAATCCCGGCCTCACGAACCCTTGTTAAGGATTCCCTGTGGTTTCCCAGGAATATACTGAGCTATTCTGTTCTGCTCTTTGTTGTTGTGATGATGTAGTTTTAATTGCTGGTTTTAATTGTAACTGATTTAATAACTTTTGAAGGGGGAGGGATGCAATCTGTTTATTGATGTATTGACATTTTATCATGTAAGCTGCCTCAATTGATCTCAAAGGGGCGGGGTAAAAATTATTATTATTATTATTAGACTGGGACCCATTTATCTCATTTTTAAAGATGTAAGAAGGGATAAATATACTTGTAGGATTTGAACACTGTTCTGTATTTGGTTTGCTCTGCTAGGCAGAAGTATAAACATATATCAAGTAAAAGAGATGAAGGACTTGATATGTATGTATGTGTATATATACAGTGGTCCCCCGGGTTACGAAAGTAATCAGTTCCGGCTTACCTTTCGTAACCCGGAAGTCTTCGTAATCCGGGGGACCACTTTCTTTGTAGCGCCGCATGGCAAATTTAAAGGGCCGGCGCTTTTTTTTTCATACCCCGGGGTTTTCGTACCCCAGGGTATTCGTAACCCAGGGGACCACTGTATATATATATATATATATGTATGTATGTATTCAGTTTGGAGGATGGGAGGTCAGTTTTAGATTGTTTATACCTGTAATGTAAGGGTGGGAGACTAGCGTTTTTGAATTTGTGTATATTTTGTGTTCTGTGTATGTTGTGCATATGTTTTATGGATAATTTTTTTTTAAAAGAGAGAAATGGTATTAATACAGAGAGAAATACATGCCAGCATGGAGCACATGGTTTCCCTTCCAGTGTTTTTTCACCGTGTGAGTGTGAGTTATAAGGGAGAAACCACTTTGAAAAAGAAAACATCACCAACACTGCCTCTCCCATCTTTTTGCCCATTTATGCACAATGGGATAAAGCAGTTCCTCTACCTTTGGACTCTCTCTCTCCCCCTCTCCTGCCTATAAAATTCCTCTACCTACCTCTTAAACATACCGTAAACACTGAGGTTTTTTTTGATAATATCACTAACTAAATTGTTCACAATTAGTTAAAAAAAAAATCAAAATATTATGCAATCGTTTATTAATATATTTTCTAAATTCATCAAATGTTGAGTAAATTTACACCAATCATATTGGAAGAGGGAAAGCAGAGAGACAAAAAGATGAAGATCTAAAGAAATTATTAAAATAAAAACCTTAATATATTCATTAATAGAAAAAATATTTACTTGTTGCACTGGCACAAGGGAGGTGCTGTAGTGGGATCAAGGCACCACCCCTGCTTCTAAAGCAGGTGGGTCATGAATCATTGTCTCCTAAGGAATATTTGCAAAGCCTGTTCTATTGGTAGAAATATGTATCTGTGGATTCCTTTTGACATTTTTATTATTATGAGATAGTTCCCCTGAAGGGGAATGAATAATGAGGGCCCTGCTTTTGTACATACAAAAATAAATAAATGGAATCCAATAGCAATTGTTCTGTTTAATTTAGTTTCCATCAGTACCAAGACACCTACCTTTCTGCAGTAATGAATTACAGCAAACTCTCAGGGGAGAACTACACCCCAAAATCAGTAGTATGATTAGGATGGAAGTATCAATTCAAGGTAGATGCAAAGTGGATGAGGGTAAAAGAAGAAGAAAAAAGAAATATATAAATATTAAAATAATTTCAATTATTTAAAGTTGCCTTTTCAGTGTTTTGGAATAACAGACCGTATCGGTCATTCCATTTAAGCTCTTTTTCAAGAGCTTAAAAGAGACATCTAGGTGGCTAGTTGGAACTCTTACAACTTTCTACAGATCTCAACTCTCTGTGATCATATTCAGCCACCAAACAGGGGTATTCCTGGGATAGTATTCCTGTTTGCTTTCAACTCCAAGGCTAGATTAGGGATGTTGATAATTTAGACTGGCATCCTAATAGGACTCCCATATAGTGGCTGTGGTTTGCCGAGAAACATCTAGTTATGTCACTATAGCCAGAGGCCCTATGATGATCTGATTCTCCAGGACATCTGGAGGCTCCCCAAGAGGATACCTTTGTTATTGTGCACATAGCTTTTTTGGATGCCTCCCTTGACACTACATTGCCATGTTGGGGTGTGTGGGAGGGGAGATGGGAAATGGAGCGGAATTCTTTTCTGGCAGAACTTTAGGTGGGTACAGGATCTCAGCCTTAATTTCAGAGCTTTTTAAAATAACAAAATATTAATTATTTTTGACATGGAGAAAAGTCTGATTTAAACAGCCTGGATGGGGAACAATCCAAAATGGACATGTTTGTCTATCCTCCACAATTTTTCTTTTAAGAAAATGCTAGACAGCTTTTCCATTAGGCTTTGCATCTTTGAAAAAGTGTGACTTGGAGCTGGTCAGGTTTAATCACACCCTATCTAATGCTGTAATCCTACCTCCAGATTGATATTGGAGGTTGCCTATTTAGCACATATTCATTTACCTATGAAACTGTGTTGTTTCCCCCTTTTGTTGCTTTCTTGGTATGAGTTCTTTTGCTTTGGCTGATCTGATATTTATCATCCACTCTAATATCCATATCATTTCCATACAATGTCAAATTGACCAGCTGCAAATCTGCAGTTCAGTTGGTAGAGCAGCTGCTTGTTACAATTTGCAAGACTTCATTGATGAAGCAAGTGGAATGGATGGCGGAAGACTCGGAGTGAGTCTGACCAAACGTGAGCTAGAATTCATTGGAAAGTCTATGGAAAGCCATTGTGGCACTGACAAAAATAATATTTTCAAAATTAACTCTCTGAAAATTAGAATCAGTTTTCCAGCACATTATAAATATACTTTTCTTTCACTCTTTTCTGGTAAATAATCCCAACTCTTCCTTTACTAAAATGTTCAGTATCAAGGATCCCATAACAAATCTATCCAGTATTATGCTGAAACCGAACATAAACAGGTGGTTTCAGAACTGAATTTTTAATTATATGCTGTTTTGTTGACTTTGGCCTGGTACAAATGAGAAGAAAGGGGTGGCCAGAGGCCGTCCCTTTCTTTTCCGGATTGTTACCATGGCAACCACATGACCAAGACAATCCAGCCCAAAAAGGTGCTCTGAAATGGAGCACCTTTTTGCAATGCACCTGCGACGCCATAAGTGCTGTAGGGCGGCGTGGTGATGTCACGTGCATTCCTCACTGTTTGGATGCGGTGTGCATGTGATGTCATCGATACGTGGACCCTGTGGACGGCACTGTGTAACAATGGTGCCATCCACATGAACTAGGGCTTGGGAGCGTGCAGCTGCTGCACGCTCCCGAGCCCTAGTTTTGGCCCAAGGGCGCCACAAGGCACCCGTTTGTACCGGGCATTTACTACTTTGTTTTTATTGAATATTTTATTTTATTTTTAATAGATTGTTAATTGTTTTTAAATAATGTTTTATATATATATATATATATATATATTTACAGATGTTTTTGTATGCTTTAAAACTTTATCAGTGTTAATATTTTGTAAACTGCCTTGAGCCACGAAATTGGAAAAAGGTGGGGTATAAGTCAATAAAATAATAATTATTGTCGTCATGTGCTTTCATGTCAGCACTGACTATGGCAGTCCTATAATAGGGCCCTCTGGTCAAGATTTATTCAGAGGAGATGTATAATTGTGGTTAAGGCTCAAGGGTAAAGCAGACAGCCTGGAAGAAGTGGCCAGAGGTTGCTCCGGCTGTGATTGGTCTGGGACTGTGGCGATTGCATGGACCGCTCTCAAAGCAGGCTGGCGTCACAGTCCAGGAGCTAGATTCAAATGGCTCCTTTTTGCAGTGGTTTTGGATTAACTTTGGTGGCCCTGGAGCGGGCTTCTAGCCACTTTGGGGACATGTGTGATGTAAACACCACATCCCCAAAGCAGCCAGAAGCTGCTTCTTTTGGCCTATGTGTTTCAGGCTTCAGAGTGTGTGACTTGCCCACAGCCACTCAGTGGGGCTTCCATCGCTGTGTAGGGGGTTGAATCCTGGTCCTCCAGTGTCCTAGTCCAAAACCTAAACCACTATGCCACACTGACTCTTTTATAGATTTTGAAACTTGTTAGTCTGTAGAATCAGTATGTAGGGAGATCTTGTAGCACCTTTGAGACTAACTGAAAGAAAGAAGTTGGCAGCATGAGCTTTTGCAGACTTCAGTCTACTTCCTCAGATGCATTTGGTGGAATAGAAAGCCAGGGACAGACCTATATATGCCATTAGTGTGTGAGAATGTCAATTCAAATTCAAAATCCTTTGTATATGGAAATGAAGTAGCAAGTCCTGTCTCTGGTCGACAAAGATGGAGGAAACTAGCTTGAGGTCAGAATAGTGTGGAAAGCAGAGAGTGATGTGATGAACAGATTAAGGATGCCCCTATGAGGATTGGGAACAGATAATGTTGAAATTAGTATAGTGTGCTGGGAAACCATTAGTATAGTATACCTCATTTGCCTTCACCTTAACTCTGGAGCCCTCCAGAATAAGTAATCCTCTAAGTACAGCGGGAAGGCTTCAGGTCTTTGGTACTTGATTTCAAAGCAAATACAGTATGCTTTAGTGGATTTTTTTTTAAAGTAATGGTCTAGACAGAAAATTTTTAAGTGTACAGTAGTTTTGTTTTCACTTTTATGTTCCCTGATTTATTTTCTATTTTCTACTTTCTGCCTACAGAGGTCACATCCTTCCTCCTTTCTCTCCAAAAGTTAGTGTTAGTGTCTTAACCCTTTGTCTGAGAAAGAAGAATCCATGAGGCTCCTACATGCGCACATGAGAGTTGGCATTAGGGGCTCTTCTACCAAAGTATAGGTAACTACCTTTTCTCCATCTGCTTTTCTGTTTCACATGGAGTTCTTGCAACAAATAAATGTAAATTTTACTTTTCAAAAATGTTACCAGAACATCCTGAATATTTCTATCCTGTTTTATACCAGAAGTTCATGTTGCACTGGGGCACGCTGCACTCTATTTATTATAGATACTGTATTTCATACAAATCATGTTGCAGTTAATCTTTTTCTATCCTTATTTCATTCCTTTTTAAAGTTTTTGTTGAGGAGGTTAGTTAATAATAGTTGGTCTTAATTAACTATGCAGAATAGAATATATTATACAGTGGTCCCCCGGGTTACGAAGGTAATCCGTTCTGGATTACCTTTCGTAACCCGGAAGTTTTCGTTTCCCGGGGGACCGCATTAGGAGACGGACCGCACGGCCGATTTAAAGGGGCCGCGCGGTTTTTCTCCTTCGCATCCAGGGGGATCCTTCGGATCCCGGGGGATGTTTTTTGGTCCCGCCGGTTTCGGGTCCCGGGGATTTCGTTCCCCGGGGAATTCGTAAACCGGGGGACCACTGTAATCAGAAAAGACTTAGGAATTTATCAGACGACGGAAACTGGAAGTATAATCTAATGGCAATCCGAACGCAATCATGGGGTTTCACGTTATTGTGTATTAAAGTATCTCAGGTAATTTCGGGCAATGGGCAGTCATTTTCAGGCAATGGGAAGTCATTCTGAATGCATTCCGAACGCAATTGGAATTCTCGTAAATTCGCTAAACTAGCGAATTCATGTGAATTCGAATTGGCTCCAATTGGCTCCATTCGAATTAAAGATAAATTCCTCCCATCTGATAAACTCCTTAGCCCCTTTGCCCATGAGTTGCATTTCATGAGAGCAGGGAAGAACATGTTCTGCCTCATTCTCACATGTTATTATTGTTAATTGCACCAGATTAACTTTGATTTATCGTGAATCCAAGAATGAGAGATCTCCAGGTCATCCCTACCATCAACAGTCCTGCTTAGGTTGATCTTCTCATGATATGGCCAAAGTACAACACCCTCCATATAGTCATCTTGGCTTCTAAGGAGTGTTCAGGTTTGATTTTCTAAGAGTGTGTTTATTTCTCTTTTTTTTAGCAGTCTATGATACCACAGAACTCTTTTCCTACATCATATTTCAAATAACATTTGCCAAAGAACTTTTTCCCAGCAGCACATTTCAAATTACATTCACATTTCCTATCAGCTTTCTTCACTGTCCAGCTTTAAGAACTGTACATAGAAATGGAAATACAGTGGCATGGACAATCCAAATTTTAATATTCAGTGATACAGTATATCTTTCTACCTGAGGATCTTGTGTAGTTCCTTCATGGCTGACCTTTTAAGTCCTAGTCCTGATTTTTGACTGCAGTCTCCATTCTGATTAATGACTGAGCCAAAGTCCTCCCATATAATCCTTCCCTCACATTCAGGTCCTTTGGGAGAAACCAAAGAAAACCAAGCTGATGGCAACCTCCCAGAGGACCTTTTCAGCTGTCGCTCCAAAAATATGGAATGACCTGTCGGAGGAGATCCGCCATATAACATCGCTGGAGGCCTTCAAGAAAGCAATAAAGACGGATCTCTTCTGGCAGGATTTCCCTAACTGACCTCCTCAGACTTTTTAAACAGTCCATCTGCCTCATTGCCCACATCAGATTTTTCTAATTTTATTGTGAATTTTTAATTTAATTTTTTAAATTACTATTTTAGATTATTATTTTTTATGCTGTATTATATTGTTATTTGATTTTTACTGTTCTTACTTGTTACCTGCCTTGATCCAATATAGGGAGAGGTGGGATACAAATAAATAAATAAATAAATAATATTTATAATTATAATAATTATTATTATACAGTATGGAAAATCTGGAACTATTTGTGTCTTCATCGTCTATTTTAAAGTTATGTAAATCATCTGTGATCATTACTTTTGTTTTCTTAATTAAGTGTAAACCTGTCTTTGCACTTTCTCCTTTGACTTTCTTTAGTAATAGTTCCAAGACTTTGGTGGTTCTGCTAGATAATAATAATAATATAATAATGTTTTATTTTACCCCGCTCTTCAGCCAAGGCTATCAGAGTGTCTTACAATTTGTTAATTAGACAGTTCCCTGCCCTCTGGCTTACAATCTAAAAAGTCACGACACAAAAAGAGAAAGGAGAGGTGGTTGGGAAGGGGGAAAGTCCAGAAGATCTTCTCTCCCTCGGAGGCCTAGACCGAGGCAGATGGACTGGAGGGAGGGCTCTTCTTTTCAGGCAAGACTGTTGGAACTGGCTTGCCTTTCTCTCCCTGAAGATGGTGGATGGAGGGAGGACTTTTCTTCCCTTCAGGCAAGGCCTGTTGGAGCTGGCTTGCCTTTTTCTCCCTAAAGATGGTGGACGGAGGGAGGGCTCTTCTTGCTTTCAGGCAAGGCCTGTGTTGGAGGTGGCTTGCCTTTCTCTCCCTCACGATGGTGGATGGAGGGAGGGCTCTTCTCGCTTAGTTTTTGCTATGATGTCATCTGCATATCTTAAATTGTTGATCTTGCTCCCTCCAAATTTTACGTCTCCTTCCTCTGAGTCTAATGTTGCTTTATGTGTATTATGTTCAGAATACATGTTAAACAGATAAGAAAATATAATGCAGTCTTGCCTGACCGCCTTGCCAATTGGACACCAATCTATTTGTCTGTGTTCTGTCCTAACAGTTGCCTCTTGTCCTGAGTACAGGTTACACATAAGTACAATCAAATGTAGCAGCACACCCTAAGAGTGGGCCATAGTTTTTTCATAACCTATACAATCAAAGGCTTTACTATAATCTATAAAGCACAGGCTGATTTTCTTTGGAAATTCTTTGGTGAGTCCCATTAGCCAACATATGTTTGCAATTAGCCAACATATGTTTGCAACATGATCCCTAATGCCTCTTCCTTTCCTGAACCCAGCTTGGACATCTAGCATTTCTCACTCCATATATGGTAAAATTCTTTGTTGCAGAACTTTAAGCATGGGAAATTAATGCAATGTTATTATGCAATGTCTGATGTCCTCCTTTTTCTTGGAGACTGGAATGTATGTTGAACATTTCCAATTGGTGGGCCTTTGGTTTGTTTTTCATATTTGTTGATAGATTTTAGTTAGAACCATAATAGATCCTGTATCTGTAGCATGAAGCAGCTCTCTTCTATCCACTTTTTTTTAAAAAAAATAATAATCATGTAATGTGTTCCCCTGCTGGTCTTAGAGGATTCACACTCTTGGTTTACATTTCCCTTTGATTTCTCAGATTTTGCAGAAGAGATCTCTTCTTCCTTTTTGTTGTTGCCACCTTCTCTTTCTCTACATTGATTATTATAGTAGTTCTCTTTGTCCCTGTGCACAAGTAGCTAAACAGTTGCATTCAGGGTTCTGACTCTATTTCTGTCACATTTTACTTTTGCTTCTTGTCTGACCTTAACTGCTTGAAGTTTCAGTTGACACCAATTGAAGGTTCCCTTTCTTTTTAGCAACTGTCTTTTTGCATTCCTCCCTGACAAAGTTCCTGCCTTCAGGCCAGAGTCCTTCTGGCTCCCCATCAATCAGACTTCACTGTGCAAATCTATTTTTCACATTATCTTTAAATTCTATGGGGATGTTCATCAGGTTGTATTTCAGGATGATGGCTGATTTTGTGTTTGTCTTATTTAACTTTATTCTAATTTTTTTATATTCATAGTTCCTGATCTGTGCCACAATCTGCTCTTGGTCTTGTTTTTGCAAAAACAATGGAGACTCTCTGTCTTTTGCTTTCAATTATGTTGTCTATTTTATTTGTGTATTAGCCTTCAGGTGATGTCTGTGTATACAGTCACCTTTGTGGTTGCTTGGAGAATGTGCTTGTAACAAACGAACTGTTAGTCTTGCAAAATTCTATCAGTCAATCTCCTGCTTCATTTCTTGATTGCAGGCCAAATTTCCCCATAATCTTTGACTCTGCTCTGTTTCCTATTTTTGTATTTCAATCACTATAATTAACAAGAGATCCTGTTTTGGTGTGTGATCAAATTCCTCCTGGACTGCAGCATGGAATCTTTCAATTTTGTCTTCCCTTGTAGTTGGAATATAAAATTGGGTTTTCTCTGAAGTCTTCTTGACATGATTTGGTCAGACTTTGCATTATATTTTTGACTGCTTCTACATCTCTTGTCACTATTAATGGCATCCCATTTCTTCTTACATTTTCATTTTCTATGTGTTTAGGAAGGCTTTAGTAGCCCTAATCCCTGCCTCAGGGAAATTAGGTTGTGTTTCTATGCATACTTTCCTAGGAGTAGTTTCTACTAACCAAACTGGACTATATCTCTGGTTAAACTGCTTAGGATTGCTTTCATGAATTGGTTTCTTGTTTATGTTGTGGTTCTGACAGCAGGAATTTTTACCTTGCTTACTTTCTCTTCCCAATAAAATTTAACTCTGCCCAGTTGCACACGTAGTACAAATCACCTACTGAATGCTCATTTTAAAAGTTGGTTATCAAGCTGTTTCCAATTTATGGTGACCCTAAGTGACCTTATCACAGGGTTTTATGTGGCTGAAAGTGTGTGACTGACCCAAAATCACCCACTACTCTTTCAAACGGGAGGAATTTCTCCCAACTTTGAATGGAGCCAATGCGGATTCATGTAAATTCGCTTGTTTAGCGAATTTACATGAACCCCTGCTCCGTTTGGAATTACTTCCCATTACCCGAAAATAACCCCCTCCTGCCCGAATTTGCATGCGAAGCTTTAATTCGCAATAAGGTAAAACCCATGATTGCATTCGAATTGGCTTCCCTCTTGCCCGAATTTGCATGCGAAGAGTTAATTCGCAATAAGGTAAAACCCATGATTGCATTCGAATTGACCTTAAATTATACTTCCAATTTAGCCTCGTATGAAAGAGTCCCCAGTGGATTTTCATGGCTGGGTGGTGAAGCAAACCCTGATCTTCAGAGTTGTAGTCCAATGTTCAAACCACTACACCATGCAATTCTGTTTTCAGTTTCCAGAAGTTGACATTTGTGAAGATTTTCATGTAAATTCAATTAGCCATAGTCCTCAACTTTTTCAATGACTTCTGGGGTGTTAACACCACTGAATAATGTGATTGTTTGTGAAGGATCTGGGGTATCTGGCATACAAAACACAGTTTACAAATGGGATACTGAGAATCCCAGAAGGAAAGAGTGTTATATCTGATTAGCTGTTAAGTAATTGTACTGGAGTGTGTAGGAGTATTGCAGAAATGATCAATGCCCTCATTTATATTTTCCTCCTATGAAGAAAGAACTGCATGTCCAGGGAGGAATGGAAACTATTCCTGTTTTTTTCCCTAGCTGGCAAGTAAACACTTGTTTATTAATTTTGTTTTCATTTAAGCTAAATTTAAAAAAATTGCATTAAATTTCATTAAAAGACAAGAAGAAACAAATCAAGAAACAGATACAACCAAACAGAAGATAGTTTTACAACTAATGTTAAATTTATTGTGTTCATTGTGTCATCATTTATACAGAATAATACCAGGAAGAATACTGAGTCAATCTTTTTCAAATTTCTTATTGCTGCTATTGAGAAAACATCTCCCTTCTGGTAGGAAGGTGGATGTAGTCTTTCTTTATTCCTGTTTTCGACACATTGAAACAGGAAGTAATGTTGGATAAATTTGTCAAACCTTTCCAGGAATCCTCCTTTTTATTCTAGTTCACAAATTAGGTTCACTTAGGGCGGAAAAATGAAATGCACAGATATAAAATGGCAGACACCTGGCTGAATGAAACTACGTGTGAAAGAGATCTAGGAGTCCAAGTACATCATAAGCTGAACATGAGTCAACAGTGCGATGCAGCAGCTAAAAAGGCCAATGCAATTTTAGGCTGCATCAACAGAAGTATAGTGTCTAGATCAAGGGAAGTAATAGTGCCACTCTATTCTGCTTTGGTCAGCCCCCACCTGGAATACTGTGTCCAGTTCTGGGCACCACAATTCAAAAAAGATGTGGAGAAACTGGAGAGTGTCCAAAGGAGGGCAACTAAGATAGTGAAGCGTCTGGAAACCATGCCCTATGAGGAACGCCTTAGGGAACTGGGGATGTTTAGCCTGGAGAAGAGAAGGTTAAGAGGTAATATGATAGCCCTGTTTAAATATTTGAAGAGACGTCATATTGAGGAGGGAGCAAGCTTGTTTTCTGCTGCTCCAGAGACTAGGACGCGGAACAATGGATGCAAATTGCAGGAAAATAGATTCCACCTCAACATTAGGAGGAACTTCCTGACAGTAAGGGCTGTTCGACAGTGGAACACACTCCCTCGGAGGGTGGTGGAGTCTCCTTCCTTAGAGGTCTTTAAGCAGAGGCTGGATGGCCCTCTGTCAGGCATGCTTTGATTGGGAGTTCCTGCATGGCAGGGAGTTGGACTGGATGGCCCTTGTGGTCTCTTCCAACTCTATGATTCTATGATTCACTAGTTATCTCATTTGTGTTGTAAATGTGATATGTTTATTCCACAGTTTTTGGAATGCCTGTATAAAACATTTCTTGTAAACAGATAGATTTCAATGAAATACAATTTATATGCATAGACTGATTGGCTGAAATACAATTGATATATACATATCATCCCCATACCACAAGCAGTTGGGAACAGCAGACATGAAATGGCTCCATTGGCATAAGGTCTTCTTTTTCTGCCCCATTCCTGAGTTCTAGAGTCAACCTAAAGGGCACCATAGCTTTTGTAGTTATAATGTTTAATAAAAGGCCACATACCCAACATTTTACACACAGGCACACAGACAAAACATCCTGTTGTTATTTTATCTCTTCAATGTTCTGCTTTGATTTGAGTGCATATTATGTTTACAAATCAATAAAATATGTCCTGTGGAGTCCACTGAGGACTGGAAGCCTAAGATGTCTATCTAGTATGCATTTTTGCATGGCAACCATTACAGTGTATGGATACGCTTGAGAATAAAACCATTTAGTGCGGCCTTTAGATAAAACAAAAGTACATGATATGCAAATAAGCAGAATGTGATTGGTGCAACCTGAAAATCTGTAAATGAAGAACCACATTTTGCCTGTCAACATCCTAGTTCTTCCCGCTTCTAAATACATTGACCAGTATTTTGTATCAGCTACTAAGGGGCTGGACAGACGGGCAGCTCCATGCTGCCCGTCTTTACCTCTCATCAGCATTGTGCCAACCCCACTGCACGGCATCAATGCATTCCATAAAAAGGAGCTGCCTAGAGTGGCTTTTGGGGCGGCCGGGGGGGGGGGGAGCTCTAAAGCTGACACTTCAGGAGAGCACTGCTTGGATGCATGGATGCCTGCATGTCATCGTCACGTGCCCCATGTGGGTGGAGCACTGTCAAGATGGCACATGGGCTCAGCGAGAAGGGCTGGGCGCATATGAACACCCAGCCCTCTGGAGTCCTAAAATTGGCCTGTCTGTATCAGGCCTTAGTTAAGTGTACTAAATAAGTAATTAAATAACAGTATACAAATTTGGTAAACTTAATAACATAGTAACCAAGGGTCTGCAAGCCGCCTCCATCTTCTCCAGATCAGGGCCACGGCAACCGCATGCCATGGCCCTGATCTGGCCTTTCTGTGGTGGAAAAAGGAGCCACAAAAAGCAGCACCGTTTTGCGCCCTGGAAAGGGTGTAATAGCTGCTGGTGCCAGGGGTTTAAGTGGCAGAGGAGCACTGTGATGCTGCATGCCGTGTGGAGCACTGTGCAGTGTCATGCCACCCTGGGGCAGAGTCAGGGCATGTGTCATGTGGATACCATGCCCTGATTCCACCCTAGGCCGGCCTTGGCTGATCTGCATAGCCCCTCAGTAACTAAGTATACATAAAGAGTATTCTGTATCAGTTAGTTATTTAAGTATACTTAACTAAGTATACTTAACTAAATAACCTCTTCTGGCTAAGGTCCTCCCCAATCCCAACTGAATCATCCTTGATCTGTGCTCTGATAACTATCAGAATAGATCTCTATCTCTGCATGCTGCTGATGCCAATTAATGCAGATGTGGGAGAGGGCAATCATGGCAATAGTGTCACAATCATGACTAAGCAGTGATGGTGAACACAGAACAGTTATGGATGAGTAAATCATCCATATTCATATCCCATATCAATATTCATATGAAAATATGAAGATGAACACATGAACATATCGTGATTATGAATATGGAATAGTCATACTGTTCCATATTCATGATCACTGCTAAGGGGTGGAACAGACAGGCATAAAAGATCGGCCTGAAATTGCTCCAGCTGGAAGTTGGTCAGAACCCTGCTGTCTGCATGGCCTGCTCCCAAGGCTGGCCATGGATGCAGGGGCTGACCGATGCCTCCCACAGTTGGTCAATCCAAACTCCTTTCTGCTCTGGTCCTAAGGACTGGAGCATTGTTTTGGCACAGCTTTCAGGTGCTTTGGAAACATGTGTCATTTGTACAGCACACCTGCAAAGCATCTGGAAACCACTTCATTTGGCCCGTCTGATCAGGCCCTAAGTTATGATTACTATTTAAGTATACATAACTAAATAACTGATACAGAACGCTGGCAGCAGTTCTCCTGCTTCATCCTTAATTTCATTCTACTGTAATATCTTTGCAGTAAGGTGTGAAAATTTTACCCTCCATGTTTTATGGTTCCTTTCTTATTCCATCTATGGCTCCACTGCCTCAACATTTTCTCAGAAGACTGACGTGTACCATATTCTCACCTAATGGAATCATTTTACAGTCAGTTTCTTTAAAAAACATCTCAGGGTAATATTATTTTGCTATCCAATTCCTGTCCATTCTCTACTGCAGTCTCTGCCACTGTCACTTTCTTATAGCAAGTGATAATTTAATGCAGTTTCCTTCATTGCCACTTGTAATATCAGGACAGATATCAGTTGTAGGCAGTGTGGCACTTTTTTGGATTTTCATTATGAATAAGAGTGGTTTACCTTTTTACAAACCAAATATTCTGATGAGCAGTCAGAGGTCACTAGGCTTAAAAATTCACCAGACATTGTATGTGTGCTTCAGAAGTTGGTGAGCCAGATTTCCAATTGTTGAAGTGGTGGGCCTGGTGAAAAAGAGCTTTTGTTTAGATACAAAATAAAAGGCAATTAACCATTTGAAAAACCTTGTGTTCAAGAATGCAATCAACCATTTTCTCATGTCCAAACCATTCAGATTGTGCTCTGATACTTGTTGATAACTGTATTAGCTATTTTGCTTCTAACCATTATGAAGTACAGAATTGTTTCTTTCACACAAACTATTAATGCTACAATTATTTCAGATTGTAGTAGCTAAATTTTAATGGATGATGTCACATCAATAATAATGGGAGAGAGAGTTTCTGTGATGCTATCAACTTGTATCTTCATTAGCCAAAATGCCAAAAAGATATGGAGCCACCTCAAGGTGAAGTACCTTTAAATTGTAGAATCATAGAATCATAGAATCATAGAAATTTAGAGTTGGAAGAGACCACAAGGGCCATCCAGTCCAACCCCCTGCCGTGCAGGAACTCCCAATCAAAGCATACCCGACAGATGGCCATCCAGCCTCTGCTTAAAAACCTCCAAGGAAGGAGACTCCACCACCCTCCGAGGGAGTGTGTTCCACTGTCGAACAGCTCTTATCGTCAGGAAGTTCCTCCTAATGTTGAGGTGGAATCTTTTTTCCTGCAATTTGCATCCATTGTTCCGAGTTCTGTTCTCTGGAGCAGCAGAAAACAAGCTTGCTCCCTCCTCAATGTGACATCCCTTCAAGTATTTAAACAGGGCGATCATATCACCTCGTAACCTTCTCTTCTCCAGGCTAAACATCCCCAGTTCCCTAAGGCGTTCTTCATAGGGCAAGGTCTCCAGACCCTTCACCATTTTAGTCGCCCTCCTTTGGACCCGCTCCAGTTTCTCCACATCCTTTTTGAATTGTGGTGCCCAGAACTGAACACAGTACTCCAGGTGGGGCCTGACCAATGCAGAATAGAGTGGCACTATTACTTCCCTTGATCTAGACACTATACTTCTATTGATGCAACCTAAAATTGCATTGGCCTTTTTAGCTGCTGCATCACACTGTTGACTCATGTTCAACTTGTGGTCTACTTGGACTCCTAGATCCCTTTCACATGTGCTCTCATTCAGCCAGGTGTCCCCCATCCTATATTTGTGCATTTCATTTTTCCGCCCTACGTGTAGGACCTTACATTTCTCTGTGTTAAATTTCATTTTGTTAGCTTTGGCCCAGCTTTCTAGTCTATTCAGGTCATTTTGAATTTTGATCCTGTCCTTTGGGGTATTAGCTACTCCTCCCAATTTGGTGTCATCTGCAAATTTGATAACTAGGCTCTCAATACTGTCATCCAAGTCATTAATAAAGATGTTGAATAGCACTGGGCCCAGGACAGAACCCTGTGGGACCCCACTTGTCACTTCTTTCCAGGATGAAAAGGAACCATTGTTGAGCACCCTTTGGGTTCGGTCAGTCAACCAGTTACAAATCCATGTAACGGTTACCTTGTCTAGTCCACATTTTACAAGCTTGTTTGCAAGGATGTCATGGGGAACCTTGTCAAAGGCCTTACTGAAGTCAAGATATACTATATCCACAGCATTCCCTTCATCTACCAAGCTGGTAATTTTATCAAAAAAAGAGATCAGATTTGTCTGGCATGACTTGTTTCTCTGAAACCCATGTTGGCTTTTTGTGATTATGGAATTATCTTCCAGATATTCACAGACTCTCTGCTTAATGATCTGCTCTAGAATCTTTCCTGGTATTGATGTCAGACTAACCGGACGATAATTGTTGGGATCCTCTTTTTTCCCCTTTTTGAAGATTGGGACAACATTTGCCCTCCTCCAGTCTGCAGGGACTTCTCCTGTTCTCCAGGAGTTCTCAAAGATGATTGCCATTGGTTCCGATATTACATTTGCCAGTTCTTTTAATACCCTAGGATGTAGTTCATCTGGTCCTGGAGACTTATATTCATTTAGATTAACCAGGTATTCCTGTACTGTTTCTTTACTTATTCTGTGCTGAAATTCCCCTATTCTGTCCTCTGCCCCATCATCCTTAGGTTGGGCACCCTTTGCTTTTTCTGAGAAGACTGAAGCAAAGAAGGTGTTGAGCAATTCTGCCTTTTCTCTGTCTTCTGTGAGCATTTTGCCATCTTCTCCACGCAGTGGCCCAACTGTTTCCTTCTTCTTCCTTTTGCTGCGGACATACCCAAAAAAGCCCTTTTTATTGTTCTTAATGTCTCTAGCAAGCCTGAGTTCATTTTGCGCTTTAGCTTTTCTGACTTTATCCCTACATGCACTGGCTATTTGTTTGAATTCCTCTTTGGTGATTTCCCCATTTTTCCATTTTTTATACATGTTCCGTTTAAAACTTAGCTCAGTTGTAAGTTCCTTAGTCATCCATATTGGTTTCTTGAGACATCTCCCATTTTTCTTCCTCATTGGAACTGTCTGAAATTGTCCCTTTAGTATCTCCCTTTTGAGGAACTCCCATCCATCTTGAACTCCCTTCTCTTTTAGTATTCTTGACCATGGGATCACCCCCAGTATTTCTCTAAGTTTATTGAAATCAGCTTTCCTAAAGTCTAGAATGCGTGTCTGACTATGCTTAGCTTCACCTTTCCACTGTATAACAAACTCCAGGAGGACATGGCCACTCCCACCTAAGGATCCCACCACTTGCACCCCATCAACTAGGTCTTCCCTGTTGGTTAAGATCAGATCCAAAATAGCTGATCCCCTTGTTGCCTCTTCCACCTTTTGGACAATGAAATTGTCTTCAAGGCAAGTGAGGAATTTTCTAGATCTTGAGGATGGCGCTGAGTTTGACTTCCAGCAAATATCCGGGTAGTTGAAGTCCCCCATCAGTACTACATCTCTCCTTCCTGATTGTGTGGTCATCTGTTCTAGAAAGGCATCATCCAGTTCCTCTGTCTGACTTGGGGGTCTGTAGTAGACTCCCACAGTAACATCCCTGTTGTTTCCCTCTCCTTTAATTTTTATCCATATGCTCTCCATCTGGCTTCCAGTATTGATGTCCTGGATCTCTTCACTGGTGTAAATATCCTTGACATATAATGCTATTCCTCCTCCTTTCTTGTTTGTCCTGTTTCTCTTAAAAAGGTTATACCCCTCTATTTCTATATTCCAATCGTGAGACTCATCCCACCAGGTTTCAGTGATGCCTATTATATCATATTTCCCTTGTTGTGCTAGGAGTGCAAGTTCATCTTGCTTATTTCCCATGCTCTGTGCATTAGTGTAGAGACATCTAAGACCATGTGTCCCCTTTACTTGATGCCTGTGCATGTTTTTTTGGCTCCTTTTGTTGAGTCCTTGCACTGTTTGTCTTCTTCCCTCTATGTCAGTTTGACTATTTTTTCTAGCCGTTTTGCCTTCCAGACTGCTGTCTCCCTTCCCCAGATCACTTAGTTTAAAGCCCTCCTGATCAGATTCTTCAGACTGTTGGCAAAAACTTTTCTTCCAACTGGCGTGAGATGTAGCCCATCCCTTGCTAGAAGTCCCTCCTCATGGAACCGCAGCCCATGATCCAAGAATCCAAATTGTTCTCGGCGACACCATCTGCGGAGCCAGTTGTTGATATCTGCTATTTTCCTCTCTCTTCCTGGACCATGCCCTTCTACTGGTAGAAGAGACGAGATGACAATCTGTGCGTCCATTTCCTTCAGCTTCTTCCCCAGAGCCTCGTAATCCCTTCTGATATTCTGAAGGCTGTGTCTTGCTGTGTCATTCGTTCCCACGTGGACCAAAAGGAAGGGGTATTTGTCAGTAGATTTGACCAGTCTTGTCAGCCTCTCCGTAACATCACGGATCTTTGCCCCAGGGAGACAACACACCTCACGAGACATCTTGTCGGGCCCACAAATCACTGCTTCTGTACCCCTCAGCAAGGAGTCCCCCACCACAACCACGCGCCTCCTCTGAGGCTTAGCAGCAACTCTTCCCTGCGATAGAACTCCCAGGCTCCCCTGCTGTGTCCCTGAAGTCTGTCCATGCTGCTCTTCCTGATCCTCCTTGATAAGTGAAAGGGCTTCGAAACGATTCTGTAGCTGCAAGCTCCTACAGCTATCCCCGATTTCTCTGCTCCTCTGTGTGACATTCCTCCAGCTGTTTGCCTCCTGTGTAGATGAAGTGACCTTCTCACCCCCAGCGACTTTCTCTGTGTGGTCCCCTTCCAAGATCGTTCCTTCCGTTGTGTCGAGAAAAACCTCTTGCTCCCTGACATGCTGAAGTGTCGCTACCCTGGCTTCCAGCTGCTGTACTTTCTCCTCCAAGAGGGCTACCAACTTGCACTTGGGGCATGTGAAGTTCGCCACATCTGTAGGCAAGAAGACAAACATCCCACAAGTGTTGCAAGTGACTGCAGCCGCTCCCTCGGTGCCCATACCGAGAACTATTAAGGAATCACTAAAAGAAGACTGTGGGCTTCCTCCTTGAAGAATATTCCCCGGTAAACACTAATGTCAAAGCCCCTGATGTCCTGTCCTATTTCACCAATCTCTATCAGTGATTTCAACCTACTGGGAATGTTACTTTATACAGATGCCCTGGTTTCTAACTTGTATTCACTTCCTCTGAGGTGGAGGGGAACCCCTCAAAAGCACTTTTAAAAGGGGAAGATCTAAAGGAGAACCTCTAAAACAAAGTTTACAGCCCCTCTGCTCCTAATGTTGTGCTTTTACCCTGTTTGGGGGGGGGGAATTCGCGCGCCGTTAGGCGCGCGGCTCTCTGAGCAGTTCTGTATAGCTAGTCTCCTAGCTCCTCCCACTTGTGACTCACAGGTGTGACTCAAAGAAGCTCCTCCTCCTCCTCTGCAACAGACAAACTCCCCAAAGAGATTTTAAAAATCCACACACTTACCACTTAAAATGGCTGCCAAAAAGTTGCTCTTCCTTCTTCTCTCTCTCACTCCAACTCTCTGCAGCTGGCTCTCTGAGCAGTTCTGTATAGCTAGTCTCCTAGCTCCTCCCACTTGTGACTCACAGGTGTGACTCAAAGAAGCTCCTCCTCCTCCTCTGCAACAGACAAACTCCCCAAAGAGATTTTAAAAATCCACACACTTACCACTTAAAATGGCTGCCAAAAAGTTGCTCTTCCTTCTTCTCTCTCTCACTCCAACTCTCTGCAGCTGGCTCTCTGAGCAGTTCTGTATAGCTAGTCTCCTAGCTCCTCCCACTTGTGACTCACAGGTGTGACTCAAAGAAGCTCCTCCTCCTCCTCTGCAACAGACAAACTCCCCAAAGAGATTTTAAAAATCCACACACTTACCACTTAAAATGGCTGCCAAAAAGTTGCTCTTCCTTCTTCTCTCTCTCACTCCAACTCTCTGCAGCTGGCTCTCTGAGCAGTTCTGTATAGCTAGTCTCCTAGCTCCTCCCACTTGTGACTCACAGGTGTGACTCAAAGAAGCTCCTCCTCCTCCTCTGCAACAGACAAACTCCCCAAAGAGATTTTAAAAATCCACACACTTACCACTTAAAATGGCTGCCAAAAAGTTGCTCTTCCTTCTTCTCTCTCTCACTCTAACTCTCTGCAGCTGGCTCTCTGAGCAGTTCTGTATAGCTAGTCTCCTAGCTCCTCCCACTTGTGACTCACAGGTGTGACTCAAAGAAGCTCCTCCTCCTCCTCTGCAACAGACAAACTCCCCAAAGAGATTTTAAAAATCCACACACTTACCACTTAAAATGGCTGCCAAAAAGTTGCTCTTCCTTCTTCTCTCTCTCACTCCAACTCTCTGCAGCTGGCTCTCTGAGCAGTTCTGTATAGCTAGTCTCCTAGCTCCTCCCACTTGTGACTCACAGGTGTGACTCAAAGAAGCTCCTCCTCCTCCTCTGCAACAGACAAACTCCCCAAAGAGATTTTAAAAATCCACACACTTACCACTTAAAATGGCTGCCAAAAAGTTGCTCTTCCTTCTTCTCTCTCTCACTCCAACTCTCTGCAGCTGGCTCTCTGAGCAGTTCTGTATAGCTAGTCTCCTAGCTCCTCCCACTTGTGACTCACAGGTGTGACTCAAAGAAGCTCCTCCTCCTCCTCTGCAACAGACAAACTCCCCAAAGAGATTTTAAAAATCCACACACTTACCACTTAAAATGGCTGCCAAAAAGTTGCTCTTCCTTCTTCTCTCTCTCACTCCAACTCTCTGCAGCTGGCTCTCTGAGCAGTTCTGTATAGCTAGTCTCCTAGCTCCTCCCACTTGTGACTCACAGGTGTGACTCAAAGAAGCTCCTCCTCCTCCTCTGCAACAGACAAACTCCCCAAAGAGATTTTAAAAATCCACACACTTACCACTTAAAATGGCTGCCAAAAAGTTGCTCTTCCTTCTTCTCTCTCTCACTCCAACTCTCTGCAGCTGGCTCTCTGAGCAGTTCTGTATAGCTAGTCTCCTAGCTCCTCCCACTTGTGACTCACAGGTGTGACTCAAAGAAGCTCCTCCTCCTCCTCTGCAACAGACAAACTCCCCAAAGAGATTTTAAAAATCCACACACTTACCACTTAAAATGGCTGCCAAAAAGTTGCTCTTCCTTCTTCTCTCTCTCACTCCAACTCTCTGCAGCTGGCTCTCTGAGCAGTTCTGTATAGCTAGTCTCCTAGCTCCTCCCACTTGTGACTCACAGGTGTGACTCAAAGAAGCTCCTCCTCCTCCTCTGCAACAGACAAACTCCCCAAAGAGATTTTAAAAATCCACACACTTACCACTTAAAATGGCTGCCAAAAAGTTGCTCTTCCTTCTTCTCTCTCTCACTCCAACTCTCTGCAGCTGGCTCTCTGAGCAGTTCTGTATAGCTAGTCTCCTAGCTCCTCCCACTTGTGACTCACAGGTGTGACTCAAAGAAGCTCCTCCTCCTCCTCTGCAACAGACAAACTCCCCAAAGAGATTTTAAAAATCCACACACTTACCACTTAAAATGGCTGCCAAAAAGTTGCTCTTCCTTCTTCTCTCTCTCACTCCAACTCTCTGCAGCTGGCTCTCTGAGCAGTTCTGTATAGCTAGTCTCCTAGCTCCTCCCACTTGTGACTCACAGGTGTGACTCAAAGAAGCTCCTCCTCCTCCTCTGCAACAGACAAACTCCCCAAAGAGATTTTAAAAATCCACACACTTACCACTTAAAATGGCTGCCAAAAAGTTGCTCTTCCTTCTTCTCTCTCTCACTCCAACTCTCTGCAGCTGGCTCTCTGAGCAGTTCTGTATAGCTAGTCTCCTAGCTCCTCCCACTTGTGACTCACAGGTGTGACTCAAAGAAGCTCCTCCTCCTCCTCTGCAACAGACAAACTCCCCAAAGAGATTTTAAAAATCCACACACTTACCACTTAAAATGGCTGCCAAAAAGTTGCTCTTCCTTCTTCTCTCTCTCACTCCAACTCTCTGCAGCTGGCTCTCTGAGCAGTTCTGTATAGCTAGTCTCCTAGCTCCTCCCACTTGTGACTCACAGATGTGACTCACAGAAGCTCCTCCTCCTCCTCTGCAACAGACAAACTCCCCAAAGAGATTTTAAAAATCCACACACTTACCACTTAAAATGGCTGCCAAAAAGTTGCTCTTCCTTCTTCTCTCTCTCACTCCAACTCTCTGCAGCTGGCTCTCTGAGCAGTTCTGTATAGCTAGTCTCCTAGCTCCTCCCACTTGTGACTCACAGATGTGACTCACAGAAGCTCCTCCTCCTCCTCTGCAACAGACAAACTCCCCAAAGAGATTTTAAAAATCCACACACTTACCACTTAAAATGGCTGCCAAAAAGTTGCTCTTCCTTCTTCTCTCTCTCACTCCAACTCTCTGCAGCTGGCTCTCTGAGCAGTTCTGTATAGCTAGTCTCCTAGCTCCTCCCACTTGTGACTCACAGATGTGACTCACAGAAGCTCCTCCTCCTCCTCCTCTGCAACAGACACACTCCCCAAAGAGATTTTAAAAATAAAGTATTTTGTCTGTAATGCATTGTGTCTGTAAATAACGTTTTGGCTTCTGATTGGAAGGAACCATACATGTGGTGAAATATCCCATGGAGAAATCAACCAAAATTTCTTAGTTGGGGCATATTGTTTCTTGCAGATGCAGTACTATTTCTTACAGAGCAAGGGGATTATTTTTTATTAGACCCCTGTTACAATATTACCAGACTGCCTCTGCTATAAGCTGCTAGAGCTAGTTAACCTGGCTTGAATCTGCATTCAAGCCTTTTCATATTTAAACTGCTTAAAATTGCTCCAAAAACCAGCTTAGTCTTAAACTGTTCAAAAGGTTTCCAGTCCAGCAATTTAAGCAGTCTAAGCTGATCTGAAAGCATACACTTTACATATTGCACTTGCACTGCCCCAAATACTATATGTAGTAGAAATTTAATCTAGAGGAAAAAAAATCTGCTGAAAGGGTGTGAGCCCCTGAATCCTATAGTTCGAAAAGCTTCAAGTTAATTTATTGTTGTCCTAAAAGCCCTTTTCCAAAACAAGGTTATCAGAACAAGAAAGCAAAAAGGTCCAGCCAAATTTAAAGCCGCAAAAAATCCAAATAGAGTAAGAAATTGTGAAATTGCTTCCTTTATGCATGCATGCAATGTAATTTGGGTATATTTGTTATGCTAAACATCACCCCTATTCACTTCATGAGTGCACCGGAAATAAGTGCATGCCGTTACTTCTTCTCCATGTACAGTACTGAATGGGATGGATTTTAAAAAACACATTAGGTTCTGCTTATGTTAATAAATAACACGGGATGAGAGGGAAAAAAATGGGACATAATATTTTAGATCCATAGTTCCCACAGGTGATGATTTTTTTTTCCTTTACTCATTCAAAAATATTTTTTTAGGAAATTTTCTTAAATGTTTTCATCACAAGACAACTTGCCAGTAGAAAATCCCCCAGTCTGATGACTGGCATCTAGACGGTATGCAGTTGGGGTAGACTTTGTTAAAGCATGGTATTAGCAACCTACGTAATTATGTTTTGCTATTGTTCGTATGCATCTGTTCTTTCCATCCCCTCTCATCCACATCAAGAAACATATTTTCATTTCTTTCATGTGTAAAAATAGCATAGAATGTTTGAATAACTTCAAATATTTAATATGGACAATGAATGCTAGCAGGCATTAAAATCAACAGCAATTGCAACTAAGGAAACCTCACTTAAAATTATACACAAAGGTATTTTACACCACTGTAAAACTGATTAACAAAAACTAATAAGACCAGTAACATGAAAAATTTAAAACAAATAAAATAATACACTCTCCTTGATGTGTTGGGGAATATGTGTGGAAAAGAGACATTTACTCTGAATACTCTAAAGTACATGATTACTGGTTAAAAAATCACAAACACTATAGAGAAGATTATTATTTAGATGATCACACCATGTGCTAAGCTGTTTTACTCTCTATTTTTGGACAAGAAGATAAGAACATGTGATACCAGAAGCAAATGTCCATGTTACTAACAGCAGCTCACTTGGACATTTCAAAAGATTGGAAGGACTTTAAAAACCTGAGTAAAAATAGCCAGTGGGCTACAGTGTAATATATCACACTAATGGAGAAGCTGACTTACTGCTTTAAGAAATCACAAGGAACTGGAGATAAAGATGACTTTTGGAAAGTTTGGATCCCCTTCATGGAATAAATAAATGAGCACAAAGAAGCAAATACACCATCAGAAACACAAACATGTTTTTGGACATTGTTTATTTGGACATACAAGAAGACATATACATATATTTCTGATGACATTAATTGGGACAATTGATGGAACATATTTATTGATAGCTACATCTTAACATGATAGGTGTCTCAAAGTATTAGCTGTATGGCTTAGTAGTTTGTTTTATATAATTACTGTTAAACTAAATTGAACTAAAATGTAAAACTAAATTCAATTAAAATATCCAGTCATTAAAATATTCAATACAGTTCAGGGCATGCTAAAATACTGCATACAGATCAGGGCATTTGGAATCTAATCTTGTATGTTTTAATTTTCAATTAAATTATAAAAATCAATTTTTTAAAAAATGATAGGCTTGCTACTCTTGTTAAGAAAGTGAAAAAACATAATAGAAGCCAACTGTATAGTAAACCTGATACCCTCCCTAACATACATAGATATATGGTATATAGAAAAGGCATTCCTGAGATTACAAATATAACAGTTACTTGTCATGTTCTATATAATGACAATGCTGTCCTTATAAATTTTTGTGAGTCTGGGTTGAAATAAGTTTCAGAAAGTAAGTGACCAACTATCATTCCTGCGGAAAAAAAGATGGTGAGTTAAAAGAATTACTGAATGACATATCTCTACCTGATAGAGGATTGATCGAAGTATAAGAACATTAGGATTTTGTGAGTAACTCAGACTTGGATTAAAAAATAATAATGCCCACAAAGAATCTTTAAAAAGCCTGATCAACAGAAGAAATTACAATACATTTCAAAGTAGAATATCTTGCAGGTATTCTAAATTAATAAAATTTAAAAACAACAACCACATCTTACCAAATTTTTATTTTAACCACATGAAACTATGTATATGCAAATACATTTGGCTGTGCATATGATATGTAATTTAAAGGTATAATTTTAATTTTGCTGGTTGTGTATGTCACAACTATTGCCATTACATTCAGTGATACAGTATATGAGAATTACCATTAATGAGTAACATTAGTACAAAAACAGTACTAAGGATTCTGTATGAGCGTGCTATGGGAAGAGGTCAATTGGGGGGAGGGGGGGTGACACCATGAGTTACTGCACCAGGTGATGCCAACCCTACTTATGCCATTGGCAAGTAGCCATTCATTTCAATAGGGTTGTCTGTTATCTGTTGTTTCACACTTGCACTGTAGGAATGTATCCCCCATGGATACAGCAGTCATATTATACAAAAACTCTGAAAGTAAAACAAGAGCAGGCAGGCTTCTATTCCTGTCCTTTTTGCTAGCACTATGGAACCTTTATTATTATAATAATAATAAAGGTAAAGGTAGTCCCTTGACATGAATGTCTAGTCATGACTGACTGTAGAAATTGGCGCTCATCTCCATTACTAAGCCGAAGAGCCAGCACTGTCCGAAGACAACTCTGGTGGTCATGTGGACAGCATGACTAAAGTGAATGCTGTTACTTTCCCACCAAAGTGGCACCTATTCATCTACTTGTATTTGCATTGCCTTTGAACTTCTAGGTTGGTGGAAACTGGGACTAGTGACAGGAGCTCACCTCATCATGCAGCACTCAAGCCTCGAGTATGATGATGATGATGATGATGATAATAATGTTATTTGTTTCTCATTTTTCCTCAAGGCTCGAGGTAGGGTACAACATATTAAAATACAAAACACATTTAAAAACATATAAACTCACAGTTAAAATACAACACAATAAAGCCATTAAAATAAACTGAGAGAGTACATATACAGTTACAAAGTCATGATTTAAGATTGACTTGATGGAAGAAGGCCTGAATATTATTATTATTATTATTATTATTATTATTTATATAGCGCTGTAAATTTACACAGTGCTGTACATACAATCATAAATTAGACAGATCCCTAACCTCAGGCTTACAGTCTAAAAGAGACAACACAAAAGGAAGAGGGGAATTTGGTGGGAAGGGGATGAGGTCCAGTGGTTCTTCTCTAGCTCTAGGGCCAGGACCAAGGCAGATGGATTGGAGGGAGAGCACGGCTTCTTAATACATAGTTATAAGGAGGCATCCTGGGGCAGATGGCACAATCCTGGGAATGCTTCTCTAAACAATATAGTCTTTAACTTAATTTTGAATCTGGTTAGGGAAGTGATGAGGTGCACATGTGGGGGAAGAAGGTTCCAGGAGTGAGGGGCAGCAAGTGAGAAGGGACGAATCCGGGACAGGGCAGTGGAAATCCTTGGCTGGGACAGGAGACCTTGACTACCAGAACGGAGGGTACGAGAAGGAGTGTGAGGAGAAAGAAGTTCAGACAAGTAAGGAGGTGCCAGTCCGTGGAGGGCTTTGAAAGTCAATAACAAAAGCTTGTACTGGATGCGGAAGGGGAAGGGGAGCCAGTGAAGGGAGGATAAAAGAGGAGAAACATGGTCAAAGTGGCGAGCGGATGTGATAATATGTGCAGCTGAGTTCTGGACAGAGAGTAAAGGATGGAGGTGAGAGAGAGGAAGCCCTGTCAGAAGAAGGTTACAATAATCTAGTCGTGATACCACCAGGGCATGGACCAGAGTCTTGGCAGTGGAGGCTGAGAGGAATGGATGGATTTTAGCAAGGTTGTAGAGAGAGAATCTACAGGTCTTGGCGGTGGCCTGAATCTGGGGAATAAACGACAGCGAGGAATCAAAGATGAAACCAAGACTGCAGGCTTGCTGAACCGGTTGAATAGAAGTGCCATCAACAGAAACAGAAAAGGAGTATTGAAGGGTGGGCTTAGGTAGGAAGATGAAAAGCTCTGTCTGAGGACTCTTTCAAACGGGAGGAATTTCTCCCAACTCCGAATGGAGCCAATGCGGATTCATGTAAATTCGCTAGTTAAGCGAATTTACATGAACTCCTGTTCCGTTCGGAAGGCATTTGAAATTACTTCCCATTACCCGAAAATAACCCCCTCCTGCCCGAAATTGAGTGCGAAGCTTTAATTCGCAATAACGTAAAACCCATGATTGCATTCGGAGTGGCTTCCCTCTTACCCGAAATTGCGTGTGAAGATTTAATTCGCAATAACATAAAACTCATGATTGCATTCGAATTGACATTAAATTATACTTCCAATTTCTGACGTCTGAAAGAGTCCTTAGACATGTTGAGCTTCAAACGCTGATGCCACATCCACTGAGAGATGGCAGCCAAACAAGAGGAGACTTGCTGTTCAAGCCCCAGTGAAAGATCAGGGGTGGAAAGATACAGCTGAGTGTCATCGGCATACAGATGATAGGAGAAACCAAAAGAACTGATGAGTTTACCAAGGGACAATGTGTATAGAGATAACAAAAGGGGACCCAGGACAGAGCCCTGGGGGACTCCAACAGATAAGAGAACAGAGTAGGAAGTCTGACCTCCTGTGGCCACTGCAAAAGATCTGTCTGACCAGTTAAGAACAGAGTCAGAGAACCCAAGGTCGGAAAGTAAGTCAAGCAAGAGACAGTGGTCCACGGTGTCAAAGGCTGTAGACAAATCTAGAAGAATGAGAATAGTGTAGAGTCCATTCGCCTTGGCCTGCGGGAGATCATTTGAGATCTTGGTGAGGGCCGTCTCTGTAGAGAGCCATGGATGGAAACCAGACTGAAAAGGGTCCAGGATGGAGTTGGCTTCAAGAAACTCAAGGCAGTGAGAATAAACTACCCGTTCCAGAACCTTAGAGAAGAAAGGAAGAAGAGAGATTGGACAATAGCTAGACAAAGAAGAGGGGTCAAGAGAGGGTTTCTTCAGGACTGGGGAAATGAGAGCATGTTTGAAGTCAGAAGGGAAGGAACCCAAAGAGAGAGACAGATTAAAGATATAGAGGAACGAGGGCAGAAAAGAAGGGGTTATAGAGATTAGAAGATGGGAGGGGATAGGATCAAGAGAACAGGTTGTAGGCTTGGAAGAATTTAGCAGAATAGAGAGTTCATCCAGAGAAACAGGTGGAAACACAGAGAGTTTATTAGTAGAAGGTACCAGGAGTTTAGTGGTAGGGGGCAAATCAGGAGGAACAATTTCGGATCAAATAGTAGTGACTTTTGTGAGGAAGTGATTGGCAAAGTCACTGGGGAAATGATGAGAAGACAGGGGGAGAGGAAGGTTTTAGCAGTGTATTGAAGCAGGAGAACAAATGTTGCGGGTGCCTCTCATTGGCACAGATCAATGATTTATAGTAATTCTGTTTTGCTATAGATAGGGCATGTGAGAAGGATAAAAGAACAAATTTGTAATGAATAAAATCGGCCCACTCCCTGGACTTTTTCCAAAGACGTTAGGCTGCTCGAGAGCAGGACTGAAAAAACCTAAGTCTGGGAGAGAGCCTAGGCTGAGGCCTAGACATAGAGGAGGACTTGCGAACAGATACAGGGGCAAAGCTGTCAAGGGTTGAAGAAAGAGTGGAGTTGAATAAAGACATTGCTGAGTCAGCAGTGTCCCCAAGATTTAGAGAAGAGAGAGAAGCATCCAAGGTCTGACTGAGATGATCAGAGTTCACAGACTGAAGATTATGAAAAGTGCATTGAACAACATGATGAGGAGGTGGGATATAAGAGTAAAAGAAATTAGATGATGATCTGACAATGGATAGTCAGATGCCAAGTAGTCGGAAATGACACACTTGGTGGCGAGAACTAGGTCAAGGCAGTGACCAGAAGAATGGGTAGGAGAGGTGGAATGAGGTTGAAGATCAAAAGAAGCTAAGTGGGAGCTAAAGCGAGACGTTGAAGGATTCGTAGGATCATCAAGGTGGATATTAAAGTCACCTAGAATTAGAGAGGGAACTGAGAGAAAAAAGGTGAGTCATGACTCAAATTCTGAAAGGAATTGGTTAACAGAACCAGGAGGGCGATAAATGACAGCAACCTGAAGCTTCAAAGGAGAAAAGAGTCTAATAGAATGAGACTCGAATGAAGAAAAAGAGTAGCTAGGGGGAAGAGAAAGGGGTTGAAACTGGCAAAAGTTAGACAATAAGATAACCCCACCTCCTCAACCCTTAGGGTGGCTTGTGTGGGAGAAAGAAAGACCACCAAAAGACAGGGCAGCAGAGGTAGCAGTGTCATTGGCCGGGAGCCAAGTTTCAGTTAAGGCAAGGAGATTAAAAGATCTGGAAAGAAAAAGATCATGAATTACTGTTGCTTTCAGAGCGGCAGAGCGACAGTTCCAGAGGGAGCAGAAAAATGGGAGCTGAGAGATAGGGAGAGGTTGGACAGGGATCAGGTTGGAAGAGATGCGTGGAGCCATGGGAAGGGATGGATGCAATGCCCAGTAAACAACAGGAGAAAAAGTGACAATAAGAAAAACAGAGAAATAATATCCAACAGTGCTAGATAACATTGCCTGAATACCACAAAACAAGAAGGGTCTAGTAGATAAGGAAGGGGTGGCTTTGGAAACCTTTGCCCAATGTCCCAGTTGCTGAGGATGATGGAAGGAGAAGTGGCTTCTCTGGGAGGAGGCTGTGGAGATGCTCCTTGGTGGTCAGGCCCTTCTTCCTCTGGCAATGCACTCTGGGAGAAGGCTGGAGGAGGGCTCCTTGGTGGTCAGGCCCTTCTTCCTTCTTCCTGATGGAAGAGATATGTCTTTAACACTGTTTTAAAAGCAGGCAGCATTTTCATCTGCCGTATCTCCTCTAGCAGGTCATTCCACCGTCTGGAGGCAGCAGACGAAAAGGTCATCTGGGAAACTGTTGCCAATCTAGTCCTGACCAGTTGGAGCAAATACTTCCCAGAGCACCTGAGTGTACAGGGCAGATTATATGGGAGAAGGATACCCTGTAGGTAACCTGACCCAAACCATGTAGGGCTTTAAAGGTAATAACCAACACTTTGTATTTTGCCCAGAAACTAGTTGGCAGCCAGTGGAGTTATTTTAAGATCCATGTAATGTGATCTTGGGTATACCTGTAATAAATCTGGCTGCCATATTCTGAATCAATTGGACCTTCTGGACTTGGTACAAAGGTAGCCCAATGTAAAGCACATTGTAAAAGTCCAACCTTGAGGTTACCTGCATATGCACTAGCTGATAAGACATGCAAAATCATGTATTTTGCTTGTGTTCTGAACTAGGACTGAAGCTGGGATGTCTTCTCTAACAAGACATGGCTGAACCAAGCCACTACTTTTCAAAAGGTTTTACTGGTGATGATGGCAGAAGCAGGTGATTTATAGCAACATTTATATGTCCTTCATCCAATAAGAAGCCAGAGTTACCTTGTGACAGGTAGTGACCTGTGAACCTAGCTGAAATCCAGATTGGGCTCTAGTATTTCTTGGGGCATGGTCATAAGCAAGAGTCTTAAATAGCAAGGGGCTCATAGAATCCTTACTATGTAAATACAAGCTTCCTATGAAAACATAAAACCAAAAGCTGTCTCACCCTTGCCTCTCATCACACTAGGGGGCAAATAAGATTTAAACGAGAGTTAAACAAGAATTAAACAGGAAATGTCCTATGATAAACATAGGACATTTCCTGTTTAACTCTCATTTAACTCTCGTTTAAATCCTGCTTGACCCTAGTGTGATAAAGCTGTGTTTAAGATCCTCACAAAACAACAAATACACAAAAATGCTTTGGGAAAGTTCTATCAGGATGAACTGTGAGGCTCCTTCTGTGCCAACTTGGAGCTGTATAAGGAAAGGATCAACTAGTCCTCAAACCCACCTGTCATGGTTACACATGGTTGCACATGCTACACTCTCCATAGGTGGTATATTTAAAATGCAGTTAAATGTTACTATCAATATTTTTAAAGCTATGTGATTGTTCTTCTTGTTATGAATATTCTGTTTTTTTTTTTACTTCATTTCTTTTATTAGGACTGCTTAACCCTATGAAGGTATGACATTTTTTTTTTAAATGTAGTGTTCAGCTGCAGGGGAATAGGAGGCATCTCAACAAGGAAACAACATGACACACAATTGGAAGGAAAAGGCCACAACTTTATTGAGTACAGCTGACAGGTAGGGTTGGCCCTAATGCATGGGTCTGGATCTGGCATTGACCAATTCCTGTTGCTCCATAAACCAAATGCCTGGTCATGGCTGGGCCGTGGGATGACAGAAAAGGGTGTAAGCGATTGCCCCTTTGTCACCGGGGAATGCTGATCAGGAGTTGCCCCTGCAATGGCAACACCTCAATGCTCCCAGCATCCCCGGGTCCCTGTGGGACTCCCGATCCTGCACAGGAAGCCATGTCTATCAGATTCACACCCATGCAACCATCCCAAAAGGCTGGGCCTCTCTTGGGCCCTGCCTTCCATCAACCACTCTGAAAGCTGATTCCCCCCCCCACCCCCCAACCAGGGGATCTCCCATCTCTACAGTGCCAAAGACTGCCCAGAGCAAGAGTCCAGACCCAGGTGGACTTATCCAGTGAATGCCCTAGACTGCCACTTGCGCAACGTCTTGATGAGTCTACCAGTAGACCTCATCACATTGCAGTCATAGCCACCTCAATACGGAAAGAGTGTCCTCCAAAGTCCTTTGGCAGCAGCCTGGCACTCTGTAAGTCCAGATGAAGGACTGACAAACCTCAGTTTCACCAGAATCATATAAGAAATGTCCCTGGGCCAATAAATTAAACAGAAAAAACCCAAAGACACTCCCCACCCAATAACTCTACAACACAAGGGAGTTTATCACATGAAGGGAATTGGAAGTATAATCCAATGGCAATCTGAATGCAATCATGGGGTTTTGCGTGATTGCGTGAAAGCTGATCACACACATTTTCGGGCAAAGGGAAGTCCTTCCGAACACAATCGTGGGGTTTCGCATGATTGCGTGAGAAACTATCACACACAATTTCGGGCACTGGGAGGCAATTTCGGGCAGTTCTGAACGCAATGCAGTGTAAATATGCAATCAAGTAAATTCGCTGAACTAGCGAATTTACTCAGTCTCGAACTGGCCTCACTTCCATTTCTTTCGAAATTGAGAGAAATTCCTCCCGTGTGATAAACTCCATAGAATTGACTTTTCTGGACAAGGCACTGTTTCTGTGTACACCCATGTATTGTTCCTGTACTCTACCAAGAAATGAATATTGACTGAAAACTATTTTCTCCTCAAACCAGCACGGAACGTTAGGTGACGACAATGTACTTCAGCCAACAACTGAAATTGTAATCTGTAAAAAACAAAACAAAAACACACACACACACACACAAAAGGAGGGGGGAGCCATTGATGGAAATGAATGGATAGGAAATGAATTACATCAAAGGTAATTCCACTGCCTTTTCATAGATAAACTGTAGGGTTTATTTTTCTCTCTGCTAGAAAGCTGATATTTTTTCTCAGGCAATTAACACATCAGTCTCCAAGTTAAATTGAAGTCTGGCCAATTTTTTTTTTCTTTCTTTCTAATGTGATGCAACTGCATATGAAGAATTTACTAGAGATAATTTATCTAAAGGAACTGTAATGGTAATTTGTAAGTGCATTTCATGTTTGATTTGGTAATGAAGTTTCAATTATGCTACCATCTTTAATAGGACATCACTACTATGAAGAAGTATTGGGGAAACGCCATGGGGTAAACTTCGATGATTGGGGTGTCTCAGTGATTTTTCTCATGGTTCATCCTGGTGAATAATTATTTAACTTTACGATCAAATCAATCCATCTGACTAATTAGCATGTAACTAGTTCAGTTTTATCAGTTAATTCCAAACTTTGCCTTAGACACTGAGGGACTTGTCCCATCTACCATGTTTGACAGGAGTTTAATAATTTAATTCTTGCAGGGTTCCCCTTGCTTATGAGGATGGAAAATTGCATGTGAAACAGCAATGTCCCTTGCTACCTACTTCTTCCACATATAAGAATTGTGAAAAGGCAAAGAGGATTCTCCTATTCTTGCCATAATTAATCCCTTTGGAATAAAGTTAATTAGCTGCCTACTGCACATATCAAGCTTTGATTAGCAAGGCAAATAGCCATTCCGGCTCTCCATGAATGCATTACAAATACTGCACTTTTTCCAGAGGGAATACTGTCCTTCAGTCTATTTTGTAATTTACCTTTCAAACATAACCCTGATGGTAGAATTAAACACCTTCAAACTCAACACTTATTTTCACAAAGGCCCATTTTAATGTATTGTGTAACAATAAAGACTTTTGCACAGAGAAGGTTGTGTGCAGAAATGTGGGAGGAAAAAAAAGTCTTAACATCTGATATTAATTCATGGTGAGATTGAAAAACATTGGTTAAATATGGACGCTGTGGGAATAACTATTCCAAAGGTTTTTTTTTTTTTCCGTATTCAAAAGACACTGCAGACCCAAATTTGTTTTAATCAGTATAGATGTGGATGTAATGGCAATCTAAAATTCCCGCTTATCATTCTCTTCCCTTCTCTTCTCCTATTTCTTTTCCATACAGGGATTTATGATAGCTATTTTCCCCCCATATTATGTATGCAAATAACCTGATGTAGATAGTTTTATTTACATGAATTTGTACAGAATGTTGATTTAAATAGATATTTCCCCAAATTCCCAAGACACGTAATAATCTGCTTCTTGTACTTCCCCAGGAAGTTCTAAGCAAGCTCTCCGCTCCTGCAGAATCTAGGATACAGTGGAAATAAAGTAAAAGCAATGATGTAGACTTAAGTTGATTGACTAGGATTCAATTTGGATTCAGATATGATGTCTCCATTAATTTCATAGGGTTTTCTTAGGCAAGATTTACTCGGAGGTGGCTTTGCCAGTTTCCTGACTTGCACAACATTTAATTACTTTCTCGTAACTATTATTTAGTTTTCTTCCATGTGCCTTCAGGTTGTTTCCTGAGGTGAACATGTTACAGGGTTTTCTTGGCAAGATTTGTTCAAAGGTGGTTTGCCTTTGCCTTCCTCTGAGGGTGAGAGTGTGTGACTTGCCCAGGGTCCCCCAGTGAGATTCTATGGCTGAAAGGGGAATCAAATCCCGGAGTCATAGTCCAATGCTCAAAACACTACATGATGTTCACTCTCATTAGTCAAATTCATTTAATCAAATTGTAAGAAATACTTATTCTCACAGCAAAAATCCATATCAATTGTTACAAAAATGATACCAATCCTAAGACCAGGAGTTCCCAACCTGGGGTTTCCCGCACCCCCAAGGGTGCGAGATGGAATTTCAGGGAGTGCAACAAAGAGTGGCTTTTGTCCTTGAGTCACGAGTCATCACTTATTTTTTCTGAATAATTGGAACCTTATTTTTTTATTAAACTTTTATTGATATTACAAAAAATATATACAAACACAAGACAAATACATGACATATAACACACAAAGAAAAACACACACAAAACCTTTTGAACCCTATTCTGATATTTTCATGAGTAAATTCCTTGTTGTCCAAATGTTTCTTATTTTCTAAATCCCCAATATCTCCCCACTGTCATAATCTTCTTAGGAGTTTATCACACGGGTGGAATTTCTCCCAATTTCGAATGGAGCCAATTCGAATTCACGTAAATTTGCTAAACTAGTGAGTTTATGTGAATTCTAATTGCATTTGGAATGCGTTCAGAATGACTTCTCCTTTCCCGAAAATGACCTCCCATTGTCCGAAATTGCATGAGATATTCTTATACGCAATTATGTGAAACCCCATGATTGCGTTTGGAATGACTTCCCATTGCCCGAAATTGTGTGAGATACATTCATACACAATTACGTGAAACCCCATGATATTTTTGTGGGTAAAACAATATTTTGTGGGTGTTTTCTGAAATTAATCTTTTCGAATTCTTGTTCAGCATTACCTCTCATAAATGTGTTATTGTCTTTTTTAACTCTCTCTCTTATTCCTCTCTCTTAGTTGTCTATGTAGAAACCACAGTTCTGCCAAGATTGACACAAACAATCTTATAATCACTGTTG
Organism: Urosaurus nigricauda; assembly: GCA_034509955.1. Lineage (NCBI taxonomy): Eukaryota > Metazoa > Chordata > Lepidosauria > Squamata > Phrynosomatidae > Urosaurus > Urosaurus nigricauda. Next base: position 136,043,379 of record JAOEGL010000004.1, read on the forward strand.
AGGAATAATATAGGACTATAGTTTTTAGGCTCTAATTTGTCTCTTTCTTCTTTAGATGGGGTCAAAATTATATGAACTTCTAACCATGTGTGAGGCATGTTTCCTTCCAGCATTCCATTCATAATCTCCCATAATGATCCAGCTAATTGGTCTTAAAAGGCCTTATAATATTCTGCCGGAAAGCCATTGGGCCCTGGTGTTTCACCAGGTTTTATTTTCTTGATTGCATTGTAAACTTCTTTTAACAATATTTTCCTATTTAACACATTTTTGTTCACTATCAAGTGGCTGAATTATGTTTTCATTCAGATATGTTTCTATGTTTTCAATCTTTATATTGTCTTTCCTATAGTTTAGTATAATATTTCCACATAATTTGTTTTAATTCATCCTGTTCTGTATATATTCTTCCCTTATCTCTTAAATGTGTTATTGTTTCCGTTTCTCCCTCTTTCCTTAATTTACATGCCAATAATTTCCCATATTAATTACTAAATTCAAAGTGCAGTTGTCAGACCCATTTAATTTTTCTGCTCATTTCTGCAGTGATTAAATATGAAATCTGTCTTTGTGTACACTTAATCTCTTCTATTATCACTTTATTTATAGGATCTTTCTTTAGTTGTTTTCTTTTCTCACCTAACTCTCTTTGCATTCTATTCATTTTTGATGATTTTAACTTCCTATATTTAAATGCTTTTTTTCATGAACACCCCCCCCCCCGCATCTTCAAATGTGATATTACTTTTGCAGGGGGTGTTAACATTAATCAAACATTTTCTAGGAATGTGGGGCATAGAAAAAGTTGTGGACCAGTGCCATAGAGAGAGGATTTTTTTTTTACTTTTTTGAAATATATATTACTAAATTCTATTAGATTATCTAACCATTAATTAAATTATTCATTAGTTTATATAACCAATTTAACATACAGTGTGCCCATGCCATACGTGGGTGTGCCATACATGGCTTTCAGCTTATGCTAAAGCCGCTCTGTAATAAAAAGAATGGCATGTGGGCATGTGCACTGTGCCACACCACGTGCATGAGCCCCATTGTTTTCAATGGGGTTCAAGCATATGCATTTTTGACCATATGGAAGGGTGTGTGTGTCTGGAAATGATCCCCTCACTTAAGGGAAGGGCCCACTGTATATCTGAAACCAAAGAGTAATCCAACGAGTTACATATTTCCAGAGTTCCCTCCTCCTTTCTGTCACATTCTGGACATGTTGATGGGGATTGATGGGCATTATAGTCCAAAACATCTAGAAGACACTACGTTGAGAAAAGGTCAAAAGCACAGAGAAGATGCTTAAATGAATGAATGAATGAATGAAAAGAGTGCAGACCAGCGGAAATTTACTTTTTCCTACTTAACTTGCCTTTTCCCAGTTCTTGACAAGGGGTAGAATGATGTTTCTCACCTAAGCCATATCCAAAGTATGCCCACTGACCACCTCTTTACCACTCAGAATTGGAATTAAAATGAAATTGAATTACCACCCTAGAAATCATAGGGAAAGGAGGCCATTAAAGGAGTTTGGCATTAATAAAGAGAAACACTTTCCAAATGGCCTCCTACTGGGAGAACAACAGAAGATGAATGTTGTCTTGTGATAATTCTCAACAAAGAAGGCTATTATTCTGCTACAATTGTGATTTACCTGCTTTGTGTGATAAAGTCTCAAGAGTTTTTTTGGGAAAATCCTATCTGTATGATAAGTCTTTGCTTGTAATTATAGTTGTGCAGTAGTGAAAAGATTTTCTCAGCTCTGGTGTTTGAAGGGAGAAGTTTTAGTAATTTAATGTTATTTATTTATTTATTTATTTACTTACTTAGTGTATGTCTAGCTAAAGTAAAAAAAGGCATCTTTCATTGATTCATCTGACATAGTATTGTTGTTGCTGTATCCGTTCAAGTCATTTTATGACTTATGGCAGCCCTAAGGTTCACGAGGTTTTCTTGTGTGACCAGTCCAAGGTCACTAAGGTTTCCATGGCCAAAGAGAGATTTGAACCCTGGTCTCCCAGTGTCCTAGTTCAACACTCAAACCATTACACCACACTGGCTCTCCCAATTTATTGAGAGCCTAGAGGATGTGATGGGAGTTCATGCATAACCAATGTCACTTACTGAGATATTTAGTAAATATTATTTTGTAGAGATTAAACCAGCACTATCTGCAGGATCCTGAACCCTTCTACTATTCTTCTAACATACTTTACTATTGAAAGATTTAGCCTGAGTTGCCAGATCATGGATATGGCTAGAACTTTAGCATCTCCTTGTTGATGAATGCTGTATTCCTCTCTTCAGATACATTTTATTAATGCCATTAATTTATATAACATGTGCCACCATCTTGGGTGATGGTTTTCATCCCCTCCCAGTCAGGCCTGCTTTTAATGAAATTTCTCTTTCCTCTCCTCCCCAAAGTCCATGTCTTATGTATGTAAAACCAAACCATCATATCATATTAGACTGAAACTACTCTGTGAAGTTGAAAGATCAGAGCCAGCCCAAGAGATTTTACTTCTCATGCAGTTGTCAAGGTGTATAGTACACAGCGGAAGAAATCAGTGGAAGAAGATAAGAGACAACCAACTGTACGAAATGAATTTTAAAAAAGGATAGATTATACTAAAAGACTCATAAAAAGCTCTTCCACAGTAACACAAAGTAGCTAGAACTCTCACAGCAAATACTGATGGTTGGTGCCACCTGAACTGTCACACAAAATCTGCAAAAGATAGCAGAGATCAGGTTCAGGGGGGATGCAAGACCTGTATGGCATGGAAGGCAATTGGCCAAACATTGCTCAGATCTCATAGCACTGTACGCCATTGGACATTTTCAGATCACTTCAGTTTCTTTGCTACCTATTGGTTCTGGAGTTCTGGATGACCATACCTACTCTTTTAAAGAAACAGTGTTCCAAAATCTTACTGTACAGTGGGGCCTCCTTATCCATGGACTTGCCATCTGCAGATTTAAGCATCTGAGGATGGCAAGCCCCTGTTGTCCCCAATAACGGCATGTGGATTAGAATACAGATTAGAGAAGAAATGAACTGGATTTTTATAGTTTTATACCCAGGTGCAGATGACAATGAAGCCCCTGCTTTTCATAGTTTTTCGTGGGTCTTTTGGGCTACGTGGCCATGTTGTAGAAGAGTTTATTCCTGACATTTCACCAGCATCTGTGGCTGGCATCTTCAGAGAATGCTGGCCCGAAAAAGAGTTGGGTATATATATCCTGGGAAGGGAGGAATGATTTGCATGTTAATCTATGTATTGTTCTGTTGCTAATGGCAGGCCTCAGGGTGGGAGGATATGCAAAAAGGATTAGTGTCTGCTTGATTATTGCTCATTGTCTTCTGGGAAACCCCTGACTTTGGGCGGTTTCTCATTTACATTTGCTGAGTTCTCTGCTTTTCGTTTCTCTGGTCCCTCCTGCTAGCCATACAGGTGGGATCTGATTGTCTGGTTTTCCCACCATTTCTCAGAGACCACAAAATCTTTATAGATTATGAGAAGGGAAAAGCTTCTGAAGTCACAGAAAATGGTGCCTGCCTTGCTTTGCCTTAGCATGATCAGCAAATGGCACTCCCTGGTAAGTCAGAGAATGCTCTTCCCAACATAAGGCATATATTTTTTAAAAGAACATTGTACAGGATAATTCTATAATATATGATTTTAATTTTAAAGGAAAGCAATACTCTTGTCCCATTTGAATTTAAGAGGCATACTGTACATGAGACTAATTTTTGTTTAACCATGTCCAGTTGTATGCATTTTGAAATGCAGCAAAAGGATTCACAAGTACAATTTATGTGTCTTACCAGACATTATAATCTTCTCCAGGTATTCAAGTCCCACATGATTAACACTTTTAAAAAAAGCAACTATGAAATAACAGCCCATGGGTGCCAACCTTTTCAAAAATTGACTTTCCAGCTTGTTTTGTTTTAGTATTGTTTTATTATTGTTTTACTGAGGTGGACCCATCTTCCTCACTTAATTGAATCATCTGTTTTATCTGAAACATGTAGATTTTGATTAGCATTTAATTGCTGAAGGGAGGGGCAAAAGACTTCTTCCTGGCACCGCTCCTCTATATCCATACTAAATAGTCCACTGCGCTTTACATATTTCCTGGGGAACAGGTGAAGCAGGGAGGCTCGTATATAATCTGTGGTCTCACAGGACCCTGAAGCATATAAGGTTGGGGTGGGAATCATGCAGGCTTCCAGATCTTATTGTATTGGAATTCCCAGCATGGTTTAAGCTTGACTATGCTGGTGGAGACTCTTGGGAACTGTGCCCCAACAATATTTGGAGAGATTAATGATATCCACCTCTGATGTATAGGGTAGGGAGGGGAAAAGGTTGTCCCTTCTACTTTTCACGGCACCCTCACATTTAGAAAGAGAGGGCAGTTTATCACCTTGTTCTCCATCTGTACCCGACAATAGGAGCTTAGAAAGACAGTGGACAGATTTTCTGTCTTTTTGTTCCTCTGTTTCTTTTAGTAATGACAGCCATTTTCAAGTGCATATGTGAACTTTTCACACATCATCCATAGAAACTGATTTGATAGATCGATCCATAGCTAGGATGTCCTATGGCTTATGGCCCACTCCATTTAAGCCTGTCTACCAGAACAGAAGCACCTTCTTTGAACTGTGGAATCAACCAAATTTGCCAGTATCACTTATTAGAGGGTGTTACATTGCACTCTTATGGCTTGATAATACTAAGAAAAATTAGGGTGTAGCTATAAGGAGGGGAAAAATGAAGGCAGTGCCCCACCAGTAAGAAGCTTGCCTCCACCATGATTGTTTTCCTTCAGTCTCCAAATTTCTAGCAACATAGTAATTCAAAATTTCCAATGAACATTTAAAAATACAGCTTAGGCATCCAAAGAGAAGGGGCAGGTAAAGTTACAAAGGGCATTAAAATATAGCAAGTTTAAGAGTTCTTAGCAAGAATGTTTTTTACTACCCCATTCTCAGCAATGCTAGAAACATAGGGACGAAGGAAATTATTGGGAAGGGGGCAGAAGTTTTATTTGGGGAGGCAATGCCTTCATTTTGCATCTCCAGAAGCAAACGAAAGATCATGGACACATGAATAATATATTTAGTGGAGGTTGGTACAGAGTAAAAAGAAATTGTATACAGTTTTGTAAGTAATGGTTAGAGGAATTTTTTTGACTGATCTTGAAAAACTGTAACATGTGAAAAGTCACCATAGGATGAAAGGTAAATTGCAATAGATTAGGCACAGAGAATTGTATCAAGCTGTTGATATTTGCCTTTCAGGTAGATACAGTACATCTGCAGGTTTGAAGGTGTAGGCTGCAGTAAGATGCATTATGTTTTGTTATATCATATAGGGTGGGGGTACATTTAAACCAATTAATATGTTGTTGCTGTGTGCCTTCAAGTCATTTCCAAATTAGGGTGATCCTAAGATAAACCTATCATGGGGCTTTCTTGGCAAAATTTGTTTAGAGGGAGTTTGCCTTTTCCTTTCTCCGAGGGTGAGACAGTGTGATTTGCCTAAGGCCACTCAACGCATTTCTATGGCTGAGCGACAATTGGAATTCTGCTCTCCAGAGTTGTAGTCCAATGCTGAAACCCCTTCCCCCAACCCCCTATGAAACTATGCTTTGCAAGAGCTCAACCAGAAACCTTTCTTGCAGAAGTCCTGTCATATCAGATGTACATATTCAGTTCTTCTAGCAAGAGGATTTAATATTGAGCAGGGCTCATTGAAATTTAATACCTTCAATATTTCCAAATAAACCACAGTCTGGGCTATGGCACACAGTGCTGCCTATAACCATCAAAAACACCAAAGGAACAGGTTAAATCACCAAAGCCAATTTAATTAAATTTAACAAGCTTCAATAAATATGAAGCACTGTTGCCAGCTAAGCTACTGCATTATTCACTTTTACATGTGCAAGGCCCTTCCATTAATATTTGACTACAATGAAATTAAATTAAAAATTTTCTACTTCAGTACCGCTCACTGCTGCCTTCCTGAAAGGATCCAAAGGTTCACAGACAATACAGAAGATAAGTGGCACTCTGTATAGAAGCATGTCAGCAACAGAAACAGCACTAACAGGGGCATTGTTACTAGTTCACTGTTCTTTCACTACCATCATGTCTTCCTACCTTGGAGCATTTCACAGTCTCATTCGTTTGATTTGAGATGAAGTGTGCTCAAGGCTCAAGGCCTATTCCACTCTCCACCTTAAACCAGTGCATAAAAGCCCATGTAAAATAACTTCAAGGAATGTGTGATTACTTAGGTTTAGGACTCCTCCATAAAAATCTTGCACATGATCTCCCTGTCCTCTCCTCAGCTACTTATTAGGGGCTTCAAAGTATATCACTTATGACTTGAAAGCACATCTGCTCAGCCATCAGTGCTGGTGAGAGGGGAGAGTACTGCCAAAATCTATCAAGAAGATTCTGAAGTCATGTATAGGTGCAGATTCCTATGTGTCATTGCACAAATCAAGAACATTTTACATATAAGTGACCTACCCTTACTGTAGATGCCATTTTCTGGCAGCGCATCAATAAGCTCCAGTTTCCTGTATCATTTCCACATATGTTATTGGAGTTCTGCTTTCCCAGATGACTCCTGGTTTCAGCACCTCTGAAAGCACAACTCTAATCCAGCTAGTTCACTCTCTACTTGGCCCAGTGTCAAGTATTTAAAATAACTTCCAATGAACATTTAAAAATACAGGTTATTACATTTAAAAAAAACATTGATTTTTTTTAGAAAAAATACCATTTAGCTTACACAAATGCTCAGTACGTTTGGTAATTCTTTCATTTCTTTTTGAAAATACATTTTTATTTACGTTTAGAAGGGATCTGAGTTACATACAATAATGCTCTGGTATAACAAAAGCAGGAAAATAAAAACACAAAAGGAGGAAAAATAACTATTTGGTTGTACATTTCTGTAAAGGCTGACCAAATATCCAAATGCAGTATGCCCTTCCCTTATGCGGGGGATCCATTCTGGCCCCCCCATGTGTAAGGGAAAAACCATGTATGGTGGAGCCCCATTGAAAACAATGGAGCAAAGCATGTTGCATGTGCCATAGATGTGTGTGCCATTGACTCTTCCAGCATGCGGCTTTCAGCATAAGCTGAAAGCCCCGTATGGTGCACCTGCATATGGTGCAGGCGCACTGTATAAGTCCATTTATAAATTTTGTCTATACACAGTTCCTTCAAATGTTGCAAGCGTTATTAGATCTTCTGTCCATTGTCTCATGGGAGGATAAAAACATATCTTTCCGGTAATGAATTATCAATCTTCTGGCAGTCAAAAGGGTGTGAAAAATCCACTTCTGTTGGCTATTTGTTAATTACCAAGAAACAGGTAAATATTTCAAAAGAACATGCACATTTCTGACTATCAAGGAACTTTTGAAAACCAAATTTATTTGCGTGATTACTTGCTCCCAAATGTATGTGTCAAGGAGGTATTAGCAGTGTTACATCTTCAACAGTTTGCAGATTTAGAAAGTCCTTTCTGGAATAGATACTGTGGTGACCAATATAACCAAAAGAGCAATTTTGGGGTGGTGGTGGGGAGACATGGTACATATTTGTATTTGTATTTTTACTTATGCAAGCCGCTTTGATTGTTCTCACAAAAAGAGGGGTATAAATAAAAGTATTATTATTATTATTATTTATATGACATAGTTGGAAATCTGTAATCATACTACTTAAAGATGTGAAAACCAATGACCACTGAATATTCCAGGTTGTTCAGACTGAGAAACAGCAAACTAAGAGCTTTTAGTTGCTTGTTTAGTAATTCCTATTTTTATCAATATATGTGTTCTTATACTCATATCCTAAGCCTTTCACAATGCTATTACCCTGAAACTTTACATGCTTCCCATTCAATAGTATATGAAGTCACAGAGCTTTCATTCATTTAAAAATATTCCAGTAGATCTGCTGACATTTGAGCTCTAAACAATTCACCACTAAGAAGTCACACATTAAATTGCCATAGACTAAAGGGTTTGGGAGCATTAGAAAAGTGCAATTCCAGACAAACCAGAGTATGGTCTGATATTATCAAGTTTTGCATGTGTTTATATTTTATTCTAACCTAAAGTGCAGAAATTAAGAATCTGATACAAAACAATTAATAGTAATTCTTTTGTTTCTAATGATTTCAACTTAAAAGAAAAAGCCCCCTCCCCTGGTCCCTGTACAACAAGTGCAGTAAAGAGTGTTTAGGAAAGCTGACACACATCTTTTCAATATTTTATTTTCAGATCATATTGCTATTTCAGTCATGGTTCTTGTTTTACTGCACAGTGGAAGAAATGTAGTAGGGTAGTATTCCCAGATTGTTCACAGTTAAAGTGGTTTTTAGAAAAAGCACGAACAGAACAAAAAGAAAACAAAACACACACATCCTATTCAGAGGAAAAAGCACTGGATTGGGACTTGGAGGATCCAAATTCTTTTCCAGCACACAGCCACGAAACTCCCTGGGTGACAATGGGCCAGCCCTCCCCCTCTCTCAACATGACCTACCTTACAGATTTGTTGTAAGGATAAAATTGGGAGACATTTTTATGCTTCCTTGAGTTTATTGGGTGAAAACAAGAATGTAAATGTAACTAAGGCTATATCTGCACTGCAGAAATACTCCATCTTGACACCATTTTAACAGCCATGGCTCAGAGCTATGGAATTCTGGTAACTGTAGTTTTGTGAGACATTTTGCCTTCTCTACCAGAGAGATCTGGTGCCACAACAAACTCCAGTTCCCAGAATTCCATAGCATTGAACCATGACCTTTAAAGTGTCAAAATGGATTATTTCTGCAGTGTGGATGCAGCTTAATAAACAATAAACAACTTTCATCCTAAACACTCTATTGACTGGTCTCGTGCATGCGTCCACATTTAAAGTAATGGGGAGGGGTTGATACTTAGGGGCTGTGCATACAGCCCCAAAGGGGTGGCCTCCAGCTGCTCCTATTACAGCCAGATTGGGGCTGGGGCAACCACATGCTGCAACCCCAATCTGGCCTTTGCAGGGCCCAAAAAGGAGCTGCCAAAAAATTGCTCTTTTTTGTGCCCTGCAAAGCGTGCGATAGCCGTGATAGCTGCATTGCTGTGGCTTGGCAGAGAGCCTTCGGTGCTCCATCATATGTATGCAGCACTGGAGGAGTGCCATGATGCTGTGTGCTCTGCGGTATGGTGCATGGTGTCATGCTGCCCTGGGGCGGAACTGGGCCATGTGTTATGCAGACACTTCACCCACAAGCCAGCCCAAACTGCTGGTCTGCACAGCCCCTACGTCTGCTTTGAAAATTTCTTGTAAAGAATTAAAAATAAAAACTTCCTTGGTGGAATTTCACAGCAGAAACATGTGTGATGGAAACCTTGATTCTACAAGCCTACATGTTTGCAAAACATGGTATATGGTGATGAAGCAGCATGATTCTGTGTATGATGCTTGATCTAGGTCTGTGTTGTCAAGTTGGCCCTCCATATCTGTAGATTCTTCATCCATGGATTCAACCATCCACGGCTTGAAAATATTAAACACACACACACACACACAAACATTCCAAAAAGCAAACCTTGATTTTTCATTGTAAATAAAGTACAACATTTGATCATGCCATTGTATTTAATTGGACTTGAGCATCCATAGATTTTGGTATCCAGAGTGGGTCCCTGAACCAAACACCAGCTGACACCACTGTACATACAGGCTTGCTATAGATGATTACAGAAACAGATGCCATTTAATTTAGTACTTGCATACTATGATCATACTTTTTAAAAAAAATCCTCAAATTTATATCATATTCAAAGTATCTAGCAATCTGTATACAGTAGATAAAAAATAACATTACTGTTACAACCCTTTCAATTCACAAATGAAAAAGACATCCTGTGAGGTATAATTCTATAATGAATGCTATAATGAAATATAGTGAAAACATGAAAAAGTAGGCTAAAATTAACCTGTCACAACTAGGTAAAGTAGAGGCAATTAAGGTCTCAAACCTACCAAAATTATCCTTTTCAAAATAGGATTCTCACACGCAGTTTCTTACACACATGCATCCTCACATGTGCACATTCACACACATTCCCTTGATGTTCAAAATATAAATTGTTGCTTTCCCATCAATATTTCCCAGGCTTATAGTCTCTAGAGACTAAACAAATCCACATTCCAAACTAGGCAGCTGCAGTGATGTATCTCCAACCACAGTGTCATAACCAGAAAGGACAGGAAGTAGAGCTTGCATTCCAGCTTCTCACACAGCGGTGTGATGGGAAATTATTTTTGTATGGTTTCCAAATGAGTTTAGATTAGGAGCACCCCTTCCCCTCAAAGCATTAAAAGAAAAGCAGAAGTGCCTGAACGTTCAGGTTTGCCTAGCTTTGAACCCAAAACTTTTGGTACCTCACATGCAGGTATACTGCACGTAAAATAAGAAAACAAAACAAAACAGTATTCTTATCAATGAAGAAACTAATAGGAATATTTTGCTTAACCAGAGAAAATCAGCCCTATTATGCTTGTTTGTTTTCTATGCATAAATTAGTTCCCCCGCCCCCATTTCCATCCAGATCGCTCAACTCAGAACCTTAAAATGTTGTCTCTTCAGAAATACTATAGGGAATGCTTTTAGGGGAAAAATTAACTTCTCTTTTCCTTTGGGAATATCAACATTTAATTCTGGATTACCTCAAAATACAGCATAGTAAATAGTTTTGGCAGGCAAGCTGCAATAAATATGTTTGTGATGTTGACTGTTCCTTAAAGAACAGAGAACCAGAGAATTGGAGGGCTGTGCTTTATGGGTGGGATGCAGGACAGGACAAAGCAGGGCAGGAAAGGAAAAGAAAAGAAAGGAAAGGAAAGGAAAGGAAAGGAGAGGAAAGGAGAGGAAAGGAAAGGAAGATTCATTAAATTCATCTTGGTTCCTAAGGTGGAAATGAGTCTTTATTTTATTTTATGTTATTTTATTGGTAACCTTCCAGATAAAGCAACTGATTGAGATTGTCAAAGAGGGTGGCTGTAGTTTGGATCAGTGTTGTCCCTGGGGTTGGTGTCACCCGGTGTGTGTGGGGGCAGTGGGGTGTGTGAGGACTGCTGCATCCTCCAAAGGGTGATGCCGATTTGGGTTCTGGTGTGGCTGCATCTGCAAAGGGATTGCTCCCATAGCAATTTCTGCTCCTTGAGTGGGAATTGCTATGAACTCCAAAGGGCCATTTAGACTTTAGTGCAGTTGCAGCTGTCTGGAGCCCAACACTGGTCCCCCCAGCAGCCACTGCCCCTTGAGGGGACAACGATGCAGCCTCCAGAGGGCCATTTGGAGTCTGGCATGGCTGCAGGGTAAGAGAAGAAGGGGTGTGACACCCTTTCTTGCATGGCCAGCAACCTCGCCAGCCCCATTGAGGGTACTGACCCACCAGATGTACTTTCCGCTCAGTGGTGTCAGCCAGTGCGGTTGGCACCTCCCTGATCATGCCACTGTCTTGGATGAAGATGAAAATAAAACAGTTAGGCATACCTTCCATTATGTACTGCAGTCCCGAAGTAGTTTTCTTACTTCCAGTTCTTATTTCCTTATTTGCACAAAACTGAAATACAGCTCACTCTTTCAGGTGAGTGAAGATGTGAAGTTTTTATGTCCCTAAAGTTGCTATTATTGCACAGTGCCAAGATTAGGAATCATTTCTCTGCAAGATAAGAATAATTCAAAACACGTTAGTCATGGGAGGGGGGGGGTCTAATTCCTGGGGAAAAAATAAATGAAATCAAACACATATAAATATGTTTTGTGATTTTGGATAGGCACTCTTAATTTTAAATTTTATTTTTTATCCACATGAACATGTTGAAAAATGCCCCAAAGAAGCTAGAAGTAAATAAATTATCATGGTGTTCATAGGTATAGGATGTAATTTTAGCTGAAAGGTTCACTGAGCAGAGAAGAACACAAAACCAAAGAGTGAGATACATTCTTGAGTGTGGTTAAAGTTTAACTATGCTAACAAACATTGGCTTCAAAGTGATTGCCAGTCATGAAATGGTAAGCTAAGGATGGATGCCTTGAGAGACTTATGAAAGCATCCCTTCATTCAGACCACAGGGCATCGGAAATTGTGATTCCTACCTGCAATTTTGTTGCATTGAAGAGTTTCCTATTGTAGGAGAAAGATGACTGGACTGTGTGGTTTTCCTGTCTAGTTAACTAACAGAGCATCTTTAAACTATACAGGAAACATTGTTTATAGAGTACCATAAATCCACACAAGCAAGATCTTGGTATCTTGGCATGTCTCCATGGGCCACTAAAACTGGTTTGCCCCTGTCCTCACATTGCCCTGTCTTCTCAATGCGGGTCCAAAGGCCTAATTCAACTGCCTACTGTCTTCATGACAGAATTGGGGCCTGTGTTAATTTGAAATAAACCCCCTACCTTTTGCTCTGGATTTCTCGTCAATATCCAGAAAAATCCAGAGCAATCTGGAGCAACACTGGGCAGCTGTTTACACAACATCCTACTGTGCCATTCTCCACTGCTGGCATGAGTCGCTTTCACTGAGGTTACAACAAGATGTCTTGGGCCCCTTGTTTTTGGTCTCAGTGGGAGTGAATTGTACCACCACTGGCAGTTGTGGGTAGTACTATAGGATGATTATGTACATCCATTTCAATCTGATTTCAGGCCTGGCTATGGAACAGAGACAGCCTTACTGCTTTATCACACTAGGGGGCAAACAGAATTTAAATAAGAGTTAAACGAGAGTTAAACAGGAAATGCCCTATGTTTATCACAGGACATTTCCTGTTTAACTCTTGTCTAAATCTCATTTAAATCCTGGTTGCCCCCTAGTGTGATAAAGCAGTTGCTCACCTTGGTGGATGACCTGCGCAGGGAACTGGACAGGGGGAGTGTGTCCCTGTTGGTTTTGCTGGACCTCTCAGCGGCTTTAGATACCATCGACCTTGGTATCCTTTTGAACCACCTCTCTGGGATGGGACTTGGGGGCATTGATTTACAGTGGCTCCATTCCTTCCTGGAGGGGCAAACACAGAAGGTGATGCTGGGGGACTCCTACTCAACCCCCTGGTTATTGGCCTGTGGGGTCCCTCAGAGTTCTGTGTTGTCACCAATGCTGTTGGAAGAGGTCATTTGGAGAGTTGGGGTGCAGTGTCATCAATATGCCGATGACACTCAACTCTACCACTCCTTTCCACCTCAATCCAAGGAGGCTGTCCTGGTCCTAAACCAGTGTGTGTCATCAGTAATGGACTGGATTACAGAAAACAAGAGAGTTGAAACTTAATCCAGATAAGACAGAGGTGCTCTTGGTCAGTTGGAAGGCAGATCAGGGAATAGGAATCAGCCTGTGTTAGATGGGGTCACACTCCCCCTGAAGATGCAGGCTAGCAGTTTAGGAGTACTCTTGGACTCAACTTTGAACCTGGAGGCCCAGGTATCATGCGGTGACTAGGAGTGCTTTTGCACATTTAAACTTGTGTGCCAACTGCGCCTGTTCCTTGAGACACTGGATTTGGCCTCAGTGGTACATGCCTTGGTTACATCACATTTGGACTACTATAATGCACTGTACATGGGGCTGCCTTTGAAGAGTGTTCAGAAGCTTCAGCTGGTCCAAAGAACTCCAGCGAGGCAGTTAACAGGTGCAGGTTATAGAGATCACACAACACCCCTATTGAAACAAATCCACTGGTTGCCAGTCTGTTTCTGGGCACAATTCAAAGGGCTGGTGATCAGCTATAAAGCCCTATATGGCTCAGGTCCAGGCTATTTGGCAGACTGTATCTTCCTGTATGAGCTGGCCTGGGCTCTGAGATCCTCGGGGAGTCCCCTCTCTCCATCCCACCACCATCACAAGCACAGTTGGTGGGGACATGAGAGAAGGCCTTTTCCATGGCTGCCCCTAGACTCTGGAATTCCCTGCCCAGGGAGGCCAGAATGGTTCCTTCCTTGTTATCATTCTGCTGGCAGGCTTAGATCTACTTTTTTAGACAGAGTTTTAAAACAGAAAGTTTTTAAGGCTCGTGATGGGGTGTTCATGGAATCATAGAACCCTAGAGTTGGAAAAGACCATAAGGGCCATCCAGTCCAACCCCCCTGCCATTCAGGAACTCTCCATCAAGGCATTCCCGACAGATGGCCATCCAGCCTCTGTTTAAACTCTTCCAAGGAGGCAGACTCCAACACACTCTGAGGGAGTGTGTTCCACTGTTGAACAGCCCTAACTGTCAGGAAGTTCTTCCTAATGTTGAGGTGGAATCTCTTTTCCTCTAGCTTGCATCCATTGCTCCGGCTTCTGTTCTCTGGAGCAGCAGAAAACAAGCTTCCTCCCTCTTCAATGGGCTATCATTTCACCTTTTAACCTTCTCTTCTGCAGGCTAAACATCCCCAGCTCCCTTAGGCATTCCTCACAGGGCATAGTTTGCAGACCTTTCACCATTTTAGTCACCCTCCTTTGGACATGCTCCAGTTTCTCAACATCCTTTGTGAATTGTGGTACCCAAAATTGGACACAGTATTTCAGGTGGGGCCTGACCAAAGCAGAATAGAGGGGTACTATTACTTCCCTTGATCTAGACACTATACTTCTGTTGATGCAGCCTAAAATTGCATTGGTCGTTTTAGCGGCCGCATCACACTGTTGACTCATGTTCAACTTGTGGTCTACTAGGACTCCTAGATCCCTTTCACATGTAGTCTTGTTCAGCCAGGAGTCTCCAATCCTATATCTGTGCATTTCATTTTTCTGCCTTAAGAGCTGTACCTTACATTTCTCCGTATTGAATTTCATTTTGTTAGCTCTGGCCCAGTTTTCTAGTCAAGTCATTTTGAATTTTGATCCTGTCCTCTGGGGTATTAGCTACTCCTCCTAATTTGGTGTCATCTCAAAATTTGACAACTATGCCCCCAATACTGTCATCCAAGTCATTAATAAAGATGTGTCGTTATATTGTTTTAATGTATTTTAGTCATTTTAATCTTTTAAAGTGCTTGATTTTAGCATGGAATTTGTTTTAATTATTGTAGTAATTTAATTCTATTTTAATATACCATTTTGGCATGTTTCCAACTGTATGGTGTTTTTTTTAATCTTGTAAGCCACCCTGAGTTCGAGCCCTGGGAGAAGGGTGGGATAATAATAATAATAATAATAATAATAATAATAAATAATCAACTCCATCTAGTCTTGGAGGGACTGAGGCAGGCCCAATGCCATCCAGGCCTTGATTGAAGATGAACCCTTCTCCCACAAACTCCCATCCAGTCTAGGAACTGAAAGAAAAGGCAGGCCCAATGCCATCCAGGCCTTGCTTGAAAAAGGTGAGCCCCCCCCCCTGGAACTCCGTCCAGGCTGGGGGGGACTGAAAAGGCAGGCGCAATGCCATCATGCCTGGCCTCAATTAAGTATAGCCCCCCTCCCTCCAATCCATCTGTCTTGGTCCAGGCCTCAGAGGGAGAGAAGAACTGCTCGACCTGAGGCCCTTCCACCATTCCCCACCACCATTCCCTTCTCCTTTTGTGTCGCGTCTTTTTAGATTGTAAGCCTGAGAGCAGGGAACCGTCTAATTCAAATGATTGTATGTACAGTGCTGTGTAAATTTACAGTGCTATATAAATAAAACTATAATAATAATAATAATAATAATAATAATAATAATAATAAGTAAATAACCACCCAGCATTGCTCCAGAATATTTGGGTAAGAGGGAAATCAGGGTAGCTTCAGGGACAGAATACTCCGGGGCTGCTCTTGTAGACCTGGCCTTGTGCTTCAGTACATTGGAACTACTGTGATTCCTTGTTTGTGTTTAATATTGAAGATCTCTTAGTCAGAGTTTATGTCTCTGTTTTAAACTCAATGACATACGTTCCACCAGTTTTACCATGGGGGGGGGGTGCGAGTAGGAAATTTGATTCAGTCTTCAAACATATGCTTGGACTGCCCACAGGTTTTACAGTTTTGGAGGCGTGTTTTTCATGTTTAATCTCTGGCATGAGAGCAGCACAGAGAATATTATAGCCAGATCTTTCCTGTTAGCCCTTTATGCAGGGAGTAACAAAAATTTCCTTCAAAAAAAATTTGATCATCATGATGCTAGACATGGTGAGACTGGAAGTGTCAAAGTATTTGAAAACCATGGAATAATGAATTGCTGGCGACAAGCTGAACAGGTTTGGACTAGTTTTGGGAAGGACACTTTTTATAGCAGGAGTGGGCAACTTAAAGGAGCCGCAGGTCATTTTTTTCTTCTTGCACTCCCACTCCTGAGCCGGTTGCAGCAGCAAACCTGACACAACCAGAAATTACATCACGTCACAATATTTTTTGCATTTTCAAAAGGTTTTGGGGTATATGGAGCTTGGATTTGTCATTGTTCTGAAGCAGTTTTGTCCCATTTGAGTAGTTTTGGGGCAGAAAAGACTCACATTAAAAGAATAAATAAATGGAGTTGGTATGTAGGTTTTCGAGGGCTTCAGGGCCTGCACTTTGGGGTATGGAGGGCCTCATGTGGCCTCTGGGCTGTTCTTTGCTTCCCACTGTTTTAAAGTGATGTGACTACATATCATGTGTGACAGGTGGGCTCTCTCATGAGATCCCGCACCATTTCTTCTGCATTTTTACTTCTGCACCATTTTCACAAGCAGTTGTTCTTTATTTTTACTTGCTGTGTTTCTTAAAGGAAAAGAAAATACTAAGGTTTTGAACACCTAAAGCAGTTTGCGTATTGGTTCAGGAACTGTGTACAAAACAGATAGATTTACTGTAACATGTAAAATTTGTGGGAAAAAGATGAAAATTCAAAATTTAATACTGTAAAAAGAAAAGAACTACTCAAGAAGAGATTCATCAAAAACAGTACACATTTATTTATTTGTAAAAAAATATTCTTTGTTTTGAGGTCCATTGCATAGGAATAGTAGAGCAAGGTAGTGCCTGTCAAAATGACCCCCTGTTAAGAATTGTCACAACAGAGAAATTATTTATGGCACTTAAAAGCTTAATAGTTGTTTTTCCCTGCTATTGGTGGAAATCTGATATAGGTTATGGGACTCCTCTAGGAACTCACACCAGCACTAGGGATCAACAGGGAGACATTTTAAGGTCCATACAGTTTCCCCAGTCAAGAAGAAGACAGTCAACGCAGAGACATACTGCAAAGAGAGAAGAAACAATTTTTGCATGCCCAGACATATTCAGAAATGGCTACTTGCTGTTTCTGTAGGACCCCTGTGTTTTTCTTTATCCCTTACACAAACCAAAGAAATGTTAAGTGAAACTATAGTAACAATCTCACAATGGAAGGTAATTCCAATGCCAAATGTCCTGAGAAGTCAATTACATTAAATATATTATTGTCTATGTCCCAACAATGTGTATACAAAAAGCAATTTTGAGGGTTATACAAAGACCATAGCCAGAAGCGAAACTTGCTTTAAATCCCTCCAAGACTGTGACCATTCCAAGGAAGCAATGAAAACCATTTAATGGGAAAGAAAAACTGAGCTTCCTGTGTTGCATACAATTAGTGATCCCCTAAATAATTATTGTTTAGAGTAGGAGTCTCTACTGTTACTTAAGTCTAGTCAGGTATTAAAGTGCACCAACTTTAATTCCCACATTAGCACGCGATGAACATGCACAGCTTCTCCTGGACCTTTTAAAGAATGGTCCACAGCAGCAATGGATTGGAGGTAACATTGTGCAATAGGTACTGGAAAAGATGCTATGCTCTTGCTACAATTGCATTTTAAAATTTGCATGTGATAAAATCCTAATTCTTTGTCAGTACACCTGAAGAGTATTTAACTCATTAGCTGTCATGGGTCACACTGATTTTATTTCTGGATGTCCTTGTTTGTTGTTATGAGCAAAACCATTCCTAATTTGTTTTTGAATATCAATGCTATTTAGTCTCTGTAAATGCAGTATGTTGCATGTCCTAATTTCATTCAGACAACCCCTGTATCTTCACAAATCACTCAATGCATGTGAAGTAGAAAGAAAAATCAATCTGTTTTTGAATCTTTATAACAACAACAACAAAAAAGAATGTATAACTTTCTGCAGCAGCACTGTAATCCAGACTCTATTCAGCCAGCCTTCGGCAGATCAATTTTCCATGGTTTTCAAGTACTTTGACACTCCTAATCTTGCTGTGACTGGCATCTTCCTTATCAAATCTTTCAGAAGGAAGGTTTGTTGCACCCTGCTAACAGGAAGATCTGGCCACAATATTCTCTTTGCTGCTCTCTTGCCAAAGATTAAACATGAAAAACATGTCTTCAAAACTGTGAAACCTGTGGGCAGTCCAACCATATGTTGGATGACTGAATCAAACTCCCCCTGCCCCTGACAACATTGGTGGAGCTGTTGGAACATATGTCAATGAGTTTAAAACAGAGAAGCAAATCAAATATTAAACACAAACAAGATTCACAGTAGTTCCAATGCACTGGAGAATAACATATACATTCTGTGTCAACAATAGGTCCTGGATAGTTTAAAGTTTGCCAGTTAATGTGAATAGCCCTGGTTCTGTTAAAAAGAGAAAAGTACTTCTGCAGATGGTAAAACTGTGCACCATAGTGTTTTGGTTCACCACAATAAATTCACAGGGATGCTGCAGGATATTATAATTTGCTGTTCCACTTTTTCACCCGTTTTTAAAATGTCCTGATTTCTCTCTCTCAGTTTCAAGCTTTTTTTTTAAAGCAAGGAACATAGTTATGGGGCAAAGTGTCTACTCTACAGTGCCACCAGTTCCTGAGGAGAAAGTCAAAGTTCAGCTCTGCTGGGTGGAGAAAGTGCAGCAGTGAAGATGAGGACTAGGGCAGCGATGTGAGCCTTAGTAATAGCAGGTTGCAGGGTGCTTCCATCTTGCCTCTGACACACAGGAGGAATAGAAGGTCCTTCTATTATAGATAATAATAATAATAATAATAATAATAATAATAAGTTTTATTTCTAGCCTGCCCCTCTGACCGAGCAATCAGGGCGGGGTACAAAGGAGAATAACAATTAACAAAGCAAAAATAGAAAGCAGATATAGCAACAACAAAAATACATAGTCGTTATAACAAAAAATAAAATTAACAAAGCAAAATACATAGCAATTAACATATCAAAACAAGTAAAAAGAAAATCTCCATTCTCAACCCCCTAAATCCTAAATCAATGTTATCCTAAATCAATGTGAACTATACATAATCTAAAAAGAAAAGAAAAGAAAAGAAAAGACTGTGTGTGTGTGGGGAGACAAGACTTCTCCTTAAGTCCAGGAGCCAAGGCATGGGAGTAGCCCAGGTGGAGGTAGGGCAAACAAACACTCTCTCAGCCAAGTCCTCTTCATTGGCAGATGTTGGGGAGGAGGGAAAAAGGCCCATTTCTCCTCCTCAAGTCCAGGACCAAGGCATGGGAGTAACCCAGGTGGAGGTAGGGCAAACAAACACTCTCTCAGCCAAGTCCTCTTCATTGGCAGATGTTGGAGAGGAGGAAAGGAGGGCCACTCCTCCTCCTTAAGTCCAGGAGCCAAGGCATGGGAGTAACCCAGGTGGAGGTAGGGCAAACAAACACTCTCTCAGCCAAGTCTTCTTCACTGGCAGATGTTGGAGACCGTAGTACACGTGCTGGTAACCTCATGTCTGGATTTCGGTAATGCACTCTACGTGGGGCTACTCTTATGCTTGGTCTGGAAACTTCAACTAGTACAGAATATGGCAGCCAGACTGGTCTCGGGTACATCTAGAAGAGACCACATTTCATCAATTTTAAGATCTCTTAACTGTTTCTGGTCCCAGTACAAGGCGTTGGTTATTACCTTTAAACCCCTAAATGGCTTGCGTCCAAAACATCTCCGGAACTGCCTCCTTCCGTAAAACCCACCCCACACACTTAGGTCATCTGGGAGAAATCTGCTACAACCAATAAAAACCAGGCTACCCACAACTGCCCAGAGGACTTTTTTGGCTATCACTCCCAGACTATGGAATGGCTTGCCAGATGAGATCTGTCATATAATACCTTAGAGAGCTTTTAAAAAGCTGTTAAGATGGATCTCTTCTGGCAGGCCTTTACTGCATAAATGTCTGGCCACCAAAGAGAGAAAGTAATGGACTGATCCCATTGCTGTTTGCCTGACCATTGTTGTTTGTTTTGTTTTTATTTATTGTTTAAATTGTTATTGATTTTTTAAACATGTTTTAATTGTAAAGTGTTTAATTCTATTTTAAGGGAGGGAGGGTTGGGGACATGATATGTAATTTTTTTAATACTGTAAGCCGCCCCGATTGCCTGAGTGAAGATGGGGCGGGATATAAATAAATTTTATTATTTATTATTTTTATTACTATGAACCCTGGTGGGTCAGTGGTTAAATGCTGATACTCAGCCACTCACTCGCAACCTCAAGGTTGTGAGTTCAATACCAGCCAGGGGCACTAGGGTTGACTCAGCCTGGCATCCTTCAGAGGTTGCTAAAATGAGTACCCAACTTGTTGGGGCAATTAGTTTACACACTGTAAACTGCATAGGGAGTGCTTAAGTACACTGATAAGCGGTATAGAAATATACTTACTATGTATTGCTATATATATATATAGGAGTAATAAGCAGCAACCACCATCTTCACAGTCCCTATTGTGCACCAGCAAAAATCTGTTGCTAAGGGCCAAGTAACTGCCATTCTCCTTGTCTTTACTTCTGCCACTTCCTCCAACATGGCCACCATCTTCCTCCTCCTTTTTGCTTCTGCTTCCTCCAGTTGGCCTAGCCAAAAACTTCAACCACGTTGAGCATTATCATGGCCTGAGCCACCTGAGCTAGTGCTGCTGCTGCTGGTGGTCCAACCCAGCTTTTCATTGCTCCCCCAGTTCAGTTACTGGGTGGTCAAGGAGCAAAAGCTGGGGCCTAGTCAGAGCTCAGAGGGAGGAAGATGAAGGAAATAGCAGCTGTGGTGGGGACAGATTTGGGGCTGTGACAAAACAAAGACAGCATCAGCAGTGGTGGCTGTTTTAAGAGTAGCTGCTGAACTTGGGAGATGAAGGAAATGGTAGTCCCAGTTTTCATCTGTGATATGTTAAAGGGTATGTAAGTTCTTCATACATAAATACTTAGTTGTTTAAACCTAACTACTTAATAAATGGAATTTTAGGTATTTCTTTTGGCCTGGGGCACTGTGAAAAAATTGCTGAGATGCTAGGGGAGCCATGGACCAAGTATGGAACCTTCTGCTCTAAGTTAAGGTGAGTCACAATTCTGTTTTTTTAGTTCCTGTCCTTTTCAGCTCACATATATTGTAAGAAGTTGCAGAGGTAGACTTAGCCGAAGGGGCTTTAGCAAGTTATCCTCTCACATGAGATCCTACTAAGCACACAATGTTGGGCAGTATCTGTGATATTATTTTAAGGTCAGGACTCAAATGACATTGATTACAACAAGAATAGATTCTCAGTATATGATACTTTATTCAATCAAAATCATTTGGTGGCTTTCTAGAGCGGAAAGATCCTAAAGATAAAGATTATACATATACTAGGAACAATGTATGTTCTAGAACTGACCATCTGCTAGTTTCTTTCCTTAGCAGCAATTGACCTAGTCAAAATTTAAGAAGGATTTGACAAGCTGGAAATATCCAGCGAAGGAAGACAAAGATGATCAAAAGTATGGAAAACAAGTGTTATGAAAGAACAACTAGAAGAGTTCTGTATGTTTAGCTTGGGAAAGACAAGATGGAGAGGTGTCATAACCATGTTTAAATATATGAAGGGATGTCATGTAGAAGATTGAGCAAGCTTTTTCCCCTCCTGTTCCAGAATCTAGACTAGCTAGGATTGAAATTACAAGAAAAAGAGATTCCATCTAAACCAGTGATTCCCAAAATCTGGCCTTCCAGGTGTTTTAGACTTCAGCTCTCAGATTAATAATAATAATAATAATAATAATAATAATAATCCCAGATTATTGACCAAGATGGTTGAGGTTTACAGGAGCTGAAGTCCAAAACACATGGAAGGCCAGAATTTGGGAAGCACTGATCTAAACTTTAAGAAGAAGTTCTTTACTGAAAGAATTGTTTGGAATAGACTGCCTTGGGGCAGGGGGTTGTGGACTCTGCTTCACTGGATGTCTTTAAGCTGAATTTGGATAGACATCTTTTGGGAATCTGTAGCTGTCTCTTTCTCCATGGCAGGTGTTTTGACCAGATGGCCCTTCTGACCCTTTAAAACCCTACTATAATTCTGTGATTCTGTGTTTTTCTACAGAGATGTCATCATGAGCATAGTGACAGGTATTCCTTTAATTGTGCTTGAATTATTAAGACACATATCCAAATGAATGCATTTCTGGCAATGTATACTTGAAAAGGAAAAGACTTAGAAGACCCTAATGATATAAATAATGAATAATACATTTAAAATACAGTAGATCTTTGGTATGTGCTGGGGTTTGGTCCCAGGACTTTGAGCAGAGATTTAGGGGGCTGAGTATGCTTAGCCTGGAAAACAGAAGGTTAAGTGGTGATATGATAGCCCTATTTAAATATTTGAAGGGGTGTCATATTGAGGATGGAGCAAGCTTGTTTTCTGCTGCTCCAGAGAACAGGACAAGGAGTAATGGATTCAGACTACAGGAAAAGAGATTCCTTGACTCTTGACAGTAAGGGCTGTTCGACAGTGGAACATACTGTCGTGGAGAGTGGTAGTCTCTCCTTCTTTGGAGGTCTTTAAACAGAGGCTGGATGGCCATCTGGTGGGGGTGCTTTGATTGTAATTTATTGCATGGCAGGAGGTTGGACTGGGTGGCCCTTGAGGTCTATTCCAACTCTTTGATTCTGAGATTCTTTGATTCTGTGGCTCCCTGTGGATACCAAAATTTGTGGATGCTCGTGTCCCATTAAATACAATGGCATAGTAAAATTTTGTCCCTTATATAAAATGACAAAATGCTTTGCTGTTTAGAATGTATATATTTGAAAAATATTTTCAAGCTGTGAATAATTGAATATGTGGATAAAGTATGGATGGCCTACTGCAGTGATGGTGAACCTTTTTGGGGCTGCGTGCCAGGGGCAGTGCTTCTGCCCTCCGGAAGCGGGGTTGCGTGCCAGGGGCGGGGCTGGTGCCCTCTCAGGGTGGGCTTCTGCCCTCTGGAGGCAGGGCTTCTGAGGTGGGACTTCTTGCCCCATCCTTTCCCCGGCCCCCACCTGCCTCTGACAGACAGCTAGAAGCCGGGGAAGGTCCGGAAGAGGGAGCACTTGTCGCAAACCGGTTGCCCCACCTCCTCCTGTCCTTCCCCCAGCCTCCATCTGTCTCTGAAAGACAGCTGGGGGTCAGGAAATATCCATGGGAAGGAGAAGGAGTGGGCACGCACCTGGTCCTCCTCCCCTTGGACCTTTGCTGACACCCAGCTGTCCCTCTGGAGGCAGCTGGGAGTCAGAAAAGGTAAGTGGGGAGGAAGAGGAGTGGGCACGCACTCCTATTCCTGGGTCTTTCCTGACCCCCAGCTGTGCTTTCCTTTGCTTCTTCCTTTAGATTTTTTGTTACATGCCTCTAAAATTTACCCTCGACTTATCCATGGGTCATGTTAAACCCATAATTTTGGCCCCAAAGCCTGCCCTTGACTTAAACATGCGGTTGACTTATAGTCTAATATATTATTATTATTATTATTATTATTATTATTATTATTGTCCCCTGGGTTCCCGGGGAACCGCTTTAATGGACGGACCGCGCAGCCAATTTAAAGGGGCCGCACGGTTTTTCCATTTCTTAACCGGGGGTTTCCTTTGGATCCCGGGGGCTTTTTGGTGGCCCCGGCGGTTTCGGGTCCCGGGGATTTCGTTCCCCGGGGGATTCGCATCCCGGGGGACCACTGTATTATTATTTATATAGCGCTATAAATTTACACAGTGCTGTACATACAATCTTAGAATTAGACGGATCCCTGCCCTCAGGCTTACAGTTTAAAAGAGACAACACAAAAGGAAAAGGGGAAGGTGGTGGTAAGGGGATGAGGTCCAGTACTTCTTCTCTCCCTCTGGGGCCAGGACCAAGGCAGATGGACTGGAGGGAGGGCATGGCTTCTTAATACATAGTTAATAGGAGGCATCCTGGGGCACATGGCACAATCCTGACAACACTTCCCTAAACAATATAGTCTTTAACTTAATTTTGAATCTGGTTAGAGAATTATATGTGGTAAATGTTTTGTGCTTTGTTCTCTGTGAGGGTTGGAACTGCAGCTAAACAGTAATTTTAGCCCGATTTAGATTGCCATTGAAAGTTAGCGGCATAATAACTGGGCAGATGAAGTACTGGAACTAAACCTTTCCCAAGAATACAAAATATAAGAATTTCAGGACTACAACTGAGTTTTGGGCTAGTAGTGAAGTAACTGAGACCAAGTATTGATTTCTGTTGCCTTCTTCCCTCTTGTATAAATTATTTGTAATCAGGCACAACATTGACTTTCTCATTTGGAGAAGAGTGTTGCTCTAACATCAGTGAATGTGCCTTCTCAAGGTGTTCTGTAACTCCACATAGGAGAAAACCTTTGTACCCTTTCTTGTAGTGCCTTTGTGTGAAATCACTTTATAGCCATGAAGGCTGACACAGACACTCTCGCTATGCCACTTCAAAGCAAAATCTAGATACCATGACTTGAATACAGTCATTTTTCTTCTACTGCTTGCTTCTTAACTGTCTTTACCTAAGAAGCCAATAAAATTCAAAAACCAGTGTGGTGAATTTTCCACCTTTTGGCTGACCTCATAAACATGCGACATGCCATAGATTCAGATAGAGGAAAGACTGAAATCAGCCATGCCATATGCTGCCCAATACAAAATGTTCACAATCATTTGTCATCTAAATGATTAAGGGGCACCTGGAACTTCATCTTTCTTTTTGATCTAAGTCCCACTTCATCTGTCAGAACTTTCAGAGCAAAGTCTATGCCATTGGTCACTGTGAGAAAAACCTAAAATCTGTTAGTTTGCTCCCAAAAATCTGGGTACTCATTTTAGCGACCTTGGAAACATGCAAGCCTGAGTCAAGCTTGAGCCCTTTTGCTGGTATTGAACAACCTTATGGTTTTGAGTGAGTGGCCTCAGTACAGGCATTTAACCACTGCGCCACCAGGGTTCCTCATTCATATGTCTTGTCAGTTAAGTCTCCCCTCCTGCCCCATTGAACTTGGTCTTTTGTTCAGCATTTAGGAGATTATAGAACTGAGTTTAAGGCACCTTTATTCCCAACGGGATGCAGGCACCTTTAATTTTAAAAATGGGTGTTATCACACTCAGCCGCAGCCAGGTGAATGCAGTTCATATATAGCCCAGATGCCAGCCAGGCTTATACTGTGGCTTTTCAAAATGGGATTTTCCTGTTCTTTCAAAGCCAAAGAAAATGCCTGGCTAGCATTCAGGGTGTATATGGGCTGCATTTTTTCCAGCTGCAGCTGAGTTTGATAACACCCATTTTAAAAATTAAAGGCACCTGTATCCCATTGGGCATAAGGCACCTTAAACTCAATGTGATAATCTCCTTAGTGTTAAGAGTTCTAGAGCTCAAAACCGTGCAGATTACTACATGACATTTTAGAACATCCAAGTAAAAGTAGAATAAACAGAATGGTTCCCAATTGGAAAAGGGATGAACAAGGCTGTATCTTATCACCCTACCTGTTAAACTTATATGCAGAACATATTGTAAGAACAGCAGGCTTGGACATAGAAGAAGGAGTTAAAATAAGACGAAGGAATATCAATAATCTGAAATACGATGAGGACACCATGATACTAGCAGAAAACTTCCCACACATGGACCAACTACTAAGGAAGATCAAGGAAGAAAGTTCTAAGGCAGGCTTACTGTTGAACATGAAGAAAACAAAAATAATGACCATGGAAAATTTACACAAATTTGAACTGGACAATTAGGAAATAGAAATAGTAAAAGAGTTCTCATACCTGGGATCAAACACTGATAGGAATGGGGACTGCAGCCAGGAAATCAGAAGAAGATTAAGATTGGGAAGGGCAGCTATGAAAGAATTAGAAAAGATCCTAAAATGCGAAGATATACATGTGCACACAAAAGTTAGAATCGTACAAGCCATTGGATTTTCATATTATTATGTATGGATGTGAGAGCTGGACAGTTAAGAAAGAAGGTAGGAAGAAAATCAATTCATTCAACATGTGGCATTGGAGAAGAGTGCTGAGGATCCCATGGACAGTCAAAAACACTGGATGCTAGGAGCAGATCAAGGCTGAAATCTCCCTGGAAGCCAAGATGGCAAAGTTGAGGCTGTCACACTTCAGACACATCATGAACTGGGAGGATTCATTGGAAAGAACAATAATGCTAGGAAAGGTGGAGGAAGTAGAAAGAGAGGAAGGCCACATGCTAGATGGATAGACTATATTAATAAAGAGATCACAAGTATGAATTTCCAGGAGTTGGACAGAGCAGTGGAGGATAGGGAGTCTTGGAGATGTCTCACCAGCAGGGTTGTCATAGGCTGAGAGGTGGTTAGCATAAGGGTGGTTAGCAACAACAAAATTAAAACTAGAGTACTATTGTGGCTTTGACTGTCTAGAAAGATTGCATATGACAGGGCTGTCCAGTATGCTTCTATGAGGCAGGGTTAATATTACATAAAATGTATCAATCTCCCCAAGTTACTCTGGTGTTAATGTGCCATTTCATTTTAGCTATTATATCAAGAGGCATATGAGTGGGTTGAAATTATATCCCACAACCTAAAATAAAGAGACAAAATTGTTCTTTAACTGTACTTGAAATATTTCCAGCAAAGCTTAGCAGCACTGTGGAACTAGTCATGGCAATTCCATCATCTCCTCTACTTCACTGCTAAATTAAACTAGGAAATATTATAGCTTCAACATAGTCGTGACAAAGGCAACCCTTCTGACACACTAACCCACTGTGTGTTGTGGCTTATCATCAGGGAGGATCTCACAGTTCTGTAGTACACGTCTAAGGAAACCAGTTTTACATTCAAACCACTTCAGGATGCTCACTATTGATTGTGTTTGTTGTTGTTACTATTAATTACCTTTGAGCTGACTTCGACTCATGGGGGCTTTACAGGCTGCTGAACAACTGGGAAAGCTATAATATTATAGAGAAGAATCTACCACAGATTAACAAGAAACACATACATCTACAAGCCAGCAGTAGGTAAACCCGTTTTCTGTAGCTTTATGTAATAATGCCAAAATCATGAAAAGTGTATCCTATACAGCAATGTGTTCTATATCTTCCAAATAGTCCACAAAATAATAAGTGACACTTGTAGTGAAGTAAGGCTTCATGTTGGTGGCCATGTCTTTAAGTCCTGGAGGGCAATGTCCTGACGGCTACCTCCAGAGAATTGTGAGGCCGTTTTGACTTGTTAAGGTCTTCATCAGCATTGACAAGTCATGTGAAGCCAGATTGGTATTTCAATTATGATTTCATGCTGCACAAACATAGATCATCAGACTTAACAATAGTCAAGTTCCAGAACATCCATACATGTTGATAGACAATACCATGGTGTGGACAATTTTGACTTTATTACTCACTTGTATATATTTGGGGCCTTTCTTTCATAGCTGCTCTTCCCAATTCCTAGTCCTCTGATTTGTTGACTGCAGTCTCCTTTCTGATTAATGATTAATCCAAGGTATGGGGAACCTTTAACTAATTCAGTGTCTTCATTATTTACAGTCTGCCCTCCATATCCATAGATTCTTTATCCACAGATTCAACCATCCACGGCTTGAAAATATTCCCAAAAGGTATAAATTCCAAAATGCAAACTCTGATTTTGCTATTTTATATAAGGGACACCATTTTACTACACCATTGCATTTAATAGAAGTTAGTTAACCACAGATTTTGGTATCCATGGCGG
The DNA here is from genome assembly GCA_034509955.1 of Urosaurus nigricauda. Taxonomy (NCBI): domain Eukaryota; kingdom Metazoa; phylum Chordata; class Lepidosauria; order Squamata; family Phrynosomatidae; genus Urosaurus; species Urosaurus nigricauda. The sequence continues at coordinate 136,071,417 of JAOEGL010000004.1, forward strand.
TGGTGATGGGAACTAAAACTTACTGCCTAACAAGGAAGATTTCCATACCTGCCTGCATCACTGCTAAAATGTACCTGAATTGTTGCTCAAAGGTGGAGGAAGCGCATGTCTGGAAGCCAGGCACACTTCCTCAATCATCAGGAAATCATCTCTCCCGCCTTAGTATCCTTGAATCGTTCCTGGGCAGCAGATTTCCTATGAATGCAAAATTTGTGTTCATAGGAAATCTGTTCCCCTTGCAATGATTCAGGGACGCCAAGGAGGGAGCAACTTAACTCAGCCTGCTCAGCTCCTGATAGCTACCCAATGTTAGGATGTTTGGACCTTCTCTGCTGGAAAGGGACATGTCTCAGGTAAGTACCAACATTCCATTCCCTAACAATTGAGGAAGCATGCCTGGCTTCCAGGCATGCACACTTCCTCCACCTTTGATTCAGTTTAAGCTGCGATGCAGGCAGATATGGAAACCTTCAAGGACTCGGTATACTTTAAAATTATGTAGATCATTTTTGTCATTAGTTTTGTTTTTTAATGTTCAGCTAACAGCCTGTCTTTGCACTTTCTGACTTGACTTTCTTCAGCAGTCTTTCCAAATCTTTGCTATTTTCTGCTAGTAGTATGATGTCATCTGCATATAGGGAATCATTCTATTTTTCTGTAGTCTGCTCTAATAGTGGTCTCTTGTCTGAAGTGTAGATTTCTCATCAGAACTATCAAATGTAGTGGCACTCTCATGCCTTTAAGAACATACCATAGCTTTTTGTGATCTATGCAGTCAAATGCTTTGCTATAGTCTATAAAGCACATGCTGATTTTCTTTTGGAATTCCTTGGTGCGTGCCTTTAGCCATCATGTGTTTTCAATGTGATCTTTAGTGCCTCTTGCTTTCCTGATCCCTGTCTGCACCTTTGGGATTTCTCTTTCCATATATGATTGGAGTCTATGCTGCAGAATTTTAACCATAATTTTACTTCCATGGGAAATTAATTCTATGGTCCTATAGTTGCTGCAAGCTTTTGTCTTTTCCCCTCCGATGGGGATTGTATCCAATCTGTTGGCCACTGTTTTGTTTTCCATATTTTTGATATATTTTAGTTAACATTAGAGTTAATTCCGTCTGTTTGGATTGTAGCAGTTCAGTATCATCTGTTCCTGATGATTTATTCTTCCCAATTTTTCTCATTGCAGCTTCCACCTCACTTTCTAGAATTTGAAGTTCATCTTCATAGGGCTCTTCATTCCATTTGTCATTCATTGTTTCATCTCTTTTATATAGCTCTTCTGTTTATTGCTTCCATTGTCTTTTTATTTTGTCTTTATCATGTAGCTTTCACAGATTATCTGGATGAGGTCTCTCATTTTTCCTTTTTTATTGTTGTCTTCTATTTCTCTGCATTGATAATTACAGTAATACTATTTATCCTTGCACACTAGTACTTGAACAGTTACATTTATGGTTCTGGTTTTGGTCCTTTCTTCCTTTTTTTTATTTCTTGCCTTTCTTTTACTGCTTGAAATGTTTTGTTTGTTGTCTATTGTATCTTCTCCTTTAAGCCACAAGTAGTTCATGATCCATACTGCACTCAGCACCGGGTCTAGTTGTGGCTGAAAAAATAGAGCTTCTCCATCTTCTGCTTCCCATTAGGTGGTATGAAGAAGGTATTTATGATGAATACATAGTTGGCCTCACAAAATTTGCTCTCCTGCTTCATATCTTGTTCATGTCTGAATCTTCCTACGGTTTTTAAAATTCTTCTTTGCTTTATACTTTAACATTCCAATTGCCTATTATTAGCAAGCAATCTTGTTTTGGTCTGTTATCAATTTACTCCTGGACTCCATTATAAATATCTCTGAATTTCTTCTTGCTTGGCCTCTGTTACTGGTGCATATACTTGGTTTATGGTAATATTTATAGGTTTTCCCTGAAGTCTTATTTGACATGATTCAGTCCGATTTTGTTTGTATCCTTTGATTGCTCATACTACATCTCTCCTTACTATGAAAGCCACCCCATTTCTCCATGTCTTTTCATTTCCTGAGTAGAACACTGTGTAGTTATCTGAGTCAAAATTATTCATTCTTGTCTGTTTTAGTTCATTTGCCCCTAGTATTGCTACATTTATACGTTCTATTTCATTCTTAACTATGTCTAACTTCACTTCACGCATATTTCTCATATTCTTTGTTCCTATAACATATATGTTGGAGCTTTGGATACCCTTTTCACTTTTGAACATGTATACTGCTTGGTTTGCCTTGTGTTTGAATTCTGATTGTGTTACTGATCATATTTTCCATGATGTCCTGCCATTGTGACAGGGTTATTTAAATGGGCTACACTGAAGCCAATTACTACCATTTCAATTTAGTTGGCAAGAAACCCAACCGCATCACATTTTCTGTGCCTAGGGAGAAAATTCCTATTGAGTCACATATCAATATGTAATATTTCTGCAGCAACCAGTGATGCTGCAAAGATCTGAAAGAGGCCCTGGCTGGAGAGAAGATGATAGCTATAATCTGTAAAATAGCCTCCTTCTCCAGGACATTAATGCAACTATATGCTAAGGTCAGAACTGTTTTGGTATCTCACATGTGTAAATTTACCTACAAAATGGCTAGACATCTTTGCCCTTTGTGCAATATCAGCATTCAAAATGGTGAAAACAGAGCTGCTGATAGGGTGCTGTTGCACATGCAGGCGCACACATAGCTGATGCATATCTATGTGCTCCTGCTGAAATTGGCAGTAGTACTCCTTCATTTGTGCATTTGGCTATGTAGTGATGGCATTCAACACAAGGCTGACCTAGCACAATTACTTTGTAACTTGTCATTTAGAAATTTATACTGTGCAACACTGATGTAAGATCTCAGCCAATGTGGGCTGATATGGCCTGCCTAATCCAGCAGCAGATGTTATATCCCTACATTTCCGTGCTCCTATTTAAGGCTTGGATGCAGGAATTGGTGGGGAATTCCTGTTAAAATAATGAGTATTAGAAAGAAATCGGCATCGGAATCATGCACATAGATGGGACCCATGGGACAAATAAACTTAAAATAGCAACTAAATTGTAAATATAGGCCAGAATCCAATAGCACACAGTACATTATGTAGCTTTAAATTTACTCAGCTATGTAGCAGAGGTGCTAAGAAACCCTGTCAGAGAATTGCAAAGATGTGTACCAGGGCACTGGCAACAGAGCACATCAGGCTCTGCCAATTCTCATCGACACTCCCCAGCCAGCGTCCCAATGTACAGTGGGACCAATGCATAACAGGACTGATGCACATTGGTCCCAATGCCCATTGGTTACTTCAGTGGCTCCCCTACATAATGACATAACAGCAGCCCTATACTGCATATGAATATTATGGAACTTCCCAGTTCTAATTCCTACAGATGTAAGTCAGACTGTTTTTTGTTTTGTTTTGTTTATTTATTTATTGCCTCAAAAACATTTCAGCATTCTTATGAAGACAGATGTCCTCAACAGGATCTTCGACTTAATATTTTTTTTTAAAAAAAATGATTTAATTCATTTTTACCATTTCATCAAAATCAATATATAAAAGCTTGTTTGTAAATGTTTGTATTGCCACCAAGTAACCTATAAAATAATTTAAAGAAGAAATTGATCATATTGATGTGGGTAACTTTTTCCTTCATCATCCCTATGTGTCCAGCTAAATCAGTGTTTATACAAACATGATGCTTTATATTCACTTCAAGCAACATTACAACTTTTAATGGCCTTAATATGGAGATTTCTAGGCAGCTTGAGGAAGGACAACTGTGACACTAGTGTAGAAGATTCATATTCTTTCTCCAGCACTCCAGCAGATGGGTGCTAGTGCTTGTGTTTGCTGCTGATAAATGTGTAATGTATTGAACTATAATGTAAACCACGACATGTTTTCATGTACCTTAGCCCTTAGGTACTTCTAGCTTTGTAAGAGGAATGTGGTTTCCTTTTTATATGAAGTTTATCTCATGCTAAGCAGTAAGATTAAGCACAGGGAGCTGAAAGAAGCTGCTGAATGGGAGGAACTGCCTTAATAAATAACATTAATAATTTATCCAGCCCAGGTTTCTCCCCTTTGCTCGAAATGAAATATTTGCCTATGTGAAAGCCCACTGAATAAGAACATACCTTGGCTTTTGTGGGGTTCAGATTAAGGAAGGAGATGCTAAAGGCCTTATCTACACTTTAATTTCCAACCCTTCACATTAATGCCAAACTCATTTAAGAAGCCGCTAAGTCACTGCCAGTTCTTTTATTTCTTTCACTGCAGCTTGGACGTATTTTTTCTTACTGTAATACCAGTGAGCTGAGGATGGAACAGAAATGGCATTGTGTGTTTTCCTGACCTCAATCATGGATATACAAATTAATGAGATAATATTTTTCTTCCAGTTTTTCCATATTATATGCTATTCAAAAGCCAGAAAATAGCAAAAGTGGTTTGGAAATTCATAAGAAATGTAAGAAAAGAGGGATGTTTCAAGAAATCACTATGTAAAACAAACCTCATTACATGATGACTATCTCCCATGGCACCAAATCAAAATAAGGACTATTCCCTGAGTTCAATCAAGAACTTAAGGGATACTGGGTGCCATAATTAAGTCAGTGGAATTCAGGATTTTAGGGTTTGTGGGAGATACACAACATATGGCAATGGCAAATGTGGCACTTGAGCTTAGAACTAAAACACAGAATCGCTGAAGAAGGAGGACTATCATTCACATGAATATACTGTGGATTTGGAAAATTGTGACAATTGCCAGAATTTGTACAACAGAGAGAGGAGAGGGATGACAAGGCACAGGGGTAAAATTAATGCCAGGACATGGTGTAAGATGAGTGCCATAATGTTTTTGCAATATATGTGGGTGGCAGGCCTATTAAAATGAGGAGATTAACCACTACTATTAAAGGAAGGAGTCTCACATAGTTCTACTGCATAAAAAGGAAAGAGGGAGGGGAATGCGAATGGCATCTAACAATGCCTTTAAGCCTTCTAGGTGGCTCTTTTCTTGGGAAGCTATACTGGCTCCCTCAAGCAAGCATATTTTTTTATTTTAAGAGACATTTGATGGTTACATGGTTGCAGGGAACCTTTTATAGTATGTGTGTGAGGGAGCTGAGGGTCTGGGGTCCCATGTTGGGAGAAATGTGGGGTGTAAAATAAATAAGTAAATAAAATAACTTTTAGTGTGAGTTTCATGGAATTCAATCTACTTCCTCAGACATACTGATGGAATTAATATTAAAGCATCAGGTATATAGTAGTTACATGGTTTAAAGGTGAGCTCAGAGTGTAATAGGATACAGAAAGATGCAAATTGTGATTCTAGCTATAAACTTTCACAGGGTTATATGAGATGATGCAGGTCTGTCAAGCTGGTAATAATCTTGATGTGTGAAAGCAATAAATCTGCTTACTCATATTCACTTCCCTTGAAGTCAATAATGTCTCCAGGGAGTATTCCCTTGTTACATTGTGAAGACATAAATATTAATATATGTAGCATGCCAAGAAACAATTATCTCTGTTCAGGTTGTGAGTTTAATCCCAGCCTGGGGTTCTGGGATAACTCAGCCTAGCATTCTTCCAAGGTTGCTAAAATGAATACCCAGCTTGTTGGGGGCAATTAGTTTACAGTTGTAAACTGCTTAGAGATTGCTTAGTGCAGTATGAAGCGATATATAAATGAAGCTGCTATTGTTCTGTTCATACATCTGCTGATGGATTGGAATTTGTAACAATACCAATCCAGCTGTTTCTCTTTCCAATCTTTCCTTGAAATTTCTTTGTTCTAGAGCTGTTGCTTGAAGATCACTAATACTAGGTCCAGGAGGATTAAAAGATTCTGCCACAAGTTTCTCAGGAGTCAGAAAGATAAATTGCTAATGTGCCGATGGACTGGTGCACTTTTTACAGTTTAGAGAACATCTAAATCTAGAGCTGGTAAACCCATTTGACATAAAAGTAGTTGATATTATATAAAGGTGACAGAGCCACTTTATATTTCATAGGGAACCTTCCTCCCCCCAGCTACAATAGGCTTGACATATAGTGCAAATACTAACTGGTTAAACTTTTTAAAATTTAGCCTATAAAATTTAAATGATTTTAAAAAGGGGGAATTAATTATAGAGTAGGATTTAAACATGTTTTGTGATTATAAATTAGAAAGCATCCAAACCAAGAAAAATAGAGCATGCAAATCAAGAACATTGGCTAAGATCCTGTTGGTGTCCTATCTATGTGTAGGTTCTCCTACAGAAGTGGTTTGCCATTTTTGATTACAGCAGAACATCCACATTCAGTTCAAGGTTGTAGAAGTGGCATTGCACTAGAGGTGCTATTTCACAAGGATGCAGATTGCACATCTGGCTGTGTAATGAGTTGCACATTTGCTAGTTTGGTTCAGTTTCACAATGTTGCCATTTGGCACAAGGACAGTGTAGCAGAGCTCTGGTGGCACAGGGGTTAAATGCCTCTAGAGACAGATGAAGGCCCGAGAGCAAGGGGGGAAGAAGAAGAAGAAGAGGCTCATGCCTCTTCCACCTCCCTCCCCCCCCCGTGTTGTTCTCCAGCTTCTCCAGCTTGCACCTCTTCTCCTCCTCCCTCCCCCTGTGCCATCCCTGGCCTTCAGCTACCTCCAAAGAGGCAACTGGAGGCCATGGAGAGTCGGGCTAGGAGTAGCAACAGGCACACACCTCTTCCTCCTCCTCTCTGCGTTGCGTGGTGAGGGAAATGGCATTGTGTGCCATTTCTGGCACATGTACCATAGGATCTTAGGGAGCGTTTCAGTGCACTGTTAAGTGGCATAGAAATGTATTTGCTATTGCTATAGCACAATTAATGTAAAACCTTGCACGTAGAATTTTATGCTGAGGTAGGATCTCAGCCATTATCAATAAAGTGATAGGAATGTAGCTTTTAAAATGACAATGAATTTATTGATCCATGTAAATCTCTTCTCTCAAAGTAGGTATCCTTCTGGGTTTAGTTCTCATATTAGAAAAGTCAACAGCAGTATGTTTCTGGTGAAAAATCTGCCTCTTGGCAGACATCTCCTCCTCTTACAATCTGTTGAGTTTTGCCTTAGTTTGGTTGATGTTAGCATGCTTGTATTGTTTTGTTTTTATGGATGTGATTATGTGTTTTTTTATCTCAGTCACTGCCACAACTTTCATACTCAAGGCTACCTCCCCCATCCTAAAGCCATTCTTACTGCTAAATTTAGGGCAAGGGGAGAAATCCTTTACACTCATCCCCACTAAATAATTACAACGAGTGAAATAAGAATCCTTTCTTTTAATGTCAGAATCCTTAGGCAGAGCTAGAGGAACTAGATCTTAAGAAAATACAATAAGTGATGCAGTACACTAAGGCATACGATGACGACGACGACGACGACGACGACGATGATCCCAAGCTATTGGCAGGCTAGTAAAAAAGGAGCAGAAAAAAATAATTCCAAGCATCACTTCTGAGAATGGCAAAATTATAACTAAATTGAGCTCCACACTAAAAGAATTTGAAGTATTTTATTCCGGGCTATACTCTTCAGAGTCTCCTGAAGATGTAAATATCAATGATCTGTCACCTCTCTAAATCTTAAAAAACTCGGCAGAGCCAACATGTCCATTCTTAAATGTACCCATAATGGAGAGGGAAATTAATTTTGCAATTTAAAATTTAAAAGCAGTCAGCTCCCCTGCCCCAGATGGACTAACAGGTGATTTCTTTAAATCTGGTCCCCCATTTGTCTAATCTCATCAATGAAGTTGTCAATATTGCCCCCTCCCCCCAAATAGTCCATCCACAAAACCATTTAGACCCATTGCCCTCGCAAATCAGGATGCAAAACTCCTGAATTCCATTTTAGCCAGAAGGATTAACTCCTTCATCACAGATTATATCCAAGTGGAACAGGTAGGATTCATGCCAGGTTGCAAGCTGGCAGATGCAATTGGAAGAACATAAAATGTCATATACCATACAAACCTCAAAGATTCTCCAGATGCACTGATATCACTTGATGCATTAAAGGCCTTTGATAATTTGGAATGAAAATATTTATTTGGCATATTAAAGGGAATGAATTTTGGAGATGGATTTGTCAACCTCCTAAGAAACCTGTATGAAGATTCAGAAACTATCATACATATAAACAGAAGAGACTCTTCACCAATTGATCTAAATAGAGGCACAAACCAGGGATGTCCCTTTTCACCACTATTATTTGCTATTGCAATAGAACCGATATCAGAATCTATAGGGAAAATCCAAAGATTAAGGGACCCGTGATCAATCATCAGGAGCAGAAGTCTTTATGCAGATGATAAAGATCAGTCTTTATGCAGATGATATATTATTATTTCTTAGGGATCCAAAAGCTTCATTTACAGAACTAGAGAACACACTACAAATATTTGACAGAACAGCTAGCTTTCGTGTCAGTCTACAGAAGTCCAGGATACTCTGCTTAAACACTCCCATAGCTCTTCAAAAGAAATGGCAGAAGTTGTTAAATTACAGTTTCCCTCTGGTTTTAATTATCTTGGAATTCTTATAATAAAAGACCTAATTGAATTACTCCTATGTAACTTTAAACCACTTACCAGAGAAATGGAAAACATTTAAACTATCCCTCTTTAGTAGGAATGCCTTACTTAAGATGTTCTTACTCCCAAAATTACTATTCTTATTACACTTTATTATTCTAACCACTCCTATCTCACAATAATTAACAATTTCATATTTGAGGGCAAGAGGTCCAGATTTTCTAAAACTGTCCGATGCATGAGTTCACAAAATGGTGGGCTAGCTATTCCAAATATTGATTTTTGTTTCGCAGCCTTCCAAATAAACCATCTTATTCAGATGGCAAGAAAGGGTACCTTAAATAATTGGGTTAATCTAGAAATGGGAAGTAAGACTGCTGAACAAATGAGTTTAATCTTCACAGATATTACTCCCAAACAGCTCAAAAAAAAATCTTGAGACCGTTCTGTCAAACACCAATGTCTTGTTGGAGACAATGGAACTAAGTGTTTGCACCTTGCCCCTCCTCTATCAGACCTTTCCTTCTACACTCGCTTTTCAAAGATCCAGATAAAGTTAGACACTATGGGTCATGGGAAAACAAAGGTATATATACAATAAGAGATCTGTTCAATCAGGGCAAACCCAAAACTAAAGAGGAATTACCTTAGCTCTAGAACCATTAGAACTTAACTGGCTACAATCACACCAAATCTTTTTTTTGGCAAAATTGCTTCATAAAGAAGAAACACCACATTCCCTCCCATTATTTGGGAACATGTGTATATCAAAAGACCCAATGGTCAAAGGCCAATCAGTGACAATTTACAGATGGATGATTGAGAAGGTTTATGGTAGAGGTGAATTTTTGCCCAGGTCTAGTACTTCTCTCACTATTCTTTAAAATGCTGAAACACAAATCTTTGTTCATCTTCCTTATAGCAATAGCCAGATTGGAAATTGCTAAGAACTGGAAAACAGGTGAACATTTAATAGAAAATTGGTGGAGGAAAACCTGGGGGCAGCTCACATACAGTATAAGAAAGTCAAAAGGACAAATTGGGAAAACATCATTTACTGAAAAATGGGTCTTTTTCATAGAGTACATTAACAATAATTCGCATCAGGTACAACCTCAAACCCATTAACAACCTTTCTGGAAAGACATTCTACATGAAGATTCAGTTGTGCTAGGACCTGATTAATGTTAGAAACATATTAACACTTTTTAAGTTTCCTCAGCACCCTTCTTCTACCATGTAATTATTGATTTGCTATTTTGGTATTAATAACTGTTAAGATGATCATTGCCGTTTTTAAATGTTAACATTTTATATGCTCCCTGAACTGTAATACAATAAAATTTGACCAAAAGAAGGGGGGAGGAGAGAAAAAAAGAAAAGAAAAAAGAAAAAGAAAAGTCAACAGCAGTACCATAGGTGAGATCCTGGATCAAGCAGGTAGAGCATAACATGCTGCTCATGCAGCAGCATGCCCCTCCCCATTCTGGGAGCTATAAAGCCCTGTGGATCTTTCAACTGAGCTAGGTTTTAAACAGAACATGTATAAGAAATGGAAAAGGGGTTGGGGGGGGGGAATCACCAAAAAGGAATTCAGTCAAATAGCTAGCACATGTGGTGATTCCCCCCCCCCAACCCCTTTTCCATTTCTTATACATGTTCTGTTTAAAACTTAGCTCAGTTGAAAGTTCCTTAGTCATCCATCCGGCTTTCTTGAGACATCTCCCATTTTTCTTCCCCTTGGTACTGTTTTAAATTGTGCCTTCAGTATCTCCCTTTTGAAAAGCTCCCAAGTAATTAACTTAGTAATTCTCCTAGGTTTATTGAAATCAGCTCTCCTAAAGTATAGAATGAGTGTCTGTCTATGCCTGGCTTATCCTTTCCCCTGTATAATAAACTCCAGGAGAACATGATCACTCCCACCTAAGGATCCCACCACTTGCACCCTAGGTCTTCCATATTGGTTAACATCAGATCTAAAATAGCTGATCCCCTTATTGCCTCTTCCACCTTTTGGACAAGGACACTTATTAGCTACTCCTCCCAATTTGGTGTCATCTGCAAATTTGATAACTAGGCTCTCAATACTGTCATCTAAGTCATTAATAAAGATGTTGAATAGCACTGGGCCCAGGATAGAACCCTGTGGCACCCCACTGGTCACTTCTTTCCAGGATGAAAAGGAACCATTGTTGAGCACCCTTTGGGTTCGGTCAGTCAACCAGTTACAAATCCATGTAACGGTTACCTTGTCTATCCCACATTTTGCAAGCTTGTTTGCAAGGATGTCATGGGGAACCTTGTCAAATGCCTTACTGAAGTCAAGATATACTATATCCACAGCATTCCCTTCATCTACCAAGCTAGTAATTTTATCAAAAAAAGAGATCAGATTTGTCTGGCATGACTTGTTTCTCTGAAACCCATGTTGGCTTTTTGTGATTATGGAATTATCTTCCAGATATTCACAGACCCTCTGCTTAATTATCTTCTCCAGAATCTTTCCTGGCATTGATGTCAGACTAACCGGACGATAATTGTTGGGATCCTCTTTTTTCCCCTTTTTGAAGATTGGGACAACATTTGCCCTCCTCCAGTCTGCAGGGACTTCTCCTGTTCTCCAGGAGTTCTCAAAGACGATTGCCATTGGTTCCGATATTACATTTGCCAGTTCTTTCAATACTCTAGGATGTAGTTCATCTGGTCCTGGAGACTTATATTCATTTAGATTAACCAGGTATTCCTGTACTGTCTCTTTACTTATTCTGTGCTGAAATTCCCCTATTCTGTCCTCTGCCCCATCATCCTTAGATTGGGCAACCTTTGCCTTTCCTGAGAAGACTGAAGCAAAGAAGGTGTTGAGCAATTCTGCCTTTTCTCTGTCTCCTGTGAGCATTTTGCCATCTTCTCCATGCAGTGGCCCAACTGTTTCCTTCTTCTTCCTTTTGCTGCGGACATATCCAAAAAAGCCCTTTTTATTGTTCTTAACATCTCTAGCAAGCCTGAGTTCATTTTGCGCTTTAGCTTTTCTGACTTTATCCCTACATGTACTGGCTATTTGTTTGAATTCCTCTTTGGTGATTTCCCCATTTTTCCATTTTTTATACATGTTCCGTTTAAAACTTAGCTCAGTTGTAAGTTCCTTAGTCATCCATACCGGTTTCTTGAGACATCTCCCATTTTTCTTCCTCATTGGAACTGTCTGAAATTGTCCCTTTAGTATCTCCCTTTTGAGGAACTCCCATCCATCTTGAACTCCCTTCTCTTTTAGTATTCTTGACCATGGGATCACCCCCAGTATTTCTCTAAGTTTATTGAAATCAGCTTTCCTAAAGTCTAGAATGCGTGTCTGACTATGCCTAGCTTCACCTTTCCACTGTATAAAAAACTCCAGGAGGACATGGTCACTTCCACCTAAGGATCCGACCACTTGCACCCCATCAACTAGGTCTTCCCTGTTGGTTAAGATCAGATCCAAAATAGTTGATCCCCTTGTTGCCTCTTCCACCTTTTGGACAATGAAATTGTCTTCCAGGCAAGTGAGGAATTTTCTAGATCTTGAGGATAGCGCTGAGTTTGACTTCCAGCAAATATCCGGGTAGTTGAAGTCCCCCATCACTACTACATCTCTCCTTCCTGATTGTGTGGTCATCTGTTCTAGAAAGGCATCATCCCTTTCCTCTGGCTGACTTGGGGGTCTGTAGTAGACTCCCACAGTAACATCCCTGTTGTTTCCCTCTCCTTTAATTTTTATCCAGATGCTCTCCACCTGGCTTCCAGTATTGATTTCCTGGATCTCTTCACTGGTGTAAATATCCCTGACATATAATGCTATTCCTCCTCCTTTCCCATTTGGCCTGTTTCTCTTAAAAAGGTTATATCTCTCTATTTCTATATTCCAATCGTGAGACTCATCCCACCAGGTTTCAGTGATGCCTATTATATCATATTTGCTTTGTTGTGCTAGGAGTTCAAGTTCATCTTGCTTATTTCCCATGCTCTGTGCATTAGTGTAGAGACATCAAAGTCCATGGGTCCCCTTTACTTGCTGCCTTTGCAAGGTTTTTTTGCTTCCCACTGTTGGGTCCTTGCATGATTTGCCTTTTCCCCTCTATGTCAGTTTGACTATTTTCTCCAGCCCTTTTGCCTTCCAGAATACTGTCTCCCTCCCTCACATAACTCAGTTTAAAGCCCTCCTGATCTAATTTTGGAGACTATTGACAAAAAAGTTTTTGCCAGCTGGCGTGATATGCAACCCATCCCTTGCCAGAAGTCCCCCCTCATGGAACTGCAGTCCATGATCCAAGAATCCAAACCGTTCTTGGTGACACCATCTACAGAGTGAGTTGTTTACATCTGCTATTTTCTTCTCCCTTCCTGGACCATACACTTCAACTGGGAGAAGAGATGAGATGACAACCTATGCATCCATCTCTTTCAGCTTCCTACCCAGAGCCTCCTAATCCCTTCTCACATTCTGAAGGCTGTGCTTTTCAGTATCATTGGTTCCCACGTGGACCATAAAAAGGGGGTAATAAGTCAGTAGGCTTGACAAGTCTTGTCAGCCTCTCCAACACATCACAGATCCTTGCCCCAGGGAGACAGCACACCTCTTGAGCCATCTTGTCAGGCCCACAAACCACTGATTTTGTACCCCTCAGGAAGGAGTTCCCCACGACCACCACATGCCTCCTCTGAGGCTTAGCAGTGGCTGTTCCCTTTGGTGGTACTCCCAGGGTCCCCTGCTCTGTCCCTGAAGTCTGTCCCTGTTGCTGTACCTCATCATCCTTGATAACAGAGGAGATTCAAATCGATTCTGTAGCTGCAAGCTCATAGAATGCACCCTGATTCTGTTGTATGTGAAGTGGCCTCCTCCATCCCAGCAACTTCCTCTTTGTGTTTCCTGTCCAAAAACCTATGGTCCGTTCTGTTCAGGAAAACCTCCTGCTTCCTAAGATGCTGAAGTGTAGATACCTGGGCCTCCAGCTGCCGGACTTTCTCTTCCAAGAGGGCTACTAACTTGCACTTGGTGCAGGTGAAGTTCCCCACATCCCTAGGCAAGAAGACAAACATCCCACAAGTGTTGCAGGTGACTGCAGTAGGTCCTTCAGTGTGCATACTGAGAAGTAGGCACTGAAACAAGACTGTGGGCTTCCCCTGCTAAATACCCTGCTGTCCTCAAGCTCTGTCACTGAGTTCAATTCACTGGGCCTATAGTTATGTAGAGAGGTCCTGGCTACTAGCTCTTTCTAGAGGCAAGTCTCTGACACACTTCCTCTGAGCAAAAGTTTCCACCCCCTTAAGGAAAAAAGGGAAAAGAAAAAGTGAAAAATTAAAGGAGACCTCCTACAACAATGTTCTCAGGTCAGCTTCTCCTCTGTTCTCCAAAACCTCCTTGTCTACATAAGAAAAATTAAAATTTGATTCTTTTGGAGTTTGGGGATTCTGTTAGTATACTGTCCATCTCATTGTCTAACAGACTCCATAACTGAGCTGACAAAGCTGGTCTCATTGCTCTTGCTAGAATTGCCCAGACTTCTAGTTCTGGGCAATTTCAACATTCCACTCGAGACCAGTCTAACAGGTGCGGCTCAGGATTTCATGGAATCCATGACAAGCATGGGCTTTTCCCAATTGGTTACTGGGCCAACACATTGTGCAGGTCATACCCTCAATGCGGTCTTCAGTATGGAACAGGAATATCCATGGGCAAAGATAATCAATACCTCTGCATTGTTATGGACAGATCATTTTCTGATCAAGGCTGAACTAAGAACCATTGTCTGCCCCGCCGGGGATAGAGGACCAATTAGAATGGTCCAATCTCAAAGCCTAATGGAACCAACTGGATTCCAAAAAACCCTAGAGGGTTTAATGGTTGGTAACAACAGTAATTCTGTCAAAGCCTTGGTCAATACCTAGAACACCAATCTTATCAAGGCCATCAACACAATCACTCCCAAGCATCCTTTCCAACCTGCTTCAAACCATAAACCATGGTATGCTGAAGATCCTAGGAAAATGAAGCAGGTTGGACAATGACTAATGTGTCTGGCAGAGAACATGACCCTTATCTGACAGAACTCGTCATAGGAATTTTTTCCCTTCTAATAGAGAGGCAATACATGCAGCGCAGGGGTGTGATTGTCATGGAGAAGCTGTCTTCTGCACAGTTCAGAAGTTGCAATGCAGAAAAACAGCTCCAGCAGACTGTTATGCTTGTCTAACATGGATGAGTGATCTTCTCACTTGCCACTGTTGTGCAACCAAGAGAAAAGTACAACCACTGGCATAGTGCACTGACAGGATCCAGGCAGAGTGAGATAATAAGCCAGTATGACAAGGTATGGAACTACTGTTTATACTTGACCATAAGTCAACCTCATGTATAAGTAAAGGGTAGGTTCTGGAGTCAAAATTATGGATTTTGACATGACCCATGGATAAATTGAGGGTAAAACTTAGGTGCGTATAACAAATGATCTAAAGGATGAAGCAAAGAAAACAATGCAAAAGAATTTACAAAATTCCACCAGGCATAACTGTTTCTGCTCACACTAAAGGCTGGGTGGATAAGAGACTAGAGGAGGATCAGTGCTTTCAGGACAGATTACCCTCTTTGGCTTTTACCAGGGGATGGTTCCTTTTTAAAGAAGAATTAAAGTACAGTACTTACTTTGACCCATGGATAAGTTGACTCAAGTTTTTGGGGTCAATTTTTTGACTAAAATTTCTAGATTTATACATGAGTATATACAGGAAAACTATCTCTTCCCATCAGCCCTTTTCTACCACAGGACTAGAAGCAAAAATTGTTCTGTTAAAATATTTAACAAGTACTCCTTGGAGAAAGTGAGAGTAATGATACCAAACATCTGACAAAATGGAGCCTTATAAATAAGTGACCAAGATTGAAAATAACAAAGTAAATTCAGAAAAATATAACATTTTAATAGTAGCTTGTGGCTGTGATGGAGGCTGAACCAATGGCTGGGAAAAAAATAAAGCATCTTTCATCTTGCACAAGACCGCCTACAGTTCTAGTAGATATTTTTCTGTGTTCCTTTTTAATATAGTTGTAATTATTAAATTTAATAATTTTAATAATTACATCTCTGCCAAGAGACTGGGAGATGTCTAATTTTCCCTGCAATATTTGTGTTCTGTTCATATAAATTGGAAGAATAGCAACATTAACATAAGCCATTGGGAACTGCAAACTTAGGGTGTCATTTTGCTTCTTGTAATAATAAGAGAAACATCAGGGATCCTGAGAGTGTAATATGCTAGGGAATTAGCACATTATACTTGGTTGGGGGATAGGGATGAGAAAGTACTAAAAACAAATTGAGAGTAAGATAGAAAAATCTATCCACATTTTCCTCCCCTCTCATAAATTTCCACCAACATCATCAGCTCAGAAATATTTCTATTCATGTTATACTACATCACATAACGTTATGTAGGGACAGCATACAGCAAATAGCAATAATGAGCAATAAACAACAATAGAAAGGATATGCGGCATGTGAGGAGAAACTATCGAATGAAATAAACATTTTGGTCATTTTCCAAGCAGAAGACAAATAGGTGCAGAGATTTGTTTCTGCTTGAATGGTATCCACACACTTAGTCTGATATGTGGACAGTAAAATTTCTGCTAGCAGAGAATTAACCCAGCCTGAGAAAGCTTCTTGTGGTTTGACTGTTCATAAATGGCTAGAAAATGTATGTATGAGTTAAAAGTTAAGATATTACACGAAATAAAGGTTTTACGTTAACCCACATCAGCAATAAACAAAAATGACAATACATTTCACTTTTTTTTTTTAATTTAATTTTTTTTAATTTGTTTATTGACTGGTATCACAAGAAGTGGATTTTGAAAGTTAAAAAACATTCTGCCAAAGATTATCGATAAATTTTTCGCCCACGTTCATATCAATCCAAAGTTGTTCCCATTGACATTATTATTTTATACATCATTGAATCTTTCAGGTAAGATTCATCTTTAAAGTACTGCTTCAAAGATATCAACAAATGCCTATACCTTTTGAAATTTTGTGGAAGAATGGTTTGACATGTATAAGCACAGTAGCTTCTGCAAGGATGCCTTCACAGTTTTTAACAATTTGGTGCAAGTTGTGTGTGCGCAAAAATGTCTGAAGCTTTTTTTATGTGGCTCAACAACCTTTTCTCTCCCCCCCCCCCCCATGTTGGAGGGGGAAGGATTATCAGACTTCTGTGTAGGGGAGAAGACTTGGCCTTTGAGTTGTTGTTGTGGTGGTGGTGTGCCTTCAAGTTATTTCTAATTTATGGAGACCCTAAAGTGAACCTATCATGGAGTTTTCTCATCAAGATTTGTTTGGAAGGGGTTTGCCTTTGCCTTTCTCTTGAGGTTGAGGGTGTGTGACTTGTCCAAGTTCACCCATGACTTTATCACATGGAGAATATTGGAACAAACAAAACAAACAGCTTCATTTATATACCGCTTCATACCGCCTAAGCAGTGTCTAAGCGGTTTACAACTGTAAGCTACTTGCCTCCAACAATCTGGGTACTCATTTTAGTGACCTCGGAAGGATGCAAGCCTGAGTCGAGCTTGGGCCCTTTTGCTGGTCTTGAACTCGCGACCTTATGGTTTTGAGTGAGTGGCTGCAGTACAGGCATTTAACCACTGCGCCACCAGGTTAAACTGTTACAATGCAGGGTCATCCAGGGCACTAGGGACAATTTCTCAATTGCTTTTCAGACAACGCTGTGCACAAACTGGTTAGAATCCAAACAGAAAGTGAGGCGAATCAGGGAATAGGCATGTTCCTTTGTTGTGTTGAGGAGAGGGAGACAACCTTGTTTTTAAAGGGACACACACACACAATACACACACCTCTTTCCCTCGTGGGGTTGGTGGCCTCCTGCAGCCTCTAAGCCTTAAGTCTAAGGGAGCAGGTGATGTGAGAAGGCAGAGAGAGGATGTTTTGGAATTCCTCCTGCACAGGAGGGAGAAATGGAGGATTTGTCCTGGAAAAGAAGGGCATCTGGGAGTTTCAGCCCTCACTGAAATCAGGCAGGTTTATGGACCAGCCACATCCTCTTTCTCTCTAATGTGTGTGTGTGTGTGTGTTTTATGGGAGTTTGTAAAAAGAAACCTCAGCCTTCCTTCCTCTGAAACAGCTTCTGGGGCAAAGAGTATTTTCCTCCCCATTTCCCTTCCCTCTCGAGAGCATGTGTGTGTGTACTTATGGAAATGACAGTTTTGAGCATGTGCAAAAAAGTTATTTCCAAGCTATCAATTTGTCCTAATCTGTCTGAAACCCAAATTCACTTTCTACCTCTTTCTTGTATAAGTAATGTGCTTTTCACCCGTTGTGCTCTGTGTGTGATAATCATTAGTAAATTTGCTTTCTTTTCCAGGATGCCAACACTTTAACCATTTTCGAGATGGAAGCACATAGGTCCCTGTGTGATAAAGTCCCCAGTGGGCTTGCGGAGCAGGGATTTGAATCTGGAGGATTATCGCACAAAGCAATTAAAGAGCAATTGCATCTGCAGAATAGTGCCTTCTGTTTGGGCTTACCACAAGATGTTGTTACTTGTTATCCTGTGGGAAACAGTTTTAAAAGTGATTTTTTTTACTAGCAGAAAAAATTGGTAATTACTCCTTTTACTGCTTCTGTCATGCTGTGATTTCCTGTGTGAAAGTGCAATTGCACTTTTATGCTGATTTGGGGCTTTGGATAGGAAAACAGGGATTCAGGAAGACCCAGCCTCTTTCCAGAGTCTCTGTCACTACTACACTACAACAACATAGTGTGCCAATGTCTTATTCTTTATTCTGTCTGTCTGTCTGTCTGTCTGTCTCTCTCTCTCTGTCTCTCACACACACACAGACACTGAGACCCTTATATGATAAGGTCTCTGGTCTCCAGAGTTGAACTATAATGCTGAAACCTTACATCACACTGGCTCTCTAGGTCTTTGAGTTACATGCGCTTATAGAAACCTCAGCTTTTGTGCTGTGACTTAGGCTTGTCCCCTTGGAGGTACACACAGGTACCATAAGACATTGTGAATTTCAGGAACTGGGTCTCTCTGCAGGAGTGAAGGTTTTTTGGCTTACTTTGCTATCAAAAATCTGTTGCCTGCTTTATCAGTCAGTGAACTATCCTTTTATAACTGTAATTCATGCTAGTCATGGTAATGTATGGATTTCTTGGGGAGGCTCGGAGTGAATCCAGCCCACATTCAGACAGCTGTTCTAGATTTCAGACACTGTATGACCTTATCATTATTGGAATCATGGTACTACAGGGAAATATGTAGGAGGTTCATGCTGCTTGGAAGAGCACCAAGCATCGCTTACTACCTGGGAGAGAAGTAGTTCTGAAATCAGAGGCAGCCTAAGAATTTCTTACCAGTGGTATTTAACACCTACAGACCCTTTCAAGAAGCTTCAAGGAGCAATAATTCTTCTTGTGAGCAATTTTATTCTAGCAATCTGCTGTCTACCAAAATGGGCAGGCCATGAAAAATGACATTTCATCTCATATAAGCTTCCCATGCCATTTTATAACTAATTTTATTGATAAATAAATAGAGTTGGCAATAAAATGGTGTCAGACGAAATATAACATCTCAGTGTCTCCTTTTCACTTGTTAAAAATAGTGTATTAATATTTTTAACTTTTAGCATTATCAGTCAGATAAGAGTACTGTACTTGAAAGAAAAAAAAGCAACATAAGTGCAAATCAGTCATATACTAGGGATGAGCCAACAGAAATGTGACAAATGTGATACTAAGAAGAGTTCAGGAAGACCAAAGCCATTGTCACAAGTTGAACAGAAACTTTGTAACCAATAGCCAGCCGTCATACCCTCACCCAGCATTCTAGCCTAATCACTATTATAAAAATTGGAATAAAAAAGGTATTTTTTAAAAAAATCTGTTGCTTGATTTGGCACACCCTTTTACTCAGTCACCAATGATTTGAATTAAACACTGCAGCTCTAGTACCCCTTTCTGCCTTATTTTCTAGTTGTTAGGTTGGTATTTCCCCCCTTGTCTCTATTTCTGTAATAGATGATACCTACAAAGCTGGTGGGGGAAATTACATTGCCTCTGTGTGCCTAGGCCTTTATTGCTAAATTTATTTCTTCAGGCATGCTGAAACGGAGGGGGAATGCTGCCTCTGTCCTATATAATATGTAAATAAGCATGTGTGCCAACAGCCGGCCCAAGGAATTGAATTAAATGAATATGTAACACCTGAAACTCCCTCATGAATCTGATACTCTTTGCTGCTGCTTCTTGTTGTGTGCCTTTAAGTTCTTTCTGACCCTAAGGTTTTTCAGGTTTTTTCTGGGGCTGAGAGTGTGTGACTTGCCTAAGGACTTGTCTAAGGTACAGTAGGTTTCCATGGCTAAGTGGGGAATCAAACCCTGATCTCGATAGTCATAGTACAATGCTCAAACCATTACACCATGCTGCTTCTACTCTTTGCTTAATTGTGTTAACTGCCTTCAAGTTCACTTTGACCAAAGGCAACCACAAAGGGATGTAGTCATGGGGGGTCTACTACAGCCCTCTAAGCCAAAGTAAGTACTTGGATGATTCCTTCCTGGAACAGATAACCACACATTCAGAAAGAAAAATTATAATAGAAATAGGGGATTGCAACTATCCTAATATTTGTTGGAACTCAAACTCTGCCAAAAACTTAAGTTCCAACAAATTCCTCACTTATCTTGCAGAGAGTTTCATTGTCCAGAAGGCTGAAGAAGAAACTAGGGGATCAGCTATTTTAGATCTGATCCTAACCAACAGTGATGATCTGGTTAATGGGGTGGAAGTGGCAAGATCCTTAGGTGGGAGTGTCCGAACAAACAGCGCATGTAGGAAGAAAGTCAGAAAAGCTGTAGTGTAAAACGAGCTCAGGCCTGCTAGATAGATCAAAAACAATAAAAAAGGCTTCTTTTTTGTCTTAGCAAAAGGAAGAACAAGGAAATGTTAGGGCTGCTGTGTGGAGAAAATGGCAAAATAAAGACAACAACAATACCTGGCTACTCTAAACGGATTCAAGTCTGCAGGGCCAGATGAGCTACATCCAAGGGTATTAAAAGAACTGGCAGAAGCAATCTCAGAACCACTGGCAACAATCTTTGAGAATTCCTGGAGAACAGGCGAGATCTCAACAGACTTTTGCTGGGGAGCCACACTAAATATGCCAAGGAGCTACTGGGCAGCAACAGTACTAGGGCGTGATACTTGCAGAGGATCTCTCATAGACAAGGGCAGTGGCACCATAGTTTATGCTTGTTAGTATTATGCAGAAGGAGATACAGTAAACCTTCTTTTGAATACATTTACCACAAAACCCTGTGATGAGACAATCCAAAATGAAACAAGAGATAGCGTCCAGGTTTACCAGGCTTCAGTCTATAGCATTAAATGGGTTAATCTAATATTTGTAGTGCAGTTCCATTAGTCTGTGGTATTGCACCCTTCCAGTGCCCAGTTTTTGTCTGTGTGATTTTGAACAGGTTTGCACAGTTTTTAGACTATGGTATTATCTTGGAATAATCAGAGGCAAGCCAAGGAGGAGGGTGCTGAGAGTTAGGGTGCAAACATAGCAAACACGACCATAGCAAAACAGCACCACTCCTCAGACAGATTTCTCTGTTACATTTCATTTGCCTGCACTGATTCCCCATCCCCATCCCACTGTAATGAGTTAATGCCCATGCACAGTATGCTTTCCCAATCTCTGGTGCTTCCCTTATTATTATGAGGAGCAAAATGACACCCAAGCTGGCAATTCCCAGTGGTTTGTGTTAATGTTGCCATTCTTCCAACTGAAAGAAATGCAAACACTGAAAGGAGAAATAGATTTCTCTGGGCCTATTGACAGAGCTGCATAGTTATTAAACTGAATAATTCTTGAGCCAGCTTCTAAGCAACTTGCACATTAATGTTTAATGATGAAGGATGCTCATAATCAGGGCAGGATCCCTGGTGTCACAATGCTTTATGTGATGCCTTTGGGAATGTCATTGTGAATGCAGTCCTTCAGAGCTTTTTACCCCAGTTAATAAAGCATGCCTTTTCCACACGAACCCTCATGTTTATCTTCAATCCCATGCTTTGTCCTGGGATATTATTAAATTATTGTCAACATGAAAGCTGTGAAAATACCAAATAGAGCAGAGCAGTAGTGGACTGCTATTGCTGTGGGCAGGGTGGTGATTGCGCTATTTATTTGCAGCATCTACATCCTACTTTTGCTCAAAGAAGTTCAAGGGAGCATACATACCTCTTTTTGTCCTCAATTTATCACCCCAAAAACTTTGTGAGATATATTGAAAAAGGGAAAGAAATTGGCCCTTGCAGGAAGAGCAACATCATGCTTTACAGTTACTTTTATAACTCCATCAGAACTTCAATCAAGATCTCCCAGATTCCATTTGAGCACTGTAACAAACTACCACACTGGCTGCAAATGGTCTCACAAAATTAGTGCTATCCAAAAAATAACTTCCACATTTTTCACCATTCTGATTCAACTGGATACAAAAATCATTTTTGAAATCTTTTTAATCAAGAAGAAAATGTAAATGAATGTCTTATGGATTGGGAGATGGGATTTCCTGTTATGAGGTGACTCACAAACAAATGAGAAAATATTGCTCCGATAGGAATTCTGCACTGAAGAGAGGAAAAATCTTGTTTTCTTTACCTCCATTTTCTATACACCTGCAAATATTGCTCTTAACAACATATTTGAGTTATAGAAGAAATCTTTTCCACTAAAAAGCAAATTTTGCAAACTTTCCTTTTAAGGAATTGCTCCCATTAGCCAGTGCTTCTCTGACTATAATTTTTAACGGTCAGGTTGTGGTATGCTTCCTCAAAGCCATCAGGAGGAGGAGGAGGAGAATGAAATATGCTGTGGAAAAAGAGATAATTATGATGACAATGACAATAAGGACAACATATGTTTAATTTGAGGGAGGAGCAATGGAGGAAGAGTTGGATGGACAGGATGACAAGGAGAAAGAAAAAGAGTGTAGCTAGGAGATGTCAGGGGTATAAGGACAAAGAAGATGGTAGAGAAAATTAAATGGAAGGAGGAGGAAGAAGGTAAATGGAGGGGCTAGGAAAGAAGTGAGACAATGAGTATCAACTGTGTAGAGAGAAGGGATGAGGAAGAGAGAATGTGTGAAAGAAGAAGAATTGTTGTGGCAGAAGAAGTAGAAAGAAGATGTGTGAGAGAAAGATAGAGAGAGCGAATAAAAGGTGAAGATATTTAGCCAAGAATCACAGGGTGGGAGAGAGGGCGAGAAAGAGAATCCAAGTGAGGCAGCTTCTCCAATGAAGACTATAACAGCAGTGGCCAGAAGCATACTTTTTACTTTAAAACATTTTTATTTTCAACACAGAATGCTTGCCCTGAGAGATACCTACCAGATCCAGAAGGGAACTCAGAGAAAAAAACCCTGGGGATCCTATCTAAAATATAAGAAGAAAAATAAAATTGGAGATTAACTTTACAATTAGGTAATTAATTAAACAACATAGTAGCACATGTTTTTAACAACAAAATGAAACAACAACAAACTGTTCATATCTGTAGTGGCAAGAAAAACTATTACAGTTTTCTGATCACAAGTGGCCAGTAGTATGTTGGAATGTTTACAGTTTGCAACATGTTTCGCAGACACTTAGGCTCAAGTACCCACAAATCTGGTTTCCCTGAGTGCCTGAACATGGTTTCAGCTTTTCACAGAACAATAGTGGCCTAGGATCACAGGGCAGTCAATATAACTCTACCACAATGCACCATGCGTCACAGCAGTGATTAATGAGGAAATCCCCATTAACATCACACATTAGCTGTCCTGTGTATGGAGATTATCACACTGGGGCCAATTCAGCAATAATCGTGGTATTGAAAACAAAAAGTAACACTATAGTGTTTAATATTTTCACTAGCAATGATAATTTGACGGATCCTCATAAGTATACATTTGTCCTGCGCAACTGCGCAGGTTTGTGAACTGTGCAAACGCAGTTACACCATACAGTCAAATTATCATTGCTGGCTGCGAACTGCACAATTGTGCAGTTCGCAGCCGGCAGCCGGCAAACCTGCGCAGTTGCGCAGGACAAATGTATACTTATGAGGATTTGTCAAATTATCATTGCGTTTCCTCTGCCTTTTTAAACTGTGCCGTTGCACTGGTGCATCATGAATGAACCCTTTTATTTTGTGAATGAATTGACATGTTATCCACAGTAGCATAATAGCAACGGCATCCCAGAGTCCCTACTGTGCATGTCTAGGGTTCGGATAAGGAGTGGAGCTAGGGTTTGGGAGCTTTAAAAAACTTTGCAGTTAAACCCCAGCTTTTACACCTGCAGGGCATTGAGCGTTTTAATTAGAAGTGAAGTCCACACCATGCATGCTCCCAACCCACAATCCATTATGATCCGCACCTGTATCGCTGCCTTTAAATGGGTGCTTTAAAGAGACAGAGCCCCATTTAACCGTGCAACTACACCTTAGCCTTTAGATGCAATAGCAATGTTGCGCCCTTTTTAAAAAAGTAATGGGGAAATCAAGCTACTTTTTAAAGGCGCTCCTTCTCCCTTAAAACTCCAAAATAGGGTTTTCATGGCACACTTTCCCTTTTTCTCATCTAAAGGCTGGGCTTTCATGCAGCCATCAACACACCTCTTTTTGCCAATCTAAAATGGGCCAGCTCCTTTCTAAAGGCGCTTCTTCTCCCTTAAAACTCCAAAATAGTGTTTTCATGGCACACTTTCCCTTTTTCTCATCTAAAGGCTGGGCTTTCATGCAGCCATCAACACACCTCTTTTTGCCAATCTAAAATGGGCCTATGATTCTAAGCCTATTCATAGGATTTTCCATGAATGATTTGTTGTTGAAGCATTCCTGGTTCTTCCTGGGATAAGTCCTGGATGAGTGAGACATTGTATGAAAATCTTCCGCTCCATTGCACAATTTCTCCGGGATTATGCTTTTTTCTTCCCTCTTCCCCCATGTGATAATCTCCTAAAGTTGGGGGTTCCTCAGCTTTTGTAATATTCCTGAAAAGATTTCTTAATAGATGGCTATCTTGAAACATTTGTAGCCCACTGGTTGAAGATTATTTAACAGTGGACACCTTGCAAAGTGAGCAATCACGTATTTTGAGTATACTAGACATCTCAGCAAGTGGTGCACAAATAGTGATGGAACTGATAGTTGCTGGAGATGTGGAAGTGGTGGTATTTCTATCATTCACATACTTTTCACATGCCCAGTGATGGACCCTTTCTCAGTGGATGCCTTGGTCTGTATCTGTTTTACAATGGATTCCATTGCATTTTGGCTCTACCAGGATATTGACATTCTGGAAATTTACTCTGGAGTAAGAAATGTGGACCATCCATCCATTCCTATGGCGAAGAACATGCCTAAAATGCAAAAACAAGATAACATTTAATTGAACCCATGTATAAAGGAGGCACCTCTCTGAATACTGTGAAGTGATCCCTCTCCTTTAAAATACCCAATTCAGATATGATTTTTCTGCTATTGGCATTATTTGTATATCCCAGACAGAAACCTAAAAATGGAAGATAAAGAACAAATAGGAAAATAATGTAAATGGCATTGAAAGAGAAAATGTACATGTTCAGTGACCTAATAGGTACAGTAAGATTTGTAGATTTAATAATATAATCCAAATTTTCAGTCTATTTTAGCCTATTACTGGTGACAAGGTTTAGAGCAAGCAGCACATGCTTAGCAAGAACTTGTGTTTCTTAGCAACAGCTGCAGTTATAGAAGCTGTTCAGAGTGATGAAGCAAAGGCCCTAGAAAAAGAGAGAACTGGTACTTACAGAGAATTGTTCAGAGTCCTTTCTATATATTGCCTTTATGTGAATTCTTACTTCATATTTGTCAAGGTCCCCTCCAAATAACTGCTGTGACAGAATAATGTAAATCTTACGCTCAAGACCTTAGCGCAGGTTTATTTTGCCTCACCCCACAAAACACAGCAGAAAACAAGCAGCCATCTCCCCGTGGAAGAAAGAGCTGAAAAACATGTTAACACTTGGGTGGCTAACCAGGCTGGATTTGGTGTCTAGGGATTATGCCTTGTTTAACTTTCCACTAAATTCTGGTTTAAGCCATCCACAGGAAACTAGGAACTCCATGTTAATGTCTGAGTAGAAGCAGGATTTATTCCAGTTAACAAGACAAGAAAAGAATCAGTGAGCCTGCAAAATACTTTTATTCAAATACTTCTAGATGTGCAAAGGTCTTTGTCCTTTGATCTAACTCACAGTCTTTAATTGGGTTCAAAAAGATTAGCAACACACCGCATATTAGCAGTAACAAAACTTTAAGAAATATTTTACTCATTAAGGGGTACTCCAAAACACACTGCAGAAATAATTCACTTTGAGACCACTTTAACAGCCATGGCTCAATGCAAGGGAATCCTAGGAATTGTAGTTTTGTGAGACATTCAGCTTTCTCTGTCAGAGAGTGCTGATGCAACAATAAACTACAATTCCCAGGATTCCCTAGCACTGATCCAGGGCAGTCAAACTGGATTATTTCTGCAATGTGTTTTGGACCTGAGAGTGAGGGAGTTCATAGCTGTTATTTTACCCTTAGCCCACACAATATATTTTTCCACTTCAAAAATTGGGAAAGAATAACTTAGGAACTTATTGCTCACCTTTTTAAACTGGCTCCAGCCTCCTGTTAACAACACTAGTTCCTCTTGAACCTTTGCAGTACACACACAGAGTCACCTCCTTACATATTATCTGATACATGATGAAAATCCTCTAATACATCTTTGAATCACTAATATGTGTCAGTATCATTGGACCTTCACATCAGTCCAGGTAACACTTAAGCATTTGCTCTTCTCACATTTAGGAGAAGTCAGCTCTTTCAGTGATAGTAAGGGGAACCAAAGTCTTCAGAATGTAATGTTTCATACTCAGGCTTTTCAAATAGCTGTTTTTTGTGTGTTTTTTGGTTCAGAAACCTCTCAGCTTCCCAAATCTGTATTGCTGGGATGCTGCCCCTTTAAACTGTGACATTAAAAAGCCACATTTGAGGAATGGACCAAAAATTAGTAGAGCAGAAAACGCCAAATGATGCAGAGCTAATTCTGTAAGTGTTAGACGTGCTGCCAGGCCTTTTGCTTCTTAGTGCTACAATAGGATCCCTTTGCTGTCTGTGTTCCTAGAGGAATCAGGGAGGGGGAGATCCCTGCTGACTGTGAGTTAAGTGGGCATCTGCTCTACCTACAGAGAACAGCAGAAGCTGCATGATTTACTAGGGGAAACTGCATGCCCCCTTCAACTGTCCTAAACAAGGTGGGAGGCAGCTATTTCTGATAGTATCAAACTGGAAATAGTACCAGGAAGAGGTCTGTGAATGGGAGGACATTTTTACAGATATAATGTTTTTATTTGTTTGTTTACACTTTCCCATCTTAGATCAATGTTTGCAGCTCAATGGAGGCTGAAACACAAACTAAATGTTTTAACACCCCCCCCCCCTACACACACATGTTACAGCTTGCTGGAGGCTGAATACTATTGATTACATAAGGCCTGTCTAGCCAATTTCAACCCTTGCTTTTGCCCTTGGAATTTGAAAGCCTTAAGAAAGTCTTGTGGTCTGAGCAGGTGCAGGTGCGCACCTTGTCCTTCAGTGGCAGGATGAGATGCCTGCTCCTCGCGATTCCAAATCCTGGAAAGGAACAGACTTGTTCTTCCTGGGATGCAGCCTAACTTCAGTGTGCCATGCCAAAGCTCCCTTGCTTGTCCTGCTCCTTCTTTTCATAATTAGGCAAAGCATTATCTAATAGAATTGCTTCAGCTTGAACAGGCATTTAGGCCAGGCAGGGAGGCTAAAAAGCACCACCGTTCCCTTTGCATCAGGCTTCTGCCATTTCCACCATGGTCAAAGTTATTGCTGGGCTGCTTCAGCCCACAGTGAAGCTTTCTACTTACAGCATCATATAATAGGCACTGGAGATGGCACTCAGAATAACCTCAGTCCCCAAGGTCATGATCCTCAAATCCTCCCCCTCGCCACTCCATATTTTTAAGGACTTATCCAGAAGGCCCCACATTCTCAGTGACCAAGGACAGGAACTTGTGTCTGGGGCTGCTCTCTGGAGATACTGGGATATGCCAGCCGCCGGCAGCTGGGCTGCTTCAGTTCACAGTGGAGTTTTCTACTTATAGCTTTTGCTCATGTATGGTGTTGCCATCTGCTTCTTGGGAACTCAGGACAATGCCTTGAGCTAGATCAAGACACAGCTGGAAAACATGTACACCAGCTTCCCTGTGACAGCAGGCCAAGTTCTTGGTTAACTGCTCCCTCAACTGATTCGTAGGCCAGTCATTTATCACATAGGAAGGCACAAGAAAGGACAACAAGAGGGGGAAGAATAAGATACACCATGTTATCCACATGCCCAGTTACTCTGATGTCACAAAGGAGAAATAAAATACAAACAGGTTAACAGTCAAGGAAACCATACAGGGATTTTCTCTTTAAGCAGGGATACTAGCAGCTTTGGAAGTTCAGCAGTAAAAGGTGTGAAGGAAGTGCAATTAAGCAAATTTAAAGTTTGACTGAAAACATATTTTAAAAAGGCATAG
Source organism: Urosaurus nigricauda (assembly GCA_034509955.1). Classification (NCBI taxonomy): domain Eukaryota; kingdom Metazoa; phylum Chordata; class Lepidosauria; order Squamata; family Phrynosomatidae; genus Urosaurus; species Urosaurus nigricauda. The sequence goes on from JAOEGL010000004.1 coordinate 136,099,715, forward strand.
GAGCACATATTGTATACTCTTTCTAAGCTCAAGCTCACCAGAAAGCTCTTTATGTTTCTTGTGTGGGCTTCACTTTTCTTTATCATTGGAATTGGATGTGGGTGTACCTTCACTGTCTTACTTTAAGGAGGCCCTTTCTAAACACTGAATAGGAATACTGGAGGAATCCACATAGAATCCTAATGCTATCAAAATCCTTCCATTTCACATGAGCAGCATTCTTACAATGCTAAGTGCCAGCCAGTGGGGAGGATCTGCAGCTCATGAAAAATTCAGAGAAAAGTATGGAGAAAAGTACTGTGCCATAATCTAGTATGTAGGAGGAGGTTGCTGCTCGCAGCACAGATTGGCCAGGCTACAGTAAAAACAGGATCTCATTCCTCATTGTTGCCTTGTCCTCTCTTGCCAGTCCTTCCACTCTTGGTATCTTCAATGTCTTTCTCTCTTGTGTGCTAGTGTTTAATTTGTACAGGTAAGTATTGTTGCATGGTTATAACTGCCTACCCCCCTAAATAAAAAATAAATACTGAAGAACATATATACTTAGTAGTCACTGGGCTATTCAAGATGGAGTATAAGTCGCTCTTAAGTGTTGCATTTGCTGCTGTATTTCTCCTGCTTTAATAAACTCCAAACAGCTGACATTTTTGTTGTCCCAGGCACTTTAGTGGCAGTTCCCAGCACCAGCACCATTTATTAACCATCCAGAGGATAGTGGTTTTCTGTTTTTTTAAATAATAATAATAATAATAATAATAATAATATTTATTTGTATTTCCCACCTCTCCCTTCGGATCGAGGCGGGATTCCAACAAGTAAAATCTCACATAAAAATTATACAATACATTGAAACATACAATTTAAAATACAGGATATAGTGAAACAAAAAATCCCAGGGGATCATATGGGTCTATGCTTATGGTTCATAAACTGTTCTTCGCCATTTCTCCTCTTCCTCACTGCCATGATGGGAAAAGAGACCGGTTTACATTAATATTTTTAGATCATTGTTCTTTTAAAAAAGAAAGCATGCCTATGCTGGAGCTTAACGCTAATAGAGCCAATAGTGACCAAAAGCAATCAAGAGATGTTTGTCATGACTGGCCAAGTTGCCTACAGTGTCACGAGAGTGATTACTGGGTAAGTTGCCTGTGATGTCATACAGCTTCTTTCATACACTCATCACCTTTTACAGTAATTAAATTTTTTTTTGAAAGACTGTGAGTGGATCCAGAGCAAAAGACCCACCAACTAGCAACAAGCAAGGGAGCTCCACTGAGAGTTCGCTTGCTTCTTGCTCTAATCTGGGGAGCCCAGTATTTACACTTAAAGGAGATAAGTTGAAGTCATGAGATCATTTATGGCGTTACCTTCCAGGACCACCAGTAAAATTTTGTATTGGGGAATGTCCAGTGGCCCAGTCTGTCAGAACAGGATTATCCTTCTGATGCTTATGTAATCCTAAACTGAAATTCACCTACTTCTGTCTTGCCGGCAATGTTGCTAAGACGCTCACCCAGATATAGATGATATGCTTTACTTCAACTGCTTGAATCCTCAGCTGGCCCTGATAGCTAGTGATGCTACATGTTGTAAAGTGCTTATTTCTGCTGAGTTGGTTATTTGTTTTCAAAGAAGCTTGAGTTACTGCTATGCACAAAACAAGGAGCTTTAAATACTTGTTTTTGCTGGGTGGGGCAGGGGATGGAGCTGGAATTGAGGGTGGCTGCTGGTCATTATGACTGACATTTTGAAGTGCAAGTATCTGCTCATGCTCTGCCTTCAGTATTCACTTGTTATTTAACCTGCAGGATCATCTGGTGATGATATGAAAGGCCTAACAGTCATTACAAAAAATATGCCATACTTGATTACACAATTTACTACATTCTTTGCAGCAATATGCTTGAAATATGTACCAAATACCCGAAACACCCTGCAACAATACATTTGGGAAAAATCTTGGGAACTTAGAGGGTATATGGGCTCATCATATTAAGGTTTCTGGTTGACAGCCCAAGTATCCTCTGGCCCATCAAAGGACATTCCTTCACTTGAAAGAACCCCAACAGAATATTATTTTTCTTACATTGCTTTTGTAGTAAGATAAACAATAGACATTAAGAATGTCAGAAATCTGAGTACATGGATACTATTTTTTAAAAAAATATATATCAGGCAATTGCTTATAAAAAATACTGCTGCTTCTCTGGACAGAAATGTCCTTCTGTGGCTTTGCAAAGAAGAATTTCTGAGAATTTTATTAGCTTTACATAAGCTGTTTTATAAATATATGTAGGCCAGTTGTGTATAGTTTTTAAAAATGTTGTTCCACTGAAAGCACCATCATGAAGCCCTGAGACATTTTTTTGAAAATGAGAAATCAAAATTACTTGCTGATCTGAGGTGCAGGAGAGGACGAAAGCAATAGCAACAGTTCAGATATAAGGTAAGACAAGGCAAAGTTATATAATTAAAGCAAAACAAATAAAAAGGAGGAGATGAAGTCTTATATGAAGTCCCAGTGATCTGTTCAGGCTTGTTTCTGCTAAACAGTTCTCCCCTGGAAAACAGCTGTAGGCCTCAGCTTGTCACTTTCTGGCCTCAAGCTATTGCTGGATGACTGCTCTGTTTAATAGATAAACTTTGGCTGTGCTTCTCCCCTCCTTTTCTAACTAGTCCCTTCTTCCCCACTGGACCTTTAATCTTTCTAACTCAGGAGCAGACAACTGTGAGGTTATTCACACTGTGAAAATAATCTAGGATGAATCCGGGTTGAATCTCCATTGTGCACATGCATCCTGAGTGCGCCTCATTAAGTTTGGAGGGTGGGGGCTGCCAAAAAAACCATTTAGGAGATTATTCCAGGGAGATAAACAACTGACTACTCTTTCAAACGGGAGGAATTTCTCCCAACTTCGAATGGAGCCAATGCGGATTCATGTAAATTCGCTAGTTTAGCGAATTTACATGAACCCCTGCTCCATTCGGAAGAACCCCTGCTCCGTTCGGAATTACTTCCCATTACCCGAAAATAACCCCCTCCTGCCCGAATTTGCATGCGAAGCTTTAATTCGCAATAACGTAAAACCCATGATTGCATTCGAATTGGCTTCCCTCTTGCCCGAATTTGCGTGCGAAGAGTTAATTCGCAATAACGTAAAACCCATGATTGCATTCGAATTGACCTTAAATTATACTTCCAATTTAGCCTCGTATGAAAGAGTCCTGAGATAGATTCAGGATTGCAAACTCAAAAGCAGGTATTATCACATGTAAAACTATTACTGCTGCAGCTAGGTGACTACAACCTGGATGCCAGCTGTGCCCAGCTGGCTGGTTTGCAAAAACTGAAAGCTTCCGTTTTTGCAAAGTGGCAAGCTGAGCACAGCTGGGATCTGGGTTGTAGTTGTCCGGTGGCAGTGACGATGATTCTACATATAATAATACCTGGCTTTGAGTTTGCAGTCCTGAATCTATTTCAGGTCATTTTCTCCATGCGATAATTTCCTTAATCTGGGATAATTGATATCGGGGTTTTCCCTAAATTAAAAAAAAAAAGATCCACATTGTTGGTAGTCTGAATGACTGATGCGCATAGACCCAAGATAAAAAGCTGATAAAAAGCTGTCTGGATGACCCCTGTGTGTGGTTCAGGAGCCAATTTCCCCCAATCCCCCCCCCCCAGCTCACACCAACTTGTTCATGCACCTCATATTTTTTCCAGCTATATACTGTGTTTCCCTGAAAATAAAACAGTGTCTTATATTAATTTTTGCTCCCAAAGATGTACTAGGTCTTATTTTCAGGGGATGTCTTTATCCATGAAGAAGAATTCACATTTATTGTTGAAAAAAAATGAACATTTATTATATAGTGTATATATATTTCTATACAAAAACGTTGCTAGGTCTTACTTTCAGGGGAGACCTTGTATTTAGCAATTCATTAAAACCTTTTCTAGGTCTTATTTTTTGGGGATGTCTTATTTTCGGGGAAACAGGGTATCAGCCAATTGGATGGGGTGGAAGGGTATTTTGAGGTATTTTCTTGGCATGGTCTTGGGGAAATCTCACTTGAAAATTCTGCCAAAACATTAAATTAGAGGAGGTAGGGATTGGGTGGGCACACTTTCCCTGACCTTGCCCAGTGCACCCCCCCCCCATCTGCTATTTCCCCTCACACATGTCTGTACTTTCCTGAGAATCTTCTAGGGCAGCTCACTGGGGACAAATGGGTTGTTCTTCAGGCAAATTCCTGAAGTTACGTAAAGTGAACATATCCATATTGAAGAATTCTAGAGATGAGTAATGTAAATGCACAAGGGTGGCAAATATGCTAGCTCTCCTCCTTCAGATTTTAGTTGCTTTTTGTGTCTGATGACCTTCCATATGTACTAGGGACTGTAGTTTAAAAAAAGTTTTTCCAAACTCTGTTCCCATTTATTTGAACAAGTGTACATATACAATGTAAATGCATTTCCATTGTAATATGTGGACACTTCTTTTATCTGCTACTTTATGCTCCATATTTAGTTGTGTCCCAGTGCGCTTTCAGTGACTTTGGTGCCAAAATAAAACTATTTTTCATTCATCGTAATGTCCAAGTCCCTAACCTATCTTTGTGGAATTTTGCAAGTTTCCTGCCTACTGACATTTCTATTAAGTGTACCATTTTGATATAAACTGCCCCTTTTCAAAGGAAAAGGAGAAGATGAAGCAATTTGAAGATCCCCCTTCCCGGGGGGAGGGGGAGAGCAAAAATGTCCACACAAAAATGACCACATGCAGAGTTGATCCACGCAGGCAGGACGCCCAGAAGAGGCTTTTGGAGAGAAGTTACTGCAAGGGAAAGTTTCCTCCCATGCAGGCTTCAGCCTTGAGCTCCTGGATGAATAACTGATGGACAGCAAGGCTTCTCTCGAATATGAGGACTTTAATCACTTGTTGCAAGCTATTTACAACCGTCTTGGATACTCACAGCTATACAGACTAACAAAGAGTTTCGCCAACCACCAACCACAACAACCCAACAATGGAGATAGTCACCTTCTCCCTTATGTAGGTGGTCTTCTGTAAAGTCATGTGACAGCCATACCACCAATGAAACCTTGCAGGTTTCATACCCAGTACCTGTTGCATCGTACTGTAACCCATGATGCATCTGTCTGACTTCACCCACTGTGCATGTTGCATCAGATGTCCCATGATGCACAGCTCCAGTTCCACCTAGGGGCCACATCCAGACTAAGTGTGCAACATGGTCTTGACACGAACAACTGTCCATGGAAACTGAGGACAAAAAATGGGATGGGAAGTCTCATAGTCTCCTTAGTGCTTCAGATTATCCCTCCTAGCTTTCCTTGTTTCCTTCACCCTTTGCTTCCCTACCTTCTTGATTCTAGTTCTACGAGGATACTGTGAGAGAGGTTTCCCACTGTGCATAATTTTATATATCACTATCATATCTTCCTATGTTCCCCTTTTTTCTTAACAAAATGAAGCCTCAATAACCTTTTCTTTTAGGGGAGTTGCTCCAGTCTCTTGATCATTTTGGTTACCCCTTTCTGTTATTTTCCCAGCTCTTCTTTTTCAGATGGATGACAAGTACTGTTCACAGCATTCCAGATGTGGTCATACCATGCATTTGTATAAGAGAAGAATGATCTTGGCAGTTTCATTTTTATTTCCCTTTCTAATTATACTCAACGTTCAATCCACCTTTTTACTTACAACTGAGACATAGTCATTGAAGCTGCTTTCTGTAATCCAAGATCCCTTTTGTTGACAGTTCAGATCACCTTATTGTACCCATGAAATTTGTTTTTTAGCACCAGTATGCCCCCTTGACCCTTGCTTATATTAAGTATAGTCTGCTGTTTTAACATCCCAATACAGATCTCTGAGGGACACCATTGGCCATCTCATTCCATTGGAAGAACTGACTCTCTCTCTCTTTTTAACCTCCCTCCATTGCAAGAACTGACCACTTCTGTTTTCTGTTGTTTGACTGATTTCCAGTTCATAAGAAGACTTCTCCATATCTGCTAAATCTGCTCAGGAGTTTTTGGTGAAGAGCTTTGCCCTCTCTCCATGGCAACACCATCTGGCCTAGGAGGGAGTGAAAGGAGAGGCCTAGCAACACCATTGGGCCTGGCCTCAAGTTGAAGAGCCCTCTCTCAATGGAAACACCATCTGCGCTAGGAGGGAGTGAAACTCCTTTGGGCCTATCCTAGATTATGAAGCAGAACCCTCCCTCCATGCCATCTGCCTTAGTCCAGGCCTCAGAGGGAGACATGAACATTTGGACCTGATCCCCTTCCCCACCACCGTTCCCTTCTCCTTTTGTGTCGTGTCTTCTTAGATTGTAAGCCTGAGGGCAGGGAACTGTCTAATTAAAATAATAATTGTAAGCTGCTCTGATAGCCTTTAGGGCTGAAGAGTGGGGTATAAATAAATAAATTATTATTATTATTATTATTATTTGTCAAATGTTTTTCAAAAGTCCAAGTTAACCAGGGATGGGGAAAGTAAAACCCATGCCACTCATACACACTTTTAAAAATCATTGTTGATTTGCATCTTCTTGCTTCACTGACTAGCACAAAATGCGTATGTTAAGCCTTCTCCCTCCCCAATAGCTTCTCTGACGCTTAAAATGTATTTCCCACTCCCATTAGCACAGAACAGCAGCTTAGGGCAAGTCATTGCAGAAATGGCAGCAAGTTCAACAGAAATGAAAATACTCTCTTTCCAAATCGAAACAGAGAATGAGCCTTGGTGTTCCCATGGAAACCAGTGCAAAACTGAGACACTGGTGTTGCAACTGCCTCCTCCTTTGATTCAGTGCTTTAATAGGTACATGTGGATTTACACATGGTAGTGCTTGTGCATGTTTTGTGTGTGCATGTGTATCTGTCTTTCTGTCTGCCTGCTTGTTTCATTTTAGGATTCAGACTCCAATCTATAACAAATGCTTTTACAGACTGAACAGAATAGAAAGGTGGATGAAGAGGAATTATTCTCAGTAACAGAGAATTGTAGAAAACCACGCTCCATTCCACTGTCATGCAAGAAGGAAAATACAAAAACCTTGAAAAACATCTGTGCTGGGCTGACCGTGTCTTTGAGCTTCCAAATGAGCAATATTATAAAGTCCATGCATTTCTGTGGCCACAGGAAGTCAAAAGGAAGGATGCTTGGCCCACCATTACAAGTAGAGAAGAGCCAAACTGAAAAGAGAAGAAATCTGGAAAGCTTAGATTTAATACAGTCATATTACCAAAGACTATGGACTCCATTGTTTGCAATGGTGAGCCAACTAGCAGATTATCAAATGACATTAGGCGACAGATTATCAAAACTGACAAGATATTAGATATTAATTATTTAGTTTGCCATTATATTTTTACTACATGTTAGTGTTCATATAAGGCAGAGGTGAAAATCCCTAATTTGGTTTTTAACCACACCCATGAATTCAGTAGACAATCTTAGGCAAGACTCTCTCAACCTTGGTCTGCAACATGACAGTCATACTAACCTTGATAAGAGTATATCAAAAACAGTCTGAATAATAGTATTATATAAGTCATTATTACTCATCACCAGGAAAGCACCATTTGGATATTTTTCTAAAGCAATCAAGCATCTTGGACTATAAAGTAAAAGGAAAGAACATGAAAGAAAAACCCTTTGACTTATCAGAATGGCTTGTCTGTTGGCAAGCGTCAGGAAATTATCTTCTTTTCTGGCACTGTCTCGGGTCTTGTCCTGTCTTCTAGTCTTGCTGTCTTCAGGGTGGTCGGACACCCACTTTGCATGCTTTGTAGGTTGGTGGCACACCAGGTTGCTGACAATCTATTTCTGTAGTACCAAAAGACCCCTTTTAATGTGAGAGATATGTTTCAGGACTTTTCTTGTAGAACAAAAACCACAGATAACTGGGAAGTTTTTTTTTTTTTTTTTTTGTTAACTTGGGCTTCTGGCAGAAGCATACCATAGAATTGTTCTGGAGGACCTAGACATGCCTACAGGTAACACTTCCCTAAGCATTTCTAGGTCTTCCAGTGTGATTATGGTTTGGCTGAAAGATGGCCAGGACAGTGTGTAACCATGACTAACAGACAGGTAGTGTACAGCAAAATAACAAGAAAAAATGTGGAAACACAAGACAACATAAGCAGTATGAATGACCCGCAGCTCTTTACAGTTAAGTGAAACTACAGTAAATGAATCTGTGTTATTGTATTATATCTAATTCTGGCTTAATTCACCATACTTAATTTTGGTGCCAAAGACAAGGTCTGGTGAGGGTGATCAGAGGGATACCAAAGTCCTGAAAAGCATTGCATCAAGCAGTCAGGTATCTCATTGCCTAACCAGCTTTTGAAATATTATATTCTTTTTAAGAATGGGTACTCAAATGGGTAGGCAGATATATGTTTTGCTGCCTGTGGTATAACATCATAGGAGATTATAGGGGGGAAAAGGTGGGAGTAAAAGGCATACTCCTGGCAAAGTTGCACGATCGCGCTGAAGATTTTCAGACACATCACATTTATCCAGGAACCCATGAAGATCCTGGAATGCTCCACCAATAAACCATTAACAGGGAGGTCCTGGTTTCAGTTTTGTTGTATTCCAACAAAACAAGCCAAAATGGATTGTTAATATCTCACCCAAGTATTGGAGACAGTGTGGAGGCATGGCCTTATACAAATATGGATCAAATATTTCAAAATGCAATGTTTTTGGTATCAGTTTTTTGCATATCTATCAGATCACAAACCAAAATATCTAAAATTAGTGTCATTAGTATGCTCATGATGCTCAGCTCTATCTCTGTTTTCCATTTTAGGGCTCTTCTCATAGCACTCATGCAAGTAAAAATTAAATGTTAACATATGGCTTCCTAGGGGCTGGGGCAGGTGCCCCCATTGTGCTCTGTTCCTAACTTTTCCGTTAACCTGACCTCCCTGCCTAAAACTATGATTTTAGTTTTTTTCCTCCCCCTTTTAAACACAGTTCCAGAGCTCTGCTGCTCAGATTGATTTCCCAAGAAGTTAAAAAAAAGAAAAAGAAAGATAGATAGATAGAAATAGAAGAGAAAAATAAAGGTATCAGGGTTCTTCGGAATAGTGAGAGGAAGGGAGGACAAGAGAGAGGAGAGGACACTGACACCACTTATGCAACTGTCCTGGGAGCGACATTTCACATTGGGGACTTATGCAATTGCCAGGTCATTCACAGGTTTCCCCCATGAATGAAAAGAGATAGGTGAGGGATAAGAAGCTACTGTTCAGAGGTGTTGTCTTGTAATGAGTATCATGAAAGCCACTTCTTTTTCTGTGTACTCAGAGTTTAAAAATCAAGGAAACTATTTCAATGCTAAACTAGTGTCTGCTGTCAGTGATGGACTAGATGAGGGCAAACAAAATGAAACTTAATCCAGACACGGCAGTGGTGCTCCAAGTCACTTGGAAGGCAGATCAGGGAATAGGATTCACACTGTGCTACATGGGGTCACATTCCCCCTGAAATTGCATGTTTGGAGCCTAGGTGTACTTTAGGACTCAACCCGGAACCTGGACTCCCAGATTTCAGTGGTGGCCAGGAGTACATTTTCACAGTTAAAACTAGTGTGCCAGTTATCCCCATTCCTGGAGATGTCAGATCTGGCCACGGTGACACTTGCCTTGAACTACTGTAATGCACTTTATATGGTGCTCCTTTGGGAACATCGATGGTCCAGGATGCCTGTAGCTTGAATGCTACCAGAACTGTCTACAGGGGCTAAAGGAATACCATGGGCTATTACTTCATTTCTGTGTTCAATTCAAAGTGTTGCTCGTGACCAAAACTTAAACTGGCAACTGATTTTTCAGAGGAGAAGGCAGAGAATTGTACTCTTACAGATTTTGTGTGTGTGCACATCAAAGCCATCTTTATCATCGCAACTGGGCAGCAGAAAAAAACTTAAGAAGTGTGGTAAAACCTGAACAAATGAGTGACACCTCTGCCTTAATCCTCATTTTTTCCAGAAGGGGGCAGACTTTCAACTTTCAATACCTATTCCCCTTTTTAGCAGGGTCTTGTCATTCCGTGGACAGTTTTGTGCAGCACCCAGAAATGCACGGTAGATCCTTAAAAGATTGTTCCCTGTAAAATGGATGAGTAAAGCAACACTTGATTCCTTGTTCTTAATAGTACTGAGATGTTTTTCTATTTAAAACCTTTAAAGTTCTAGAAGTTTTGGCTATATATAATTTATTACAGTGACAAGTGTAACAAGTTGAAAATTGTTTCACAATCGATGAGGCCTAGCATCATGTGTTTCCCAATAAAATAGTTGGCGGGGGGATCTTTGCTGTATTTTCTGAATTCATTCCTAATTAGAATATCATGAATGCTGTAAAATGTTTTGAAGTAAAATCTTTATTTTTTATCCCAAAAAATCTCACAGCATTTGTGATAAAATAGTTAGCATATAACATACAGACAACTATGTTAGAGAAACTTCTAAAAAAATCAGTTTGCAACTATAACAGTAACTAGCTATTTGAGGGCACTGGGGCTATAACTGTAACTAACTGCATTTTTGTAGCAAGTTCCCAAACTTTGCCAAATTTCAAAGATGGAATGGCCACTGAAACTCTGGAGGGTTGGAAAACAACTGGGTGTACATGCAGCCCTCTCCTGCTGTACAGAAATGTGTCCTTGCCCTCAAGAAACTTGCAAATTAAACTTAGATGGGATGGAAACAAGGTGTATAGAACAGGAGGAGAGATAACAAGAAACAACCAGTAGAAACAAAGGGGCAAAAGAATTAATTTGGGAATCTCATACATCCCTACCTTTCTGCAAAGGTGGGATTGTGTGTTCCCGTGAGGCATGTAGCTATGCTGATAGCAACAATGCTGCTAGTAGGATCTCCCATGTTAGGCTTTTGCTGAGGAGCCTGACTAAATGTGCCAAACAGCTACTGGGCAGCAGCAGTGCTGGGGGCTGACACTGGCAGAGGATCTCTCAGGAGTTTATCATACGACAGAATTTGGGGGTATAATGCAATGGCAATCCAAATGCAATCATGGGGTTTCACGTAATTGTGAGTGAGTGTATTCCTCGCAATTTTGGGCAAACGGGGAGTCATTCCGAACGCAATCATAGGTTTTACGTTAATGCGTATAAGATTATCTCACGCAATTTCGGGCAATGGGGGTCATTTTCGGGAAATGGGAAATCATTCTGAACGCATTCTGAATGCAATTAGATTTCACATAAATTTGCTGAACTAGCGAATGTACGTGAATTCGAATTGGCTCAATTCAAAATTGGGAGAAATTCCTCCTGTGTGATAAACTCAGAGGTAATGGTAGTGGCATCATAGCTAACACTTAGTACTGCACAGAAGGAGGTCCAGTAAACCCCTTTTGAATGTCTTTTACCATGAAAATCCTATGATGACAATCAGAGGGATTTTAAGGCCTGCCAGCTCCATCAGGCCTGGCCTAGGGTAAGAAGATGAGCCCTCCCTTTGCCATCTACATCATCAAACCTCAGAGGGAGAGAAAGGCCTGCCAGCTTCATCAGGCCTGGCCTAAAGGAAGAAGGAGAGCCCTTCCTCTAGTCTATCTGCCTTGGAGGGAGAGAAGAACTGCAGGACCTGATCCCTTCCTCACTACCACTCCTTTCTCCTTTTGTGTCATGTCTTTTTAGATTATAAACCTGAAGGCAGGGAACTATCTAATTCACCATTTTGCAAGCTGCTCTGAGAGGCTTTGTGGCTGAAGGGTAGGGTATAAATATTGTAAATAAATAAATAAAAATGATGCAACCTGGCCAACAAGCACTCAACAAGCTGCTGGGGTATAGAAGAGGATAATCATAAGTAATTGATGATGCAACTGGACTTAAGCCAAAAGGGTGTTCAGCTGTTGGCATGCTGAGATCTGGAAGGAAAGTCCAAAGCTCTGTACAACACATATTATGGGACAGTGAATGTGAGAAGTGTGAATCAGGGGAAGCTAGAAATGGAATGTATAACATTGCAGTATGTGGAGTGAGTGAAGTAAAAGAGACGGGAATGGGACATTTTGAGTCAGATAATCACACAGTGTTTTATTCAGGAAGCAGAAATCTAGGAAGAAATAGGGTGGCATTAATACTGAGTGGAGATGTAGCAAGGGCAGTCAAGGGATATAATGCAAAGTCTGACCAAATCATATGAACTAGACTTCAGGAAAAACCCATCAATATAACCATAATTCATGCTTATTCTCAAATCAGAGATACAGAAGAGGAAGAAATTTAAAGATTCTATACAGGAGTCCAAGAGGAAATTGATCACACACCAAAGCAGGATTTCTTGTTAATCATAGGTGACGGGAATGCAAAACTTGAAAACAGGGCAGAAGCAAACATTGCTGAAGAATATGGCCAACAATCAAGAAATTAAGCAGGAGTTTTCCAAGTAAGGACTCATGGTGGATTGATGCTCTAGGGCAAGGGAAGTTTAAGAGGCAAATAACCCAGCTAGGAGGAAAGTTCTAGCTGACAAAAACTCTCTCCAATAAGAAGAGTGTGAGATTACTCACTCATGCTCCAAAATGCTGCTCCTCATGAATTCTTAATGGTCATAAGCGTGTTGAACAACAGGGTGGGATGGTGGTGGGTTAAACATCAAGCTCAATGTGCTAAAGCAAGCCTTAAACAAACAAACAAACAAACAAACAAAAAACAGCTTCATTTATATACCGCTTCATATTGAACTAGCAGTGTCTAAGTGGCTTACAACTGTAAGCTAATTGCCCCCAACAATCTGGGTACTCATTTTAGCGACCTCGAAAGGATGTAAGTCTGAGTCAAGCTTGAGCCCTGTCTAGTATTGAAATCACAACCTTATGGTTTTGAGTGAGTGGCTGCAGTACAAGCATTTAACCACTGTGCCACCAAGGCTTAAAGGACACCAGACCTCTGAAAATCCTAACTTTCTTAATCGTCTTTAATTATCTAATTTATTTAAACTTCAGTGAGTTGCCTTCTTACTGTAGGTAGAAATTAAAACCTACTGTATTTACAAGATTTTACTTTGAAAGCAAAAAGCTTAGCAAGGATTTGGCTCAACAAAATTTTAAATGGAGAAGGATTTGGCTCAACAAAGTTTTAAATGGAGAAAGGGGGCAGTAATTTTAAAAGTAGACAGAAGATTTTTTGACAGTGCCTTGAGAACTGTAAAGCTTGTTAGACTAGTGGGGTAGTCTACACTGTAGAAATAAATCAGTTTCACACCATTTTAACTGCTATGACCTATCCTACAGAATCCTGGGATTTGCAAGCTGATGATGTACCAGAGGTCTCTGTCAGACCAGACTCTTCCCCACTGACTGATCTTTGTGTCGTAAGTAGGATAATAATGAAGAGGAAGCAGAAGCGAGCAGTGGCGATACTAGTGCACCATACAATACAGCACCAGTACTGAAGAAAAGGTATGAAGAATGCTTCAATAGCATTATGTTTTCATGTGTTCCAAACACGTGATTGCTGTGCTTCTTATTGGGATTTTTTTTTTAAAAAAAACTTTTTTGTGTCTCTTAAATCATTTTATGCTGTTTTATGTAGTGATTTTATCTGTTGTATTTTTAAATACTCCTTAGGTATCTTTCACCTAATCACACAATTATCCACATATCTCATCTCATAGTCTTCTCCAAATTCCGATTCTTAAACATTTAAACAATATTTAGTTCATACCTGCAACTTAAGAATATGAAATCTTACCTAGTTGATTTTCTTCCATCTAAAAAATATAAAACAAAAGAAAAAATAGAGAAAAAAAAGAAAGTAAAGAAAGCAAAATGATTACAATTATAATTCTCTGTTACACAAAAGAGTCTGAAGAAGCTAAACTCCTTTTCATTCCTTCCCTAATTCCCAGTTCTTACAGCCTTTAAACAATATTAATTCATTTTGAAAAATTTAATTATATAGAATTTGTCTAGCCTATCCTCTTTTAATTATTAAAAACATAAATCAAAAGAGAAGGAAAAAAACCAAGAAAAAGGGAAAAAAATCACTCTTACAATCCTGCTATTCTGTTAAATAATGTTTAGAAAACCAAAACCCCTATATTTAACTGTCTATAATTTCTATTTTACAACACCGTCTATTTATATAAATGTCATGGTATTGTAAAACATTCTGTTATTAAAGCATCATATTCCAAAATCCGGACCTCAAAATCTTTCCTCATTAATCTGTTTTTTTTTTTTGAATATCATTCAAAGTGTCTTACGATATACCCACCATTTAACAAAGAAAACCAAACAATCACAAAGGAAAAAAATAAAATAAAATCAGAACAGCATATATAATCCCTTTAGTCATGAGTACTGTACATCTTTTCAATCTTCCTTTGCTTGTATGAAAACCTCCTCCTGAAGGTTCTCATCCAGGTTCTTTCATGGATATAGTAAATAAATAAAAAAAATTATTTGTATCCCACCTCTCCCTTTTTGAGGATCGAGGTGGGTAACAGCAATTCAAATAGCAATTACAAAAACAATAGTAAAACATTTCCTAACCAGTTTGACCCTTCAACCCTCCCAAAAAAATAAGACAATACAATCATAGTATCCACAATACCAATTAATTACAATAAGAAATTAAGAATTATAAAAATTAAAGTGGAGTGGACTCATTAGGGAGAGTTAGTTCAGATGGTAGGTACTTCTGATCTTCTTGGAGGACAGTCTGGGAAAGCCCACTGGAAGAGATCCATTTTTATTGCCTTTTTGAAGGCATCAAGGGATGTAATGTGGCAAATCTCCTCCAGCAAGGCATTCCAAATTTTTGGAATTCCAGAGCATCCTGCCCTTCACGAAGAAAAGAGAACTCTCCCCAGGGTTCCCAGGGCTCCCGCCGGGAATCAGTCACATTACCGTACTGGACACCTTGTGGCACCCATCTCCACTGCTCCGGATTTGGGGATCTGAACCCGAATCCCTTTTGATTGGCTGAGGGTGATGGATTGTTGTTTATTTATATTTATGTCAACAATAAAATATTGAGCTGTATATCTTCTTCTGTCAGGATATCATTTATAGCCAAAGAAATTATTAAAGTCAATCCCCTTCTCTTTATCTCCTCTAGTAAACTTCTTTGTCTCTCCAGATTTCTTCATGTTCTCTTGCAGATAGATATCTTTAGGAATTTCAGTTTCCAATCCCATCTCCATATATATATTTGTTTATATCCACTGAATCCTATACTTTCTTACATTGCTATTTATTGCTATTTCTTCCAAAGTTGAATAAATCACTTCACTCATCAGGTGCTTAAACTCGTTCATATCCCTTAATGTCTTCATCTTTATCTGTTTAAGCTCAAATATAATCAACTGTTCTTCTTCTGTTATATCCTTCACTGAGTCCAGATAGGCAGACATAATTTTGACACATGTCAAAGTGGATATTTCAACAATAAAATATTTTTTGCTCAAGGCTATCAACTTGACCACTAGCTGTCACTGTCACCTACCCACTCTCTTAGCTTTTATTCTTTTTACTGGAAACAAGATCTCAATGTATCATAAATCAAAACACAGTTCACTTCCTTTTTCTGCTGCAAGAAGATGGCCTTGAATTTGTCTCAGTAAGTAAACAATGCATTATTTTCCCTCTATGCCTTTTTAAGTTGTTATTGTCACAGTCTGATACAGATTATTGTCACAATCTAAGGTCCAAATAAAGTTGATTTTAAAATCAACAATGTTTTCCAATTTCTTCCTCACGGTCCAAATATTACCTTTGTATTTCCATTACTTAAAAATATTTCCATTACTTAAATGATTAATCACTTGCTTTTCATAGGATTTGATCACAAAATAAATCAATTAAACATGGAGATACATACATTCTTGATGAGCTGGCAAATTCCTTAATTCTATAGTTTCACTATAGAAAGTGTTACATGGTATTTAAGAAAGCTGAGTGGACATTGCAAAAAGGCTTGACTGCAGAGGGACTTGATTTCTCCCTTCGATCCCCTCAGTTCTGATCATGTCCAAGCAACATATTTAGTATCCCAGGATGCCCAGAGCTGGAACTGGACACTTTTAGGGTTCACCTCTGAGTTTCTCATACCAAAAAGACAATTTCTGCCAGTCACACTGTTACAGGCCAGCGATCACCACAACCAGTGCTTCCCCACCACCACGGAGCAGTTAGGAAGACAGCTTTATGACGCCACCTTCAACCCGGAAGTCTCCTGTTTTAGCATTTTTATTGTAAAGGATTTTTAATTGGCTGTATCTGAGAGTAGCCTTGGGTCCTACTTTGGGATCCAAGCAAAATAAAATAAACAAATAAAATAAATATCTCAAGGGCTGCCCCAAAGAGTAGGGTGCATGATTGTTATTTTATTTATGCATTTATTTATTGGATTTATATTCCACCTTTCTCCCAAAATTATCTCCTGCCTCAGAGGGTAGAACTAGGTCTAATGGTTTTAAGTTACAGGAGAGTAGACTTCAATTGAACATTAGAAGGAACTTCTTAATTGTGAGAATGGTTTGGCTGTTGAGCCAATTGCCCAAAGAGGTGGTGAGGTCTCCTTCTCTAGATGTCTTCAAAAAGATGGTGGACAGCTATGTGCTGGGGATACTCAGTGGGATTTCCCACACTGAGCAGTAAGTTGAACCTGATGACCCATGGGCCCCCTTCCGACTCTATGATTCTATGATCCAAGAAATCAAAGCAAAATTTAAACCAAGAATAGGGATGCTATATAACCAGCAGGGGAACATACTACATGATTCTAGTAGAAACTAGAGGAACTATATGAAAAAAAAGAATGACAGATTCATTCAAGGAAGAACTGTTTGAAGTTGAATCCAAAATTTTAGAAAATGAAGTGGAAGCTGCACTCAAAGCAGTTGGGAGAAATAAATCACAAAGAACAGATGGCATAGTAATAGAACTATTTTAAGCTACAGAGACAGAATTCACTCAAATTATAATTAATATCTGTTAACAAAAATGGAAAATAAAATAAAGGTCCAAAGATTGGACATGCTCAATACACATTCCAATCCCCAAGAAAGGGAACACCGAGGATTCCAGTAACCACCAGACAATTGCATTAATCTTCCATACAAGCAAAGTGATGCTCAAAATTTTACAACAAATACTTTTACCATATATGAAATGAAAATACCTTGTGTCCAAATTGTGTACAGAAAAGAAATAGGCAGTAAGAATCATATTGCAAACACATGCTAAACAATGGAGAGGACGAAAGAATTTCAGATGAAAATTAGCCTGTGCTTTATAGGTTACAGCAAAGCTTTTGATTGTGTAGTTCATGAAAAACTATGGATTGCTCTTAAAGAAATGAGTGTGCTACTGTCACTGGTCATGGAGAGAGTCGGGGTGTCCCTTAACATCACCAAGGGTTGGGAGACATGAGGAGGTGGCACCATCAATGGTGAGAATGGAGATTCCTCTTCTGTCTTGGAGGGGAGAGAGGGGCTGGGATCAGGAGAGGAAGTAAGGGTCTACATAGATGGGTGTGAGATGGAAGAAGCTGAAGGCCAAATGGTTAAAGGAGAGGGAGAGGCAGACAAGGAGGAATGTGAAAGAGGGAAGCTAGAAAATAGCAGAAAATAGCAAAGATTTGAAATTGCTGCTAAAGAAAGTCAAGGAGAAACTGCAAAGGTAGGTTTACAGTTGAACATGAAGAAAACAAAACTAATGACCACAAATGATTTATATAACTTTAAAGTAGACAATGAAGACATTGAAATAGTTCAATATTTTCCATACCATGGTTCAGTCATTAATCAGAATGAAAACTGCAGTCAGGAAATCAGAGGAAGACTAGGACTTGGATGTCCACTTGGAAGGGCAGTTATGAAGGAACTAGACAAGATCCTGAAGTGTAAAGATATATAATTGAATACTAAAATTAGGATTGTCCATGCCATCATATTTCCCATATCTATTTATGATTGTGAAAGCTGGACAGTGAAGAAAGCTGATGGGAAGAAGATCAACTCATTTGAAATGCGGTGCTGGCAGAGAGTTTTACAGATGGACTGCCAAAAAACAAATAAATGGATCCAAAGCAATTCAACCTGAACTCTTCCTAGAATCCAAGATGACTAAACTGACACTGTCATAGTTTGGAACACGAAGAGAAGACATTCATTAGAAAAGTAAATGCTTGGTAGAAAGAATTAGAAAAGAGCAGTAGGAAAGCAATAGGAAAAGGGGAAAACTGTGCTCAGTGTGGACAGTCATGGAAGCCCCAGCCCTGAATTCCCAAGAACAGAGCAGGCCTGTTGATGACAAGACCTTTGGATCTTAAGCCCAGCTTAATCTACCTCCCAGTGATGCGTCAGTTACATTAATTATGTCATATTTATTTATACTAATTTAAATTAGCATTGATAAATTGTATGCAAATGTTATTCTTTTTTGATGTCTGTCTTCCTTTTTGGGGAGGCATCAGACATTCCCCAACTGTTGCATACATTATATGGCATGTGTGCTAAAAATGCTGGAAACCATTAAATGATCAAAACTATTGTAACCCTGTTATTGCCACAACAGGGAACAAAACTTCTAATGCTTATTTTTTTTAAAAAAAATTTTGTTCCAACTCACCTCATGGCCATAGAAACGTCTGAAATGACCCTCCTTAAATAAAGAACAATGCTGATCTAGGAGTCCTCTCATGATTTTTACTATCTTTCCCTGATGAAGAGGCCAGTTGGCTGCAGAAGCTAAAGTAACCAATTGTGAGCATTTTTATTGGACTAAAAAGGTATCCCACAATATGGTGATTTCAAATTTTGCATCAGGATTTTTGGCTTTCTAACATTTGAGAAGAAGAGCAGTATGCCATAAGACTCACTGCCTGTGAATGCTGATTCCTTTTTGCTATTATTTTTGGTGATCATGGCAGGATATTGTCTTCCTTTTGCTCATTCTAATAATCATAACCCTTCAAGAACCTGCCAAGCAGGCAAAAATGGTTACACAGTGCTGTTCATTTGCTGTCATAATTGACAGAACCTCACTCATCTATCCAAGGATTATCATTCCATGATAAAGGGAACTGTCATGTACTCCCACACTACACTCCTTGTGCAGATAAAGCATTGTGGGAGCTGATCTGCATGGAGGCATGAATCTTGGAGTCCTTCAATTAAATGAGGACAGATATTGTACAAGTAATTACCATTACTTGCTTCTGAGTCTAAGCATACTGGCACAGTCCTTATATTTGCCATGTGGAGGGGTTTGTGGGCCAGTTTCTTAATTCCATGGAATAACAATTCTTTGATTAGTATGAAGTGGCTCTACTATCTAGTTTCTCTGGTGGCAGCAGAGATCTGAGAGATGGTATATTACAAAGGCTGGCATCCTGTTGGTGAATCACAGTGGTGCAAGTCAGACTTATGTCATCACAACTCATTTTTTGTCCTTTGAAATAATCAGAATTCTGCAAGGACCTCATTTTCAGAGACCTCTCAAGAAACTCTGGAGGTCCCTGTAGATGCTGTATGTCAAGTTACAGGAAAATATGAGCTGGATGTGTCTCTACTCATCCACCGAGTTTCCAACAAAATGGAAATGGCTTTTGGAGTGGGGGCTGCAATGCTTACAAAGTGAGTTTTGTAGGGGTTAACATTGGGAGACATAGCTACTGAGATGTAACTACATGATACACATATGTGTCTCATTGCACATTATCAGATGAAGTGTATCAGATAATATGAATTTATTTGTATTTCCCGCCTCTCCCTGCAGATTGAGGCAGGATTCCAACAAGTTAAAACAATAAAACATTTGATACAATGTGCAATACATCAATTACAGCGTGCAATACAAAATTAAGTAAACTACATTAAAAACAATACTTAACTCTGGCTGTCACCTTTGTCCCTGGCATATACAGGAGACTTCTGTGCATCCATTATCTAATATCGCAGATATGAGAAGAGAGGATCCAGAGCTATACTACACAGGTACATGGGTGGATGACATTATATCCTTCAGATATTTTGGAACATGACTCCCATAATCCTTGATCACTGGCCCTGTTGACTGGAGCTGACTGGATGTTGTAGTCTTAAGCCTCTGGAGAGCACTGGATTGCCCACCCCTGTAATGCTGAAAGCTGGTATTGGGGGTGCCTAAATTTAGCAACAGGCATCTCTGTTGTGTTGAGATACTAATGTTTATTATATAGTGTGCTGCTTATTTTTTCAGTGCACAGACCCCCGAGGCTTGGGCCTTCTAGGAGTCTAGGCTCATCATATTTTGCCCCCTACCTTGAACCCTTGGCCTGGTGTTTCCCTAAAAACACAGCCACTTATGCAAGTGTATCCTCACTTGTATTGCAAGCAGCAAAACAGCCAGGAAATGTATGTTTCTTCCATTTTCCTAAATTCCGTGTATATTTCTTGTGTGCATTCTTTCAGCAAGAGAGGAATCTTATTCACTCCAGCCTGGTCTTGGCAAAGCAGGAAACAGCTGTGGGTGTGCTTACCTGACCTGATAAACATCTTGTCAGGATTGCCATCCTAGCTTTAGGAAGGGAGGAATTGGAGAAAAGGAAGGACATAGCACAATAGCTTGGAGTTCATATAAAAACTTTCCCAGGAACAGAACACTTCCTCTTCCCCATTTTAATGTCTCATGGGAGTTTCTCTTGAGCAACTTCCTTGGGATCAGTCAATGAGTAGCATAATGAAAGGAATGCCTTCCCTAGCAAAACTATAATAAGTAAAAGACCTTGCTATGTGGTTTTGTTCCTCTTGAGACATCTGCAGGAACCAGATAGCAGGTGTGTGGCTGAGCCTCATATGCAGTTTATTATTATCAAATAGTCACATGCTGAGGTGGGGAACACAGTATGAAAGAGAAGGTTCCTTATGAAAACTGTGAACCACTCGCGTGTGTTGCCACTATAGAAACGCAGGAAAAAATTGAACTGTTCTATGGTCCCACTATAGCTGCAGATCACTTACACCCACCATGGCAGCTGGTGTGCTGTTGGAGGTGACGGAGTGGTGATCAGGGCAGCTAACTGTTTGTTTTTAATTGCAGTTGGCCTTGATTTATAGTAACCCTATGAATGCAAGACCTCCAAGAGGCCCTGGGTCTTGCAAACATAGGGCTGTGGCTTCCTTCATTATCTTCTCCTGTAGTGTGATCTTCCTGAGGGAGAACTATTTTCACACCAAGCCAGGGTTCACAATAGCAGATGAAGTAACTTCAAGGACTGGTGCAATGAGAGGGTTGAGGAACAAGGATGACTCTTTAAAACAACAACTTTTAAGCTATGTATTTAAGAGTGAATTAATATATAAAATGTTAAGAATCAGATTGCCAGGAGGTTTGGGAAGTGGATGCTAAAATGAATAATAGATAATAATGGAAACACATTTGTTCATCTGAATAGCTGTAGGGAATCACGGGAAGACTTTGGGGACAAAATACTTGCCATATGTAAGCATTAATTTTTTTAGGCCCGGTACAGACGGCTCAAAAGGGCCGTCCCTGAGGCATAAATGGGGCTGGGGATTGCCTAGCACGTACAGACGGCACCATTTTTAAATGGTGCTGTCCATACGTGTGCATGTTGATGACGTCACGGTGTGCACCATGTTCAGACGGACCGGCATGCGCCTGACATCATCACACCACTTGAGGATGCCTAGGAAGGAGCTCAGAGGGCACAGAAAGGAGCTCCTAAATGGAGGTCCTTTGCAGTAAGCATTTTGTTGCCACGGCAACCAGATTGCTGCAGAAACGAAGGCTCTGCTGGTCGGGCTGTTCTTGGGGCATGACAGTTCTTTCCAGACCACAGAAAAGGGGCATTTGCTCCTTCTCTGTGGCCTGGAGAAGTGGTGGACTGGAGCCTCTGGGGCTGCTGGTGAGGCTGCCCTGGCCCCAATCTGAGCCTTAAAGGGGCGTCCACAGACCGCCCTTTTAGGCAGTCTGTAAAGCCCCTTAGAGATCTTTAGGGAACTCATCAAATGATCATTTGTCCAGCAGATTCTAGGGATCATCTTGAAATGCATCAATCGAAGGTTAACAATCTCCACATAGAGTAAATTGACTGGAGCTCTCAGAATTTCCTGAAAATGGTTTACATGCTTACAGTTGGCATATTGAGCCCTTCATCAAAACTTTCCAAACAAATGGCCTGTCCTTCAAAATGGTATACAGGAAAGATTAACGTAAAATCAGCAGCCACTTAGCAAAGACCAGTGGCCCCATTTCCTATGGGTGTTTAGAGTACACCAAAAAATTTCAGTGGCAGTGTTCTTATTAGTGCATCGCATTTGAGAGCATATTGTGTAGTTTTCATCTTTAAATGGTTGTCATGTAGTTCAACAGTTGCATGTTCCTCATCATGACACAGCAACTATGGCTTGCTGTATACCTACAGATAAATAAAGTGATAAACATTGGTGGAATCAATGGTCTTTTAAAATGAAAGTGGCATGGGGTGTTGAGTGTTGGAGTCTCCTCCTCTTGTAGTGCTGGGAGCTTCTACACCTCTCTGAGATTGCCCTGTCAAGAGTGGCTCAGGATTTCATATCTGCAATGACAGCTGTCGGTCTTTCCCAAGTGGTATCTGGCCCTACTCATGCACTCTGTTTAGTTTAGAATTGCTGGTATTTAGAACTTTTGCAGGAGTGGAGAATCCTGCAATGGTCTGCCCCAGGAGACTTATGGGTCCAGATGGATTCCTGATGACTTTTACAATTTCCTGCCGTCTTGGTGGGTGATTGTGTCGAAGTCTTGGTTGACCTCCAGAACAGGGAAATAGCCAGGATAGTAGATATGATCACTCCCGAGTATCGCTTCTCATGGGGTGTGTCAAACCAGACACTCAGTTTATAAGGAGCTGGTGGTTGTGAAACAAGTAATATCCGGTCTGGTATGTGTAGAAAACCATCTCTGTTACTTCTTTCCATTTCAATGTGAGGATACTGTTTTGGTCCTAAACCAGTGGACTGGATGAAGACAAACAAATTGAAACTTAATCCAGACAAGATAGATGTGCTGCTGGTCTGATGAAAAGCAGACCAGGAAATGGATGTTTAACTTGTGCTGGTTGTGGCATGTATGTCTGCAGCTTGGGTATGCTCCCAAATTCAATCCTAAGCCTGGGAACTCAGGTTTCAATGATGGCCAGATGTGTATTTGCATTCAGGCTTGTGTGCCAGCTGTGCCCATTCCTTAAGATGACAGACCTGGCCATGGAGACAAAAGCCTCAGTTATATCCTGTTTGGATTACCATAACATCCACTATGTGAAGCTTCCTTTGAAGTGTGTCCAGAAACTTCAGCTGTTTCGAAGAGCTGCAGACAGATTGTTAACCAAGGTGGGCTACAGAGAGCACACAACACCCCTGTTGCAGCAGTTCCACTGGCTGCCCATTTGTTTCCCGGCAGAATTTAAAGTGCTGCTGCTGACTTATAAAGCCTCATATAGCTGACTTCCAGGTTACTTGAAGGGTAATTTGACTCTTCCATATAAGCCTGCCCATGTTTTGAGACTGTCTGGGCAGGATCTGTTCCCCATTCCACCACCATCACAGTGACAACACGGGAGGCAGCCTTCTCAGTGGTTATCCCAGACCCTGGAACTACCTTTCTGGAAAGACTAGACAGATTACCCTCATTACTATCTTTCCACAAGGAGGTAAAACACCTATTTTTATTTTGGCAAGGCTTTAAGAATTGATTTTTTCAGGTTTCAATTTTATGATGATTTAATTATTTTTTTAACTTTTATAGGCTGTTAATTTTTAAGTATATTTGTTTTATTATATCTTATGTAAACCACCTTGAGACCCAAATTGGCAAAAAAGGTGGTGATGATGATGATATATGTAGGTTCTGATCAGGGCCCAGGATAGAAAATTAAAACATTTCCCTTCCACGCAACCTCTCATTCCATAGATCTAAGTAATTTTGAAATTACTGCTATATATTCTTCATTTCTGGAAAAATTGAGAACTTTGCTACTTTTATTCAATAATGTTTTATATTTTATTTAATAGCAACACCCAGCCTGGGAATCCTACAAACTAGTCCACTGTTTTGTAATACTTTGGTTATTATCCTGATTTTATTATGTTAATGGACCAGCCTGGCTGCAAATATTAGACTAATTAACTTTAAAGCTTTATTTTTCTGCCCTGTTCACTATAATATAATGACTTGGCCCCCACATAGTCATCCCCCCCTGAAAATTCATATTCCCTAGATAAGGGGGCTTAAAGCGGGAAAGTTCCCATAGATAAGTGCTACCTTATTGAAACATTTTTCAGCTTCTGCAGCCAATAGCAGTGTCCTAAAACTCTGATATGCACATTTCACTGAAAATAAGTTGCAGTTCTTCCTTTTAAAATCTCAGTGAGTAATATAAACAGTGGCAGTTCGTATTCTTTTCCAAAAGGTCTGTGAGAGAATGCTGCCTTTTTAGGACTAAACATAAGGGAAAACAAATGTTATTGGTTGCTCTGAATCTGTGTTGTAGTCCAGAGTTGATACAGAAGCCAAGCAGCTATGGTGCTGATAACAGTCTGGCAACTATCTGTAAGCTGCTCTCTGCATTTCAATCATTTTATTTATTCTTTCTGATTGAATAATCCAGTTTATCAAAAAAAAAAAAAAATAGGACATGATTCCTCAGATTCAGATATATCGTCATGAAATTTTTCACTTTCATGCCACTCTTCTTTGGCAATGGTGCTAAAATCCCCATACCTTCTACTACAGGATATATTTCCTGGAGAATTGGGCTCAAGCATCTCTATGTTGTTTTCGATAATATCAGCAACAAGATTCCTCTGATTTGTTTGTAAAATCTTGTTTTTCTCCTCAGTTCTTGAAAGAACTTTGTACCAGCTGCTTGCTTTCATGGGAGAATGTGAAGATGCCAAATCAGAAGTAAAACTAGAAAAGGATCAGCATGGGTAAGGGGCTTAGATACACTTATGACTAACATCCCAGCTAATACATACAACCAGCAGACATCCACAAGTAAACTAAAACAAGACACCTTTATGTACCACTCTATATTGAAGTTTTAAAAAAGTTAAGAGGGAATATTTAGCAGAATTTGGAAGCAAGAAATGATCAGAGGTGACATTAAAAGTAAGTCAAAGTAAAGAAAGTAAGGAAAAGTAAGCAAAGGTGTCTTCCAGCACATTTGAAACGAACTGAAAGATAGAAGTTGGTTCTATGAGATATTGTAGACTTGAGTGTACTTGCTCAGTAAGGAAATGGTGTGGCACAGATCACTCAAAATGACCTTTCTTGGATGAGTCCTTTGCTAGAATGGGATGGTATTTGGAGGCATAGAAGCCCCATAGGTGAGGATTGTACTTACCAATCTATATATAACCAGGCATAGAGATTTTTGTGGTAAGTACCTTTAAATTCCATGTTTTTATATACATGGAAACAAACTTTTCCCCCCTCTGCATCAGTAATTTTTATTTAAAGCAATTCAAAACAATATCACAATCAAGTGCTTTATAGCTGACTCAGAGTTACAGCAAGATATGGAGATGCATATACTGCTAAAACAATAGGGACATTTTTCAAACAATCACATCACTACATAGATTATAGTGAGACAATAAAGACTGAGAATTATTTCCGTTTGTATTATTTTGCATTGTGTTGTATTCTGCTTGTATCTACCAATGAAAACCAAATTTGTTATCTTGGTTATTTCATAAATGTCTCAGTTGTGAATCTAACTCTTCTATTAATGTTATAGTCCACACCCCATGTTTCCATTCTGCTGATGAGAAACCATGGGCTTCCTTCCAATTATATTCAATTTCCAACCTGGCAGCCATTCAAAGAAAACCAATTAATTCCTTATGGAGAAGTGATGTGTGTCTTTCTAGAAACAGTCAGAGCTGGAGTAGGCTCACTATTTTGATTAAGAATGTTACTTCTTGCAAGGCTCCATTCTAAAATATCACTTCTCATCACACATAAGAGCACACTTCAGCATAATACTGCCAACAATGTGCGTCCCTCTCTTTCGTTATCAAGCTCAAATACAATGAGGTACAGTACCAATAATATTTAGGAGAACCAGTGTGGTGTAGTGGTTTGGGTGTTGGAGACCAGGGTTCAAATCCCTGCTTGGCCATGAAACCCACCAGGTGACCTTGGGCAAGTCATATGCTCTCAGCCTATGCAGAAGGCAATGGCAAACCCTTTCTGAACAAAACTTGCTGAGAAAACCCCATGATAGGTTTGCCTCAGGGTCACCCTAAGTTAGAAACAATCTGAAGGCACACAACAACCAACGATGTGTGTCTACTATGATGCAGTGAAAGTAGCAAAAAATCCAATCCAAACCAACTCAAAACAAGCCCCCCCCCCATTTGTCCCCTCTATTCTGCCTATTGAGATCAGGCTGAAGGATGTCAGACTGAAATGGGTCCATACAGTGGGTCCAGAATTAGAACCCTAGTTTGCCTGCTGTGATAAATTTGCTAGTCACTTTGAAGAGAAAGTAGCTCATACTCACTCTGAACCTGATGCCACCAGTATTAAAGAACCTAGCAGGGTCTGATGCCATTGGTTAATTTTGTTGTGATAATTTTCAGTTGCTGCAGACTGAAGATGTGGAAAAGATGCTTGAATTGGTCCGTTCCACCACATATAGTCTTGACCTTTGCCCATTTTGACTCTTAATATTTAACAGACATAGATTGATTGGTGGGTCCAAGGAGTGGGATATGCTTCACTATGTCAGGGAGAAGTCTCTGCTGCCTTGAAGGAAAATGTGATACACCCTTTTCTGAAGAAGACCTCTCTGGACTCAGAGATATACCTCCTGATCCCTAATTTCCCATATTTGGATAAGGTGCTTGGATATGTGGTAGCTGGGTAGCTTCAGATGTTCTGGGAGGAAACAGATTATATGGACCCATTTCAGTCTGGCTTCAAGTCAGGGTACAGTCGTGAAATAGCCTTGGTTGCTTTGACTGATGACCTACTCTGGGATAAAGATAGGGAGATTTCTACCCTGCTGATCATCCTGGATCTCTCAGCAGTTTTTGATATCATTAATCATGGTATCTTACTGGACCAGATCTAGCATATGGGAATAGAAAGCACGGTGTTACAATGGTTCTGCTCCTGTCTACAAGGTCAGTTCCAGGGAGTGGCATCGGGAAAGAATCATTGTGGCCAGGACTTCCAGAGGCAACACACTTGCTCTTTTCATGAGGAGAATGAGGTGGGGGGCAAGCACACTCTGCTCCCTTGGTGCCGCCTTGTTCTTCTCATGAAGGGAATGAGGTGATGGCACCAAGGTGGGGGAGCGATGGGGTGTTACCCCTATCCTTGGGTGTCACTCGATGCGGGCTGGCACCTTCTGGTGCAGGGCTTCCTGGAGTGGGGCTTTTGGTGTTGGGGGTGAGGCTTCCAGAGGTGGTACACTTGTTCTCCTCATGAGGAGAACAAGCCAATGGCACTGAGGTGGGGGTGGGCACACTCAGCTCCCTTGGTGCTGCCTCGTTGTTTTCCTCATGAGAAAAATGTAGCGATGGCACCAAGGTGGGGCCCCTGAGATGGTGTTACCTCTCTTCAGGAGTGTTACTCTGTGCAGGCCACACACCGTGTATCTCCCTAATGGTGCCACTGATAGGACCTATATTACACCTTCTTCATGTTTAATCCTGAAATGTAATATCAATATCTGTCACCCAAAGCAATTTAATCCTTGATGACTACCAATATGGGGCTCCAATCAGTATACTATGTATTTTAGAGGCAAGACCCTTAAAAACAATTCATGGACAGGGGAAGTATCCATATGCTCTAAATAAGGGGGTTCCACTTTTATAAAAGATTAGATTAGAGGCTGTCAGACATCCACATATGATGACTGTACAGCAATGGGTAGCTAAAGAAAGGCACTGGAGTTGGAACTGAATTAGTTTCTTTTGTAAAGATGTTCACATTGAGAAGGTGTTCTTGTGGGATGGACTGACAATTTCAGATGAGGATCGTCAAGACGAAGGGAGAAACAGAACCCCAATAATGTTATTCAAAGCAATTTTTCCAAAAGGTTTTTCTAACCCAGGTTTTTGCAGAATGTCCCATGCAGATTCTCAACAATTGTTTTATTGGAAGAGCTGTGTAGTCATTTTTAAAATTAGGAATTCCCAAGCCTCCCTCCTTTTGTGCATTACACTTCACTGATAGTTAGGTACTCTTCATTTCTGATTTCAGTGAATAAATTTGTCTACCAAGCCTTGGCAGCATTTAAATAAAGTTGAACCTAGTTTGAGGAGAACAGTCTGAAACAAACAAGAGTTCTTAAGAAAGATGACATTTTAACAGCTAGTTTCCTCCCAGCCACGATAATGTTAGTTTCTGCAGTTTTATAAGCTTCTGTCTTACCTGTTGTAACAGAGGTTTATAATTAACTGAGATAATCTTTGACAAGTTGCCAGGCAACACAGTACTGAAATATTCCAATGAAATTGTTGCAGTTTGAATACCAGTTCTATCTTTGAGAATCTTTCTATCCTAAAATGGAAAATGAATATAAATCTCTTTTTTATAACTGATTGACAGACCTGATAATTTTCATTCAAAGTAGAGGTTTTTAATATCTTAGCAATCTCTTTTAAAGGATTTCAAGTTGTGATTGTGATGTCGGCTGTAAAAAGATTCAATAAGCATTTATTCCCATTGACAGAAACACCTTTAAGTGCTGGATATGTCTATTTGCTAGGGGACAACTTCAGTGAAATTGGTAGGTAGCAGTACCCTTTCTGAGGGCATCAGACGTGACAAGTTTCAGAGTAATCTTGCCTTAAGAGCAGCCTTTAGTTCAAGTATTTTGGAAAAAAAGGTTGTTGCAATCCTTTTTTCTTTTCTTTTTTTGGAGGGTAATTATCACAAAACAAAGCCAGCATGATGTACGGGTGTAACAGAGAACAGTGACTCTGGAGACTAGAGTTTGAATCCCCACTTGGCTGTGGAAACCTACTGGGTGGCTACTGGGCAAGTCACACACTCTCATCTAAGCCTCAGAGGATCACAGACACCCCCTCCTCCTGTGTCACCATAGGGTCACCATAAGTTAAAAATACTTTAAGGCACACAACAACAATTATCATGAAGAGAAAAAATAAGCAGGTGTCCTTACTTAAGAATCGTGGAGATTTTCAGAAGGATAGAGGCAAGGTCAAATTTGAGGAGGGAAGTAATTTGTTTTCCCTTAACTCCCACTCCCCTAATATCCATGGTTTTGGGTGCAAGTGGAACTAATTTTTGGTAAGTTAGTAGCAGTTCTCAGACAATCTGAAGATTGAGGCCTAATTATTTTTTGTACCTACAAAGTCCCCGTCAAGTGTTTGGGTTTTTTTTTTAAAGTTTCACATGTGAACTAACACATAGGCTAAGTTGCTAAAAGGTTATAGACTTTAGGTTGCCTGATTGAGTAACTGGAAGTAACGTGATTATTATGCATATTATAAGCATACAAGTAGACTTTGTCTCTTGCTTGTAATTCCACAGTATCTCCACAGCTTGTCTCCCTTTTCTGAATGTCATACTTTGCACTCTGCACATGCTCTGTTCCTGGAGTCCTGGACCTACTTAATAAATTCAACTTGGAATGTATTGTTCTGATATAGGAAAGTCAGTGAAATGGGATTAGTGCCTTTAATTAAGTGTTAGGAAGCTAAAAAAAATCTAGATGCACCATACATCTACTAAGCTTGAAGTGTAGAAGATTTGCTGATGCAGAACCTGACATTCAGGATGTATTTGTGGCTATGTTTGCAGAGGATACTAGATTATTGAGAGTGATGAATACCAAAATAGATGCAAAGAATCTGAAAGGGATTTATCAAAACTAGGGAATGGCCATTAAAATGGTAAAGAAAATTTCTCTGAAAGGTGGATATTTCTTCAGATACATATTTCTTTAGCATCGAAAGTAAAAATAGTTTGCTGCAAGTTTCTCTGCTGCATTCTCTTTCTCTAACTGATAAAACTGTTAATGTAACAACCAAAGAATTTAGATGCTTCTTGGTTCTACTGAGGACAGGACAGACTTATCTCCTACTGTGATAGGGAATCTCCAGTCAGGCCATCACAACAGCTATCATAGTGCCTGAGATTACAACCAGGGAAAGCAAATTACACACCCATCTTGTGTACTTAGAAATCCCTTCTGTGTGTTCAGTACAGCTTACTCCTAAGTACATGTGCAATCAAACCTGTTATTCCTGGGAGGGCTCAACTTCAATAGATGCCTTTTTTTGTGTGCTCGATAGTTTCCCACATTTATGATTCTGTATTCCTGGTGGGAGCTCAACTAGAATGAGGGAAGCTCAGCCCCTGCCCCAGCCTCAAAATGTTTTCCAAAATATTATCATCCAAAACAACTTACTAATTTTCATTATTTCTAAATGATATCTTGTATTCAATTTGTAGATAATTCCTGAATCTTGTAGAGCCTTTTTGAGCTACCCAGATAGTTTGAGAATTTAGTGGAACACCCAGGAATGTTATGGAACTTTTTCTGCCAGCCTAAAAT
Source organism: Urosaurus nigricauda (assembly GCA_034509955.1). Lineage (NCBI taxonomy): Eukaryota > Metazoa > Chordata > Lepidosauria > Squamata > Phrynosomatidae > Urosaurus > Urosaurus nigricauda. The sequence goes on from JAOEGL010000004.1 coordinate 136,130,335, forward strand.
GTACCCACTGTCTCTGACTGTCACCTTTCTTTTCCATTTCCTTCCCTGCCACAGCCACTCTCTTCCATCCCCCTTCCACCCACACTTGGCATCTGTCATCTTCCTGCTACACCACTGCTCTCCTCCAGCTTCCCCCTCCTTCTTTCCCTCCTTCCTTCCTTAGAAAATGAAGGAAGATAAGAAGGGGGGGGGAGGGAATCCTTCTACATTACTACATCCAGAGAGGACTCTCTAAAGCTGCTTCCTGCCTGTAGTCTGCACTGAGTGTGAGCTGACTTGGGAAACTGCCCGTGCCACAGAGATCATAGATGTATTTTGAGTATGGGCCTAAAAATTACATGGAAGCAGCTTACAGTTTTAAACCGCTTAGACAATGCTTAGGCGGTATGAAGCGGTATATAAATGAAGCTGTTTGTTTGTTTGTTTTGAAATGATAAGTCCTTTTGTTAAATGCATTACACTGCTTGATTATGATCACCCAAGAGTAAACAAAGTTCTTAACTATTTCAAAGAATTACACCATTACCTTTGAACACTGCATTTAACTAAACACGGGATATGTTTTGTTCTGAAAAAAGGGAAATATGGCTGGCTCATTTTCAGTTTAACAATTAGAAATGTTCATGATTTTTAAAGCTTCATCGAAGATTTATCAACAATCTAAGATACACAGATGACACCATATGCTAGTGGAAAACATCATGAACTTGGAACAATCACTATGGAAGGTCAAAGAAGAAAGTGCAAAGACAGACTTAATGCTGAACGTAAAGAAAACAAACATAATGACAACAGAGGACCTACATACATTCTACTTAGATAATGAGGAAATTGAAATATTAAAAGAAACCCCATACCTAGAATCAAACATCAGTCAAGAAATCAGAAAAAGACTAGGAAGGGGAAGAGCCTGGGAAGATCCTAAACTGAGCACAAAAGTTAGAATCATCTAAGCTATCAAATTCCCCATCACCATGTACAGATGTGAGAGCTGGACAGTGAAGAAAGCTAAGAAGAAAATCAATTCATTTGAAACCTAGTGCTGGAGAAGAGTGCTGATGATACTGTAGACAGCCCAAAAGACCAAGAAATGGGTCCTTGAACAGATGAAGCCTGAAAAAGATTAAACCTCCACCTTCTTTGCTGCAGTAGAAAGACCTGGGGGGAAAAAGAGAAAAAAATGGGGGGGGTCCCCCCTTTTTTCCTGAAGCCAAAATTATGGAATGTTTTATTTTAGCATGATGAATAAAATCTTTAAGACAGGGTGTTCACATATTTTCCAAATCATTTCTAAAAACTACATGCAGGCCCCATTCCACTACATCTTGATTTGAAGTGTGACGCGGGCTATATGATCCTCGTTCACACTCGAATCGACTTCCGATCCTCATCTGATCGATTAGTGGAGGAAAGGAGCGGGTTAAAAGCAAATAGCCCGGGCTTTCCTGACACTAGTTTTAAAGTGGTCTTTTTCGGAAAACACGATTCTGAAGCGTTTCCAGATTGCATTTGTGACCTTGTGCATTTGTGATCTTGTGCATTTGTGATCAGTATAATGAAGAAAAAGAGAAAAAAAGGAAGGAAGGAGGGAAGGAGGGAAGGAAGGAAGGAGCCCTCAGGAGCAAGTGTATGTGTTCCCCCCCCTTTTTTTTTATTATACTGATCGCAAATGCACAAGATCACAAATGCACAAGATCACAAATGCACAAGATGGATTTTGTGATCAACCCCACCCCCCCAATAAAAACATTCCCGTGCAGGAAGGGGATGGGGCGTTAAGGGCTGTCACCTTACATGGCAGCTCCAGTGGGAACAACAAGCGTTCCTGGCTAAGAAAGCGATTCAAAACAAGGTCCCTTTTCATAGTGTGAACGAGGGGCCTTTTGGAATCGCTTTCATAAGCTGAGCACAACCCGGTTCCAATGCAGGTTTTTCCGCAAGTGGGAATGGGCCCACAGTATCAGATTGTTCTAATTTCTGTGCACTGAATGAAGACAAGCAAGTCCTAGGTTACAAACTGAACTCTCCAATGCAAGAGCAAAATACATTTCTTCCTTTAGGGAGTCTCCTTCTTTGGAGGTTGTTAAGCAGAGGCTGGATGGCCATCTGTCAGGGATGCTTTGGGGCTTTACAGACCGTCCTGTTAGGCGCGAGTCTGTGCTGCCCCTTTTCCTGGTGGATTGGGGCCAGAGCTCAGAGGCCCTATTCCGCTGCTTTTTCAAGCCACAGGAAAGAGGCAAACGTGGCATTTTGCCACTTCCCCACAGCTTGGAAAGGGGTGTCTTTGGGGCTGCATGCCCCAAGGACACCCCAACAGCTGGCCCCTTCCTCCCATGGCCTGGCCCCTTCCTCCCATGGCTTCATTCCCACAGCAGTCTAACCACTGCAGGAATGAAGCGCTCAGGCGGCACTCTCTAGGCAGCTCTTTTTTGCTGCGCCACTACAGGAAGTGGTGCCTTTACAGCACCACTTCCTGGGTGCCCTGTTTGGGCACCCAGCAATGGCAATGTTGTCATGGCGGCCCTCGTGTGAATGGGAGGCCACCATGACGGCGCCGCCATGCCGTGCTAGGGTTAGGGAGCATGTGATTGCTACAGGTTCCCTAACCCTAGACTCAGCCCCAGGACATCCCTTTATGGATGTCTGTATAGGGCCTTTGATTGTGAGTTCCTGCATGGAAGAATGCGGTTGGATTGGATGGCCCTTGGGGTCACTTCCAACTTTATGATTCCATGCTTCTATAGTCTATGTTTGGAAACACACTAAATCAAGAAATAAACTGACATGGGAAAGGATAGTAAAACTTCTTTTAAACTGGGTATGTATTCTGTTTTTAGAAGTCTATCATAACTGTGATGATGACAAACATAGCAAAGCAGAAGCAGAAGACTGAAATTGATACTGATAACCAGGACTGCATCCACACTGCAGAAATAATGCACTTTGACACCACTTTAACTGCCATGGCTCAGTGCTATGGAATTCTGGGATTTGTAGTTTTAGAAGACATTTAGCCTTCTGTGTCAGAGAGCCCTGGTGCCATAACAAACCACAGTTCCCAGGATTCCCTAGCAGTGAGCCATGACAGTTAAAATGGTGTCAAACTGGAATATTTCTGCTGCACGAATGCAGCCCAGAGCTCGGATAATGAATTAGATTACATTTCATGCCCATTAATTGAATTCTAATTCTCCTCCCTTCCACACACTCCCTTCTCCAATTCTTTTAAAGGGAATTGGTGCTTTATATCTATTTGATACTGTGGAGAGGGGAGAGGGAATATAAATAATTTTTTGTTACTAATGATGATTTCTTCTCTGTTTTTTAGGGTTTTTTTTTGCCTGCTTCACATAAACTGGCAAAACCAAAGTTCAGGAGGTTATTACTCTATTTATTACATACATACATACATATAATAAAATTCTGTTTGTAATAATTGTTTGATTACACTATATTTTAATATACCAATTGTGATAATTGTATGCCAAATCAAATTGTACATAGTCATATTTTATGTTCCTAAAGTAACTAAATGATTTTCAATCTGTAAAAAGTGCTAATGTTAGATTTCTTTTCAATTTTCCCAAAATTTCCATTTTTCTCTGGGAGAATAAAAGGGAAAAAAAACCAGTTTTTTCAGTGGCTTCAGAATTTCTAGAAATTGTACATCTTCAACACTGGCTTATGGTCCATTTATAATCAACAGTAACCCCAAGGTCCTATTCGCATATAATACTGCTGAGCCATGTATTCCCCCCATCCTATACTTGTACATTTGGCTTTGGGGGCGTAATTGTAGAATGTCATAGTTATAAAGCATCAGTGCCTTATTTATAGATAAAGCATGGGTGGATTCCAGGTAAAATTAGGGGTTTTGGAAGTACCCGAGACATGTGTCTTTATTTTTTTTTAAAAAATGGGAGGGGGCTCAAATAGAGAAAAAACTAACTTAAAATTTCATTATAATTCTACAAGTAGAATTCATAAAGAATTTTTTTTTCTTCATTGGATCATTTTTTTCATTAGCCCACAGTTGTGACTGTGAAAAGAGACTGTGTGGGTGGAATCAACATAAGCTTCTATGTTACAAAAAGCCAGCGAGAGAGTGTGTACGCAACTGAGATGAACAGAAGGATGATTCCAATTGCACCTGCTCTCTCTCTCTCTCTCTGTCTGTGCACAGTTCTGATCAATCTCTCTCTGGAAAGATCTCTGCCAGAAGTTGCCAGGACTACGGCAACTTTGGGGAGGGCTTTTTACATCCGGGGCAAAGAGCAGGGCAACTTCGGGACTCCAAGAAACACTATCTCCTGACATGTTTTGAATGTGTTTCATAGCTGCACATTTTCTCCCATGCTTCTGAGGATTTTCTCAGTAAACCTCACTGTAGCAGTGGCTTGCCACTGACTTTCAGTGGCAAACCATTTTGTTGCATGCTTCTGCAGCAGTGGTGGTTTCTTTTAAACTAATTTGTTGTTGCTGGAGCAAGGAGAGAGCTACTAAAAGGGATGGGTTGGCACTTTCCCCACTTCAGGGCTGCAGGATCTTCCCCAGAGTTTACCCATATATGTTTGTTGCTAGCAAACAGCAGCTAGCAAGAGGTTTAAACAAAGGCTAATCTTTTAGCACCCTTACTCTAAGAGTGAATAATAGTCTTTCACAACATACCGAGGAGAAGGATGCAGTAAGCTAAACCTCTCCATGATGATGAGTCTCCCATAGCTACACCTGGATCTTCCTGCCTAACCGATAACATCTGCCTCAGAATGCAAAACATTTAATCCAGGGATCTTTATGAATAGAGATGGAAAGTGTCTTCCATGTACATTGCTCACGTGTCCACTGAAATACTGTGTTTAGCTCTTTGCACAACAGTTCAAAAAGGGCACGTCCAGAGGAGGGCAACCATAGTGATACAAGTTCTGGAAACTAAAATCTGTGTGGAACAGCTTTGGAACCTGGGTATATTTAGCTTGGAGAAGGGAAGATTGACACGTGATATGACAACCATTGTGAAATACCTGAGAGGTTGTTGTGTAAAAAATGGGACAAGTTTATTTTCCGCTATTCCAGAGACTAGAACATGAACCAATGGATTCAAATTACAAGTAAGGAGAGTCTAGCTGAACATTAGGAAGAACTTCCTGACAAGTAAGAGCTGTTCAAAAGTGGAATAAACTGCCTCAGATGGGAGTAGACTGTGTTGGGCTCCAAATTGGTTGGACGGGCATTTGTCAGGAATACTTTTGCTGTGAACTCCTGCATGGCAGCAGGTTGGATTAGGAAGCCTTTGCAGTCCCTTCCAACCCCGTGACTCTGTGATTCTATTCATATACAGGACAAGGCACAGAAGCTGCAGATTTGCAATTTTATTTGGCAGATTTGTTATTCTTACTCTTTGGTACACTATTAATTTAGGAGGTACGTCATCAGGCTTCACAGGGCTGGAATAATGAAACAGATGGTCAGCCTTCTAACCACATCAGTGGAAAGATAGCTAGCCAGAAAGAAATCTATAGCCAGCCAGAAAGAAACCTCACATAAACACTCTTTCTCTCTGGCTCTCATTTGATCTGATCTCAATAGATTTGCTTGCATTAAACTGTTGCAGGGAAAATGCTGCTTATCTCTGCCCAGAACAAGCAGATGGAAGAGTCACGAGTCTACCTCCCTGTGTGATTAAATGATCTGAAGCACTTCATCTGCTGCAGCTGAGGTAGCCTGGATGCGGTGGAGGGTGAACTGAGGGAAGGAAGCCATGGAGGACCAAAAATGCAAAGGTTGCGGAGGCAACCAGTTGCCAGGGTCAAGTATATATATGTAGTGTGATATTGTTTTATTTATTCCATATTGTGGAACTGTAACTCCCAGCACTCCTCACCATTGACTGTCTAGAGCTACTGGTATTTGCAGAGCAACCCAACAACATCTGGATGGCTGCATAATTTCCAGCCCCTGATAAAAACCAGTGATATCCACCCAGAGTAACTGTGGTTTATGAAACTACAAAGCTACACATTTTTCACAGCACTGACTGATATATTAATTTCCCATACTTTTCCCTTGGCAAACTCTTGCATGAACAGAAGTAGGGAAACCAGGGTTTGTTCTGTGGGCTTGCAGCTACAGAATTGATTTGAATCTCTCTCTGTTATCAGAGATGATAAGGAAAAGCAGTCGGGACAGACATCAGGGACAGAGCAGGGGAGCCTGAGAGTACCACGAAAGGGAACAGCCGCTGCTCAGCCTCAGAGGAGGCGTGCGGTGGTGGTGGGGGACTCCTTGCTGAGGGGTACCGAAGCAGTGGTTTGTGGGCCTGACAAGATGTCTTGGGAGGTGTGTTGTCTCTCTGGGGCAAAGATCCGTGATGTGACGGAGAGGCTGACAAGACTTGTCAAGCCTACTGACCATTACCCCTTTCTTTTGGTTCATGTGGGAACCAATGATACTGCAAGGCACAGCCTTCAGAATATCATAAGTGTTTAAGAGGATCTGGGTAGGAAGTTGAAAGGGATGGATGCACAGGTTGTCAAATGTTGTTACAGGTTGTGAAATGTTGGGCTTTGTTTGCCTTTCTAATATCAGCAGCCAGGATGGAAGTGGCCAAGAGCTGGAAGATGGGAAAACTATCTTTGACTGATTGATGGACAAGGATATGAAATAATTGGCTATCTGAAAAACTTTCCTTTCAAATGAAAATCAAGAAAGGACATGATGCCAGGGAAACATTCCAGGAAGAATGGCAAATTCTCACAGAATCATAGAATCATAGAGTTGGAAGAGACCACAAGGTCCATCCATCCAACCCCTTGCCATGCAGGAACTCCCAATCAAAGCATATCCGACAGATAGCCATCCAGCCTCTGCTTAAAGACCTCCAAGGAAGGAGACTCCACCACACTCCGAGGGAGTGTGTTCCACTGTTGAACAGCCCTGTCAGGAAGTTCCTCCTAATGTTGAGGTGGAATCTCTTTTCCTGCAATTTGCATCCATTGTTCCGTGTTCTAGTCTCTGGAACAGCAGAAAACAAGCTTGCTCCCTCCTCAATATGACATCCCTTCAAATATTTAAACAGGGCTATCATATCACCTCTTAACCTTCTCTTCTCCAGGCTAAACATCCCCAGCTCCCTAAAGCGTTTTGCTATGTTCATATATATATATATATATATATATATAAAGAGCCCTTTTTATTGTTCTTAACCTCTTTAGCTTTTCTGACCTTACTCTTTCACATGCTAGCTATTTGTTTGAATTCCCCTTTAGTGATTTCTCCCTTTTCCCATTTCTTGTATATCTCCAGTTTAAAACTTAGCTCAGTTGAAAGTTCTCTAGTCATCCATCCTGGTTTTTTGAGTCACCTCCCATTTTTCCTGATTGAAATTGTGCCTTCAATATCTCCCTTTTGAGAAACTTCCATCCATCCTGACCTGCCATCTCTTTTACTATTCCTGACCATGGGATCACATCTAGTATTTCCCTAAGTTTACTGAAATCAGCTTTCATTGCCAGGAAAACCCTGTGATAACCACCTTGGGGTTCTCATAAGCTGGAAACAACTTAAAGTAAAACAACACACTTTGTGTATATGTTCCACACTTACCTACTTGATACCATTATTCTGCATGTGCTTTTAATTATGCTGAATTCTGTTCCAGGAATAGCACTGAACTGAATATTGAGTTATAAAAATTAATAAAAGATAGAAAAATATAATTGCAATTATAATTTGTAAACTGAGCACAGCCAAATAAATTCAGAAGAGCATGTCACCCCCTTCTACATTTAATTTTATTTTTTATCAGGATTTCTTTCTCTTCTTAATCATATAATCAGTAGCAGCACCTGGAAAGATAATTACTTTCCTTCTACTGACCCTCCTTTCCTTTCCAGACAATAGCTATTCTAACCGTTCTTCCCTTCAAAAATTACCTTTGTCCTCTGTCTACACTTCCTTCTTGTGAACAATTCTAGTATGGATCCTTTCTGTTTAATTGTGGATGCACTGTATAGTAAGAAAAGTCAAAATAATAAATAAATAAATAACAAATAAAAAAGAGGAACAAAAATCATTAAGCAGTGAAGTGACCATCTGGTTTCACAGGGGACAAGAGAGATAGTTCATGTGATGTTTCTCTGCTGACTTGAGCAGATGAACTAATAAACCTTTGACTTCTTATCATCCGAGGTGAAATATCCAAACATCAGCCTCTTCCTCTTTCCCCATAATAGAACTTGACATTATTTTCCCTTGTGGGCCCTTCTCAGCTAAGTGGGACAGGGGCTATACCATTTCATGTATTTAGCCTGCTGCTGTTTCTGTTTCCATCTCCAATCTGCCCTTTTGTGTTCTGTTCAGACTCAGAGCTTTGTATCTGATTCTAGTAATGAGAAGAATGTTTATAGCACAAGCCTTGGTTTACTCTAAAGCAAGTCTCACCAAAACCAAATGAATTGATCCACAAGCATGCATGTAGTAAATTGTCGCCCTATTATTTGCAGCTTCATCATTTGAAGTGCCCAGAGTATATCTTGTAACAATTTGTGTTAATAATTATAACAGGCAGTCCTGTGGTATATGGTATATGACATCTGTCCCACTTCTCTCACCCTGAATTTCTGGGTTTGGTTGTAATCTTAAGTGTACTTACTTGGAAGCAAGTTCTGTAAAAAAAACAGTGTCAGCTGTGACAAAGAAAAGGTTAGTTGACAGAATGACTGCACTGTGCAATGTTCTGCACAAATGTAACTCAGAGGCTAATTGTGTGAGTAGAGAAACTCTGTTCTAGTTTTATCTCATCTACAAATTGATAGCTATGCAAGATTAGTCTTGCTTCTGTACCCAGGAAGAGGTCATGTGATATCAATGGCAAATGCCCTGATCACTACAGTGAAGAATAATAGGTCCGAGAGGGTTAAAGTCAACTGAATATTGCTGGAAAATGGCGATATATGTCTAAGCCTGAACTAATTTTGCAAATGTTGTTGTTCAGCAAAACTGCAAGCCTGCATGCATTTAAGGTAACTAATTTGTAATTGACAGCTACTGGATGGTTCTGCTGGAATGTTTTGGAAAGTTGCATGCTGTGGATCAGTAACTGCTCCCTCTTTTTTAGCGGCTTTCTCAAAGTTCTATCTGTCTGCACAATGTCACCTAGCAGAGCTGTCTCAAGTGGTCAGAGGCCTTTTACACTCTGGGTCACAAGAAGAAAATAAAGACCACTCAACAGCCCATTATGACAAATTTGCAAGACACTTTGTGGACAACATTGCTTGGATCTGCACTTAGATGCTGTAGTTGAGATGGGTTCAGTGGATGCAATCTTAGCATCTGCTTGTGCTGTATTACTGGGTAATTTTCAGTTTGTGCAGCCTGAGGATATGGATGGGAACCCTGAAGAAGTGAGAGGCATCACATGTAAACTAGATTTCCCCCTTTCTAGCTCCTGAAGGAGGCTAGAGGAGGAGTGGCTGAGCAGGTAGAGGGAGTGGTGAATGCCTCACTGCAGCAAGAGAGGTTTCCATCCTGCCTAAAGGAGGCTTTACTATGCTGTTACTAAAAAAAAAAAAAGGCTGCCCTGGATCTCACTATTCTGAATAATTATTGGCCAGTCTCTAACATTCCATTTTCGAGCAAGGATCTGGAGTGTGCCTTAGTGCAGCCTTAGTGGCTGCTCCCACCGCCTGGAACTCCTTTCCACAGGAGGCTAGGCAGGCTCCTTCCCTTCTTTCCTTTTGCTGGCAGGCAAAAGCTGTTTTGTTTAAGCAGGCTTGTTTGATGGGGGGGGGGAGTATTATTTAAAAACTTTTGTATGTTTTAAAATAATTTTATACTGCTTTAATTGTGATGACTTCAATTGTTCTTAAAATTATAATGATAGATCCACTTTGGGTGATCCACTTTGGGTCACATGCTGGAAGAAAGGTGACATATAAATAAAATACTGTAAAAATTTAAAACTGTAAAATGAAGCCTAGGTTTTTGATCTTTGGTGTTTCTGTTTGACCTTCGAGTAAGGGCCCTCTTTGCGAGGGACTCCTCTCATTAGAGGTTCCTACTTCACCAGCTTTGAGTGACTGCCAGCAAGGGCCTATCCCTTTTGCATAGGGTCTTAGAGACATTTGAAAAGCAGTGAGATATTTTGAGAGCCCCTCAAGAGGTCCAGTGTGAGGGAAGGGAGAATGTTCATCTTTCATGATGTCCACAAAGATGTCCAAGTTTCCCCTGTGGCTGCTTCTGGGCCATGGGAGATCCATTCTTACACACTTCTCCTCTGTATAGGCTTTACTCCTCCAGCCTGTCAAAGAACTACTAGATGAGGTGGGACAAGCACTGTCTTCCCTGTGGTGGTAGGAAGACTATGCTTGTCTCTGTAGGTGTCCTCTATATGGCTGTCGGGAAAGTGTGGTGTGCAGTTCTCTCTTTGAGAAGGGATGAAAGCAAGCTTCTGTGTGAATCTGGCCTTTAGGGACTGAAAGTTTGCCTACCCGTGTTCTAGAAAACAGTGATGCTTCTAGCTAGTTTTAAAAAATGTGCTCATCTCAGAGGAGCTCATTTATGGGCCTTTAATATTAAAAGCTAACAACTTTCAGGTATCCTATAAGTATTCCACAAATTCTGAATTCTAAAAAGCCAATAAATGCTGCTGCTTCTCCTTCCTATGTTCATTTCCCACATTTCCTTTAATCCTGGCCATAATAAAGCATCCTAAAACAAAGCTCATCAAGAGCTTGATCTCTGCTTCTATGCAGTGACTAGTCTTCAGGATTCTTCAGAAACAAACTATAAAGAATGCATGCAGGATACCTTTGCCTGGTTCATCTCACATTTTAAAATATTTTATATTTTTTTGATGTTTTATTCGATTCTTTTTTACATAACTGGATTTTTTTTATATATAAAAAAGGTTTATTTGTCATTTGATACACCACTATTCTGCATAATCAATCAAATTATTTCAAGGCAACCCAGGCAACCCTTTTAAAAATTATAATAAAAAAACAATTAAAAGGCAGAAACATTTAAAATCAGAGGGGGAAACAGCGCAAAGCATGTAGTACCCCGCCCTGATTGCTTGTTCAGAGGGGCGGGCTATAAATAAAAATTATTATTATTGTTTTTGTTATTATTATTATTATTATTATTGAAAGCACTAAATCAGTAAGCAGTTAAAAACAAGCTTCAATTGGTTAAATAGATTTGTTTTATTCTGTCAGGAGCATAGCTATAAAGACACTATTTAAATCACAACTGAAGAAGTGTGATCCTGGGTCACATAAGGTAAACAAGCAGGGAAACACAAAGGTGAGTCTCTATGGGTGGCCTCAATTGATGGACAGGTTTGAAAGGGAGCAAGTGGTCTATGAGCTATCCTTGTCCTAAACTGTATTCCCCAAAGGAAAAAAAACTAGTCCATTCTAAGCAGAAAGAGTGTGAAGAAATACAGACTATGCTGATAAGTTCTGTGCTTCCAAGATTTCTGGAAATACTGTCATTTCATTTGAGCAAGAACCTCACACACTTTTGAAGGCCAGAGATGCGGCTCTGCTAATCAATTCAGCTGTCTTCAGCAACATGCACAAGGAAACCAGAAAGTCTTTGGCAGAGTGTGGAAATATAACTCTTACTTAGTGGTGTCACTAGGGGGTGCGAGTTGTATGTACCACACCAGGTGACACCCCAGAAGAGGGATGACACTTGGTCATCACCCCCTGCACCTCATTGCTGCAGCCTCATTTTCCTCATGAGTTCCACTCACCTGTTTTAATCTGAACATAAGTTGCTTTGGGAAACCACACATTTTCACTGTCTGAATTTTTGTCATTACTGGTTATACAGATTCCATTTAAAGTCAGAATCCTGTATATGCTGGCATTTGGGGCTGGGAAGAGAGGTTTAACCTGAAGTGTGTGTGTGTGTGTGTTTTCTGTACATTGGTACAAAAGGGTGTTTCTCCATGTACCACTGTATCAGATTATTTTAGGTCACACAACTGTAGCAGTTGCATTTTTTCCCCTTCCTGATGTAAACCTATGAATCAATAACCTTTCTTGTTTGCCCATTGTTCTTATCAACCACCTGCACTCCCATTGGATGGCATGTATACCTGCAATGGTATATACCTGGGCAGTTACTTTAGCCCTCACAAATGTTCCTTCTACCTACTGGTGGATGTAATTGTACTGATGATCTTTGCATAGTGTCTCTTGGGGGCAGAAATGGAGGTCACACTATTTAATATTTGTTTCTGGCAATGTTTGCCTTACTGAAAATAACTATTGAGGCATGTGAGTGGCTGGACAATGTGGACATTGCCCTTCACAAATGAGTAAGAGCACATGTGGGACATCTCCTATGATACCATGCTAGGGGTTCACTTGTGTTTTTGGGAGTGGTGTTGGGCGCAGTAATCAGGGCCAAGGTTATTCCTCAGGAACACAGATATCTTCGGCGCTGGTGGGTTTACCCATTATTGAGTTGTAGCAGAAGGTTTTTGTGATGAAATGGGTCAACAATTTCCATATGGCTCAATCCACATTATTTGCCACTGTGGATGCACTTTATCCAATCATACAGAAGCGCAGCATAATCATGTGAAGGGCCATCTCAATGGAAAAAGAGTAATTCATTAGGATTTTGTCCATGAGAAATAGTTACTTTTGTGGAACTCTGCTTAGGCTATCATGAACTGAATGTTGTACAATAGTCAAAAGAGTAAGTGCATTTCATAGAATCATTGAATCATAGAGTTGGAAGAGACCACAAGGGCCATCCAGTCCAACCCCCTGCCATGCAGGAACTCCCAATCAAAGCATCCCTGACAGATGGGATTTTGTGTTAGAACACCTGCACACCCCTTACAAAATTTACGGTCCCCATATTTCATATCTGGAGCCAGCATGTTCTTAAGAGGTTCCAATGATCTTTTGAAACACTAGGAGAAGTTTGCAGGAGAAAAGGAGTGAAGAGCCAAGGCCATGTGCCTGATCCAGGTAGTATTGCAATCAAGCCTAAATGGGTGTACTAATGGCTCCTTCTTTTCCCAAAGGCCTCTGCATTTCCTCTTTTCATTTTTAGACCAGAGGAGAGAAGATTAAGAAGTGCCGTGATAAGGACATTTAAATATTTGAAGGGATGTTATATTGAAGATGGAGCAAATTTGTTAGATAACTTGTGTTTATGGGCCTGCAGTCAACAAATTTGGTGTCGGTTGCTCAACAGCTGCAGAAATTTTTATAGAAGTGGGCTTAGTTATAGACCTGGCGTTTCTGTCTCACATAATTTTCCTCGGAATGCACAGCACCTGCGTATTGTAATAGCAACCTTTCAATAGATAGAGGGGCTAAACACACCGGCTTCCTGGTGGCTTGGGGGTATGGTGTCCCCCTGCCGCAACTCTGCCTCCAAGCCAGCGTCATGCCATCCACGCGACCACATGGAGGGCAATGTTGTGGCATTTCAGCGGTATCGTGTTTAGACACCGCTTGCTGCCAAAATGCAGAAAAACCACCGCGGCAGCGGCAGAGGCAAAGATCATAGAATCATAGAATCATAGAGTTGGAAGAGACCACAAGGGCCATCCAGTCCAACCCCCTGCCATGCAGGAACTCCCAATCATAGCATCCCCGACAGATGGCCATCCAGCCTCTGCTTAAAGACCTCCAAGGATGGAGACTCCACTACACTTCGAGGGAGTGTGTTCCACCGTCGAACAGCCCTTACTGTCAGGAAGTTCCTCCTAATGTTGAGGTGGAATCTCTTTTCCTGCAGCTTGCATCCATTTTTCCGTGTTCTAGTCTCTGCAGCAGCAGAAAACAAGCTTGCTCCCTCTTCAATATGACATCCCTTCAAATATTTGAAGAGGGCTATCATATCACCTCTTAACCTTCTCTTCTCCAGGCTAAACATCCCCAGCTCCTTAAGTCGTTCCTCATAGGGCCTGGTTTCCAGACCCTTCACCATCTTAGTTGCCCTCCTTTGGACCCGCTCCAGTTTCTCCACATCCTTTTTGAATTGTGGTGCCCAGAACTGGACACAGTATTCCAGGTGGGGCCTGACCAAAGCAGAATAGAGCGGCACTATTACTTCCCTTGATCTAGATGCTACGCTTGTATTGATGCAGCCTAAAATAGCATTGGCCTTTTTAGCTGCCGCATCGCACTGTTGACTCATGTTCAACTTATGGTCTACTTGGACTCCTAGATCCCTTTCACATGTAGTTTCATTCAGCCAGATGTCCCCCATCCTATATCTGTGCATTTCATTTTTGTGTCCTAAGTGCAGTACCTTACATTTCTCCGCATTGAATTTCATTTTGTTAGAGTTGGCCCAGCTTTCTAGTCTATTCAGGTCATTCTGAATTTCAATCCTATCTTCTGGAGTATTGGCTACTCCTCCTAATTTGGTGTCATCTGCAAATTTGATAAGTATGCCCCCAATTCTGTCATCCAAGTCATTAATAAAGATGTTGAATAGCACTGGGCCAAGTACAGAACCCTGTGGCACCCCACTGGTCACTTCTTTCCAGGATGAAAAGGAGCCATTGTTGAGCACCCTTTGAGTTCGGCCAGTCAACCAATTACAAATCCATGTAACAGTTACCTTGTCTAGCCCACATTTTACAAGCTTGCTTGCAAGAATGTCATGGGGAACCTTGTCAAAGGCCTTACTGAAATCAAGATATACTATATCCACAGCATTCCCTTCATCTACCAAACTGGTAATTTTATCAAAAAAAGAGATCAGATTTGTCTGGCAAGACTTGTTTCTCTGAAACCCGTGTTGGCTTTTTGTGATTATGGCATTCCCTGCTAAATGTTCACAGACTCTCTGTTTAATGATCTGCTCTAGAATCTTTCCTGGAATTGATGTCAGACTAACTGGATGATAATTTTCCTGGCACAAACAGCTACTTCTTTTTGTGCCAGAAAAATGCTATATAGTGTGTGGTTGCTGCATGGCATGTGGTTGCTGCAGCCCTGATTCAGAGCTCAAAAGGACAGCGTTACGCTGCTCTTTACCACCATCTGTTTTCAGCCTAATATAGCAACATAGTTCATTAGATAAACAGAGATTCAGATATGCACAGAAATTGTTATTTTTTTCTTCCCTGTCCCTTCGTTTCTCTTCACAGCATAAACACAGTAAATAGATTTACACAGATTTGGATATGCACATAATTTGTCATTTCCTCCACCCCTCCCTTTTTTTCCTCTTTGCAGCATAACTAATAGATTTACAGATATTTGGATATGCATATAACTTTTCAGTTCTTTCCTTCCTTGTCCCCCATTATTTCTTTGCAGATAATGGAGGTCTTCTCTGCTTTGGGATTTCCATAAGTGGTGGAGACAGTTAATGGGTGCCATTGCCAGACTGTTTCTCTGATAAAACAAGGTGGAGAAAACACATACTCTATCCTGCTACAAGGGACCGTAGATCCTACAAGGCATTTTACTGATTTGGAGATCAGTTGGAGTGGGAAAAATAAAGAGTCTGAAAGCTTGGTGGCAATGTCTAACTGCATCACTGGAGGTTGTGGAAATGAATGTCATAGAATAAGAGAATCATGGACTAGGAAGACACCACAAGGACCACCCAGTCCAACTCCCTGGCGTACAGGAATACACAGCATCCACAGCATTCCCTTAATCAACCAAGCTTGTAACTCCTCTGTAGTGACTATATGTGTCTTTTTGCACAACATCTGTAAGACAAGGGGTGAGATGCTTGCAGGTACTTCTGGGCAAATCCGACAGTATGTGTTGAACACTCCGGAAGCACCCATGGACAATGATGAGGAGCAAAAAAACCTGAATGGGAGTTGTTTGTTTTCTGTCATTACACATTTCTGCTTTTCCTTAAGGAAAGATCACAAATCACAATGTTCTGCTTATTCAAATAAAGTGTTGCTACAGGAAATGTTTTCTGTCTTTGTTGGATATGCAGACTCCATTTAAAGTCAGTATCATGTATGTGATGGTATTTTGGGGTGGGAGAGAAGTTTAACCTAAAATGGGTGCATGTTTTTGATCAGCACAACTTCTTTAAACTTTGTGGGCAACTGATATTGGTTGCTAGTCAGCCCTGCCCCATCTCCACTAATTAACATATTGAAATAAGTGTTTGTGTGATGGGTACACTAGTTGTGAGATGGCCAGTCATTGCTTACCCCATCTGATTGCTTATTGACAGCGAGATGTGACCATCATCATGCTGGCCTTCTTGCTGGAGGCTGGAGTGGCTATTCCTGTGATCAGTATGATAGCACCAACAGGAAGAACCAGCACTTTTTTCTCATTCCCGCCTGGCCCTGCAACAATTGTGTCTTAACAGGACTACCACCCAGTGCTGGACACAATTTATGTCCCTAAACGGCCTTTTTAAAAAGGCACTTGAGGTCTATAAGGCAAATACACACATCCCAGTCATTGCCCTCAATTTTTCCAGAGGGTGCATCTCCTGAGACAGCGCTTGAAATGATGGATGGGTGAACTACAGTCTGATTGATGAGGGTGAATGGTGGAACCCCGTGGTTAGTTGGAGCAGATGGCTTGTAGAAATCAGTGGTCTGTTGTTATTGCCTGCTGGGCTGGCAGTAGGGGTGAAGCCTATCCCCAAAAGGTGTTGAGAGAGGTCCTGGGGTAGGCATTTCGACACTGTCAAAATCACTGGTGCAATGAGTCCAAATACATTTTGGAGGAGCATTGTAATGTGCCCTGATGAAATGTCTACTTGGAGGCTGAGGAGGACCAAGAGGGTGTTTGAGAGGTTCTCTGTTGTAGTGATTGTAGCTTTGGGAGTGGTTGTGGGGAATACTAATAGGATTTGAATCTTGATGCGGTTTCGAAGGCCTAGTGACTCTGATTTACCTTGCAGTGGTGTGCAATTTTTTTTTTTTTTTTTTTGGATAGTGATTGAATTTCTCATCTGAGTTGGATAGGCCAAGTTCATAAAAA
The DNA here is from genome assembly GCA_034509955.1 of Urosaurus nigricauda. NCBI lineage: Eukaryota > Metazoa > Chordata > Lepidosauria > Squamata > Phrynosomatidae > Urosaurus > Urosaurus nigricauda. The sequence goes on from JAOEGL010000004.1 coordinate 136,147,293, forward strand.
ACCTGAGAGGGCTGATGAACAGAGCCACATGGGGCGGGGTGTTATCAGTACGCTGATGACACCCAATTATATTTCTCTATGTCTTCAATTGAAGCAGTGATAAGGATGGCATCTCTCCTCTGAATGCCTGTCTTGGGGCGGTAATGGATTGGATGAGGGAAAACCGTCTCAGGTAAGACGGAGGTACTTGCTATAGGAACCCTGAATCCAGGAATGGAGTTGTGTCAACCAGTTCTGGATGGGTTCACACTTCCCCTGAAGGATTCTATCCGCAGCTTGGGGGTGCTCCTTGACTCGTTGCTCCATCTGATAGCTCAGGTGGATGCAACAGTCAAGAGCACCTGTTATCAGCTTCATCCTGGAGCCGAGGGACCTAGAAACAATAGTGCATGCACTGGTAACCTCTCGATTGGACTTCTGTAATGTGCTCTACACGGGGCTACCCTTGTGCCAAGTTCGGAAACTTCAGTTGGTACAAAACATGGCGGTGAGATTGATTACTGGAACTTCTAGGAATGACCATATAACACCGGTCCTGAAGTCCCTACACTGGCTGCCTATTAGTTTCCGGGCTAAGTACAAGGTGTTGGTGATTACCTTTAAAGCCCTACATGGCTTGGGCCCAGAATACTTGAGGGAATGCCTTCTTCCCTATTGTCTGTCCCGCACTCTAAAGTCCTCTGGAAGAAATTTATTACAGCCAAAAAAATCTAGGCTAACATCAGTTTCCCAGAGGGCCTTTTTTACTACTGCTCCAAAATTATGGAATGACCTGCGGGAGAAGATCCTTCACATCTCCACTCTGACAAGTTTTTAAGAAAGTACTAAAGATGGATCTCTTCTGGCAGGCCTTTCCAACTTAGCTATCCTTCCCAGATATAGAGATATTTGCCCCCTTATCTGCCTATCCTTCCCTGCTTGTTTTTCTATCTTACCGGAATGTCCTTAATGTTTTTAATGCTTTTAATGTTTTATACTATTACCGTTTAATTCTATTTTAATACTGGGAATGGGGGGCGGGGGAGGTTTAGGTTTTGACTTTATTTTACCTTCGGTGTATTTCATTGTTGTAACCCGCCCGGATTCTTTGTGATTGGGCGGGCTAGAAAATAATAATAATAATAATATTAATAATAATGTCAACAAAGCATTATTGTACATACAGTAATTTTACTTTGCAGTCCACAATGTGTTGGGCAAATGTAAATTGTTGGGCCACCAGGAAGTAGGCTTCTCCCTGAATTGGAGTAGGCCTGCTTCTGGAAATCCTCTGGAAGTTTGTCTAGAAATGGTGGTATGGACTTCTACATGGTCTATTGGTATGTCCCAAAACATACTTGGCAGTATGGAAAGTGAACACTGTTGAAGAATACAATTTTCTGTTGATAGCACCTAGATTTTGACCCTCTTTATTGACCGGAGTGAAGTTCAGCTTTTCTCTTCTCTTCCCCTGTGCTGCCTCCACTATAATGGAGTTAGCCAAGGGATGTTTTAATAAGAAGTTACAGGAATCCTCATGTATACGATACAAATTCTTAAGCCTTCTGGAGGCTGGTGGTACTGAAGACAATTTTTTGGCATTGCATACCTTTAGGAGGGATAGAAAAATTGGAAGGACACTGATGTGCAGGTTTGGGGCTATAGAATATGAGATATGAGATGGGTACTTCTGTTGTTTTAATCTCAAGATCAAAGTCTCCACCCCAATCTGGATAACCAATCAGAGTAAGACTGAATATGATCCGTAGGAGAAAGAGAGCTCTGATCACCAATTGCATATCAGGTGAGGTGGGAGTCCAAGGCTTCTGAGGATGAAGACTCAGAATTGATGTCTTTCTCAGGGCCTTCAGGTCCAGAGGCTGAGGGAGATTGTGGTGGGGCTACTGGGTGAGAGTGGTGATGTGTTGGATAGGTGTGAAGGAAAATGGTCCTGAGTATCAAGGACCTGGAGATGGTCCTGCAAAAGCCGTTAATGTTGAAGTGAAAAAGCACACAAGGGACCTTGAAATTTTGTCTGTTAGACAGGTTTGTAGTTTGTTAGATAGGTGCTCAGAAATGTGGTACTGAGACACGTGGGTCAACTGAGATAACACAGGTTGTGAGCAATCTTGAGACTGTTTCCTTTGTCCTTCTTGTCTGTGTATCTCCTCTTAGTCTCCTTCTTCTAGGTGTTGTTGGCGTAGAGGCCCAGTGAGATGGTAACAATGAGGAGGTGGTTCTATTCAGTACTGAGGTCAAGTGCAGTGATGTAGATGTCACTTGGACAAGTCAGGAGTGGCTGCTAGTTCCACCATTGTAACCAGACAGTAAAGTGGTCAACCCAAATCCTAAACCATGGCAGCAGCAACGCTCTCAAAGTGTTCTCTCAAGCTGAAATCTTTACAATCACTACCTTGTTGTGGAGAGCTTGTTTTGTAAACTTTTGACAATGACCACACCTCCCTACAATGTGGGATTCTCCTTCCCCCTCAAAAGGCAGGAAGACTGTCAAGGAATTGAAAGGGCAGCAATGAAAGAACTAGATAAGATCCTAAAGAGTAAAGATATACTATGGAGCACTAACGTTAGAACTGTCCAACTCATTGTATTCCCCATCACCATGTATGGACGTGAGAGCTGGAGAGTGAAGAAAGCAGATAAAAAGAAAATAAACTCATTTGAGATGTGGTGCTGGAGAAGAGTGCTGAGAATACAATGAACAACCAAAAACAAACAAACAAACAGATGGGTCATTGAACAGCTCAAGCCTGAACTCTCCTTGGATGCCAAGACGATTAAATTGAGGCTGTTGTACTTTGGCCACATCATAGGAAGGCATGTCTCACCAGAAAAGACAATAATTCTAGGAAAGATAGAAGGCTGTAGAAAGAGAGGAAGACTGCATGCCAGATGTCTAGACTCAGTTATGGAGGTCACGGGCCTAAATCTACAATACCTAAGAGGAGTGGAACATAGGGGAGCTTGGAGATATCTCATCCACAGGGTCACCATGAGTCAACACAAGGGCAGCTAACAACAACAAAACTTTCATATCCATGGATTTTTTTATCCATGGGATTCAACTGTTTCCAGTTTGAAAATATTTTATTTAGTTATTTATTTATCCAAAAAAGTAAACCTTGAATTTGCCATATAATATATGGATTAATATTTCACTATGTCATTTTATTTTATAGGATTTGAACATCCACTGATTTTGGTGTCTATGGAGGGCCCTAGAAGCAAATCCCAGGAGACACCAAAGGCCCATTTTATAGGACAGTATATTTTAACCCTATTATTTAAATTTAGTGAAGAGATGCATGTGGAAGCAGTGAAACTGTTTAAAAATTGATACTTATTCCAAACCACCAGTGCCAACCAACACCAGGAAAGTCTAGAGTAGATCATTAAACAGACAATCTGTTAGCACTTAGAAAGAAATGACAGAAAAATTGTTTTGTTAGTTTTGGCCCAACTTTCTAATCTGTTAAGGTCATTTTGAATTCTGATCCTGTCCTCTGGGCTATTAGCTACCCTGCCCAATTTTGTGTCATCTGCGGTTTTGATAAGCACGCCCTCTATTCCATCATACAAGTCATTTATAAAGATGTTGAATAGCACTGGGCCCAGTACAGAAAAATTTTGCATCCTCATAGTCACTTGTCTCCAGGATAAGGAGCCATTGTTGAGTACCCTTGGGGTTCAGTTGATCAACCAATTATAATTCCACCTAACAGTTTCACTGTTTAGCACACATTTTACTAACCTTTTTTGCAAGGATATCAGGGGGACCTTGTCAAAGGCCTTACTGAAATCAAGATATGCTACATCCAGAGCATTCCCTTCATCCACCAAGCTTGTGACTCGATAAAAAAAGAAAGAAAGAAAGAAAGAAAGAAAGAAAAAGAAAGAAAGAAAGAAAGAAAGAAAGAAAGTCTGGCATGGCTTCTTTTTGAGAAACCCATGCTGACTTAGTAATCATGTCATTCCTTTCTAAGTGGTTAGGATCAGAACTCAAAATGACCTTAATAGATTAGAAAGTTGGGCCAAAACTAACAAAACAATTTTCAACAGAGAAATGTAAGACAGTAAAAATGAAATGCAGATACAAGATTTGTTGATGGAAGTACATGAGAAAAAAAAATCTAGGAATCTTAATGGACCACTCAACAATATGATGTGGCAGCTAAGAAAGCCAAAGCATTCTCAGCTCCATCAATAGGATCCTTCTTTGGATGTTTTAAAACAGAGGCTGGATGGCCATCTGTCAGGAGTGTTTTGACAGTGTATTCCTGAATAGTGGTGGGGCTGGACAGGATGGCCCTTGTGGTTTCGTCCAACTCTATGATTCTTTCTAATAGAGCTGAACTTTATTTATTTATTTATTTATTTTATTCATTCCCTGCTCTTCAGCTCTAAAGGCTATCAGAGCGGCTTATAATTATTATTTTTAATTACACAGTTCCCTGCCCGCAGGCTTACAATCTAAGAAGACACAACACAAAAGGAGAAGGGAATGGTGGTGGGGAAAGGGATCAGGTCCAGCAGATCTTCTCTCCCTCTGAGGCCTGGACCAATGCATATGGCATGGAGGGAGGGCTCTACTTCTTAATCTAGGACAGGCCTGATGGAGTTTGGTCTACCATTTCACTCCCTCCTCGGCCAGATGGTGGTGTCATGGAGGGAGCGCTCTTCCACTTGAGGCCAAGCCCGATGATGTTGCTAGACCTGTCCTTTCACTTCCTCTTCGGGCAGATTGTGTTCTCATGGAGGGAGAGCTCTTCAACTTGAGGCCAGGCGTCTCCTTTCACTCCCTCCTAAGCCAGATGGTGTTGTCATGGAGGGAGGGCTCTTCAACTTGAGGTCAGACCCGATGGTGTTGCTATGCCTCTCCTTTCACTCCCTCCTAGGCCAGATCTTGTTGTCATGGAGAGAATATGAATATGAAATCAGCTTTGAATATGCTGATTTGCTTTTAATCATCTGAGAAATATTTAGTGTCATTTTCATTTACAATACAGTACATTGTAGTAGTCCAGTGTGGTTGACAGAAGTGTATAGATCAAGGTGGGCAAAGTGTGGGCTGCAGGCCTCTGTCACACCCCATCTTTAAGGCATTTTTTTTTTTGGTAATTTGGTTGTGTGTCCCCTCCATTCCTCTTTTTTATGCCCAGGAAAGCCTTTTTTTAAAAAGTGGACTGCCAGTTACTTCCTGTAGCTGTTGGGGGTGGGGTGGCTAAAAACAAGTCCCTAGAGGGTATTTTGGGGGTATTGGGAAGCAAACATTTTTCTGGGTGTGGTCAGGGGTTGCAACCCCCAAGGTCTCCCAGTGAGCTCATGCTCCCCCAGTTCTCCACCCTGGTCTAGATAATGGCAGCTAGGCACCATCTGCTGTTTGTGTACCGGCTCAAGCAACCAAACATTGCTTCAGTTACAGACACCACATAGACATTTTATGAGTGGAAAATGCTTCCAGACTGCAAACTATACCCCGAAGGACAGTTTGAACACCACCTCTGTGATCAGGTGGTGCCCACAGCAACTTTGTTGTACATGCATTGAGTTTTAGTTTATTACTCCATACCCAGTTTTCAATGGAACTTACATGTCTGTCTGTTCATCTCTTTATTTCAGGGCAGCCATAGGAAAAAGGGAAATTGGGTTAGTGCAGCAGCAGTATGAAAGTGCTGTGAAACTATGTAACAAAACTAATACCTTGCCTTTTATGATGGTATCTCTGAAGAAAAGCCCTGTGGTTTCTGGTCCCTTTCCAGGCTAACCAGAGGGGCACATAGAACATTTGGGGGGGATTGAGCTGCCCATGTGAGCCTCAGCAACTGTGGATACTGCATGCAGTATTGCAGACACATAAAAGTTGGCATCCATAACAATAATTTGTTTGCTAAATGAATCAAATCAATTACATCAATCAATCAATCAATCAATATGTTTTGGCTTGTGTTATGTTAAAATTACTATTATCTGAATTTGACTCTGCTTAGTCTTTGAGCAAATAAACTTGATTGGAAATTGAAATGGGATCGATTCTCTTCCCATCTGAGCTTCACTTATATGTTGGGTTGCCTGGCAGAAATACATTAACTTTGTTGATATGGTGTCAAAAGATAGCCCTGAAAAAATGTCTATCCTTTTCCACCCCTATGCAGGTCAAAAGAGTTATTAAAAGCTTTAAAAGTTATTATTTTTGTCCATTGCCACATCTTCATTTTTAAAATCTCTTTTACCTCTCTCCTCTAGTAGTTTATAAGAGAACCAATCTATTTTTATTCCTTTCTTTTCTAATTCATCTCTTGTTTTTATTTTGCTGTCTGTATTGCTCTCCTGTTTTATTAGATGTTTATATGTTATCCACTTCACTTCTATGTTTTTATATTTACCGAAGAAGGCTTCTTGTGGAGATGTCCAGCTTGATATCTTAATATAAAATGTCTTTTTATATTGCAATCATATATTTAATAGTCCTTTCCTAACATAATGCTTACAGAATTCTTTATTATCTTTCTTTTTGTCATATATCATAAAGGTGTGCCATCCGTGTTTTATATTGTGTCCTTCTAATATTAATACTCTATCATTCTTTAATAGGGCCCAATCTGTTAGCCACACTAATCCACAAGTAATAAAAAGAGAAAAATTAAAAGATATTATGAAGTCCTATTGGAAAGAGCATTATAATAGAAGAAAACTAAAGAAACAATGATGGAGCCAATTCTTTCAACATAACATAGAATTAGAGAATTGGGAAAAATCATGGGTATATACAAATAAATTTACTTTGGCCCAAAATTTGAAAGAAAATTATTATAAAATGTTATAATAAAATGTTATACATGTGGTATTTGACCCCAGTGAAGCTGGCTAAAATATACAAGAACTCCAACCCATTCTGTTGGAAATGTGAAAGGAAAGAGGGAACCTTTTACCACATGTGGTGGAAGTCTGAAAAGGCTAAAAAATACTAGGAAAATATACATAAAGCAATTACAGAAATTTTGGATATACATTTCCAGATGAGACCAAAATTGTATTTACTAAATATGACAATGATATTAGAAAAAGAAGTGGAAAAAAGATACCGAAATTTGATACTATATATGGTAACATCCTTCTAGAATGATTTATGCTCAAAACTGGAAGCTAACAAAGATACCCAGAGTAGAGGAATGGATAAAAAAACTTTTAGAAATGAGTGAGGCAGAAAAAAATACAGAGTCAGGAGATGATTGGGAAGAGATATGGAAATATTGGAATAAAACATTGGAAGAATAATAAGAAAAAGTAAATAAATAAAAGGAATTAAAAAATAGAGCATAGAAATCAAAGGAAAAGGAAAAAGAAAAAAGAGTGAAGATAGAATAGATAACCAAATAAAATTAGCAAGAAAGGCATATGGAGAGTAAATATTTTACCCCCACAAGTCTATTTTGCTGGCAAAGAGTGGTTAATGTAGAAATAATAGGATATAGCTGATATAAAGCTATATAAAAGTGGAAAAAGAACAAGAAAAAAAACATATATAAGTGATGTAAATACACGCTGTTGTTTATATTGTTATCCTGATATATCTTGTAATAATAGGTGTAAATGTGAATTTTAAAAAAGTTATTCTTTTTGAAAGTAAGTGGCAGCAACTAATTCTGATTTAACATGTGTCTTGCTGTTTGTTCTAACTCCCAGGATAAGCAGTCACACTGGTTTGTCACAGTATGCTTAAGTTTTTTCCATTGTGCCTTTCCCAGTCATCTCCTTTCCTAATCTACGGACTTTATCAGACATCGGAAATTGGAAGTATAATCTAATGGCAATCCGAACGCAATTATGGGGTTTCACATTATTACGAATTAAAGTATCTCACGCAATTTCAGGCAAAAGGGAAGTCATTCTGAACGCAATCATGGGTTTTATGTTATTGCGAATTAAAGCATCTTACGCAATTTCAGGCAATGGGTGGGTCATTTTTGGGTAATGGGAAGTCATTCTGAACGCATTCCAAATGCAATTGGAATTCACGTGAATTCGCTAAACTAGTGAATTCACATGAATTCGAATTGGCTCCATTCACAATAAAGAGAAATTTCTCCCGTCTGATAAGGTCCTACTAATCATTTCAGTGAAGGATGGGGGGTGGGGGTGGGGGAATGTGGAAAGACATAGTACAGAGAAAAACAGGTCCTTCTGGCATCTAATAATTTTATTATAACTAGAGATGGAAAGGGGGGGGGGGTTCTAAACAACTTTAAAGGCACCAGATCCTGTCTGATCTGGGAAGCTAAGTAGGGTCATCCCTTGTTAGTATTTGGATGGGAAACTACCAACAAATATCAGGTGTTGTAGGCTATATTTCAGAGGAGGGAACTGTCAAAACTACCTCTGACTATTCCTTGCCCAAGAAACTTCTATGGAATCCATGGAGTCATCATAAGTCAACAGGTGACTAGAAGGCACACATACAGAGAAATGGGAAGTCCCTGAAAAACAAATTGGGGGGGGGGGATGAGATATGGTTTAAAAAATTTTTTGTTGTTGCAACGGGCTACCATGGATATCTTTTACCTTTCTCTCTGCCTTGCAAATCTCAACTTGGAAGGAACAATTGAGGCTGGGACAAATGTGAAATACCACCCCTTCCAATCTCACACCATTTTACCAGAACAGTTCATAGCCGCATATTCTTTTTTTAAAAAAGGGATCTCCAATCACCAAATTGTCTACATCACATGGTGCTGCATTCAAAACATTATAGCCAACACACAGTCTATTTGATAAGCACAGTCAATAAATCAGGTCAAGCCAAGTTTTCACACTTTTATTGTAAAGCTTTGGGAGGGCTAATTACAGTGGAGTTTGTCATCTGACAGCTCAGCAAACAAACAGAATGGAAGAGAACAGAAAAGGGCTCACGAGGTGTCATGCTCACGGCTCCAAACAAAAAGGATTACAAGGGAATCAATTGTGCTCACGGTGCCTAGGGAAAACTAAGCCCCAGGCCCAAAGCCTTCCCAGTGCAAGGGAAATGCATCACATTGAGAGCAATACAACCTTAGCAAGAGAGAGAGGCAGTACCTAAACATAGGTCACCATCTGAAAAATAGTGGGCACTCTTTACTCTGCCATAGGATTTCTCCTTTTAGAAAAAGCTACACCTGCATGTACATAAAACTGTACAAAAAACAAGGCATCACAAGCAAGGAACTGAAATCTCGTATAAATAGAACCAACACGAAGAGCTACAAAGGGGTTGCTTGGCTCCATCTTACACAGCTGGCCTGTGCCTGGCCTCCCACCTTTGGTTTTACCCCTGGTTTGTCCTAGTGCAGTGCTGAAAATTGTTCCCCCTTGCCCTTCAATGTGCTTGTCTAGGCCAGGCAGGGCACATCCTTCTTCATGCCCATCCTCCATTCCCTATTCCTGTGCACATAGGAACTCTGGCTTTAAATTGTGCAAATGAGCTTCCCTGGTGGAAACATGGCCCTTAAGAGATGATCCCACTATTCCAATCCTGTGGAATCTATGCCAGTTTTCCTCACCATGGGCCTCAATGGCACTACTCCTATCAAAGCCTGCTTTGTCCAGTCTTTACATTATTTTTCACATTCCCATGTCTAAGATTTCCTTTAGAAACCAGGTACCATGGCTTCTTCCTTCCATCTCCCTCCCTCAGCACCCACATTTATCCCATATCCCAGGGAAAAAAGCTGAAAAGCCCCTGTCAAGATATCAAACACCATCTGGTAGACCACTGCAGATTAATGGAGTTTATCATTGATACTCAAATCATTGGCATTGGCCTAGCTAGCAAGTGAATAAGCAACCTTAGCTTGCTCGAGCAAGCATGTACTTTGTTCCACTGGGCCCAGATGCAACTGTGTCCAAAGAGGGTAGCAGTAGTCAGATGAGGCCAGTCTTGGAACACCCATTAGCAAGGGACAGGCCTGGGCTAGCCTGCCTTTGCATGAAGTGGCCATATGATTATTTCTGAACAGGACCAACCCATGGACAGGTATTTTTTTAAAAAAATTGTAGCCTATATTCCATATAACATTGTATTAAAAACAAAAGGTGATAACCTTACCTGGATACTACAGGTATTCCCTTGTCAGCAAGCCTGGCTCCCACCTATGCCTTCGACAGTAGGGAAGTAATAATAGAGAGACTGAGAGGGGGTTCCTGCCCCCCTCCACACCTTATAGTGGCACTTTAAAGTGTCTTACAGGACAGTATATGGTTAGAGATGGGTGGCTGAAGTCCATTACCTCCCTGGACAGGGCTGACAGAATCCTGTATCTATCAGAATTAGTGCCTGCTATCAGTATGAATAAACATGGAGAGAACCAGTCATTTTGGAACTCCTTCTAGATCACAGATCACATTTGTGCAGCTAAGGTCATTGATGCCAGAGTGGATAAGCAGGACCATGCTCCTGACTGGACCATATGGATTGCTGCAATACCACTCCTGAGCCTCAAAGAGTATAAGGGGCAGAGGAGAAGAAGTGCTTTGCTCTCAGGAGTACTGTAAGTCACCAAGGATCTCAAACCTGGGCCTCTGATTCGCAAACCCATACTTCTAGCATTCCATGGTACATGGCAGCTTGCTACGGGGGCAGTGTGTGTGTGTGTTGTTCTGCCCTCTGCTATGCTAAATCATCTTCATCCCAGATGAAGCTGATAGGATATCAATCTTCTCAGCAGAGAAAAATCACACATGGGGGCAATGTGGTTTCCTATGGCCATATAAAGCTTCTGATTCTGATCTGGTTTCTTGGTCTGAGGGTTGTGTAGCCTGCCCCCCTCCATTCTAACAGTGCCTGGCAGTCAGACCTAGCAAACACACATATAATTGTAGCACAAAAGGGAAGGAGTGATATCCTTGCATACACCACTAGCTTCCTTTCTCTTCTGCTTCTCAGATCCATGCAACTGAGAAATCTGAACAGAGAGACAGCAAATAAGGGAGGTGAGCTGCCCACCTTCTGCAACACATCTATAAACGTATCTGTGATCCATGACAACATATAGGAAGGAGGATAGGGCATAATGGCCCTCAAAAAGAAACACCCACCCAAGGTATACAGGAGCCAGTGCTGGGCCCAATAAGTATCAGTTGTTTTGGGGGTAGAGGCCCCAGGCTGGACGGAGACTATGCTAATGAACTTGCATTCTCCATGCACACTGGGATGAAGTTCCACAAACACCACCTAGCAGGGTGGGCAGGTTGATGGGAAGAGTTTGCCATGAGCACGAGATGACATGGAGTCAGGCCCAACTAAGTCAAGGACAGTAAGACTGACTTAGGAACCAGTTCATTAGAGCATCTCATATATGGCTGGAAGAGGAAGAGCACTCTCTTTCCCAATCAGGACTGGTCTTTTGAGCCAGTCTGGGTGAAGGCACCCACTACTGGAGTTAATTACACCAAGGATAGTTTCCAAGGCATGATTGGGAATGCTGTGTTGGGAATAGTCACACTAAGGGTAGTTTTGCTGTTTTTATGGATCCCTCTTATAACTACAACATCAGACAGGGCTCCTACAATCTGATACTGTGTGGCTAAACTGGTGGCACTGGAAGAGAATACTGGAGCCCTTGAGGCTGACCCTCTGCTCTAAAGGCATAAGGAAGGGGAGGGGGTGACTCCAGCATACAGAGGCCCCTGGCCTCCTGTGCAACCCTGAGTCAAAGCTCCATTTCACAAAGGCAATGGTGGCTTACAGGCAGATAAATCAAGGCCAGAATCATGGCACTGGGGCCCAATAACCCCATGGGAATTCCCTGCCTTGGGTGAAGAAGAGATATTGGGGAGTTAGGGGCTTGTACCACCTGATGAACATAACTCTCTTCTGACTTTCCTACTGACCCAGCTCTATGGTTGTGGGGCAAGAGCTAAGGAGGGCCAACTGAAAGCCACACTTATAACCACTAGGGTTCCCTCCACACCTGATGGGAAGAGTTGCTGAAATCTGGAAAGAGATTAGGGGTTAAAAGATCTGTAATGCCCTTCTTCCCAGTCCTGCTGACCAGACAAACTTCTCCCCTCACCAGCTGGCACCCCCATCCTTATTTACACTGTGGAAGGCAAGGGTGGGCTGGTTGGAAGTGCTTGCTCCCATGTGCTCTTCTGTGTGGTGAAAGGTTCAAGCTGGACATTGCTCCCTGTGGTTTTGTTTTGTTTGTTTCAATGTCTTTTTGTATCAAGGACAATAATTATTTTGATCAGGCAGGACACAAATGTCATTCCTAAGATTCATATTTACAGGAGTCTACAGTAACAAGAGAGGGAGCTTTCCCCTCTGTACCTGTGCCAGGTGCCCTCAGCCCTGTGCCCAATGGATTCCACCAAGTCTGCGTGGACCTTTGGTAACTAAGCCCTTCCCCCCACCCCCAGCCCTGAAGCCATGAGGCCAAGCCCTCTTCACTAGGTTACTTCCTCTCTCTTTCCAGACATCCAGGGACCACTCTACTGACAACTTGGTCATTCAGGTTGGTGTCAGTTCTCTTGCCCTGGGAGCAATGAGTTTACAAAAGTGTTCCTGTGCCCAGGGCCTGGGCAAGGCATCCTCACCTGGCAGGCACAGAATTGCCAATGCGAGTGATAAAGCATCACAGTTTGAAAAGTCCCTTCTTTTTATTCATCTTTGAGTTCCAGACACTGGTCTCAGTGATGTTTTCCAGGTACATTATATGGTCCTCTCAGTATCACAGGTAGATCTCCCGCTTGGCAGTTTGGGAAGATGGTGTAGTGGCTGTCTGGAAGTCCGAGGTCTGGGTGAGAGGGATTTCCTCCATGGGGGAGTCCTTGCAGGGCTCATGGCTACTGTTGGAAAAGGCACTGTACGTAGGGAGCAGGCGGAGGTTAGCCATTTTGGTGTTGCGCTCTTCTGAGAGTCTGGGGCTGCCATTCCCAACTTGCTCTTGACTCCCTCTGTCTTGATAAGGCACAAATGTGGAGAGTTTGAGGGCATTCTTGGGCCGCCGGCTTGGAGAGGACTGACCTGGCATCCAGCAGGTGTCAGAGTGGCCAAACTCTGTGCATTCCCGGGTGCAGGTCCCTGTCATGGCTACATCAGGCAGAGGCCGGAGGTCTGCAAAAATACAACAGAGCAAAGAAGGAAGAAGCATTAAAGCATAGAAATAAACATAGTACAAGCAGGTGCTATGGCTAAACTTAGTGTAAGCTCAAAGCAAAACATGCTGAGGGAAACAATGCCCAATTTTCCTTACCTACTAGCTCTACTATAGCAATTGCTTTCTCTGAGAAGTACCTGAAGAAAGAGCTAAGCAAAGTACTAGTCTCCCTAGAGTTTGGATGGTCTGAACCATTGCTATGTAAAAGAAGAGGTGAGGGTTAAAGGGGTAAGTATTTTGACATAGTAGGGAGACTAAAGGTGGAGAATCAATGTTTCAATGGTTTTCTGCTCTAAAAATAAAATAAAAAATCCCTGCACACAGAAAGTTAACACAGCAGTTAGCTTTTTTGTTCTTTTTACTTGTATAGACTTTTTTTAAAAAGTGGGAGAGCAATTCTCCACTACCTGTTTCTTCTGAATGTGTAAGACCAAGCCTAAAGTTTAGCAGAGCTCTACAAGAATGTGTTTCTGGTTTTCCCAAGTTTTCTTGATTATGTGTCTATGCACTAACACAGAAAGAATTCACAGTATCTCAGAACAAATCCGCCCTTTTGTCAGGGTCGCTTTATTCAGCAGCCAAGCCTGTGTGTAGTTATCTATGCCTTGAAAGAGGAGAATCATACACAATAGTAAACATCATCTCTGGCCTAAGGTGATAAGTATTCCTTTACAGTTGGTACCTGGGTATACATTCACCCACACACAAACCACATTTGCTTGAGATGATAATGAGAATATCCTCTGATAGATTTTGTAGTGTTTTACTTTTGTTCATCTTATTGTGAGTAATTATCTGGTTGATAGAACTGGCTGAAAATGTTGTTGTTGTTGTTGTTGTGAGCCTTCAAATAGTTTCTAAGTTATAGTGACCCTAAAGCGAATCTATCATGCGGTTTTCTTGGCAAGATTTGTTCAGAGGGGATTTGCCATTGCCTTCCACTGAGAGGGTGTGTGACCTTTCCAAGGTAGATTTCCATGGCCAAGTGGGGATTCAAGGCCAAGTGGTCTCCCAGAGTCCTACTGCTTTATCGCACTAGGGGGCAAACAGGATTTAAACGAGAGTTAAACGAGAGTTAAACAGGAAATGCCCTATGTTTATCACAGGATATTTCCTTTTAAATTCTTGTTTAACTCTCATTTAAATCCTGTTTGCCCTCTAGTGTGATAAAGAAGCTAGTCTGAAAATATATAAGTATGAAAAGCATAATAATAATAATAATAATAATAATACGTTTTATTTCTACCCCGCCCCTCTGAATGAGCAATCGGGGCGGGGTACAAAAGAGAATAACAATTAACAAAACAAAAATACAAAGCAGTTATAGCAACAACAAAAATACATAGCAATTATAATAAAAAAATAAAATTAACAAAGCAAAATACATAACAATTAACATATCAAAACAAGTAAAAAGAAAATCTCCATTCTCAACCCCCATCTCAATCCTAAAACAATGTGAACTATACACAATCTAAAAAGAAAAGAAAAAAAAAGTGTGTGTGGGAGACAAGACTCCTCCTTAAGTCCAGGAACCAAGGCATGGGAGTAGTGGAGGTAGGGCAAACAAACACTCTCTCAGCCAAGTCGTCTTCACTGGCAGATGTTGGGAAGGACGGAAAACGGCCCATTTCTACTCCTTAAGTCCAGGAGCCAAGGCATGGGAATAGCCCAGGTGGAGGTAGGGCAAACAAACACTCTCTCGGCCAAGTCTTCTTCACTGGCAGATGTTGGGAAGGACGGAAAACGGCCCATTTCTCCTCCTTAAGTCCAGGAGCCAAGGCATGGGAGGAGCCCAGGTGGAGGTAGGGCAAACAAATACTCTCTCAGCCAAGTCTTCTTCATTGGCAGATGTTGGGAAGGAGGGGAAAAGGCCCATTTCTCCTCCTTAATCCAGGAGTCAAGGCATGGGAGGAGCCCAGGTGGAGGTAGGGCAAACAAACACTCTCTCAGCTGATTCTTCTTCACTGGCAGATGTTGGGGAGAAGGGAAAATTAATAAGAAAACATAAATATGGAAATCTGCCTGATCTCTGTAGGTCAGAGCTTAGCTCTTCTTTGGCACTTTATTGGGGATGAGTTTTAAGCATAGAGCACACACATTCTTGAGTATCTTAGTTAGTGCTTGTCACTTTGGTAGACTAGAAGAGAGGTAATGGACATCTGCACATCAAAAGGTCACACGATCATCATAGTAATAATTAGTGAATACTATCTATGAGAATGGATGCTTGGGGAGGGGTAGCAAAGAGGACCAGGAACACCCAACAAAGTCTCAGGGTATTGAGAAAGATTATTTTGTTCTAGCAATTATTTGCAAAAAAGGAAGCATTTGACCAGAAGAACTGGTGAAATTCTATTGGTTAGTCCCAACTAGAGTAGTCCATTGAATCAACTGTTGACTAGTGAATCAACATGTAGGTTGATTATCAGTAGGACTTAGGACAAAGTCACAGTTTGTTGTTTTTTTTTGATGGGGAAAGGCAGTGTGCTCACAATGCAAAGAAGTTGTGTAGACTGTGTGCAGCAGATGAGGAATAAATATGCACTATATTTATTTCAGAGAGCTAGAATGGTGCAGTGGTTTGAGGGCTGGATCAGGACTACAGGAAACCAGGGTTCAAATACCCACTTAATCATGGAAACCTACTGGGTGACCTTGGACAAGTCACACTGTCTCAAACTCAGAGAGAGGCAATGGCAACCCATCTGAACAAATCTTGCCAAGAAAACCCTATGACCTTAGGGTAGTCACAATTCAGGAGTTATTTGAAGGAACAGGAGAACAACTAATATTTATTGCACAATAAATTGATATTGCAAACAGTCCTCAAGTCAGCATAGTTAATAGTTATTTATATAAAACAATTTCAAGCCACCTTCCTGGCTTTAAAAATGTGGCGAGTTCTTCCAAGGCTGGGGAAAGCCTGAGACCTTTTCTTGAGACCCCCAATTTATTTAAAATTGTCGCCAAATTTTTACTCCAAAAATGCTGAAGAAAGACCCAAACTACTTCCAAAAAGTGGCTGTTTGGGTTCCCGTCCACAAGAAACAGAAGCATGAAATCATTGCCTGCTTATGCCCTGTTACATAATGTTCGCCCCTCATGTTTCTCACAAAGAAACAAAGTAAGACTGCTACAGACATTATCTCATGTTTGTCTAAAAACACTAGGGGAAAAAAAATAAAATAAAAAAGCCTGCTCACACATTATCTGCCATCCTTCTGAGCACTGCAAGACGTAAAACCCTTTACGAAATTCATTGTCATGATATTGCTGTTAATTAATGTTCCACAGCTGTGAATTAAGGTTGCCTCATGTGGCTGCTAGGGGATCAAGTTATACAGGTGATGGCGAACCTTTTAGGGACTGAATGCCCAAACTAAAAGGCCTTACAGCACCGGATGTTACCTGGTGCCGGGACTTCTGGGGGAAACAGGCCTTCTGCATTCTTCTTCTGGGGGAGGGAATTTCACCCTCCAGGGATGGGACCTCTGGGGCAGGACCTCTTCCTGGCTTTGTGTGCCATCTCTGGCATGCGTACCACAGGTTCGCCGCCACGGAGTTATACCTATACATTTGAATGCTCAATGCCCTCATCTCTTAGTATAATAGGCTCCTCTGACCAAAGGGATCACTAACTAAAATAGGGATGGGCATAGTGTAGCCCCATGTCTGACCGTTTTGTGGCCCCTGAAGCTGCCTGCTAGTTCCCCAACTGCCCAATTATTTTAAAAAAGTCAGCACCATTTTCAGACAATATCTGAACCTCCAACTATGCAGAAAGCCCCCGCAAACACCTGAAATCACACAAAATGCCCCATACTCCAAGTAGCCTAGAACAACCTACTACCCCAAATGCCTCCTCTTGTAGTCTCTCCCAAAATGGCAACAGGGAGTCCTGTTATTTCCTGTAACCATTTTGAAAATGGAGTCATTTGGGCTTGGTGTAGGGAGAAGGAGCATCACCTGTGGGGTGCGGTTGGATGGGTAGGTAAACCTTGCTGGACACACACTTGTCCACCTTGGATGAAAATATTGTCAATTTCTGCCCTCTTGTACTACCTAGACCAGTGGTTCTTAACCTTTCTTTGATTCATGGAACACATTGAGAATTTAACGACAATTATGGGCCTCCTCTCTAGGAAAAAGGTGCCTAAAAATAATGATAAAAAAGGATATGAAAGAGACTGTCAGAATCTGGTAGAATCTGCCATGTGTTTTGTTGTTGTATTAATTTGGTTAATGTAGTGCATAAAGGTTTATATGTTTTAAATGTTATATTTGAGAGCCAAGTATATCATTGCGAGTGATGGAAATTACAATGTTTTACTGTTAGTTCAAAGAGAAGATAGCTACTTGGCTGAAGAATGCATAGATGTGTGTGGGAGGATTTTCTCAGAGCAGTCTCCTGGGAAAAGAAAGTAGACAAAAGTGACAGTGTGTGAAGGGAGGTGGACAGTCAAGGCTGGGTAAACAAATCAAGGTAAAGCCTGTGAAAGCATAGGGTGAGATTGTGGATGATGGTAGTTCTGTCTGCAGATGTCTTACTGTTAACTTTTCGAGCTGCTGAAATAAAGTTTTGCTGTTTGATTACAGAAGACTGGTTTCCTGAGCTGTGGGGAGTAGGCAGTTCTGACAGGAAACTAAAGAGGGGAAAGAAATCAGTTTTTGCTTCAGTTCATGGATCCCCTGAAGCCCATCCACCATTGACCCTTTTACACTAAATAGTTACAGTGCTATAATTCCACTATAAGTGCCATGTTTACATCATATGGTGTTCTGGGATTGGCAGTGTAGAGAGGGGCATTTATAATCCCCTGCCAGGGAGCACCTGTGGTGTCAAACTATAAACTCCAGGGTGTTGTTATGGCCATTAAACTGGAATCACATTGCTTTGAGTGTTAAGTATGAAAGAGCATCTAGACTAAAGAATGCTAAGCCTGTTTCTCTGTTTAAATTTGGATGACTTGTGCTTTGACAGTTCATATCCTATCTGACTTTATGGCTGAAGTTATTTAGGTACTATGAGGTTATACACAGATGGAAAGAAAGGCAGAGTAGAAAAATATTTAACAAACCAACCAATAAATAAATAAGTTTTGTGCTCAGCTGCCTCCCTGTCTGCCTGCTCTCTACCTCTAGTGATAAAAAGGATCTTTAAGCCTTGGCAACAAAAAAAGAAGAGGGCCTGTCACCAAGACTGGGGGCAATAATTGCAGAAAGGCTCAAAGTTATCCTTCCTTCTCTACTTTTTGCAGCAGTTTTACCTCTCCTGCTTCCTATTCTTTTCACATCCAAACCTCCATTCTCCTGGTTCATGCAGAACTGACAATGGAGTTTATCATATGATGGAATTTGGGGGTATAATGCAATGGCAATCCGAACACAATCATGGGGTTTCACGTTATTGCGAATGAGTGTATCTCACAGAATTTTGGGAAATGGGAAGTCATTACGAACACCATCATGGGGTTTCGAATAATTGTTTATTAGAGTATCTCATGCAATTTTGGGCAATGGGAAGTCATTCTGAACGCATTCCGAATGCAATCAGATTTCACGTAAATTCGCTAAACTATCGAATTCACGTAATTGCAAATTGGCAATTCGCAATTGAGAGAAATTCCTCCCATGTGATAAACTCTAATGTCTGGCACAATTTTGTCCCATTGTAGCAGCCCTATATTAATTAAGTAATTAAAATCTTTATATCCCATATATATAATATATATTCTCAAGGAGGCATATGATAAAATAAGTTTAAAACACTTTAAAACAATAATTTTAAAATATTAAACATGTATTAAACAAGTTAACATTTAACACAAGGAAATGTAAACCTAATTAAAACAATTTAAAATAATGTAAATTGTAACACATGTGAATATTGAATAAAATCAATTAGTCCCCAAAGGCTATTGCATGTTGCTTGTATTAAACCACCCTGTTTAACTGAGATTTTTTTTTGTCCCCACTCCCACTGTATCCTCCCAGATGGCACTTCCATCCTGTTCCAAGGAAGACTTCTGCCTCCTGCAGTTCCTCTCCCACTACACCCTCTCAACCCTCCCAGTGTATGAGTATGTTTGCATGTATGTCACAGGCCCCTGCACACACAGTCCCAATGTTCCCGTGGGAAACTGTGCACACCTACCTGGGTGCAGAGCCCCATTCACAGTCTGCTCCGTTCAGGAGACACTAATGAGGAGCAGAAAAAGGAGGAGAATATCACTCAGTATGCAGGCCCACTCCCAGCTCCCTCAGGGTTCGGTTCATCCCCATCACCCCATCAAGTCATCCTACCCATAGAGGCACCCCAATGCTCTTCTTCTTTCGCATCAGCTCAAGGCAGCTCAACCAGTATCCCTTTGGTTCTCTCCCTGATTATTTAAATCTCTCTTTCCATGTGTATGCTGGTCTATGTAAACACTTGTTTTATTTTCATCTATCATTGGATAGATTTAGTATGCAGAGAGATCTTGTAGCACCTTTGAGACTTACTGAAAGAAAGATGTTGGCAGCATGAGCTTTTGTAGACTTAAGTCTACTTCCTCAGATGCATTTGAGGAAGCTCTTGCTGCCAACTTCTTTCTTTCAGTCAGTCAGTCTCAAAGGTGCTACAAGATCTCTCTAAATACTGATTCCACAAACTAACATGTCTATATCTTTGAATTCTACTTCTATTTGGTAGATTTGTTTTTCTAATCTGCCTTTTCAAAGTCTTAAACTTGTTCCAGTTTTATAGTATTGTGGGCCCTTGTTATGCGCTGGGGTTTGGTTCCAGGACCCTCTGTGGATAACAAAATCTGTATATGCTCAAGTCCCATTAAATATAATAGCACAACGAAATAGTGCCCAATATAGAAAATGGAAAAAATCAAGGTTTGCTATTTGGAATTTATACTTTTTAGGAATATTTTCAAGCCGTGTATGCTCAAATCCATGGATAAAAAATACGTGGATAAGGAGGACCAACTGTAATTAGAAATGGGGGTGGGATATTTTTTAGTATGAGAGCCACATTCCTTCACAAGGTAGCCTTTTGAGGGATTACACTTTCCATATTCACATGCACACGCACACACACACACATATACAAATACACACCACCATTTATACCGGGGTAGGCAACTATGGTGATAGGGTCGGAGTCATTTTACATCTCCTGCCACAAGGTGCAATGGTGCATTGCAACACACTATGTAATGTCTCACCATAGCCACATATTTGGACAGTTCCCAGCCATATTAGTGCTGGGTGGGGAAGCAGCTGGGGTGAGCCACACTGTTGTGTCTCTACTGAGTTTGGGTACTTAACTGGGAGAAGGGTCTTCCTGGGACTCATGGCAGTGGCTGCAAAAGTGGGGTTTGGGGAGAGGGCACTGGTGGCCTATGAGCTGCACTTTCCCTATCCACTCTACATAAGTTCATCTCCAATTCTCCAAATTCACAAACATCCATTAATCCTATTCACATTTATTATCCCCATCCCTGCTCCACAGAGACATCCATATTGCTGATTTTCTTTTCTTATCCTTGCTTTACTTGCTCTCTTCGATTCACATTCACTTTCAATTTCAGGTTTACTGTGCTCACTTGTCTTTCTTCTACAGTCTGCCTAAAAGTTCACCATGATTCAACTCAGTTAAGTGCAGCTGGCAGAGCCTAAGGCTTCTAAGGGTGCACATATATTTCTGGAGATGGGGGCAGATGCTTGGGGCAGCGGAGGAGGTGTGCAGTGGAGAAAGTGTGCAGGAAGGGCAGGTAGTTTTGATAATGACAGATTGATAGTAAACTGCAATGCCTGATGGATTGGGAGCAGGAAGGGCCAAAGAGAAGGGCCAAGGTTGGTAGGCTGGATTACCCTTGTGCCACCCCCTCTCTTAATATTAACAGGCCAGTCACAATTGGTCAGACCCAGGCACAAGTCAGTCAACCAAGGTTGTTCAGAGACTATGGGTATGACATGACCTGGGATTTTCCCTTAGCCTAACCTGTGGTACAAAATAAAATGGTGGAAGGGCAATGTATTTCTCTGAGGAAAAGAAGGATATGAAAGGAATGAATGAATGAATGCTATAGTAGCTGAGTTGTTATAGAGGCTGTGTTTTCATTTATTGCTTGTTTTTTTAAAATAATTCTTACCATTTAAAGAATCCCACATAGAATCACAGAGTACGAAGAGAACCATGTAACCTCCCTTTCAGTACAGGAACATGTACCTAAAGCACCCTTGAGAAGTGGCCATATATTCCTAGTCTAAAAACTCCCAATGAAGAAGGGCCCACCACATTCCCAGGTAGTCTGTTCATGAGGCAGCCCTTCAAATATTTGAAGATGGCCATCATGTCACATCTTGGCCTGTTCTTTTCCAAATTAAACACAGGTAACTCCTTCAACCATTCCTCATAGTGACATTAGAATGAAGGAAATTTTTATGTGTTTGGGAGAGATGATACTCAAACAGAAATTTGAGATGAGTCTATACAGGGTTAAGGGGTTTGTTACCTAAGGTTGAATAGATTTAGGTGTTTTGTTCATAGTTACAAGATGCAAAACCAGAACTGATCCCACAAAATAGGGTAATGATTAGACACCTCATTAGACACTTCACCTAATACTAAAATAATATAATTCAAGTTGGCTTTAAGTATTATTCTATCCTCAAATTGGTCAAAGCAGAAAAATTGGAAATTCAATATGATAAAGCCACAGGTTTTACTTCAGTGGCTTTCTTTCTCTTTATCTAGGTATTTTCAATGAAAGTTTGTAGGTAGAGATCTTCTGATTTTCATCTTTGGTGGCCTCTCAGCCTCCTGGCAACCACTCCAGAGCTTTATAACCTTGGTTAGCAGGCTCTCACCCTTTTCAGACCGTCACAGCCACTCATTTGGAGATAATATCCCAGATTTTTTGTGGAGCTTTTGGGCTATGTGACCATGTTCTAGAAGAGTTCCTTTCTGACATTTCGCCAGCATCTGTGGCGTAAGAAAGGAACTCTTCCAGAACATGGTCACATAGCCTGAAAGCTCCACAAAAAACTATGGATGCCGGCCATGAAAGCCTTCAACTCCACAATATCCCAGATTATTTGTTGCCTGTTAGGGGGACCAACAGAGCCCCATTGGGCTGTATTTGTGCCCACTGACAAGAACTCTTTCTTTTCTGGAAACCTATTGTGGACCAGTATCCAATAGCTCATGGCGGGGCACTGGTCCATGTATGACAACTTTGAGTAGCACTGTATAAGAGAATTTCCCATTAAAACCACTTAAAAAAGACCTTGTTACAGAAGGATACACCACTAAATGTCTGGGGCTGAAATGGTCAGAAAGGGATTTGCTGGTCAGCAAAACAATAGTTTCATGGACCACAGCAACTCCCCACACCCCAGCCCTCATGTCAGGACTTGTCCTTCACTGAATATCCAAGTGGGCAATATCCTTCACCCACCTTTCCCATAACACATTAGTTTGTGTCTCACATCTGGACTTGGATGAACAAGAGTTTATTAAAAATCACCCCAGTATGGATTAATACCATTAGGCTACAGTGCTCCATTGTGCACCCACAGTGTACCTGTGAGAAGAGGGTAAGGTTGGAAGAGGAGCAAATCCTACAGCCACCTGTATCTTCTATTCCTCCAGTCCCTTTGCCCCCACATGATCATTAGTTCTCCCCATTCCATCTGCATTTAACCTCCCACCAGCTCATAAATTAATCGGTCATCTCTAGAGACATGGGCACCACTTCCCTCCTCCTCATTTAACAACATTCTAAACTGTTTTCATACAAATCCACCCCCTCCCACACTATATTAACATCTAACGCTTCCAATCAATCACTCCATCCAATCACTAATTCCCACAGCTCAAGTTACAAAAGCTATTCTCACCAATTATGATCACAACCACCAAAACTGGCTGAGCCTTCTAGGCTGCAATTCACTAAGCATTCAGGCTTTCACCTCTCCTTAAGCTACTTCTCACTCTAAACCAGGAGAATATAGCAGGCAGCAGAAGTACAACTAAGAAGTTACAGCCAGAGATAAGGGGATGCCCTTAACTTTCTTTGTTCCAAGAATATTGATCTCCCCTTTGGTCATCACCTTTGCTTATTAGCCAGCTGCACAGTGTTATGCAGAGAGGCTGGTTTAAATCTTGTTTTACTATTATTATTATTATTATTATTATCTTTTATTTATATAGCGCTGTAGGTTTACACAGTGCTGTACATATAAATTTATAATTAGACGGTTCCCTGCTCTCAGGCTTACAATCTAAAAGACATGACACAAAAGGAGAAGGGAAAGGTGATGGGGAAGGGTATCAGGTCCGGTGGTTCTTCTCTCCCTCTGAGGCCTGGACCAAGGCAGATGGACTAGAGGGAGAAGAACTAGCACTGTACCCCTCTCTGTATGTTTTAGCTGTCAGCTGCAATATGGGAAAAATTTCATGCCTACACTATAGAATGCTTATCAACAGTAATATTATTGCAGAAAATGTGTACTTAAGTATGTCTAGTTTCTACTTAAGCCTTTATGTGGTTGCTTATGAATCTCTTTTACAGGCAGCAGGTAGAGAAGGATTTTAATCTGAAAAAAGTTAGTATTTTCTCCATTCATATTGGCAATGTGCTGCTAATGATCAACACAGATAGGTTTGGTTGGCCAGTCTAGTAAAAATTGTTTGGGTAGCAACTTTTTTTCCAACCTGAGACACACATAAGATCATTGTAGGCATTTATTTATATAAATGACTTAACCAAATGTGCATTAAAGATTTTGTAATTCATGTTCAAGTGAATTCAAAATGGACCCAAAAAGGTGGCACTGGGTGTTTGTGTGTGACATCTCTGGGTTTGAAAATGCAAAGGGGAGTTTACAGTTGAACATTAAGAAAACAAAAATAATGACTACAGGTTATTGACACAACTATAAAGGAGACAATAAAGACTTTGAAATAAAAGGTTTTTTTTTAATAACTTGGCTCAGCCACTAATCAAAATTAAGACCTCAGCCAAGAAATCAGGGGTAGACTAGGACCTGGAAGTCAGCTATGAAGGAACTAGGCAAGATACTGAAGTGTAAAGAAATATCACTGAATACTAAAGTTAGAATTATCCATGTCGTCATATTTCACATTTCTGTGTATAGTTGTGAAAGCTGGACAGTGATGAAAGCAGAAAGGAAGAATATCCACCCATTTGAAATGTGCTGTTGGAGAAGAATTCCATGAATACTGTGGTCTGCTAAAAAGACAAGCAAATGTCTGCCATTTGTCTCTCCTCTTTTTAAAAAATCGATTCTGATCTGGCATCCCCACTGTTAGGAATCACATCAGAATTGATTTTTGTCAACCTCTAAAAAATGGCTACTAAAATACCCTGGGCTTTTGGTGTTTTCCCCACATTTTCCCCACTGGAATAGATCCAATGAGGATTGGGATTGATTTTCAGTGGGAACTAGAGGCATATAAATTGACTCAGGATTTGAGGCTTTTCCCAGTGGGAACAACCCCTCTGCCTGGCAATAGAGCAAAAGACTCTTTGGAGCTGGAATTGGGTGAGGGAACTGAACTTTCTCTTGGTCATCTCATGACCTCCCTGGAATGGATCTGATTCCTGGACCAGACACCCCTCCCTTATTTTAAAATACATTCTCAGGGCAATACAGGTGTGTGTGATGACATTTTGGTATATTTGTGTGAAAATCTCTACATTTGTCTTGGTATGTGTTTGTTTCTCAGTTTAACTGCATTCATATGCCATACTCAGTATTTGTACACATGAATGCATTTGCTCATATGCCTCTAGTTGTGAGAGAAAGTGTATGGCTCTGTTTTCCAATACCTGCATGTATGCAGCTTGGAAACGTACACGAATATATGCCAACTATGGAGCTCATTCATACCCAAATCTACTATGTCCCCCTTTTTTCATTTGCCACTCTCTTTAATTATCATTCCACCTGTTGAGGTGTGTGGTCAATGAAAAACAAAAATCACTGAACTGCAAGATGCCACATTGAGGTCTCAAAACCACACTGTACATTGGGTTTGAAGCTGTGATGTTACACATACCAATTATATTTACAGACAGCCAAGCTCCACAATGAAATAACTTCTGAAATGACAGTGATATTCTTCTTTGTAAGCAATAGTGTATGCATGCATATATAGCTTACAGTGACTAGCAAAATAGAAATATCTGAATATTCTGCCAAATCATTGCAGCTTCTATCTTTTTTACCTGTTCCAAATAAAAATAGGTTAAGCTTAAAATGGCAGTTGTACAATAACAAAAAAGGTAGAATGAGAGATCTCTTCCACAAGATAAGCAAACTCAGAGGGAAGTTCAGACCAAAGGCCAGGATGCTCTATGATTAGAAGAGGAACATACTACAGGACCAAGAATAAATAAAAAGTTGTTGGTTGTAATACGCAGAAGAGCTATATAAAAGAGATTAATGACACATGGAATGAAGAAGCATATGAAGATGAACCCTAGATTCTAAAAAGTGAGGTAGAAGCTGCAATAAGAGAAACTGGGAAGAATAAATCAACAGGAACAGATGATATTTCTGTTGAACTGACAGTGCCAACTCCAGTGTTTCTAAAATATGACAACAAATATGAAAAACAAAAAGGTGGACAACAGACTGGAAACATTCACTATCCATCCCCATCCCCAAAAAAGGAGACAAAGAAGACTACGTAATTACTTCACTACACTGTTATAGCGCTGCTGTTCCTCTTTTACTGCTCTGGCTGCTTTTTATTGCATTCTCAGGTATGTAGTTCAGGGAGGCCTAAGAGCTCCCTGGCTGAGAATTCTAAATGCCCCTCCTTAAACTGCAAATCCCAGAATGCAACAAAAGGCAGCCAGAGCAGTAAAAGTAGAATAGCAGCACTATAAGAGTTTAATGCAGTAATCTAGTAAAGCAGCTATACGACTATAGCATTAATTTCCCATACAAGCAAAATTGTGGTTAAAATTCTGCAGCACAGACTCCAATCATATATGGAGAGAGAAATCTCAGAGGTGCAAATGGGGCTCAGTAAAGGCAAAAGCACTAGGGACCATAGAGCAAACATATGATGGTTAATGCTGTGCACCAAGGCATTCCAAAAGAACATCAGCATGTACTTTATAGACTACAGCAAAACCTTTGATGGCATAGATCATAAAAGCTATGAAATGTTCTTAAAGACATAAGAGTGCCACTACATTTGATATTCCTGATGAGAAACCTATACTTACTTGGGACAAGAGGCAACTGTTAGAACAGAACATGATGAAACAGAATGGTTTTCAATTGGAAGAGGAGGAGTGACAATAGGAGGAAGGAACAACAACAACTGAAGTAATGTGGATGATGCCATAATACTAGGAGAAAAAAACCACAGACTTGGAACAATTACTCAGGAAGGTCAAGGAAGCACGTGCAATAGCAGGCTTGTTGCTGAATATATAAAAAAAAGAAAAATGAAATAATGACCATAGAGGATCTACATAAATTCAACCTAGACAATGAAGCAATCAAAACAGTTAAAGACTCCCTGTACCTAGAATCAAACATTGATCAGAAAAGAGCCTGCAGTCAAGAAATAAGAAGATTAAGAATGGGAAAGGCAGTGATGGAAGAACTAGATAAGATCCTAAAGAGTAAATATATACAACAGAGCACTGTTGTAGAATTGTCCAGTCCATTGTATTCGCCATCACCATATATGGATGTAAAAACTGGAGAGTGAAGGAAAGAAAATCAACCCATTTGAGATGTGGTGCTGGAAAGGAGTGCTGAGAATACCATGGACAGCCAAAAAGACAAAGAAATGGGTCCTTGAAGAGATGAAGCCTGAACTCCCCTTGAAAGCCGAGATGATTAAATTGAGGCTGCCGTGCTTTGGCCACATTTGTGAGAAGGCACAACTCAGTAGAAAGAGAGGAAGACAGCATGCCAGATGGCTAGACTCAATTAGGGAGGTCACAGGCCTGAATCTACAAAGTCAAAGCAGACAGTGGAGGATAGGCATGTATCTCATCCACAGGGTTGCCATGAGTTGAGGTCAATTCAAGGATAGTTAACAGCAACAGCAGCAGCAGCAACAACAACAACAACATACTGTACATAGGATTAAGTCTTCCAAAATGAATAGATGATGTTAGATGTTATCATCTAGACTCAGGCCATGTGGTCTCCCTGTGGTAGAATCCAGAAATTCTCTTACACATCAGACTGTTAAATTCTGAATTAAAATGTCTAATCACAGATTCTAATTTTTTAGCCAAGATCACAGACTTGTGGGTTCTGAGTCATGTAGCTGATTTGCCCACATTCTGTAGATGGTATCCTGTATGCCTGCAATCAGTGGTTTAAATCAGATTGGAGGATATGCTGGTGATTCAAATATATATATATATATATATATATATATATATTGCAAGTCCTACTAGGCCCAGGGCTCTAACAAGTGCCTGTCTTATTAAGATACAGGCAGGATATGAGACACTTGGTTTCACAAAGATGTTATCCAGGATTTCTGACTGGTGATTTGGGGAGCGCTTTTATTAGCAATCTCCATAGATTTGGAACAAAGCTATAACAAGAGGCTTACTAAGAGCTTTAGCAAGGTGTTTTTAAGAATAGATGTATTTTCCTGATTGCTTATGTGGTAGTTACGAGATGCTAGATGGAAACCCACCACAAATGGAACACATTGTTTGCTGTTCCTTGACTCATATTTTTCTTGGAAAAGATGATTGCCTGCTTGGAGTTACAATAAATGATTCATTTGTGAAGCAAATTTTCTGTAGGTGTACTGGGTTTTTTCCTCTACAGGTATACCTCAGTTAATAAAGTAGATTTATTCCTGGGCATTACTTCTTTAACAGAAATGAAGTACTAGACACAGTAACTGCATGGGGAAAAATGGTAGTTACACAATGAAAAAGAAAAGCAGTTCAACTCAGTTCAGCAAGCTTTTCATTCAAAACTAGCAATATACATGTCTGAAATGAAGCAATCAGGTGATGTAGGACTTGCAGAAGTAAACAAACTTATTTTGAATTTTCTGCAGACCACTTCCAAAATGCATCCAGGGATGTCTGCCTTGCCTTTTTCTTTTATCATGTAGCATATCACTGTGGCAGCCTAAACCTTTTGAGCACAGCTTTGATCAAAGTCGGAATCATTTTCTGACAGTTCCTCTAAGGCACGATAAATCTCAAATAATAGACAAATCTTTGTTGTTACTACTCTGTCCTGTGTTCTCTTGTGCCACTTGTTCCTCCATTCAACTCTTGCAGTCCTTCCTTCATTAGAGGCTCACTACCGCTATAGAACAAATCCTGAACATTGTTCATGCCAGCTTCATCAAAGCCTTAGCCATTTCCACAGCTTTAGTGCTAACTGCAGAAATCTTAGGTTCCAACTGAACTGGACATAGTTTTTTTTTTTATTCACACACTGGGACACAAATTCTTTCAAATGCCATTAAGGCATGGATCTGTCACCTTCTCTCAGGCATCTCTGACACAGCTAATACTGCAGAGGACAGGATCAAAAGTGAAAATGGCCTTAATAGATTAGAATTATGAGCCAAAACAAAGAAAGTGAATTTAGCACAGAGAAATGTAAGGTACTACACGGGAGTTCATGGAATCCATGACAAGCATGAACCTAACCCAATTGGTCAACGGGCCTACTCATTGTGCGGGTCATACACTTGATGGATTTTTTAGTATAGAACAGGAATATCCATGGGCGGAGGTAACAAAAACCTCCGCATTGTCATGAACGGATCACTTTCTGGTCAAGATGGAACTAAGGGCCGCTGTCTGTCCTCCCGGGGGTGATGGACCTATTAGAACAGTCTGCCCTCGAAGACTAATGGAACCCATTGGTTTCCAGAAAGCCTTAGAGGGTTTAATGGTTGGCAATGCCGGTGATTCTGTTGAAGCCTTGGTGAATACCTGGAACACTGATCTTACCAAGGCTATCGACACAATCGCTCCCGAGCGTCCTTTCCAGCCTGCTTCAAATTGTAAGCCTTGGGATACTGAAGAGCTTAAGAGGATGAAGCGGACTGGACAACAACTAGATGGTGGACTAGACTTTGGGACTTGTGTTCAAAGGAGAAAATTGCAGATAATAACAATAGAGCGAGAGGTTTACACTCTGGATTGAATTTTCAAAAGATTTGGCACCCACTTATTGAATATATCCAACAGGATTTACCCTCTTGACACCCTCCAATATTAGCTAAATTTTTATGGAAAGATGTCTTTCAAGATCCCTGAATACACCACTAGTTTATAATCTTCAGGACATTAGCTGGGTTAATGTCTTTTACTTATTGTTGTTTTGGTATACCGCTTGTTATCTGTTGTTCTGTTTTAGAATGAATTAATAAATTATTTAAAAATAAAAATAAAAAATCAGAGTAAAGCTAAAGAGGAACACTAAACCAGCCAAAATACAAACTAAAGATAATCCGAGTAGAAGTTAACGATGACACACCCACACCCACACACACTGAAAGCAACTATTCAGGAACTTGTGCACAGGAATAAGGAGAACTATAATACTGTAATAATCAATGCAGGGAAATAGAAGGTGAAAACAAAAAAGGAAGATCAAGGCACCTTTTCCACAAGATCTGAGAAATTAAAGGGAAATTTAAACCAAGAGTGAGGATGCTATACAACCAGCAGGGGGACACATTACATGACCAAATACAAATCAAAAGCCAATGGAAACAATGCACTGAAGACCTATGTGAAAGAGATGAAAAGTTGACAGATTCATTCAAGGAAGAACCATCTGAAGACGAACCTCTCATTTTTGAAAGTTAAGTGGAAGCTGTATTCAGGGCACTTGAGAGAAATAAATTACCAGGAACAGATGGCATACTAACAGAGCTGCTTCAGGTTATTGAGACAGAATTGACTCAAGTTGTAACTAAAATCTGTCAACAAATATATAGAAAAAAAAATATGGCCCACAGATTGGAAACACTCAACATACATTCAAATCCCCAAGAAAGGGGATACCAGGGATTACAGTAATTACAGGACAATTGCATTAAAAGTGCAAAGGCAGGTTTACAGTTGAACATTAAGAAGTCAAAAATAATGACTACAGATGATTTATATGACTTTAAAGGAGACAACGAGGTCATTGAAATAGTTAAAGATTTTCCATTCTTTGGCTCAGTCATTAATCAGAAAGGAGATTGCAGTCCAGAATCAGAAGATTACTAGGACTTGGAAGGGCAGCTATGGAATAAACCTAAATACCACATTCGGGTTGTTCATGCCATTGTGTCTCCCATTGTGAAAGCTGGACAGTGAAGAAAGCTGTTAGGAATACAATCAACACACTTGAATGTGGTGATGGAGGAAGTGCTGCAGATACCCTGGATTGCCAAAAAGGCAAATAAATGCTACACTGAGACTGTCACACTTTGGCCATATCATGAGAACACATGACTCAATAGAAAAGATATGGGCCAAAGCAGATACTACTACTACTAATAATAATAACAACAACAATAATAAAAAAATTATTTATAGCCCGCCCCTCTGACCAGGCAATTGGGGCGGGGTACAACAATGTTAAAAACAATCACAGTATTAAAAACATAACCTCCCACCCCTTAAAAAAAATTAAATTAGCATAAATTAAAATATGATCAGAAAAAAAACAAGATCAGCACAATATGATATCATAAAGCGAAATGTTCTTTGGGCAGCATGGAACATTGGCAACATGGGCTATATGCTGGGAACTAGCTGGGAGGTCCTAGGATTAAACTTAGGAGCCAGGGACACTAAGGAGTTTCTGGGAAGGACTGCTGGAAGAGATATATCTTAACAGCTTTTTTAAAGCAGTCAAGAGATGTAATAAGATGGATCTCATCTGACAGGCCATTCCAAAGCTTGGGAACGGTAGATGAAAAAGTCCTCTGGGAGGTCTGTGACAGCCTGGTCTTCATGGGCTGTAGCAGATTCCTCCCAGAGGACCAAAGCGTGCAGGGGGGATCTTATGGGAGGAAGCGGTCCCTGAGATAAGATGGACCCAAGCCATGTAGGCCTCTGGCTGCTGTGGCATTAATTGCACCAGGACTGTGGCAACTGCATGGCCTGATCCTCAAGTGGGCCGCCATTGCGGTCTCAAACAGGCCATTGGCAGGAGCAGATTAAATCTGCTCCTTTTGGCTGGCTCTTGCTAACCTGGTGTGTCCTGTGTGTGGCTTCTGACCATTTTGAGGCATGCATCATGTAAATGCCATGTCCCCGAAGCAGCCAGCAGCTGCTTTATTTTCCTGTCTGTTTCTGGCCAATCATACTTAGTAAGTTAGAAGGCATGAGCCAGTGTGGTGTAGTGTCCTGAGCATTGGACTATGACTCTGGACACCAGGGTTCAAATTCCAGCTCAGCCATGTAAATCCACTTGGTGATCTTGGGCAAGCCACACTCTCTCAGCCTCAGAGGATGACAATAGCAAATTCCATCTGAAGAAACTTGCCAAGAAAACCCTATGATAATCAGAAATGGAGGCACACAACAAAAACAAGGTTGGAGGCAGTAGAAAAAGAGGAAGACTGCATTCTAGATGGTTAGAATGGAAGCCAAGGAAGCCACAGCATTGAATCTGCAAGTTCTGAACAGGGCTGCTGCTGATAAAGTAGTTTAGAGGTTTCCCATTCATAAGGTTGCTATAAGTCAAGGATGAATCGATGGCAGTTAACAATGACAAATCTGTGATTTTTTTCTGTTTGCAAAGGAGCACAGCACACATATAAGGCTTATCCAGATGGTTTCATTTAGAGCAATTTTGCTGCATCATTTTTGGACATTTGACATCACTTCTTCCTCCAAATGCTGCATCATTTTAATTCTGACTTTTAAAAATATCAGCAATTTTTGGTTCATTTGTTAGAATGTGGGCTATGATGTTAATAATCTTCCCCAACCATCAAGCTCTTCCCCAACCTTCAAGATCCCAGCATGTATATTTGGGGTGGAAATCTGTTACATAAATTATAAGAAATAAAGAAAAAAACTTTTTGTGTTCGTGCACAATTTATTTTCCCTAAAATTCAGGAATTTTCCACTAGCATCAGTTTTAGAAAGAATGTTTCCATTTGTGGGAAGCTAAGAAATTGATTTTTTTTTAAAAAAAACTTGTTTTTCCACAATATGAAATATTCCCAGGTGAATTTAAAAAAAACTAAAAAAACTAAAAATAAAATTAAAAGCCAGTCCTTCTGACCAGATCCCTTAATATGTGCTCAGAAGCTCCAATAAGAAATGCTGCTCAGAAGGTACAGTAGTTGTTCACTGCTTATAAACTAAATCTAGAAGGGGAGGGGGAGCTATGATAGTCTTTCACCTCCTTTTTGCAGCTTTAGTCTTATACTCCTGCTCCTTGTCCTAGATTCACCAAACTATTCAGGCCTGGTTGCAGATCAGATTTGCACTTTCCTTGCGCATAGGTACCTTGCTCCCTTTTCCAAATGACCAAACAGCCCTCTTTGCTTCCTTATCCTTATCCTAAGGAGAGGTTTAGTGGACTGAGCGGTCCCATTCAACAATGGTGATGATCAATTATTTTCTAAATCACAGTTCACTGAAGTACATTTGAGTCTACAAATATCCAAGATTTTCCTAATACAAAATATACTGTGACATATCCAGCCAGAAAGGGACCACCACTAGGCATGCCCATCTCTAATAATAATAACAATTATGGAGGATTTTAACTGTATATGTTTTAACATATTGTACCCCGTCCTGATTGCTTGCTCAGAGGGGTGGGTAAGAAATTAATAATAATAATAATAATAATAATAATAATAATAATTTAATATAAATAATATTATTTAATAATAATATTTGCTTCCAACACAGGAGGAGTGGCTAAGGCAATCATAGCTGATAGCTCATATATAGATAACATGTGTTGTAACTGCAAATACTAAGTGATACGAATGCAAGATTGAAAATAAGAAAAATTATTGATCTGGTCCTATCAGTTGATTTAATATATAAATTCCACAATCAGCCCAGTTCTTCCACTGACTTACAATTTTTAAACTGGAGTTAATTTGTCACGACAATATAAATCAATTGTAGTTCATGACAGATCACATCACTTTGCCTGCAAAAACTGCAGGGGGCACCCACTGTATCTTTCTTAAGTTCTAAGGTGGTCTAGATAAAGAGATATGAAATAGGTTGATTCCAAAATCACCCAAGGAATGATATTTGAATCAAGCTGTACTTGCAGGCATTTGTATGAGTCAGAAAATTATTACAGTATATAAATGCAGGTTTGGAAAATTAAATCCATTTTTGGACAATAACATTTGCATCTTTTAAAGTGAAAAATGACATGGTGAAGGCCTCTGGATATATTTCCTAAATACAATATTAATTTTCTGAAAATGAGTTTGAAGGATACATAATGAAATATGCAAAACATATATCTGTGGTAGAACATTCATCTTAAGTATGTTATCCTAACATAAAATACTTAATTTTACTATGTCCACTTATCCTAATCAGTAAAATTTTAACCAAAAGTGCAGAGATTTTTTTTTAATCTTAATTATCTGAGCTAATATCATGTGGAAAAATATATCTTCCTTTCCTCCAGATCAGAACTACAGTTGGTCTTTTGTGGAGGTTAGGGGTGCAGCCCCACTGACAAATGGAAGAAAATGCAACTATAGATTCACATCTATAGTTGCTCTAGCACATCTCTGTGGTCAACTTCTGGTGGAAGACCTACAGATGCCTAGAGAGAACATTTTTTTTCTGTGATGGGGGCAAATACAGTAACTCGTGATCAAATCTCTGAATGCTTAATGAGCGTAAATACCCAGTGGCCTCTCGATGTGAGAAGAACTGACAGCAAACTTGACTGGCCGAAATCAAAGGGTGCTCAACAATGGTTCCTTTTCATCCTGGAAAGAAGTGACCAGTGGGGTGCCACAGGGCTCTGTCCTGGGCCCAGTGCTATTCAATGTCTTTATTAATGATTTGGATGACAGAATTAGAATCATAGAATCATAGAATCATAGAAATTTAGAGTTGGAAGAGACCACAAGGGCCATCTAGTCCAACCCCCTGCCGTGCAGGAACTCCCGATCAAAGCATACCCGACAGATGGCCATCCAGCCTCTGCTTAAAAACCTCCAAGGAAGGAGACTCCACCACCCTCCGAGGGAGTGTGTTCCACTGTCGAACAGCTCTTACTGTCAGGAAGTTCCTCCTAATGTTGAGGTGGAATCTTTTTTCCTGCAGTTTGCATCCATTGTTCCGAGTTCTGTTCTCTGGAGCAGCAGAAAACAAGCTTGCTCCCTCCTCAATGTGACATCCCTTCAAGTATTTAAACAGGGCGATCATATCACCTCTTAACCTTCTCTTCTCCAGGCTAAACATTCCCAGCTCCCTAAGGCGTTCTTCATAGGGCAAGGTCTCCAGACCCTTCACCATTTTAGTCGCCCTCCTTTGGACCCGCTCCAGTTTCTCCACATCCTTTTTGAATTGTGGTGCCCAGAACTGGACACAGTATTCCAGGTGGGGCCTGACCCATGCAGAATAGAGTGGCACTATTACTTCCCTTGATCTAGAAACTATACTTCTATTGATGCAACCTAAAATTGCATTGGCCTTTTTAGCTGCTGCATCACACTGTTGACTCATGTTCAACTTGTGGTCTACTTGGACTCCTAGATCCCTTTCACATGTTGTCTCATTCAGCCAGGTGTCCCCCATCCTATATTTGTGCATTTCATTTTTCCGCCCTACGTGTAGGACCTTACATTTCTCTGTGTTAAATTTCATTTTGTTAGCTTTGGCCCAGCTTTCTAGTCTATTCAGGTCATTTTGAATTTTGATCCTGTCCTTTGGGGTATTATTTACTCCTCCCAATTTGGTGTCATCTGCAAATTTGATAACTAGGCTCTCAATACTGTCATCCAAATCGTTAATAAAGATGTTGAACAGCACTGGGCCCAGGACAGAACCCTGTGGCACCCCACTTGTCACTTCTTTCCAGGATGAAAAGGAACCATTGTTGAGCACCCTTTGGGTCCGGTCAGTCAACCAGTTACAAATCCATGTAACGGTTACCTTGTCTAGTCCACATTTTACAAGCTTGTTGCAAGGATGTCATGGGGAACCTTGTCAAAGGCCTTACTGAAGTCAAGATATACTATATCCACAGCATTCCCTTCATCTACCAAGCTGGTAATTTTATCAAAAAAAGAGATCAGATTTGTCTGGCATGACTTGTTTCTCTGAAACCCATGTTGGCTTTTTGTGATTATGGAATTATCTTCCAGATATTCACAGATTCTCTGCTTAATGATCTGCTCTAGAATCTTTCCTGGTATTGATGTCAGACTAACCGGACGATAATTGTTGGGATCCTCTTTTTTCCCCTTTTTGAAGATTGGGACAACATTTGCCCTCCTCCAGTCTGCAGGGACTTCTCCTGTTCTCCAGGAGTTCTCAAAGATGATTGCCATTGGTTCCGATATTACATTTGCCAGTTCTTTTAATACCCTAGGATGTAGTTCATCTGGTCCTGGAGACTTATATTCATTTAGATTAACCAGGTATTCCTGTACTGTTTCTTTACTTATTCTGTGCTGAAATTCCCCTATTCTGTCCTCTGCCCCATCATCCTTAGGTTGGGCACCCTTTGCCTTTCCTGAGAAGACTGAAGCAAAGAAGGTGTTGAGCAATTCTGCCTTTTCTCTGTCTCCTGTGAGCATTTTGCCATCTTCTCCACGCAGTGGCCCAACTGCTTCCTTCTTCTTCCTTTTGCTGCGGACATACCCAAAAAAGCCCTTTTTATTGTTCTTAACGTCTCTAGCAAGCCTGAGTTCATTTTGCGCTTTAGCTTTTCTCACTTTATCCCTACATGCGCTGGCTATTTGTTTGAATTCCTCTTTGGTGATTTCCCCATTTTTCCATTTTTTATACATGTTCCGTTTAAAACTTAGCTCAGTTGTAAGTTCCTTAGTCATCCATACTGGTTTCTTGAGACATCTCCCATTTTTCTTCCTCATTGGAACTGTCTGAAATTGTCCCTTTAGTATCTCCCTTTTGAGGAACTCCCATCCATCTTGAACTCCCTTCTCTTTTAGTATTCTTGACCATGGGATCACCCCCAGTATTTCTCTAAGTTTATTGAAATCAGCTTTCCTAAAGTCTAGAATGCGTGTCTGACTATGCTTAGCTTCACCTTTCCACTGTATAACAAACTCCAGGAGAACATGGTCACTTCCACCTAAGGATCCAGCCACTTGCACCCCATCAACTAGGTCTTCCCTGTTGGTTAAGATCAGATCCAAAATAGCTGATCCCCTTGTTGCCTCTTCCACCTTTTGGACAATGAAATTGTCTTCAAGGCAAGTGAGGAATTTTCTAGATCTTGAGGATGGCGCTGAGTTTGACTTCCAGCAAATATCCGGGTAGTTGAAGTCCCCCATCACTACTACATCTCTCCTTCCTGATTGTGTGGTCATCTGTTCTAGAAAGGCATCATCCATTTCCTCTGTCTGACTTGGGGGTCTGTAGTAGACTCCCACAGTAACATCCCTGTTGTTTCCCTCTCCTTTATTTGATAAGTATGGGGGCATACTTATCAAATTTGCAGATGACACTAAACTGGGAGGAGTAGCTAATACCCCAGAGGACAGGATCAAAATTCAAAATGACCTGAATAAACTAGATAGCTGGGCCGATGCTAACAAGATGAAATTCAATGCAGAGAAATGTAAGGTTCTGCACTTAGGGCGGAAAAATGAAATGCAGAGATATAGGATGGGGGACACCTGGCTGAATGAGACCACATGTGAAAGGGATCTAGGAGTCCAAGTAGACCATAAGCTGAACATGAGTCAACAGTGCGATGTGGCAGCTAAAAAAGCCAATGCAATTTTAGGCTGCATCAATAGAAGTATAGTTTCTAGATCAAGGGAAGTTATAGTGCCACTCTATTCTGCTTTGGTCAGGCCCCACCTGGAATACTGTGTCCAGTTCTGGGCACCACAATTCAAAAAGGATGTGGAGAAACTGGAGCATGTCCAAAGGAGGGCAACTAAGATGGTGAAGGGTCTGGAAACCATGCCCTATGAGGAACGCCTTAGGGAACTGGGAATGTTTAGCCTGGAGAAGAGAAGGTTAAGAGGTGATATGATAGCCCTGTTTAAATATTTGAAGGGATGTCATATTGAGGAGGGAGCAAGCTTGTTTTCTGCTGCTGCAGAGACAAGAACGCGGAACAATGGATGCAAGCTGCAAGAAAAGAGATTCCACCTCAACATTAGGAGGAACTTCCTGACAGTAAGGGCTATTCGACAGTGGAACACACTCCCTCGGAGTGTGGTGGAGTCTCCTTCCTTAGGGGTCTTTAAGCAGAGGCTGGATGGCCATCTGTCAGGGATGCTTTGACTTGGAGTTCCTGCATGGCAGGGGGTTGGACTGGATGGCCCTTGTGGTCTCTTCCAACTCTATGATTCTATGATTCTATGATTCAAACAAACAAACAAAAAATCCAAGTAAAATATTGGCCCCAAAGCATTGCCTCAACTAATAATATAAGCAGAAAGGGCCCCTAAACAATTAATTTTATCACCCATGGTAAAGGAGATTCAAGCCTCATGATGAACAACAAAATATCAACAACATCCAAAACTGTATTAAATTAATATTTCTCATGCATTTTCACTTCATGGCAGTAGATCTCTCTTGGGATCCAGGATGTTTCTGTTCTTTGTGAAGCCATAGGCCCCATACTTGGGCAGATAACATTTTATAATAGCACAGATAGTCGAAGTCCGGAGTGGTTCCTCCATCAGTGGTGTGGTTAATCTGCTTTGCATTTATTGCACTCTTTAAAAAAGCTATTCAAAGTGCTCAAATCTAATACCTGTATCTAGAAAGGTCCAGGCCTTGGGTAGCTCCTTTAAAGTCTGGAAAAAACCCCAGGGAGGATCATCACTGACTCCAGCCACTCCCAGAGCAATGGCAGTGGAATTAAAGGTTTCCTGTTTCAATGGACGGGGGAATATTTTGAAATGAGTACAAAAACAAACATTTCCTTGACTATTAACTGGCAAGGAAATTACTATTACTTAGCTACAATGTGTAAGGTATTACAAGTGCAAACACCGCTAATTTTTGGTGATAGTTCCCCCCTCCCCATATTTACTTTTTCTTGGCATATTCTGTATGTGTGCAAAAAGAGGGCTGGGGACCATACTTTGTTGTAGAACAATAAGATAATGTATTCATTATTGAAAAATACATCTATTGTTATTGGAAAATATATTTTTGTAAAGAAGCAAGTCTCAATAGGTGCTACCAGAAAAAAGGAAGAAAAGGGAAAAAGAATAATAGTGTTCTTTGCATAGAATAAAGGAATAAAAAGAGGAAAAAAACATTTCCTATCCAGCATTCTTCAACTCTGTAGCACCCACAGAGTTTGCACTGGCAGGTTTGACATGATTTGTAAGTGATGTTATCACTTGTAATTCTGTTCTTGGCCAATGTGCAGCCGATTTGCATCCCCACCTCACTTTTTAAGGCACTTCTGAATCAGATTGGGGCTTCTTGGAGGAAAGCCATTGAATTTTGCAGCATTGAGGGGGAAATCACTTATGAAAAAAACAGTGGGAGGGGAAGAGATAGGGTTTTGGAGGCACTTTTCTCATCACTGACCTAATCAAATCGAAGCTTTCTTTGGTTTCCTCCAAAGG
The DNA here is from genome assembly GCA_034509955.1 of Urosaurus nigricauda. NCBI lineage: Eukaryota > Metazoa > Chordata > Lepidosauria > Squamata > Phrynosomatidae > Urosaurus > Urosaurus nigricauda. The sequence continues at coordinate 136,186,206 of JAOEGL010000004.1, forward strand.
ATGCATTCATATGTATAAGTGTGTATATGTGTGTGTGTGCATTCATGCCTACATACTGCTTTTATTTTTTTCTAGAAATGAAACATCTTCCTTACTTATTTCTTAAAATAATAATAAAGAAGAGATGAAAAAGGAGCAACAAATGGAACCACAAAGCCATACGAATGAAAGTAGGTTTCTAAATCAAGCAAAAAAAGAGGATATAGTATCTAAATCAGTAATCCCATACTAGTGAAAATTATTACCTCTTCTTTTTAAGGAGAATCTATCTGCTTCAGTGTAGCTTCTGGGTGGAAAGTAGATTTAGGTTTCAGCCTGTCATATTCTAGTGTCAAATCTATAGTTGGATGAATGCTGGGCTAAGTGGATTTGGTTTCATTTGTTTGGATCTCTTTAGCAGGTGCTATTTATTCACTTCATATTCACAAGATATTCCACTATATTTCCCCCCTCAACTCTTTCCTTCCAAACTAGCTGCTCAAGAGATCTTTTTTTCAGATTCTTCATTGGCAGAAATAAAAAGGGTTGTGCCTGAGGCATCCTGCAGGGGTGCCACTGTATCATCCATGCTAGGGTGCTATTTCATGCAGTAACATATAGATTAGCCTGTGAGGTTACATCCATAAAGAAATAAACACTGTGCATAGATTCCCTCTGCAAAGAGTGAAATACCAGCAGCAACTTGCTTCAGAATGGATCCAAGCATGCATGAGATAATTTTGCCAGCAGTCACTGCCGTCGGCTTCTGTAGTACAGGAAAACCTTAATAAATTTTGAACTGCTGCTCAGAACTTCAGCAAAGCGATGAGGAATTGCCTTCTACAATAAAGCCTGTATGAAGTACGTCAATAGTTTTCATCAAAATATGACAGAAATATATGACATGCTTGTCTGAAAATTGGAGTAAAGTGTCATAATTTGCTGTACCTGTTTTATTTTTTTAAAAAAACAGCAGAACAGTCTAACATTTGGCACAACTGTAGATATCAAACAGACATGTGATGTCAATTTTCCATTGAATTGTGTGGCATATAAGAATCAGAAACTATGGCCCTATACAGACAAGTGCTTTCGGGTGCCCTGGCAATGTACTAGGGTGGCCTGGGGTGGGCGGAGTGAATAGACATCCGTAACCCTAACACGTGGCCAGGATGCCATCGCTCTGCAGTGCCATACAGATGTTGTGTGGAGTGATGACATCACAGGTGCGCAGCAACCAAACAGCGCTACACACCTGTGACATCATGGATGCGCCCTATGGCGCTTGTTGCATCACAGGTGCAACGCAAAAAGGAGCTGGATTTTGGCACTCCTTTTTTTGCTCCACATCATTGCTGCTCCGTTTGGTTGCTGTGGCAATGATGTGGAGAAAAAAGAGGTGGCTCCAGACCACCCTTTTAGGGTAGTCTGTAAAGCCCCTATGAGACATTTTAGCACATCAGATATTTTAGATATTATAGCAGAAAGATATGTATAGTATGGCATAGTGGTTTGAGTGTTGGACTATGACTCTGGACACCAGGGCTCAATTCCCAGCTCAGCCATGAAACCCACTGGGTCAGGTAGAACTGAGTAGAACTGGGATAATTAGATGAGTTGTGTATCTCTTCAAGGCAAAGTGGATCGCTCTCACCCCCCCCCCCCCCGGCCAGGTGAATTTTTCTAAGTTTTCATCAACATATATTCATAATAAACCATATCCTTTATAACGGGGGCGATGATTAATAGATAACTGCATAACTAAATCCTAAAAAGACACAGCAACAAACAGCAGCAACTGTAAATAAACTTAACTTTGAAGGAAAGGACCAGATGCAAATGAAATGAAAAGAAAATGATTAAGAAGAATTTAGGAAAAGGATGAAAAAACTGGGAGTAAAGAAGAAGGATTGGTTTGGTTAAGGAATGAAATCAGGAAGGATTGTGGCAGTGCAAAGAACTCTCACTCTTTATCTCCAAGCTCTTAAACTATTCCTGCTCAGTTGAGGCAGAACTAACTGCGAAGAGCAGACTTGAGTAAACGGTTATGTAAGATTAAACATCTCTCCCCCAAAGCAGTCTGAATGCCTTGTCTTGGTAAACTGTCCCTTCTGATTAGTATGTAGACCTATTAGTCACCTATTACTTCTTTCTTCCCTCATTTCTCCACCCTGCCATTTTCCAGATATAGAACGTGAAGAAATGTTGATGAAAACTTGGAAAAATCCACTGGGGGGGGGGGGGGGGAAGAGCGATCCACTTTGCCTTGAAGAGCTACACAATGGAGGAGGGTTTGGTTTGAGCGATAGAATTCCCACTTTATTATTATATCATCTAATTATCCCAGTTCTACTCAGCTTTCATTTGACTCAGAAGCATACACCTATTTATCAATGCACAGGGTGAAAGTAGAGTGGAATCTGGTCAAAAGGCAAGTGTAAGGACAGTAGCAAACTGGCCCACCATCCACACCTGGGCTGCCATGGGCATGACAGATATTATTTCATTGCCATAATATTTTTCCTTCTTATTACACCCCCCAAGATTTTACAGCCCATTTGTAATTTTTTTTAAAAAAAAGTCATAAAAATGAACCCAAAAGCAGGCACAATAATTGACCAAATACAAGCCATTTCCTGAAGACATTGAGAAGGAGACAGAAATACTGGCATTTTACCAACAATACTTCTTACTGTTTGAACATTTTTAATGCCTGGCATTTAGCTATTTTGTTATGCACTCTGTATTTTATTTAATTTCTTTTATTACATTTTTTCTCATTTCCCTTACCTCCTCCCAGCTTTCTACTATTATATTATATTCTTTGTGGATTTTCTTTTTGTGCGCGTACACTTTTAGTTTAAAAGCAATGAAATAATTCACTGCAATGTAAGCAGGAAAGCCAATTTTATTGAAAACTATAGTATTCAACTTTGAAAAGGTATAATAGAACTGTTTTTATAAATGGCAGGCAGATGGACAATTTATCTACTTAGGGATTACATGATCCTTAGCCCCTCTGCCCCCCCCCCCCCATTTTATAGGAAAAGCATTTCTCCTCTGTTTGTTCGGGTATTTTGTTATTATTCTGTGGGGTTTTTCTTGCTCTTTATTGATGGTCATGGTTATGGGTCTTCATAAATGTTACAACTCTATTCAGCTAATATCATTTTCATGTTATAATGTTAACAATTTGCAATCTTACTGTTTAATCAAGCTGTTAGATGAAATAATATTTCATTGATAATGTGGCAGTTTATTACTAAATCTGTAGTGAATGATTAATGGGCTGTGCCTTATAATGTAAATAGCCTTAGGACCATAGCTGAAAGAAACAGAATTCTAAAATTACTGAAACCTTTGGTGCTTAATATATTCCTTGTCCAGTAAATGCATCAACAGCCCAAGATCCAAAGGCCTCTGACACACCCTGGACTTGGGTAACAGTATACTGCAGGAAGCCCATCTAAGGTTAGAGTGTGGCATTTTGCTATGGCATGTCCTTTTGAGACAGATATGGTATTATCCAAACCAAAGGGTAGGTAAATAGGTAAACTGGCCAGCCAACTAATAACTTTTGAGCTTGTATTAATAGAAGTATACTGGCTAGATCTTGGGAATTTATAGTGCCAATCTATTCTGCTTTGGTCAGGCCTCACCTGGAATACTGTGTTCAGTTCTGGGCACCACAATTCAAAAAGGATGTAGCAGTGATGTAGCCAAGGGGGAGGGTCCGCACCCCCCTTCCGTTAATTTATGTTAAAAACAATATGTAAAAATACTCACAAAAATTGTGTTTATTACTTTAATATTCTGGTGTATTTGCAACATATTTACCCCCCACCCCCACAAAAAACTATGGCACTTAGTCTGAACCCCCCCTCCCTTCCCAAAATCCTGGCTACATCCCTGGATGTAGACAAGATGGAGTGTGTCCAGAGGAGGGCGAACAAAATGGTGAAGGGTCTGGAAACCATCAAGCCCTATGAGGAGCTACTTAGGGAGCTGGATAAGTTAGCTTGGAGAAGAGATGGTTAAGAGGTGGTATGATAGTCCTGTTTAAATATTTGAAGGGATGTCATATTGAAGATGAAGCAAGTTTGTTTTTTACAGATCCAGAGAATAGGATCTGGAACAATGGATTTAAAGTACAGGAAAAGAGATTCCATCTAAACATTGGGAAGAATGTCCTGACTGTAAGAGCTGTTCAACAGTGGAAAATGCTGCCTTGGAATGTGGTGGAGTCTCCTTCTTTGGACGTTTTTAAACAGAGGCTGGATGGCCACCTGTTGGAGGTACTTTGATTGTGTTTTCCTGCATGGCAGGGTGTTGGACTAGATAGCCCTTGAGGTTGAATTTTCTCTATTTTTTGGCCTGCAATTTCCTGGATCTTCCTTTTTGTCTTTTCTTTTTTTCTCTTTCCTTTCCTTTTCTTTTCTTTTCTTTTCTTTTTTTTTTTTTGAAGAGAGGGCCAATGTTTGCTTGTCTCCAGTCCTCTGGCATGTCACCTGTTGTCCATGATTTCTCAAAAATGATGGCAAGTAGTTCTGCAAATATGTCAGTTCAATACTGTGGGATGCAATTCATCTGGGCCAGTTGATTTTGAACTTATTTAGGTTAATCAAGTGATTCCTGACTCCTTATCAATCTTTACAGTCGTCCCTCCCAAACTGCAGTCTTGCTGTTCGTGTCCCTTGGTCTTTCATGGATGGCAAGCTGGCAGGGACATAATGGCGTGTGTTTTTATGGTGCGTGTGTAATGCCACATACAATAGCACCCACACACAATGGGGCTCCAATATTGGTGATTTTCCCAATTCGTGGTGTATGTGTGTGTGTGTGTCTGGAATGGACCCCCATGAATCGCAAGGGACAACTGTATTTGCATGTTGGATTCCTTGTTAAGCTCTCTGCTGAAGAGAAGGTTAAGAGGTGACAAGATAGCCATGTTTAAATATTTGGGTGCCATATTTAGGATAGAGCAAGCTTGTTTTCTGCTGCCCCAGAGACTAGGACATGAAATAATGGATTCAAGCTACAAGAAAAGAGATTCCACCTCAACATTAGAAAGAACTTCCTGACAGTGGGATATGATGCCTTGGTGTGTGCTGATGTCTCATTCTTTGGAGGTTTTTAAACAAAGGCTAGATGACCCTCTGTCAGTAATGCTTTGACTGTATTTTCCTGCATGGCAGGGGGTTGGACTAGATAGCCCCCATAGTCTCTTCTAACTCTATGATTCTATGATGCATTGGAAGCATAGAGTTCTCTTTTTGAGGAAAAAACTGAAACCAGTTCTGCCTTTTTGTTGTGATCTGTTAGCATTTTACTATCCTTGTTCAGCAGTGGTCCCACCATTTCCTTGGTCATTTTCTTGCTTTGAACATACAGTTGCTTCCTGCTTCTTTAGCCAGTCTCAATTCATTTTGAGCTTTAGCTTTCCTTACGTTATTCCTGTAAGTTTGGACTGTCAGAGTACAGAGCACTCTGGACAGAAAATTTCAGAGATGTGGCTACAGCCTGGAACTGGAACAAAGGCAACAAGGTAACCTGAGTTCAGGTGGCAGACATGATGACTCAACATTTGAAGAGTCCTGAGTCACAGGAAGCTGGTGACTGAGGATCAGGAGGTGAAACCAGCAGGCTTCAATTCTGCAGAGTCACAGCTGTCAGGTAACAGGAAACTGGTAAGTTTATCGCCCTAGTACCTGTATCGTTCTCAAAGTGTCCTTGTAACGTACCGTGTAGAAACGATATTGGAGCGGGTGTTACTGTATTTGATATTTTGTAACGTTATGGTAACATTATGAGAACCCATTTTATCGCACTGCATGTACTGTTTTATCAGTACTATAGCTGAGATCGTTCCTAAGCAGTCCTTATTTTGCACATGCATACTGTTGTTGCAAGGATTTTAGTACCGTGGAAGTAAGTGATGTCATTACTCTATGATCTTATCACTTCATGGGTTGGACACCCTCCCTACCTGGCTCGCTGGAGCTGCCCATAAAAAGGGATAGGCAGGGAGAGGAAGGCAAGACGGAGCCAAAGGAAAGGAGGAGGAAGATGAGAGCCAGCCAGAGGACACCTCTGTTTTTTGGGAAACTTTGGGAGGGGGCTGGTCCAAGGCACTGGGGTCGTAGGGAGAGAAGAGTGGGAGGCTGCAGGGAAACACATGCAGGCAGAGGCATCCCTGCCTGCCTGCTACACACACACACACACACACACACACAGAGGCATCCCTGCCTGACACGCATAAACCCCTGCCTGACACTCACAAACACAAAGAGGCATCTCTGCCTCCCTGACACACACACACCCTCTGTCTTACACACACACACTTTGCCTCCCCATCCTTTCTATGGGCATCCCAAGGAGAGGATGAGGAGGAGAGGGCTCCTCCAAGACCCTTCCCTCCCTGATCCTTTCTACAGGAAGCCCAAGGAGAGAACGGGGAGGAAAAGGTAAGAGGTGCCTTAGCCCCTCTGAGTCCCTTCTCCTCCCCATCACCATCCCGTCTTGACAGGAACAGTAGTAAGGGAAGGAGATGATACACACACACACACACACACACACACAAAGAGGCATCCCTGGCTGCCTGACACACATACACACACAGAGGCGTCCTTGCCTGGGTCACACACACACACACACACACACACTTCTGCTTGCCCTGAGGGATGCTCCCTTTCCCTGGCTTCACTCTTGTCTATTAGGTGGTCAATATACAGGGGAGGGGGAGTCTCCATCCAAAAACATGCTACCAAGATGTTTACATCGTGATCATTCTTTTTCTCAGAAAAAAAGTATTACATGAATAAAAATATAATTAAATGTTAACACTACGTGTGGCATCCTCCTCATTTCATACCCGGAAGAACAGTAGAGATTGCAGACGTTCTAGGAAAAGAGGGCAGGAAACTGATAGCCAATCAGAACACAAGGATGGAATGGGAGGTTGTTGGAATATCGCACTGGGCTCACCTGGAATGGACCGATAACGTTCCTGCTGGCTGAGAACCCTTTTTAACAGTTCTCACTCTGGGACAGTCATAGGACACTTTAGGCACCATATGGGAAATGAATGGGAACCCTGCTGTGCAATATACTGCGTTCCGTTCCATTCTCATTTAGAACCCAGAACGTTGCCAGAATGCAGTGCGATAAACTTATGGGTGATGTACCAGGAGGGGGAAGGGCTCAAAACCCCAGAAGGGGAACTGTATATAAGACAGTGAGCGGAATTATCAGTGTGGTGATGGCTGTATATAGGAGTCTGGCAAAGCACTTTGATAGTCGGTTGCACATATTGGAACCAAGATTAAAGTCTTCTTTGTGAGTACTCAGCAGTTCAGCAGTTGTTTATCCAGCTGGCAGCTTCTGTGTGGGAGGATTTTTCCTCTGCAGTCTGTACAAAGCTGCACAGCAGAGACCTTGCAGTGGTGTTCCTGTTCCATGCCCATGTCTTCTGCATGTTGCATGTTTAATCTTGATTCTACATGCCCCAACATGGGCTACACAGCTATGTTCTTTCTTGGTGATTCATCCTTCCTTCCATTCTTTATACATGGCCTTACGCAACTTGGGAAGCATTTATATAGGACAGAATGAAAGCTGCAATTCAGTTACTTTGGTCTGAAACAGACAGTCCTTTTGCACCACCTTTCAGATAGCTTGGGGTGTTTACACACTGCATGCTACTAGAGCATCATCAAGCCGACTTCCGGCAATGGTGTGGCTGCAAAGTCGGCTTTTTGCTGCTCCTTTTTTGGGCAGCTTCAGGGTGGAATGGAGCTGTGGCGTGCATTTGCCACGGCCCCAGTCCGCCTTTGGAAGGAGCAGCTTGAAATGATCCCTTCTGGCCATCTATTTCAGCCCCTTATTAAAGAAAGGGCTACGGAAGTGGATTAAAGAATAGGATTATGTATTACAATGCATCAGCATACTAGGAACAGGAGCATATTTTAAAAGGTTGGATCTAAAAGGGCAGAATTTAATGCCTTATGTTTGGACACAATACAAACATCAATGATCTGTCTTCTTAATAGATATTTATGGATTTGGAGATTAAAAACTCAAAACTACTTGCCAGAGCTCTGAAAAAAACAAATAGCAACTCCATTTCTTAAATTGAATTTTGGACACCTCTTAACTTCTTCAAAAGATATTGCAGAAGAATTTAAGACATTTTATGCAACATTTTACACCTCTGATATCACAAAAAACAGAACGTTAATAGTGATTACAAATTACCAGTGCAGAAATGAAATATTTAAATAAATCTGTGTCAGAGGAAGAAATCAGTTACCAAAACAAGGGAAAACTGTTAGCGTGATGTGCGCAGGCTGCGTTGTAACATACCAAAGCTTTGTACCAGGATGGCCACCTGAGAAGCAACACAAAGTGCTGTGCAGCTGGAGAAACTCCTCTCCCACTCCAAGTAGACAAATGAGACTCTAGGCTGATATTTATCAAGGAGGCACTTTAATCTTTGTTCCTCTGTATACAAGCGTGCTCTGAATGCCGCAATGACGTGCAAAACACCAGACACCATAAGCAATCACAAACTCTCCACAACGATGCACACAAAACCCACACTGCATCATGTGGCCACTTAGTCCAGCCTCTTCCTGGTGTGTTACATATTTACAGTTCCCCCATGTAGGGTGACTTTGCAGATTTTCAGCCTCTGATGATGTCATACCCTGTGACTCACCACAGCCCAAATACTTATTCATCATGGCTGCAGGTGACACATGGTAACCTTGTCACCTTTCACCTACATCTGGACATTTTCCCACGATCCACTTCCAACAAAAACTCCAGGAATTCATGGACACTGATGAGAATTTTATAAAATTTCTTTGGAAGTTTTTCTCCCATATCTCAAGACTTTATACAATACAACAATGCATGGTGTTGAGATACCTGGAAGATGGTAACTAACAAAATATTGTCAGTTCTGAAGAAAACACTTGATAGTTGTTGTTTGGAATATTTACTGCAGTTTTGGCCCAATTATGTAATGCATACAGTATTTGAAAGAAATATATTTCAATAGATCAAGATGGATTTGTGCTAAACTGGTATTTAGAAGACGCGATAAGATGGATAAGATAATTATGGAACCCAAAGTAAACAGCCATTTCCAGTAATATCAATGGATGCACTTAACATTTTTGAGTATAGTGGCTTCTTCTTTTCAGATTTGGAAGAGCAGAACATGAGACAGAGTTTGTATTCTTGATAAAGCAGCTATATGAAATACCAGTTAACTTAGGGGCAGTATAGATGGGCGGCTGGAAGCTGCCCCTTCCTGCCCCGGATGCCCCATGGATAACAAAATCCGTGTATGCTCAAGTCCCATTAAATATAATGGCAGAGCAAAATGGTGTCCCATACACAAAATGGAAAATCAAGGTTTGCTGTAAACAGGATGCATTTGTCCACCCATGGGTGCATGTGATAAAACCTATTCTTTAAAAAAAAAGTCCGTTTATCCCATTGGGGATAAGGCACGTTAAGCAGTATGCTAATTCCACTGTTGCCATTGATTCCACATGGTTTCATTAAGTTAGGAATGGGACTAACTCCCATTTAGCTGCTTCACCACTCCCAGAGCAGTGACCATTTTACTTGGTCTGTATGTAATGTTATGATACCTACATTTGATATAAAATTTTGGGAGACATGTGGACTGTATCATGACCCCTGCTTGACCTATTCCAAGGCCCTCCATAAGTCCCAAGCGAGAAGGTCACGTAGGCAGGCCCCGCTTGGAGGAATTGAGTTCATAGTAAGCAACTCTCTAGAGGAAGTGGGGAGTCGCCAGACCGGTTTTGCCACTGCCCTCTGGAGTAAAGACAATAGCCTTAGCTTCACACTTGATGAGCCAGTGATTGACTTAACCATTCAGCCATTAAGCCAACTTCCCCTCCAATTTGTGTCCCAAACCTAAGCGCATTGTACACAGATTTGCTTTTGGCTTAAGAAAGCCCAGGCAATCAACACCTTTGTCTAGCACAGATACATAGCCTCGGGATATGTTCAGCACTATATAAGGTTCCAAGTTTGAACTGCTCCCCGATGCTATTCTTGGAGGACTGGCTGGTCCATGCCAGTTTGACTTCTGCCTATAGCTCCCATGGCCAATCTCCCCTCATTCAGGTGGTCGTGTCCATCATCATCATCCATCTCAATCCGGCTTCCAGGAGAAGACTTCTATGGTAGATATTCCAGCAGTCTCTTTCTCTCAAACCTAACTCCCACTCTTACCCCTCCCTTTTCTCTAGCATTGAACTTGTGTGTGTGTGTGCCCCCTTGCTGCGTGGTATTTATGCCCCCTAATAAACTGTGTATTTTATTGGAATTATTTGGACTGGTGTCATTTCTCTTGGGGTTTGTTGGCAATCTTCTGGTAGACAATATGAGGCATGATCTTGGCATAAGACTGTTAGGATCTTCCTCTCTGCATATTTGAGCTAATTATAATTCCCCTAAGAAATAGGATTCCTAACAGTACACATAATGGTACAATTTAGTAAAAAGGGCTAGTACCTGGATCCGCTTATTCTCCTCTTCCTCCTGCATTAATCTATCCTTATGTATGTCTTTTATTTAGTAAACCATTTTTCATAAATTGTAAATTTACTCTGAAATGTGGAGCAGGAATGCAGTGAACTGTAATAATATATACATCACTCCTTTTTAAAACGTGGAAAATTTCCTGTTGTTACTGACAAACATTGGATTTGCATAGTTTTTGTGGGTTTTTTGGGTTATGTGGCCATGTTCTACACAACTTTTTCCTGATGTTTTGCCAGCATCCGTGGCTGGGATCTTCATATGCAGGCCATGAAAGCCTTCGACTTAACATTGGATTTGCAATTTGCCAGCACTCTAAAATTGGTTTATTTGAAGATACATTTCAAGTTTAGTTTCTGCACTATAATTACGTCAGCAGCACAGAATAGTTTTTGAAATCCCAGTGCCTTGGTCATTGTCTTTCCAAAGACCACCTGACTAGGAATAGAAATGCAATGGCTGACTCTCACCAAAAATCTCTGGAGGGATAGAATTTTCCAGAGGATAAGGAATCAGAAGGAAGGATTACCTTTTAGGCCATTAGTGGAAAAGCTGGAAAAAAGAAAGATAGGAAAATCTTACTTGATATACCTATTTTAGATTTCAATTTATATTGAATGCTCACTAACAGCTGAAATGTTTTTGTGGGAGTAAGCAACATTAAACCTGAAGGGTCATTTGTTTGATTTCAAATGTAGAGGACTGTGTTGAAAGGATTGTGAAGTGCTTGCTTATTTTAGTACTCTCCCCCTGCCCACTGCAATATGGAAGGAATGCTAAAAATATTTTTAAATGATTGAAAAACACAGAATCATGGAAGAGACCTCAAAGGCCATCAAGTCCCCTGACATGCTGGAATACACAAGCAAAGTATCCTTGAGAGATGGCCATCCAGCCTGTGTTTAAAAACCACAGAAGAAGGAGAGTCTACCACACCCAGACACCATATTCTACTGTTGAATAGCTCTTACTGTCAGGATGTTCTTCCTAATGTTGAGATAGTTTGAACTTGTTGCTTCAGGTCCTATTCTCTGGAGCTGCAGAAAACAAGTTTGCTTCATCTTCAGTATGGCATCCCTTCAAATATTTAAACATAGCTGTCATGTCACCTCTTAACCTTCTCTTCTCCAGGCTGAACATACCCAGTTCCCTAAGTCTCTCCTCATAGGGCACGGTTTCCAGACCTTTCCCCCTTTCATTATTCTGCTTTGATCAGACCTCACCTGGAATACTGTGCACAATTCTGGGCATCCCAATTCAAAAAATACATTGACAGGCTGGAGCATGTTTAGAGAAAGGTGACTTGAGGGCTCTTCAGACCGGCCATTAAGGGGGTCTGAGCACCTCCAAAGGGGGGGGGGCTCCAGCCACCCCTTCTTCAGCCAGACTGGGGCCATAGCAACCACATGCCGTAGCCCTGATCCAGCCTTTCCAGGGCACAAAAAGGAGCCGCAAAAAGCATGGGTGTCGACTTTTAGTGATTATGGCATTCCTTTCTAAACACTTACAGACTGTCTGTTTAAAGAGCTGCTCTAGAATCTTTCCTGGTATTGGTGTTAGGCTGACTGGGTGGTAATTGTCTGGGACCTCTTCCCCCCCCCTTTTTAAAAATGGGGACAACATTTGCCCTCTTCCTTGCTTGTTCTTCAGGATTTCTCAAAGATTATTGACAGTGGATCTGAGATTACATTTGCAAGTTCTTTTAATACCCTTGGATGTAGTTCATCAGGACCTGGAGACCTTAGGGAACTGGGGATGTTTAGCCTTGAGAAGAGAAGGTTAAGAGGTGATATGATAGCCCTGTTCAAATATTTGAAGGGATGTCATATTGAGGAGGGAGCAAGCTTGTTTTCTGCTGCTGCAGAGACTAGAACGCGAAACAATGGATGCAAACTGCAGGAAAAAAGATTCCACCTCAACATTAGGAGGAACTTCCTGACAGTAAGGGCTGTTCGACAGTGGAACACACTCCCTCGAAGCGTAGTGGAGTCTCCTTCCTTGGAGGTCTTTAAGCAGGGGCTGGATGGCCATCTGTCGGGGATGCTTTGATTTGGAGGTCCTGCATGGCAGGGGGTTGGACTGGATGGCCCTTGTGGTCTCTTCCAACTCAATGATTCTATGATTCTATGATTCTATGAGACTTGAATTCATTTAGATTGACCAGATGTTCTTGTACTAACTTTTACCTCTTCTATGGTGCATTTCCTCTGCATCGTCTGCTCCATTTTCCTCAGGATAAGCACCACTGTCTCAGATTGAGACACAGAAGGTATTCTCTCTTCCCTGTTAGGATTTCACCATCTTCTCCATGCAATGGTCCTACTATTCTCTTCTTCTTCCTTTTTCTACAAACATAACTAAAAACTTCCTTTATGTTGCTCTTAACCTCTTTAGCAAGCCTGAGCTTGTTCTGGGCTTTAGCTTTTCTCACTTTCCTCCTACATGTACTAGCTAGTTGCATGAATTCTTCTTTGGTGACCCCCCCTTTCCATTTCTTATACATGTCCCATTTAAAACTTAACTTTTTTCAACAAAAAGTTGAAAGTTCTTTAGTCATCCATTTAGTCAGTCCTCCTCACTGATACAGTTAATTTCCTTCAATCTCTCCCTTTTAGGAAACTTCCATCCTTCCTGAACTCCTTTCTCTTTTAGTGTTCCTGACTACGGTGTTTCCCTTAAGTTTACTGAGATCAGCTTTCCTAAAGTCTAGAATGTGTGTCTGACTATGCTTGGCTTCCCCCTTCCACTGCAACTCATAGAATCATACAATACTAGAGTTGGAAGAGACTACAAGGGCCCTCCAGTCCAACCCCCCTGCCATGCAGGAACTCTCAATCAAAGCATCCCCGACAGATGGCCATTCAGCCTCTGTTTAAAGACCTCCAAGGAGGGAGACGACACCACTCTCCAAGGGAGTGTGTTCCACTATTGAACAGCCCTTACTGTCAAGAAATTCCTCATATTGTTTAGGTCGATCTCTTTTCCTGTAGCTTCCATGCATTGTTCCAGGTCCTATTCTCTGGAACAGCAGAAAACAAGCTTGCTCCCTCCTCAATATGACATCCCTTCAAATATTTAAACAGGGTTATCATATTACTTCTTAACCTTCTGATTCTCTTCTCCAGGATAAACATCCCCAGCTCCCTAAGCCGTTCCTCATAGGGTATGGTTTCAAGACCCTTTGTCAGGGCCATGTTGAACCAGGTCTGATAAAATGATATTGATGTGGCCACTAGGTGGCACTAAAGCAAAACTTACAGTTCCAGTGGCAGGTACATGTGTCTGCATTTTGAAACAGTGCATCATGGGAAGGCTGATGCAACTGCCAACTGTCACTGAGTCAGAGTGAGACAGTTGGTGTTAGAGTAACCGCCTCAGAGCTGTTCAGTTGGTTGGTAAAACAACTTGTTAATGAGTATCTAAGTCGTTGATGAGTATCTTTGTAAATAGTTTAGTAACAAAGATTAAAGAACCTTCATTTGAGAGAAACCTCATCATTCCTGTGTGAGAGGAAATTTGCCACGCAACTCAGATTCTTCACAGACCTTCTTCTGGGCATCTTGTCCTCATACAGTAAACTCTGGTTATGCGTGCCTTGTCCCAGTATGCAACCTTCCTGAAACCTTCACCATATTAGTCGCCCTCCTTTGGACACGCTCGTTTCTCAACATACTTTTTAAATTGTGCTGCCCAGAACTGGACACAGTTTTCCAGGTGGGGCCTGACCAAAGCAGAATAGAGTGGTACTATTACTTCCCTTGATTTAGACACTATACTTCAAATGATGCAGCCTAAAATTGCATTGGCCTTTTTAGCTGCCGCACCACACTATTGACACATGTTCAACTTATGGTCTACTTGGACTCCTAGATCCCTTTCACATGTAATCTCTTTCAGCCAGGTGTCCCCCATCCTATATTTGTGCGTTTCATTTTTTTGCCCTAAGTGCAGTATCTTACATTTCTCTGTACTGAATTTCATTTGGTAGTTTTGGCCCAGCTTTCTAGTTTATTCAGGTCATTTTGAATTTCGATCCTGTCCTCTGGGGTATTAGCTAGTCCTAATTTGGTGTCATCTGCAAATTTGATAATTATTCCCCCAATTCTTGTCATCCAAGTAATCACTCCTTCCTAAGAATCCTGCCACTTCTACCCCTTTAACCAGGTCATTGGCAAGTAAAAGAATTGTTATCTGTCTCTAGCTGGTAAATTGTTTACAAAATAATTAAACAATGGGAGGTGATAAACATCAACAAAATAACAGCTTAACAGGTACCATTTTTGTGCTTCAGAGCTTTTCCAGAAGTATTTAAACCATGTCAGCAAACACAAAGATAAGAGAAGTCCCAGTTTATAGACTTTAAGGTCCCTTTGCAGGAATGTTTGTACAGGAATGTTTGTACAGGAAAATATGATAAATTGACCTAATAGGTAGATGTCTGCTAAAACGCAAAAGACCTAGTAAAAAGAAAAAGAAAAAAAAAGACAACAGACAGCTGTCTGCTAAAATGCAGAACAAAACTGAATACAATGTGAGACTGAAAATCAGAGACATGGGTGTTTCCCAACTAATATTTATCTCATAATGCAAATAAATAAATAAATAAATATGTGTGTGGAGGTGTAGATACTTAATCTTTAGCAAAGTGAAATTGGAGAAAGGTGTTAACACTTTCCTATCCTTCTCACTACCTCATGCAATTCCTTCTGATTTTGCTCTCATTAACCTCTCTCTCTCTCTCTTCCTTTTCAGTTTGCAACTGATTTGAGCAGTATCTGGTGAGAGGATGGCTGGGGCTGAATAATCTGTAGGAGAGAATCAGAGAACACTAAGCCCCCTCTGTATCCCTCTTCTCCCTTACCTCCCACTTCCCTGCATAGATTCAGCAAAAATGTGTTTGGGAACACGTTTGCTGAGCTAATATGTAGGTCTGCTCATTGTGAATAAACACGGAAGAGCTGATAGCATTAGTAAGCTGTTCAGGTTCACAGCACTTGCAAATAATAAATTAGAATGGATAAATATTGCCAACAGATAAATGGAATTAGGAGCTTAAAGAGAAAATGATCCAAACAAGCAAATGTACCAAAAGTGATTAACTACAAATTCAAAATAATGATGAAACACACAACAATGTTCTTTTAGTAGAGTGTTCTCAGTCTTTGATCCTCCAGGTGTTTTGGACTTCAGCTCCAAGAAGCCCAGGCCAATACAGCTAACAGGCAGGGATGCTTGGAGGCCAAGTTGAAAATCTCTGGAGGATCAAAGGTTGAGAACCATTGTTTTAGTAAATCAATTTTTTGCTGCACCTTTGTTTGTGGTGAAGTATTTGGAACAGTCCAAATACAGTGTTCCTAATAATAATAATAATAATAATAATAATAAATTTTATTTATAGCCCGCTCCTCTGTCTAAGCAATCGGAGTGGGTTACAGCAAGTTAAAAAAGTCATAAGCTAAAACAATACCAATAGCCCACTACTAACCTCCCACCCCTTAAAATTAAATTAAACTAACAACAAATTAAAACCAAGCAGACAATTAAAACATAAACATCATCATGGAAAAGAAAACTAACCATTCCATGGGCAGCGTAAATTATGGCGTCATGGGTCAAGGTGTTGGGAACTGGCGGGGAAACATAACCCAATTCTGGAGCCGGGGAATTGCTGGAGGCAGTTAGAGCAACAAGAACGATAGCAGTTATAGAGTAGGCTGGGAACACATGACCCATGGGCCTCCAGTGTATTCTTGCATCCATGCTGCTAATATTCTTGTGTAAGAATTATTAGAAATTGTGAATAATTTTATATGTGTGTGTGTGCGCGCGCGTGTGCATGTGCTGGAATACTGTTGAGGTGTTACACTGGTGTAATCCCTGATTAAGGCAGGAGTAGACACTTGCATAAGGAGACATTCCCATGGCCTACTGTACAGCCATGCATGGGCAAAGCTCTGTCCCAGATCAACAACAAGAATGATCATCAAAACAGCTGGGAAACTGAATTACAGAATAAATATGGGCTATTGCTAAACACTCCGGACGCATTCCAAACGCAAGTAGAACTCAAGTAAATTCACTAAAGTAGCGAATTTACATGAATTCGAATTGGCCCCATTCAAAATTAGGAGAAATTCCTCCCATGTGATATTGGGAGAAATTCCTCCCATGTGATAAGGTCCATTGATTCCTAAAGTAGATAGGGATTTGAATTTCCTAAAGAAAACATGGATCTGACTTTGACAAAAAAATAAAAAATAAAAATAAAAACCCACAGACCATTATCACTGTTGAATAATGATTATAAATTGTTTACATTGATTTTGGCTGAATGATTCAAAATTATTCTTCAGGATTTTATTCATGATGATCAGTGTGGATTTTTACTGCAAAGGGAATTGAGAGACCATATCAGAAATGTATTAAACATATGGGAATACTTATAATGACATAATGAGAAACAAGCTGCATTGTTATTTTTGAATTCAGAAAAGGCCTGAATTGGTCTCTCTTATTTTGAATTTGGGAAGAAATTACTTTTGGAGACAATTTTATTTAATGGGTTATATTGATCTAATAATCAGCAAAATCAGTGGGTGAAAATGAGTGCGGAACCAACAGAGAAGAAGATTTTAGTAGAGAAATGAATGTGGAGAAAAGACACTGTAGCTGCTGGTTGTGAGCCTCAATCACAGATTTATAATAATTCTGTTTTGCCAAGGAGATAGCATGTGAAAAAGAAAAAAGAAAAAATTTGTAACATTCCCTGATCTTTTCCCACAACTATTTGGCAGCCCAGGAACAAGAACAGAATGAGCTAGGGCTGTGGCTTATTAGAAAAGGTCGCACATATCAATAAAGGGGCAAAACTATTGAGAGTTGCCGATAAGGTAGAATTGAGAAAGGAGATCACTGGATCCACAATCTCCAAGGTTTAAGATAAAGAAGAATCCAGAGCCTGGCCAAAAGGCATAGGATCAATAGAATGAAGGTCGTGAAAGTAGCGGTTGGACAATTTGACAAGGAGGTGGATTATGGGAGAGGGTAAAAGAAATGAAACAATGATCAGACAATGGGAAATCCTTAGCTATGAAGTCAGAGGTTGCACATTTTTTCATAAGAACAATTTCAAGGCAATGTTCAGAAGAATGAGTAGGTGCATTAGAACAGAATTCAAGACCCAAAGAAGACAACACAGAGCAGAGACGTATAGTCGTAGGATTATTAATGTCATCTATATGGATATTGAAGTCCCCCATAATCAAGGAGGGGACTTTATCCACTGAAAAGAGAGTCAGCCAGGTCTGAAAATCCAACAAAAACTTAGTAGGAGATCCCAGTGAACAATAGATAACTGAAACCTGAAGCTGAAGTGGTAGGAAAAGTTTAATAGCATGAAGTTTGAAAGAAGAAAACAGTGCAGTTGAGGAGAAGATAAGAGTTGAAACTGACAGGAGTTGGATAGCAGGACATTGACCCCTCCCCCTCTGCCCTCTGGGCGACTAGTGTGAAAAAAGAAAAGTTCACCAAATGAGAGAGAGAAGCAGAGGTTGTGGTGTTGTGAGCTGGAAGGTATCACTGAGAGCAAGAAGATGAAGAGATTTAGCAAGAAAAAGGTCATGGACTGTCGTCGCTTTCGAGCCAACTGATCGGCAATTCCAAAGAGAGCAATTTGAAAGGGAGTTGAGAATGGGGAAGACACCTAATGGAAATCAAATCAGGAGAAATAGTAGGAGCCATAGAACAAAATAAATTGATAAGAAAAATATCAGAAACAGATAGCAAAATAAAATAAAATATAAAAAGCCTAGAACAATCAATAGTTCCTAGCATTGCCGGGCTTGATACAGCTAGACAAAATCAAGTCAATAATAACAATAGAACATCAAAGAACAATAAGCCATTAAATCAGCTCAATAGAAGGCATAGCCACATGTTTGACCATGCTTCAATTCTAAACTTCATTAGAAACCCTAGACTATAGCTGATCTAAACACTCAACATTAGGACAATCATTTTCACATCTCTTTTTAGCCAAGGCAGTACTTCAGAGCCCCAGATCTTCTGTGATGCCTTCCATTTTTTTCAATGGAAAAAATCTTCCCAGTAAAGAATCTATATTTGCTGTCATCCTGGTCTGTACGGATTCAAGAAAGTCAGACAACTCTCAGTCCTCCCAATTACTGCAGTGGCAAATATCATGTAGTCCTGCAGATGTCAAAGCACCCTTTACAAGCTCCTTAGAAGCTGTTGGGATCTCTTTTTCTTCCCTTTTGATATCTGGATCTGGATATTGTGTTGAAGATCTCAGGCTGCATCTTTTCTTTCTCATACATGTTATGATCTGCATCAACACACATGTACTGATTAATTTACATTACAAACAGAACAGTGGTACTTAGCGTGAATGTTCATTTTTTGCAGTGTTGGGGAGGGAATCCTTCTCCTTCTTTAAGGTAGGGCTTTAATCTTTAACTAAAATATACCGGCCTGATCTAGATGGGCACAAAGAGGCGCGAATAGGGCTTAAAAAGCCGCTTTTAGGGCTAGGGAGGGCGCAGCATTTAGTCCCTCCCTAGGCCTAAAGTATATGGGTGCTGCCATTTTAAAATGGTGGTGTCCAGCACGCGCAGCATTTAGAAAAGCTGCGCATGTCATGATGACATGGTGCTGCAGGAGGGCACCAAGCGTGCCCGTTCCGCAGCGCAAAAAGGAGCTCTAAAATGGAGCTCCTTTTTGCTTCCGTGTCTTTTGTGCGGCCTTTAGATGGCCGCGCCAAGGACCCAGGGGAGAAAGGGGCAGCAGCCCCTTTCTCCCCTCAGCCCTGCTGAGGGAAGCGGGGTGTAGCGGGTGCCCAGAGCGCCTGCTGCACTCCACTTTGAGGCAGCGGGGAAGCGCCTTTTGGGCGGTCTGGAAAGCCCCACCATCTCTAGGAGAGCCAGACCCTCCCATGCCAGGGATGGTGTAAGAAGCTCCAACTACAGACAACTAACTGTAAATATTCCTACCTAAAATTCACTAAACACTATCAACCAAGGGGTGGGAATGGATTCCCTCCCCAGCACTGCAGAAAATGAATCTTGATGGTAAGTACTAAGATTCTGTTTTCCTGCAGTGTGGGGATGCAATCCTTCTACTTGGACCTACCCAAGCAGACATCACATGGGGTGGGTGAGTACTCATGTCTCCTACTAAACCTGTACTACCTTCTCTAAAATTCACCTACCAAAGGCTGCATCTGCAAATGAGAACTTGTCAATCTTATAATGTCTGATAAATGTCCTGATTCACCAAACACCTACACAGGCTGGCTGGGAGGGAACCATCGACTGATAGTGCAGGGACAGGCAGTAAATTACCAGCAGTTAGAAAGTGTCCCTGTCTGTGGGAGTCCCTTAGGAGAAAAGCATTTGTCAAGCAGTCCAAGTCAAAGGAAACAACAAGAATCAAGGTTAATCAAAGTCCAAGAAGTGAAGAAGCCAGGAAGTCTGAGGTATCAACTGCAGGAGTCTGGAAACAGGCATCAGGGACAGAATTGCTGGCCAGCAAAGAGATGAGTTGCTTCCAGCACTAGCCTTAGGCAGAGTCAGCTCTTAATGGCCTGACACCAACTGGTCCTAATCAGAGCTTCCCTGTTGCTGCTTAGCCTGCAGCCTGGCTGAGTGTCTTTGCTCTATATGTTTCTCCCTCCTTCTTGATTGTGGGCTTGGAACCTCAGCTGTGTCCTCTTCCTGATCAGCAGGTGAGTCCTGCCTTTGTCCTGCTGGCTGAAACTGCACTTCAACAAGGGGAGCTGGATGAGGTTGCTCTGCAACAGGGAGAGCTGCAGGCTGCTTTCTGTCTAGAAGACTTGCCTCATCCCTTCTTCAGCTTCCTTGTGAGACTCTTCCTGTAGGTTCCAGTCTTGCAGTTCCTGGCCAATGACATTAAATTAGTATGGGGGGGGGGAGGTTGCCACCCTACAAATGTGTATGTAGCAAGGAGGCCCTTATCCCTAGTACCGCTGAGGTAGCTGCACTGTGAATGGAATGCATTTTATGGATGACCCACTCTTCATACCCCTTGGCCACTAGCTTCTCTGCTTAACCTCCAAGCATGTAATCAGCTCAGATGGGGGTGTAGTAGGCCCTTCTAAAACAGCAGGTCTGGCCAATCTGGCAGGGTCCAGCAGTCTTGTACCTGGATGACTATATATGAGAACCACAGCCAACGTGGCCATTGGTGAGCTATCAAGATCACCTCCTTCCCTCTGACTTATCTTTCTCTTACCATCAGTGCTGATGGAGGAAAGGCATAGCATAGCATACTTGACCAATGGTTTGAGTATCGAATGCTACCATGTCCCTTGTCCAAAACCTTGACACAAATCTCAGTGACTTGTGATTCTCTGATGATACAAATAAGTTCACCCAAGGGTCACAAAACCTCTGGATCATCCTCTGGAACACTAGGGAATTGAACCCCACTCCCTGCTCAGCCAATTGGCCTGAGTGTTCTGTTGCCTCTTGAGGTGCTCCTCCCTATGCAACAACAGAAACACTTCTTCCCCCCCAACAGAACAGGAAACAAGCCTCCTTCCTGATCCCCCCTTGTCTGTTTATATGGACCTTGGTGGACATGTCCATCTGAAACAAGACATGAGTCCCAAACGTCTTCCACTAGTCTGAGAAGCACAAGATGCCATGCTCATAGCTCCAGCCAGTTGATGTTGTGCATCCGCTTGCTCTGTGACCACAAGCTCTGGACAATCTGCCTGTTGAGATCAGAGAAGGCAGGTTTTGCCTCATGTAATCTGGCAGAAGCACCCTGTGGAGAATGGTGTCTGTGACACTGACTAGGTGTTCTATTCTCTGGATTGGTCCCAACTTTCCTGTTGAGCAAGAAACCATGAAGCTCCAGACATTCCATGGTGGTCCTCCCTGCCTCTGTGGCCTGAGGGTGAGTGGATCAGGTTGTGTAAATACGAGTGAAGATGAACCTCTTGCACCCTCAGGTGAGCCAACAGAGCCACCAACACCTTGATGCAAAACCAAGGAGAAGCCGACAGGCCAAAGAGGAAAGCTTAGTACTGATAATATTTTGAGATAGGTGAACCTGAGGAACCTCCTCTGTGTTGGCTGCACTGGAATGTGTAAATATGGTATGCTTCCAGAAGATCCAGAGAAGCCAAAAAATCCCCTCCTGAACTCCCTCCAGTCTCCATGCAGAACTTTCTTCTTTTCACATAACGATTCAACCTGTGGACATTTAATATGGCCTTCCATTCCTTGTTCATCTTGGGAATCAAGAGGAGAACAGCTGGCATTCGCTCTGAAGGCCAAAGCCTTTGCCAATTCATTTTCTCCTTGCCTAAGCCTGGTCTCGTCCTTGGGAATCTGAGGTAATAGCTCCCTGTACCTTCTGATGCAAATAGGGTGGTCACTGATGTGCTTCTGATGGTAAGTGTGGCTGCCTTGTGTGATCTACATCAAAAGAATAAGTTTCTTATCCTTTGGTTCTTGGGGTGTTGTCCTCATCCTGGGAAAAAGACTGCCAGACACAGGGACATCAATAAGTGGAAATTTCAGCCTTCCATTACCCACCTCTGGTAATTACAGCTGATGATCTCCCCTCTCCTCCCTCAAGGAAAAAGAGTAGTTGGAGGAACGAGGGCTCCTGTAGCAGTTGTGGCTGCCTGCAATGCAAGCCCCAGAACTGCACTGCCTTTCATGAGCCACATGCTCTTTTTCTCCTCCAGGTGGGAGCTCTGAGTCTGCTGACATTTTCCCCTTCCCCAGACTCCAGCTGACAACCATCTGCTCAGTGATCAATCAAGGCACATCTCTAGTGGTAGGGCATGGCCACTGAGTAAAAGGTAAGAGAGGGAAGTAGGAGCATCATAATCACTCACCTCTGTGGCTACTGCCACACCCAACAATAGTTGCTCTGTGTCGGCATACACCGTCACTTGTCATATCTCTGCCACTCTGATGGTGATGGGTAAGGTCAGATCTGATTCCCCCTGTCTGAGTAGGTTGGTCTGCCACCATGCTCCATCCAGCAGGTGTCTGTGCTTCTGCCCAGCCCATCTGCTCCTCATCAGAGAGGAGTGATCAGAGATTCAGGTCACCATTGCCCTCCACTTCAATTTTTTTCTGGAGATGGTATATCAGAGGCAAATCTTTACCTCCTTACCAGAAGAAGCTCAAAATGTGAGAACAAAATAAGGACCAAAGAGTCAAGCAGTCCCTGGAGTGCTCGAGCTGTAAAAGTCCTGTCCTTAGAGAACATTAGGCAGGATGCACTGGGGAGTGGGAGGAAGGTTCTGGCTCTTTTCTTAGGGATGGTGAGTCTGAGTGACAGGCTTGAAGCTCTGCCTTGGGGAAGGAATGGAGGAATGAGACCCAACAGGTTTGCCTCCCCACATTGCAGGAAAAAAGGGAGTCTCAATGTGATAGTGAGAGCCAATTCTGGAGACAGGTTCGACTCTCTGCTTACCCATGGAAACCTACCAGGTGACCTTGGTCAAGTCACACACTCTCATCCCCAGAAAACCCTGTGATAGGATCATCTTCAGGTCACCATAAGTCAGAAACAATTGGAAGGCACATACCAATATGATTGTGTCAATATACATGTGTTCTGGTGTGTTTTGGTAATCTATAGGTAGTGAGATGCAAACAGAAAATGATGGAAAACCATGCATCTACCAAATTGGAAATTAATTGTAAACATTTTCAAAATGAAATAAGAAGGCAGAAGGAGCAGAATGCAGAGCACAGCAAATTATGGAGAATGGAATACATCCATTCACTTAACTGAATATTCTGCTGCCAACTGAAAGCCTGAACTGATTTCTCTGAATGCATTGCCCTTTTCCATTTTTTCATTTGTGGGTTATCCACTTTTTTGGAGGCAGATCTAGCAGAAATGTTTTCAGCATAGTTGCTGTTTAAGTATTTTCCCAAAACGGCTAAGAATTAATCCCTAATCCAATTCTTCCTTTGAATACAACAATATTTACTCTGCACAGACTTTGTAAAAAGTGACGGGAATTCAGACTAAGCCTCTTACCGTTTTCAGGGTGCTCCATTTCCCCAATGCTGCCATCAGGTGTGGTGCGCTCATAGTGATCCTCAGGCAGAGCAAGAGGTCCAATGCGGGGCCCTGATGAAGACTTGCTGCTTGGTGTTTCTGACTCTTCAAGGCCACTGTCATAGTAACTGTGTTGAGAGGGGTCCTGCAGATCTTGAGCCTGATTGGCTGCAGAGAATGTCACTCGACGATGAGGTAACTGCAATAAGCAATAATCCATTAGGCTGTATATTTATAATAATAACAACAACAATAATAATAATAATAATAAGTAGTAGTAGTAGTTTTATTTATAGTCTGCCTCTCTGATCAAACAATCGAGGCATGGTAAAACAAGTTAAAAGAAAGTTACATTAAAAATATCCTTCCTAATCTCCACCTCCCACCCCTTAAAATAGAATTAAACTAAGAAAGATTAAAACGACAAGCAATAACACGACATAGAACAACAAGGCATAGAGATTAAGAATTATAGATATAAAATAAGAGCGTATGCAGATGACCCTGTCATTTTTCTAAGAAACCCGACTCAAAACATTCATAGATTAGAAGCAATATTGGAAGAGTTTGGTTGTTTAGCTGGATTCAGAATTAATACATCTAAAAGCGGTATTTTGACTAAAAATCTTTCAACATGTGAAGAAGAAACTCTTAAGCGAACAACGGAATTTCAACTAACAAAGAAAATCAGATATTTGGGAATTAATATCACAAAAATTAATTCAGAATTATATAAAAATAATTATATTTCAACTTGGAAATCTATAAAAATGATTTAATAAAATGGAAAAAACAAAAAATATTGCTTTTAGGAAGAATCGGAATAATACAAATGAACATTCTCCCCCGCATGCTCTTTCTGTTCCAAACAATACCAGTCATTATGAACAATTACCCATTTAATATGTGGAAAA
Source organism: Urosaurus nigricauda (assembly GCA_034509955.1). NCBI lineage: Eukaryota > Metazoa > Chordata > Lepidosauria > Squamata > Phrynosomatidae > Urosaurus > Urosaurus nigricauda. The sequence continues at coordinate 136,210,757 of JAOEGL010000004.1, forward strand.
AAGATCTCTCTGAATTTGTTTGGCAGGGGAAAAAAACCAAGAATAAAATATAAAATAATGCAGGACAGGAAGGAAAGAGGAGGGCTGAATTTACCCAGTCTAGAAGTTTATTATCATGCTTGTTCTATGCTTTGGATTCGAGATTGGGTACAATTGGAAAATTCAAAATTATTAGAATTAGAAGGGTGTGACATAAAGGCAGGGTGGCATGCGTACTTATGCTATGATAAACCTAAATTTCTTAAAGAATTCAAATGTCACATAGTGAGAAAAGCATTGTTAATTACATGGAACAAATACAAAAAATACATGTACAGAAAATTACCCAGATGGGCTTCCCCTCAAGAAGCATTTCACAAGAATGAAATAACAGTTAAAATGAAATGGTTAAGATGTGAAGATATTTTGAAAAGGTTAGGAGGTAACGACATATTAAAAACAAGGGAAGAATTGAATAAAGAGGGATTACAAATTAATTGGTTAAAATATTGGCAAATTAAAGGTGATTATGAAAAAGATAAAAAAGAACAAGGAATAGAACAAGAGAATACTGATTTTGACAAAATTATAAGAGTAGAAAAGACACAATTTATTAAAAGGATGTACAAATATTTTTAAATGGAATTTATATGAAGAAACAGTTAAACCAAATATGATTAAATCAGCACAGAATATCGGAAACGAGATATCTCTTTTGAATTGGTAAAATACATGAAAAAGGAATTTGAAATTCACCAACTCCGTTAGATTAAAAGAAAATTATTATAAACTCTTTTATAGGTGGTATTTAACTCCAGTAAAACTAGCTAAACTAAGTAATCATGGAAATAATAAGTGTTGGAAATGCAGAGAAACAGAAGGTACATTTTATCATATGTGGTGGTCCTGTAAAAAAGCCAAAAAATTCTGGAAAGAAATTCATAAGCGCATTGTATCAGCAGTTAAAAAGAATATCCCATTAAGACCAGAACTCTTTTTGTTAAATATAACATATTATATTGGACAATATTACACGAGATCAAATTGAGTTTTTGTTGTATATGATTACTGCTGCTAGGATGATCTATGCACAATACTGGAGAACTAGAATAACTCCACCGATAGAAGAGTGGATAATGAAATTGAACGATTTTGCTACTTTAGATAGACTTTCAGCTTACATAAATAAAAGAACTAATCAGCAATATTTCAAAAAATGGAGAGAAGTGTCTAGACTATGAGCAAAATAGAAATTTGAAATTTAAATATTTTATGGTGTTGAGATATAAGAGCAATTATCTTTTTTATTTTGTTTTTCTTGGAACAAGTATGTAACGGATTATATGTGATATGTAAATAAAAAAAGAATTAAACTAAGAAAGATTAAAACAACAAGCAATAACGCGACATAGAATAACAGCTTAAAAACACTTTTTTCTTTGGGCAGCGAGGGATATGACTTCCGTGTATATAGACTGTGGAAAAGCTGATGTGTCTAGGTAGAGCTATTGGAGCCGGGAGGATTAGTCACTGTCTGGGAAGGCCTGCCGGAAAAGATAGGTCTTTACAGCCTTTTTGAAGTGGTCAAGAGTTGTGATGAGACATATCTCGTCCAGCAAGCCATTCCACAGCCTGGGAGCGGAAGCAGAGAAGGCCCTCTGAGAGGTCTGCAACAGCCTGGTCTTCATAGACTGTAGCAAGTTCCTCCCAGAGGACCAGAGCATACCGGGGGGGGGGGGGGGGGCTCATATGGGAGGAGGTGGTCCCTAAGATATGATGGACCCAAGCCATGTAGGGCTTTAAAGGTTATTACACATAAACACACACAAACATATTATAAAGAGTTACTATCAATTGTAGCTACAAGGAATGGTAAAGAGAAATGTCTTATACATTAAATTCAACAAAAATGTCTGCATTAAAACATACTTAGATTCCAAAATAATAATTGTTAGTTAAAAAAAAACCCCAAAACCCTACTAGTACAACTATTAATGCAGTCAACTCTAAAATGAACTTGGACTAATTCTTCTATTATGTATAAGATTCAAGATCCTTGCTTTCCCAGATGGTGCACCACTGGAGCATACACTGCTTCCTCTTGAAAGGTAGGAGCACATACAAAATAGATCTTGCTCCTTACATATTTCCTTTAACACAATAACATTAAGTTATTGGTCAGTGAGAAGAAGGATTCTGTTGCAGAGATTGACTGTGACATACTTTTCTACCCTGAATCTCAAATTGATTTGATTTTTAAAGAACTGATTCCATTTGAAGCCTCTCTTCATCTGTGCTCAGTGTATCTGGATAAAGAAGGCTCATGAAAATTTACACCATAATAAATTTGTTTAAGTTGCTAGAAAATTCTTTGGAACAATTCTGACAATCAACCTGTCAGCTTAAGAAGCCAAGATATGAACAAAACTTTGGACATGCAGGTGCTTTACTCCTCCTTTCACTCAATTTTAAATTAATAATACCTCCCTGTTTGTCTGAAATGGGAAACCACTAGTAACTTCAGTTTTGGTCTATAACTGGTAGCCAGATCAATAAATAAAGAAAGTGTGGTTACTGAAAGACTTCCAGATTTGTTTTTGACTCATGAAGGGAAGAGCAATGCAATTGCATATCTTTTAGATACCCTGCATGGTTCTTCATATCTTGGCTAATTAAGGTAAGGTACTGTTTATCTGGATGTGGTCTTGGTTACTTTTGTAGTAAGGAATTAACATAGCTACCTATCTAGAAACAATCAACAAGTGTGTACCATAGATGACAGAGATGAAAAGATTGCATTTTAGACACGGCAGTGATGTGGAATCAAAAATAGTCAACTGTATCCACAGATTCTGCATCCACAGTTTCAACCAGCCAATTGTAATACTATTATCACCCATATTAAATTGGCAATTGTTTCCTTATAATTCATTTATCCTCCCAACAGCTGTACGTGAGGGTTGTGTTGTTATTATCACTGCCATTTTCACATGGAATACTTCACTTAGAAATAGACAGTGGCTCACTGTTCTTTACTCAGTGTTACCTACAAACTAAGAACTATACAAAGAATTGAGTGTTCTTCGGATCTAACAAATTAATGGACTCATGACAAAAAATAACAAATAAGTTCACCAAATGAAAACTATCCAGTTTTTCTGACTTGTATATACTACCTACTCTAGCTAAAATCACTTCCTACTCAGAAGCTCATGTATTCTGAACAGCAACAACAGAGAAGGACTAAGAGTGATTTCAACAGCATACAGTTTCCTTCCGTTCTTTATTCCCCTTGATACTACTGCTAGTACTACTAATAAAATAATTTTATTTCTGTCACACTTCTTCCTCAGACCTGTGACTCAACTGATACAGATAAAAGCTCCCAGCAGTAAATATGTAAGTAAATCGTCAACAGAATTAAAAGCAATTTTTACAATGTGTATATGGGCCTTCAAGTTGTCCATCAACTTACAGTGATTCCATAAATTCTATAGGGTTTTCTTAGGCAGAGAATACTCAGAAGTAATTTTGCTTGTTTCTTTCTCTGAAATATACTTGGTATTTGTTGGTGGTCTTCCATTCCTGCTTAGCTTCCAAGATCAGACAGGATCTAGTACCTTTAGGGTATTTAGATGAACAATTTAAAAATAGACATCCATTCAAATGTAAGATATGACTGTGAAAAGAGCATTAACTGCAAACAATACAGTTCACTAAAGCCCTTTCCCTGTCAATAAGTTCATTATGAGTCTGTTGGAAAAAAGAAATTCACTCACTGCCAGAGGAACATCATGAAGGGGCCAGTCTAGTCTCTCCAATATGGGAGTTCCAAAATGTGAGACCAGCCATCAAGACCATCTCCTGTGTTTCCACCTGATGTGCCTATGAAGGTACATCAAGTACATACTCTGTTCCTGACTCCAGCATACACATACCCACACTAGAATCACCACCTTCTGAAAGATGTTTTACTGAAAGCACAGAACTTGTGCCTTTTTAGCTAAAGCAAACATCAGAGGTGTCACTTTTTAACAAATACTTAGAATAATTGAATCATAGAGTTGGAAGAGAGCACAAGGGTCATCCAGGCCAACCCCTGTCATGCAGGAACTCTCCATCAAAGCATCCCCAATGGATGGCCATCCAGCCTCTGCTTAAAGACCTTTAAGGAAGAAGACTCCACCACACTCCGAGGGAGTGTGTTCCACTATCGAACAGCCCTTACTGTCAGGAAGTTCTTAAAAGGTACTGTTCACAAACTGTCTGCTGTTCCTTGTTGTTCCTCCCCGGAAAAGTACCCTGGCACAAAGAAAGGTAGTAGTACCAATGGGAGGGGCTGTGCCCAATCCAAGCAGAGTTTTTTCATGTCCTGGGCTACAATAGTCCCAGTCTTATTTCAGATGGGAAAACTGCATTCACTTTGCACTCCCCGCTGAGGAAATGAGGGGATACTCTACTGCTAAGAATGCTGAGATATTTAATCCCAGACCAGTTTCCAATGGGGGAAAGACATTCCACTATGACAAATCTACTTTTCCCTATCCCAAAGTTTTGGGATGTGGGATATCAAGCAGAGGAAGTTTGTATCAACCATGGATGGAGCAACCATAGCTTGGTTGTGAGCAGGGATGTTTGCCTTCTGGCAAACATATATACAGGATTGCTTTTCTGTATTGATTCTGGGCCCGAAAGAGCGGTACATGGCCACACCAGCATGGATTACACCAGGGCCATGGGAAACACACCGGCCCAGACTCGATCAGGGCTGTGGCCATGGTCCTCAACCCAGCTGCTGGCAAGGAACGGCTTTTTGCCATTCTTTTTTGTACCGGCTCTCTTGGGTTGGAGTGGGCTCAGTACGGCTTCTGGACGTGTTTGGGGCATGTGCCATATAAACACCACACACCCAACACTGCCCAAAGATGGCACTTTGGGCCTATCTGCTTTGGGCCTAGAAACATTTCTAATGGTCTCAGGATTTACTATTAATTAATGTTAACTTAATATGGAGATTTTTTTAAAGAATGACATATTTTCATTGTTTAACAGTCCAACAATTATTTACAAATGCCTTGATAATTCTGTCTTCCACTATTCTTTGATCTTGATAAATTATATTAAAAAACAGAAGTTCAAATCAGAAACAGATAAACTTAGCAAAAGATTTAAATATAAACAAATGTGCATGAAGGTGCTTCTGAAGATGAAGATCCACATTCGTGTCCTCTTAATGGACTGTTGCTTAAAAATTCATTAGCTGCTGATAATTTCAGAAGAAATGACAGGGAAAAACTTATGTACTGTGTTAAAGACCAACATTTGATCTGGCATAAGCTTTTGTGGACTTCAGATGCATTTCCTACCTACCCAATGGAATTAATGAGAGAAGAATATGCCCTTCATTAGAGAACTTGAGGAAGAGCTTCAACCTTTATTTTTCTTCTTTCATTTGTCAGCAAAACAGAAAATAAACATTGTGATGGATCTGGTAGGAGCTGTCTATAGGGAACTGTGGTCATGGGAGAAGCAAGAAGCTAACAACAAAAGCAACTCTAATCCTGAACTTCACAATTTTTACAACATCTATATCGACCAAGTTATATATAAAAGACTGGATTTTGTTTTTCCAAGGGAATGCAGAAATATAGAAAGAATGTATGTGATTATACCCTTGTACCACAAGAAGAATAAAAGCCATTAAGAAATTGATTCCCACAGCAAAGAGGCAAGTAGCCTTGAAAGGGATGTTTATGGATGTGATGTTGCTCTAAAGCCTTTGTTGACACTAAATGCAGGAACGGTATTTTGTGATTTAGAGAAGGAGGCAGCGGGGTTTGGGAGCAGCCAAACATGTGAAAACCATTGATCTTTACCTGCAGTCCATGGCTGCAGCTGCATTGCTGGAAGAACCCGTGACAAATTTGAAGCAATAGATACACAAGGTATGCCAGTTGTAGGACTGAAAGTATTTGTCACTAAGCCAAATAAGAGCCTTAATGATAGCCGAATTGCCTAGGATCCCATCAATAAACAGAGCATCTACAGGGAGCTTACTAGTTTCCTTGAGAATGTAGGATATTTGCCAGAATGTTGTAAGACTGTGAATTGGTGATGAAAGCAGTGACAGACAAGCATGTCTTGTGCTGACCAGCTTGATTATTAGTGGCAAAGAAAGAGAAGAAATCTCAGCATATAAAATAGCTACACATAATTGAGAAAACCCTTTAGAATGGGTCAGCTCAGTGGTTGAAGCAGAATAAACAACCACTGCTGCACAGTTCCCCTCAAGACCTGGGAAGTAATAATGTCACAACATTACAGTCTACCAATGCTTGAAAAGATCACTCACAAATTTGCATCCCTTACAAACTGGCAACAGCAAACAGCCAATTTGATACTGGCAAATCAAACTAGATGAAAGCAGCAGCAAACTCAGCACCTTTAACATATCATTTGAAAGAAGACACTTCAAAAGGCTGCCCTTTGCCATATCATCTGCACAGAGTAATTCTGAAGAAAAATCATAAATTTTAAAGGTTGGGGAAGATGTCAAGAATTCTTATTGATGATACTGCATTATAAAGAACTACAGAGAGCTAAGTCAACAGCCTAAGAGGGTTTCTGACAAGATGCTAGAAGAACAACCTAAAGCTTAATACCTGTATAATGCAAATTGGGATGGAGCAAAAGAGTTGCTTCAGCCATATCCTAAAAAGAAGAGGCATTACATAAGACACAAGTAAAATGCAAGCAGTAAAACAGCTAAAAGCACCAATCTCTCCATCACAGAATAATAGAATCCTAGATTTGGAAGAGACCCAAGGGCCATCTGGTCCAATCCCTTGCCATGCAGGAATACACAATCAAAGCACTCCCAACAGATGGCCATCCAGCCTGTTTGAAAACCTCCAAAAAAGGAGACAAGACCACTTTCCAAGACAGTGTGTTCTACTGATGAATAGCTCTTACCATCAGGAAGTTCTTCCTAATGTTTAGGTGGATTCTCTTTTCATGTAGCTTGAATCCATATTTGTAATGTTAGGGAGAGCCACTTGTCAAGACCAATCAGCCACAATTTTTTTAATCACCCTTGTCACAATAACAGTGCCATGAGAAACAATGTCTTCCTTTCCAGCTTGGAGCTGGGAAAAAAGCAGAGATCACACCCCCATCTAGTAACCTTCAAAAAAGAACTATGGGAGATAGTGACATCACTACTGGGTGCAGTGTAACTCACTGAGTCATACCATCAGAAGGGATGGCATTTAAAATTAATTGTAAGGTGGCATGAAATTAATTTTAAAAAATTGGTATTTATTTTAAAAAATGTGAGAAATAGCGTGGTAGAATAACCTGCAACCTACTGAAAAAGACTTCACTATGGCCCTAAACAGATCGGACAAATACAGAAGCTTCCAGCCACTTCAAGGACATGGTGTGCAGATGATGCATGCCCTCAAAGTGGCTGGAAGCTGTTCTGAGGTTGCCTAAGACCTCTGGCAAAAGGAACAACAAAAAAACATTGAGCGGTTCATTTGGGCCTGAGGCGGTGGCCCACTTCAGAAGTAGGCCGTCTGGTTGATGCGGTCCTGGGCCGATCAGGAGCCGATTGTTGTTGGAGCAGTCAGAGGCTTCTCCAAGCCATCTGTCTGCTTTGCCCCTTTAAGCCAAAGTCGACTTCAGGGCAGCTAACAAGAGGGGAGGGGATATGTACAATGCCTTTTGCTCCAGGAGATACATGAAAGAAAATTAGTTAAAATACATATAATTAGAACAAACATGATTGTTATAAAAATTTTGATGCATTCTAACTGACTTTTAGGATATTAAAACCACACACTCTTCTCAATCAGAAACTGTGATTGCCATCCTGTTAGTGACTAACATGTGTGTAAGTGCAGTTTATGAGCATTTAAGTCCCTCTTTGGATGGGGTGCAGAAGGCTATTCTCTTGCCCTTGCCCACTCTCCAGAAACCCTGCATGCCTAGCAGCTGTCAAAGCACTTGGAGGTGCTACTTCTGCTGTTCCTTCTTATCAGAGGGAAGGGTGTGCATGATTCATACCATGCAGAACTGAACTCCTGAAGGAAGGAAAACGTAGATGCACTGAGTTTCAGAGGGCACCTTCCTATCTCTACCCGCACCAGCACCAAGCTGACTTTTTGTGGTCTGAACCATCTCTCCTAATTCCCCTATCCAATGGTACCTGAGAACAGAAAAGGCATCCCCTTGGGGCTTGATAGCTGACAGGCAGTGGGAGGACTTAGAAGTGTGCATATGGAGCTAGTGACCTATGTGGGATCTTGGTCACAGATGCATATGCATTCTCTCCTCATCTCTCACACATAGTAACATAGCGATACACAGACAGATACACAACCCTCTCTCTCACACAAACACACCTCCTCTTATACTGATGCACACAAAGTCACACATAATCTCTCAGGCCCTCTCCCATGCATTCACACACAAGATACACCAACACATTCCCTCCTCTTGCGTCACACTTACACACATATGCATACACTCTCCTCTTGCTCTCACACTCATATGTCCCCCACCATTTTCTTTGGACACTCACAGGCTGGAAGAAAACATTTTAACTACTCGTTGCTTGGTACTCTCTCCCTGGTCCTCCTTTCCTAGTTTCTCAGTGAGCTTCTACTGACAAGGCAACACTAAATAAAGATACTGCCCACTCCCACCCATTTCAAGGAATAAAAACACTAATGGGATGAGTGATGAAATTCTTCAAACTATTAAGGACAGATGAGAAATGAAAGTAAATGATGATAGAAACAAGGTCAAAATCCTGAATGTAACCAATTGTACTTGTGATAATAATCATTGCATAAGTAGAAGAAGATAATACACACACACAGGAAAAGGAATAACAAGAGAACTCATCCACAAAATCCAAGAAGTGAAAGGAAAATGTAAACTAAATGTAGGAGGACTGAAACAGATAGCTTGGTAAAGCCGGCTGCTAGCTGGCTTGGGGCATGGCATTCAGATGTCACTTGCTCAGAGCTGGAGAAAAGCCAGCTCTAAAGACAAAGGGGCTGCTTTTTTCCTCCCCAAATAGGAGAGGATTTTTTCTGCTCCTATTTGGGGTGGAAGTTGGATGGATTGGGGCCAAGGTGTGCAGTTGCTGTTGCCCCAATCCAGCCCTCTCAGGAGCGGCCTCTTCTCTATTTCACATGGTCTTCGCCTTTGTCTTCCTATCTCTTATTCCTCTTCTCTCATATCCCTTTCTGCTTAATTCTCTCTCATGTTGCCATTCTTTTTGTCTTCTCTCTTAAGCTGCAGTTCTATAACACAAGCCTAATCAAGTCAACCTCAAAAATCACTTTTTCCTTTTGATTTTAGCTCTGACATCTTTGTTTTACTGGTGAGTTTCACCGGGTTTCTGCTTGTAATCTCTTTTTCTTTATCACAATGTTACACTGTATTCATTTTATACTTTGTAGCACCTTTGTCTTAGGTACTTCAGGTGAGTCTTTTCACTGCTTGTTGATACTCTGGGGCGGTACAGACCGCCCAAAAAGGATGGTCTGGCACCACCATTTTTTATGGTGCAACTGCATTGCAGCAGCTAGATGATACATCACACTCCTTTTTGTTGCGCAGTTGCGGCGCAACACGGAAAAAGGCACCATTATGTGCCTTTGTGCTGCTGCAACTGTGCAGCTCTGGAAGCTGTGCAGTTGCACCACTGCCATTACGTATGCTGTGTAAACAGCGTTACGTAATGGCGCTGGCGCCATTACATGTTAGGGTTCGGGAGTGTGTAAATGATGCATGCTCCTGAACCCTAATAGCGCTGCAACGGTCTTCATGGCTGTCTGTTTCGGGCCTCTGTTGCCCCAACCTTTTACCTCAGGGATTACTATTTTGCCTTTAAACTGTATAGCACCTTTCAGGTACTCAAATTGGGTCTTTCCACCACTTCTTGGTAATCCTTTACCTTACTAAGATGTTTATCTCAGGAATTGCTTTTATGTCTCTTTAACACAACACTTTTGACACAATTCTGCCAGCTGACAGGTGTGACATTGGCCTTCTTAAGACTGGCCCAGGAATTCCTACTTTTGGGTGCCTGCTACTTTTACCTTAGCCCAAGGTACCCCTCCAGAATCCTTCTGTTGACGTGGCATGGTCTCGCTAGTGTGTGTGTTAGTTTTGTGTTCTTTATGGTAAGCATGACCCTCCTTTGGTTTCAGGGTAAAGAAGACAGTCTGAGTCAGAGTTAATAATATAACAAGAGGATTAATGTGTTTTATTACATCCTGTAGAAAAGTAAATGCTTTCACAAAGTTCCAGTCTTAATTCCAAACATATAATAATACTTAACCTGAGTTATGTCAGAACTTTGCTCTTCAATCAATTCAGACAACCAGTACACATTCACTCCCCACAGACTCTTTTGAACTGTCAGTTCCCTCTTTCTGTTTCTCAGATACACACACTCTTGCATTTATACTTTTCTATCCCCCACAACCCCCTTTTGCAGTATCTCTAACTGTGATTAGTCATGTGTGCCTAAAGCCTCCTTCATACCATCAAACTGCTTTCATGATGTCAACTTCTTGATTCAGTTTGTTTCACTGTGCAGTGTGAGATGCTGATGGCTTCGAATGTGGCTTCAATGGCGAGTATTTTTGTGGCTTTGCAGATTATCATTTATGCTTATTAGTAGCATGATTGGGGGTACAGGGGGATGTGGACTGCACTGGGTGACACCCAGTTGGGCCCTCCTCCTGCTGTGGAGTGAGAAGAAGTTGAGTGCAACACTGCAGACTTTGCCACAGAGAAGGCCACCACTTTGATGAGGGAGAAAGGTGAATGCACCCTTTTAACTGCTGATGCCCCCTAGACTCCCACACAGGTGACACCAGGGGTAGGTATGCCACTGATCTTTATTATTACAGGGAAAGAGGTAGATTGTGTTTGTTCTCTGAAACTAGATGTGTTGCTTATGCTTTCTCATGAAATGCTCTCTCCCAAGTCCTTCTTACTTCTGAATAGACATGCATGAGCATGACTTTTGTATTCTATGCTGTTTCTCCCTTTTACTTCTGACTAAAAATAAAAGACAAGCACATAAGTGATTTAGGGATTCTTGTGGCCAACATGAAAAGGGCTAGATTTTATGTTGTCTTGGATTTGCATCCTCCTACAATTTAGCTTTGCAGGTATGCCGCTGTGTCCTTATTGCAACAATTGATTGTTTCTGTTATAATCAGTGCTTCGTATGTTACTGGAGTAACCAAGTAATAATGCATGGGATCAGATTGTTACTGTCACTGAAGTTGCAGGGTTGATAATTGGATTTTTGTACTGCTGCCTGTTGTACTTTGTATTTTATTTATTGTTCATTCATTCATTTATTCAATTTCTGGTCTGCCACTTTGCAAACAGCTCATATATGCATGCCAAAGAGGCCCTGTTTATCAAACTGCATTGCAGCTCCAACTAACATACCCCTTAAGTAACCTGGAAATCAGGGGAATGTGCCAAGGATCCTACAGGCTGGTACACTGATTGCCCAAGCAGATTCTCAGATCCGGAACCCAAATATGAGTTCTCCCCATCATCAGCATTAAAATTACAATATAGTTCCCCCAGAGCAGTTCTTGGATTTTTGTTAACTTTTTCCTTTTCTTAATCCTTCAGCACTGGGAAATGAAAAGGTTTAGGTCACAAGAACCACACCACTTACTTAAGAGTAGTTCCAGTGGGATGAATTGTGTTAAGGGCTATTGAGGTTAACAGTCTCAGTAACCAATCCTTTCTCACTCTTACTCCATTTCTAAAAATAAAGGATCCATATCACTGAAACTGTAAAATCTGACGGACTTCAGAAGACATCACAGAAACACTTGAAACCTCTGTGAAGTACAGACCAAAAGGAAAAAGAAAAGCAGAAAAAAATATCATTGCTTCAAACAAAATTCTCCTCCACTTTACAGAACACATTTTGGGCTAAATCCAATTGCAAGTCCCAACTAGAGTAATTTCTTCTCACGTTCACTTTAGAACAAGTAGAACTCTTTCTGAGATTGGGGACGATGATAACGCATGTCCTCCAGTCACTCTGGAGAATTCTGCTTGCATTAAAGCAAATAAACTAGAATTCCTGTTCAACATGACAAGATTGGTAAATGAATGGACAGGACTAGCTGCACGCAGGAACTAGGGTTGCCATATTCCATTCCCTCAAATTTGGGCATCTATTTTGCATATTATGCAAATCATAATATTATGATATTATTTACTTGCATTCTAATTATTCAAATTCAGTACCGTAATAGTTGCATTTTTCCTATCACTATGTTTCAGCCTTAGGACGATTTTTAAAATAGTAACTACTCTTCTGAGAAAACTACTAGTAGTAATTTGGAACAGAGAGATTTAAGTTCAAAACCTTGTCTGGTGATGGAATTTTCAGTGTGACCTTGGCCATTACTATGTCTCAGCACAAACTATCTTACATGGTTACATGCATACTATTGTTACATGAATTAAAAAGAGAGACCACATGGAACCTTAAATACAGTAATTGTATTGTAGCTTCTATCCTTCGTTGCATTCCTCCTCCTTGACTTCACTGGCTCCATTGCTTTTTGTGCAGTTTTTGCAAGGAGATCTACAAAACAGATTTCCGCTAGACATTCTTCCAAAAGACTTTCCACCAGAGTTGTAATACAGGTATACTTCATTTAAGAAAGGCTCTGAAAAAGAAGTTGCCATATATAAAACCTTCTTATTACCCCCCCCCCCAACACACACCAGTCCCCCTTTTCCCTCTAGTTTGGAGGATTTTTTTTAGTATCAGTAGTAGGAGGAGGATGAAGAAGGAGTGCTGGAGAAACACTCCAGTCCTCATCAGGTTGAAGCAGTGTGTCTGCATTAACCAATGAAATAAAGCTTAAGCTGGAAAAGAATGGGATTCTACTCTAACCAATCCTGCTGTAGCTGCATGTTTGCCTAGAACTGATTGCATCAGAGGAAGCAGACCAAATAAATCTATGAAAGCTTATGATACAACTTATTTCATATAGTTAGTCTCAAAAGTGCTAAAAGATCCCTCTGTATGGAAAAGGCAAGGTAAACAGGACCTGCCTCCAGAATACTGAGCATGTATAAAGAGAAAAACAGAGTGAAAAGGAAAGAACAGATAAGCTTGCTTCATCAGCTCCCCTTAGCATATTAAAAACCATAAACCTATAAGTCTGGCCACCAAAATGGAAAGTCTAAGAAAAGTAGAGGTTGGTGAAAAGAAAAAAAAATCCTAGATGCATTTTAGAAGAAGGCTTTATGTCATTTTTAAAAGGTTCCGGATGGTTTTGTTTACTCCTTCAAGGCTTACTGACCTGGCTGTGTCATTTCACATTCATTTCACAACAAAATGCATATTGTTAGTTTTGAATAAAAAGTTTGCTGAAACATGTTGAAATCATATTTTTGTATGTGTTTTGTAGAAACCTATTGCTGTTATTTCTATGCTACTTCTTCCTCTGGGATCAAGGTTTCTGTTCAAAGACATAATGTCCAAGAACACATTAACTTTGTTAACTGAGGTATACCTATCTTGAACTAAGGAATTGGAGACTGGAATTGAAGAAGTATATGTCACAAATTTCAGTCTTAGGTATGAAAGTCTACTCATTGATTAAACACACTTAAAGGCAGAGATGGACTTGTTTTTGGCAACCAATTGGATGAAAGGATGGCTGCACATTTTCATAGAATCATATGATCGTAGAGTTGGAAGAGACCACAATGGCCATCCAGTCCAACCCCCTGCCATGCAGGAAATCTCAATCAAAGCATCCCTGACAGATGGCCATCCAGCCTCTGTTTAAAGACCTCTAAGGAGGGAGATTCCACTACACTCTAGGGAATGTGTTCCACTGTTGAACAGCCTTTACTGTCATGAAGTTCCTCCCAATGCTGAGGTGGAATCTCTTTTCCTGGAGCTTGCATCCATTGGTCCGGGTCCTGTTCCCTGGAGCAGTAGAAAACAAGCTTGTTCCCTCCTCAATATGTCATCCTTTAAAATATTTAAACAGGGCTATCATATTACCTCGTAACCTTCTCTTCTCCAGGCTAAACATCCCCAGCTCCCTAAGGTGTTCCTCATAGGGCATGCTTTCCAGACCCTTCACCATTTTAGTTGCCCTCCTTTGGACATGCTCCAGTTTCTCAACATCTTTTTTGAATTGTGCCCAGAATTGGACTCAATATTCCAGGTGGGGCCTGACCAAAGCAGAATAGAGTGGCACTATTACTTCCCTTGATCTAGTCACTATACTTTCACAGTATTGATGTAGCCTAAAATTGCATTGGCCTTTTTAGCTGCCACATTGCACTGTTGACTCATGTTCAACTTCTGGTCTACTTGGACTGCTAGATCCCTTTCACACGTTGTTTCGTTCAGCCAGGTGTCCCCCATCCTATATATGTGCATTTCATTTTCCACCCTATATGCAGTACCTTACATTTCTCCATGTTGAATTTCATTTTGTTAGCTTTGGCCCAGCTTTCTAGTCTATTCAGGTCATTTTGAATTTTGATCCTGTCCTCTGGTGTGTTAGCTACTCCTCCTAATTTGGTGCCATCTGCAAATTTGATAAGTATGTCCCCAATTCTGTCATCCAAGTCATTGATAAAGATGTTGAATAGCACTGGGCCCAGGACAGAACCCTACTGGACAGCCCACTGGTCACTTCTCTCCAGGATGAAAAGAAGCTATTGTTGAGCACACTTTGGGTTCCACTGGTCAACCTGCTCATACAAGGGCTAGAGACTTTTAAGAAAGTGAAAATTTGGAACCCAGGCCAGATTATTTCCCAAACAGACACCAAGTGCCATGCCTACAATCTGGATAAAATCTGAGCAACTGTGGCCAACCCTTAGTGGAGTAGGAGCATGTGCATGGTGGAGTAGGAGCATCATCACATTTAGCCCTCACACAATCTTCTCTAGGGCTCAGATACCAGCAGTGAGGTTAAATTGGGACCTTTTTTGTGTGTATGAGCTTCCCCCATAACACCTTCATGCTGGTGAAATTATATAGCTGTTTCATTTGTGCAGCAACGGTTCCACAGAAGGAGTTCAATTTCAAACATGAAAGATCTGCAGCTTAAATCTGTCTAGAATTCATTCCTGATGTACATGAATCACCCCTCTTAGTCAAAAAGGGATTTTGTGAAGTGTGTGTGTAAGAAATGCAGAGACAGTGGCAATGAATATTGTAGTGATGTGACAAACGCCTTCTGCACATAGTCGCTTTGATCCAGAGCTATCATTCCTGATATCTATAACAAAAGGCCAGCTTTTGTGGTACAAATGAGTCACAGCACTGAGAATACATCTTTAGGAAAAAATCTAAGATATATAAAGTTTTCCCACCCCCTGTTAGATGTATAATTTCTAGTTTGGGTCTTTACTGGAACCATTGTTCCCTTTACTTGGATTCTTCCTCCCTCTCTTTGTCATGATTTGTGAGTTGTACCAAACCATATATTAAAGACACCAGACATTTTATACAGGGCCTTAATAGACAATTCCACTTGTTGAATCATCCTGGATGTCAACTTTCTCTTTATGTCTACAAAAAGATAATGAAGCAAGAATGACTGTAGAAAAAGTTTTACATTCTTGCTCTACATTTGATCTTCCACCCCATTTTCTGATATTTTTTTAACTTTTATTTTGGAAAATCGTTATTTTCAGTTCATCATACCACAAGATGAGGCTATGAGCAGCCCTTAGCACCGCCAAGCTATATATGACACATCTGGAGCTTTCAATATAGCTAGTTCTATGATAAATAATTATCAGAGATTTTTAAATTCAATAGATGGTAGATTGACAACATTTTTATTATTTTATCTCAAAACATTTTTAGTTAATTCAGTTCAATTAATTTTGTTAGTATGTGTGCTTATGGACTCTCCCGTTATCTGGGAAACATAGCTGAGAGGTATAGTCTTCCCTCCACGTGAACAAAGGATTAATGTGTTTGTTAAGTTACATTTACTGGGAGTCAGCATCATGAAAGAGTCACATGAGTTTATCATACAACAGAATTTGGGAGTATAGTGCAATGGCAATCCGAATGCAATCATGGGGTTTCATGTAATTGCGTGTGAGTGTATCTCATGCAATTTCGGGCAAAAGGGAAGTCATTCCTAATGCAATCATAGGTTTTACGTTATTGCGTATTAGAGTATCTCACGCAATTTTGGGCAATGGGAAGTCGTTTTTGGGCAATGGGAAGTCATTCTGAATGCATTCCGAACGCAATTAGAATTCACGTAAATTCGCTAAACTAGTGAATTTACGTGAATTTGAATTGGCTCAATTTGAAATTGGGAGAAATTCCACGGAGATCATGAGAGAGAACTGCCTACTGTGAATAGCCAGTTGGGCAGAAGCCTGAAGCTTCGAGATACTTTGCCAGGGAGGGGTATAAAACCTCTCAGTGCCATGAGGCATGGAGTCGGACAGAGAGTGACTTTGGGACAAAGGTGGCTGCTGCACCTAGAAAAAGTTCTGGTCATAGGCTGCACCATATGGGTTCAGCCTCTCTATGAACATCCAAAACTCAGACTACATTGGTATTGTAAGTAGAATCGGAAATGTGTAGATAGACATGTTAGGGAAATTATGGCCCTATACAGACGTCCACTAAGGGACGTCCTGGGGCCGATTCTAGGGTTAGGGAGCGTGCATCAACTACATGCGCCATAACCCTAGCATGGCATGGCGGTGCTGTTCACATGGGGGCCACCATGACAGCGTCGCCATCGCTGTGTGCCCAAACAAGGCACACAGGAACTGGCGCTGTAACAGTGCCCCTTCCTGTAAGCACTGTAGCAAGAAAGAAGATGCTCTAGGCAGCTCCTTTTTTGCTGTGCGCGCCACCTGCACACTTCATTCCCGCAGGGGTTAGACCCCTGCGGGAACGAAGCCATAGGAGGAAGGGGCCAGGCAGCCCCTTCCTCCCATAGCTGCAGCTGTTGGGGTGTCCTTGAGGCATGCAGCTCCAAGGACGCCCTTTGCCACGCCACATTTTGCCACTTTCCTGCACTTGGAAAAGCAGTGGCTTGGGGCCTCTGGGCTGCCAGTGAGGCTGCCCTGGTCCCAATCTGGAGTTGCTAGGGGCGGCTGGAGGCCGTTCCTGAAGGGGCAATCTGTAAAGCCCCTATGGTTCTTTTAAACCTTGGCTGAATATGACCTAGGTAGGCTGTTGTAACTTTGTAATGTTAAAGAAATGACTGAAGGAAGGTGCCTTCATGATAAGATACCCTTTTCCTATGTAGATTACTTGTTTAGAATAAAGTTTTTCTTTAAAGATCTCCTTTCTTCCCATGCTCTTCCACATGCCTTAAATAGGCACTTAGGAATCCTCTCTCTCATAGGGGAAGGAGAAGTCTCTGCAGAGGTGGCGCAAACACAAACCAGTGTTTGAATTACTGGTTAAATGGGGTTAAAGATGGCAGCTTGGCTAGATGATCTCAAGGGGATCCCATCGCAAGACTTGCCTGCTTAGGGGACCAAAAAAAGGAAAGACCACACTGTGTGTGTTTTTCATCTCTCCTTTGTGACAATGAGTATCAGTGGCTGCACTGTTTTTTTTATGTAGGTTAGTACTTGGATGGGAGACCACCAATGAATACCAGATGCTGTTGGCTATATTTCGGATGAAGGAATCAGCAAAACCACCTCTTAGTATTCCTTGCCTAGGAAATCCCTGTAAAATTCATGAGGTCACCACAACTCAACAGGAGAACTAGAAAAAAGAGGGCATCCTCCTTGTGATTGATGAACAGGTAAATCTCAGTGGGCTGCAGCCTGTTCTGACTGTGATTGAGAGCTGTTGATTGTGCAGTATATGGGTGTGGTGTACTGCAAAGACTTTAGCTTTTATCATCTAAACTTTTTCCCTGCGAGGTTGTAAGTGGACTTGTTTCAATGCTTTGTCAAGGAAAGGTACATTGGCTTGTTTTAGAGAAAGAAAGATTAGTTTGGGCTTGCCTAGAAGGAAGTTTGGTCAGCTGAATAGAATGATAAGAGACCACAGAATCTGCACTGGAAATGATGGAGGAAGTGGTGTCACTAGGATTAGTGTCACCTGGTGTGGTAACTTATGATGTTACCCCCCCCCCCCTCCGCCATAGGCTTCCTCCCATCCCATACCATACCATACCAAATCCTTAGTAATGTTTTTTGTACTAACTTACTTATAAATCACAATTCCCATATATCACTGAATGTAATGGTAACAGATGTGATATGAACAACTAGCAAAATTAAATTTATACCTTTAAATTATGATATCATAGACACAGAATACATGTGTTTACATATACTTGGTTTCATGTGGTTAAAGTGAAAATTTGGTAAAATGTGGTGTTTTAAAGATTTAAAAAATTTTTTTTTTAATTTTCTTTAAAAAAAATCCTGAGGCCTCGCCTTTCTCTTTTCATTGAGCCTCACCTCACTCACCCCATGTCTTCATCATTTGAAAGAGATACAAGTGAATGCCAAAGCCCACTTCTGCCAAAATGCAGATGTCTGAGAAGCTGTGGTGTCACCCTTAGGGTGTCACCTGGTACCGTCTGCACCCCCACCCCCACCCCTAGCAATGCCACTGGATGGAGAGAAGTTGGAATAATGGAAGGGGACATGGTGAGCTAAGGATCTTAGGCTAATATTTCAAATTTTGTTCACAGGAAGCAGAGTTACTTAGGCCCGGTAGAGATGGCCCCAAAGGGCTGTCCCTGTGGTTTAAATAGGCCTGGGGAGCACACAACAACTGCACGCTCCCCAGCCCTTGCACATATGGATAGTGCCATTTTTAAATTGCCTGTCCATATGCGCATGCATTGATGATGTCACGGTGCACGCCACATCCAGATGGACCAGCGCGCACCTGACATCATTGTGCTGCTTGAGGGTGCCTAGGGCACACTTTCTTGTGAACAGAAAGGAGCTCTGAAATGCATCTCCTTTTGCGGAATGCAAGCAGATAGCAGTGGGAATGAAGGCAGGGAAAAAGGGGCCAGGAGGCTCCACCAGTCTGGCTGTCCTTGGGGCATGAAGCCCCATTCACGATTCATTTTGCAAGGAGCAATGGAAAACATCTTAAGCAAAAATGAATTGAGATTCTGAGCATTTTGCCCCTTTTGTGCAGCCTGGAAAAGTGGCCGATTAGGGCTCCTGGGGCTCCTGGTGAGGCTGCCCTGGCCCCAATCCGAGCCTTAAAAGGGCACCTACGGACCACCCTTTTTGGGCGACTTGTAAAGCCCCTTAGACAGAGTCCAAAAGTGTGTGAGTCCAAAAGTGTGTGGTCAGTGTATTAAAAACATGCCATAGTGATGGCTTTGTTGGTGGGGCTCTGGAGGGCTCACTGTATGTTCTACCACAAGATGTTCAGATGAAATGTGAAATATATTTAAAAAAATGAATGTGTGTGTGTGGGGGGGGGAGGCACAATACTCACATAGTATAGTAATGAGAGAGATGGTACAACTCACAGTATAAACAGCAATACTCTCATACGGTTATTGATTTCATTTTCACATCTTGACATAATGAATCTTATTGTAGTTAAAACGTATTTTCCATAATCTTCAAATTTCATCAACTTCTTAGGCTTAGGCTTTAGATGGGTAATTTTTATTACAGCAAAGGTCTAGGCCACACAGACTGTCAGGAGAACAGCTTACTTCATTTCAGGGTCCTCTATCTTCTTTGCTTTGAGATAAAATGGAAGCCTTTCAGCTTAAAAATCCTGGCAAGCAGGCTGACTGACAAAAAATTCTTCAGTATGTCTCAGAGAAGCCATTTTAAGCTTAGTGTCTACTCAGCTTCCAACAATGGAGGCCTTTTTCAGAGAGCTCAACAGTAGTATACAGCAGAGCTCCCAATGTCATTTTCAAACACAATAGTGTCAGGTGCTACCCATTACTTCAAAGTGATGCATTACTTGTTACTCATTACTTTATAAGTAACATGTTCCTTTTTTGTTCCTTTTTATTGCTTTACAAAAAATATATACTTAAAAACAAAACAAAACAAAATCTCCCCAGATGACACTAATTTTACTAATTTTAAAAGTAATTAGTAAATACTGTTTATAATGTGAAAAATGGAACAATATCACTATTTCTAGAAAAATACTCCCCCCTCCCAAAGAATCCCTGCGACCTTGCCACAAACATACACTGGCAGGAAAACATGTAAGGCCCTTCAAACACAACTGTCCTTTATTGTTGCATAATAAGTCTGTGAATGAAACCTTCTATGACCTATGCCAGCATGCAAACTATAGGAGATCCAAAAGATATCGACATGAATTGCAGTGTTATCTGGCATATGTGACCTGCTTCAACATTAAAAAAACCCCTATATGCCAAGTTTTTGTTGCTTCCAGGGATAATGATGATTTTGTAAGGAAGGTCATGCACTTATGTGGGCCAGAAAGGATACAGTCAGACATTGATACTAAAGGGAAGAAGATTGCCAGTGTGTGTTAACATTATTTCAACATTTTTGTTAGAGAAACTAGTTTTGCCAGAAGGCCCTGTACCACTTCACACAGAAGTTACCAGGAATCATGTCTGAAAGTATTTCCCTAGGATTAGTCTGTAAAGAAGAATGACATCAATCCCTGGATGTAGAAAATCAGAAAGAGTGATGAACTACAAACACGTACCTGGTGAGACTGTGTTTTACATGCAGGGAGTGTTTGTTTTTTAAACATTTGTAGTGTACACTGTATTAAACTGTGTTTTACTTTAAACTATATTGTATAAAATAAATAAAGGCAACTCAAAAATTCAAAATAAACAAACAACTCACTAACAACAATAACTTACAACCCAAGCAAGCAGTATGGAATGATTACATATACTATGCTATCCCAGGACTCTACAACCAGTTGTGTAGACCAGGTCTCTGTTAGCATAAATGTAACTAAGAATTGACAGCTGGTAAAGTATTCATGCAAGTAACAGAAATAAAAAAAGCAATTATAATGCGAGATAGATTAACTACATTATATTTAAGGCAATTTTGTTGAACTTCCTAAATCTTAGAATGACAATGACTGACTTAAAGCTAACATTCACTTGTGCTCATACATCTGAGGGGGAACCTGCAGATGACCTTACACAGTATTTGCAGGAAGTGGGGTCAGCTAGCTCTGATGCAGAAAAGAAAGCAACATCTTTTCAAATTCTTCTTTGAAATCTTTCAAATGTTTTCTATCCTTTGCATGTCATGGGTTAAACTGTGTATCATATTATATATATATATATATATATATATGAAAAAATGGAAAATATGTGCTGAAGAACATTTGCAAATGAGAAGGGTGCAGAAAGGAAGGCAATGTTTCGAATCCAACAGTAAATTCTGTTCCCCAATTGCTCCTATTCCTTTGAAATCAGGAGAGAGTTTCCCTTCTGTTTCTCCTCAGCTTTGACCACCTTGGTGAATGAGCCATTCAAGGAACTGGATAGGGGAGTGTGCCCCTGTTGGTTCTGCTGGACCCCTTAGCAGCTTTTGACACCATCAACCATGGAATCCTTCCAGGCCTCCTCATCAGCTCTGAGCTTGGGTGGCTAGAATTCAGCAGTGCCTAGGAGTGCATTTGCACTATTATAACTAGTGTGCCAGCTGTTCCTGTTCCTTGAGATGTCAGATTTGGCTGTAGTGACACATACTGTACTTTGATTACATCCTAGTTGGACTACTGTAACACACTGTAAATGGGGCTGCCCTTGGAAACTATTCTTCAAGTTCAAAATGCAGTGGCTAGACTGCTGTTATATGGAGCATATACCATATATACTCGACTATAAGTCAATGATGTGTATAAGTTGAGGGCAGGTTTTGTGGCCAAAATTAGGGATTTTGATATGACTTGTGGATAAGTCAAGGGTAAAACCTAGGGTCTCAGTACCCTTCCTCCCCCTCCACAGCCCAGTTGTCCCTTCGGGAAGACAGCTGAGCTGGGCAGGAAGCTTGAGGGGTGAGCACTCACTCTTCCTCCTCCTTCACAGCCCGACTTTCCCTGTGGGAGACAGCTGAGCTGGGGATGAGGCAAGTGTTTGCCCCGCAAGCATCTCCCCAGCTTGGCTGTCCTTTCAGAGGACAGCCAGGCTGGGGGTGTGGAGAGAAGGCAAGCATCCCCCCCCCCAGCCTTTGGGAGACACTGGGCTGGGGATGAAGCTCCAGGGGTGAGCCTATCTATTGACCCATGTATAAATTGACTCAGGTTTTTTGGGTCAATTTTTTGCATAATGTAACTCCCTCATTGAAACAGCTTCACTGGCTCCCAGTTTGTTTCCAGGCACAACTCAAAGTGCTGGTCAAACCTAAAAAGCCCTATACAGCTTAGGTCTAGACTATCTGAAAAACTGTACCTCCCCATACAAATCTGCCAGAGCCCTAAGATCTAGGTCCAGAGAAGAGTGGCCAGGCCCTGTGATCTGGGCAGCTGATTTATTACAGAAATAAATTTAAATAGAAAATGGCTTCATTCTTCATGTGTTTGAATGCAATTAATTCTTTAATGTCTGTGATTTAAAAATATTTAAATGAAGAGAAGATCGAAGGGTGACATGATTACACTCAAATGCTTCAAGGACTGCCACAATGGTTTGGCAATGGAGCAAATTACCTAGCGACATGGTGGGGTCTCCTCTGGATGTCATCAAATAAAGGCTGGACAGCTATCTTCTGGGAATGCATTAGCTGGAGATTCTGCACTGAGTAGGAGGTTGGATCAAGTGGCCCAAAGGAATCCCTCCAACTCCATGATTCTATGATAAATCTTTTAACATTGCATGGAAAATAGACTTTCAAGGCTTTTGATATAGAGACAGCGGTTTTAAAGAATGTTGTCCTGAAAAGCTTTGGGGGAAAATGTGAATTTTACCCAAAACCATTTTTTCCTTATTTGAAACAAGCAAGTAAACAAACACAAATCAATAGGGAAAAGCTGTTTTAGTAAGCTGTTAAAGACATAGAATCTCAATCAGGAGAGAACAGAAGGAACCTTAAGGATATTCAAAGTATTGACCTGAAGCTAAATACCAAGCATTTGTAATCTTGAGACTTTTATCAAATGCAGGTTTTCCATCATGATTTTAGCAAGAGAATAGCATCTTTGGCAATATCTATTGCACAACAGTGCCTCCAACCAGTTGCTTCTGTGTCTCTGAAGCATTGTTAGAATGCATCTTCATTGACGGGGAAAACCTGTCAATAGGAGACCAATTGTGCTACCATCCCATTACTTCATAGGTGCAATAAGAGACAGTCTGCAGCAGTCCCAATACTGACAAGTCATGTGGTGTCAGTCTCCTCCTTTCCCCTCCCCCCCAACCCCCTCGCTATCTCCAAGCAGCCTATTTTCTCTCTCCTCCTAATTTTTTCCCTTTCTATTCCACCTCTTCCTCCTTTACTAAATCACTTTCCCATAACTCTGGAACTGTGTTACCAAAAAACCCAAACCAAACCAAACCGGCATGCTGGACAGGGCATAGGGAAGGAAGACAGGGTTAAGGAAGAATGTGGAAGAGAAAGTGCAGGCCCATCAATGCCACAAAAAGCCCCCATCATGCTACTGAAAAGAGGTGTGATAATAAAAGCTCCAAAACAGGTATGTTTCTGTTCTCTTTAAATAATGTGATTGTGGCAGGACCAAGGCAAGACTGAGGCTATTTACAGTGCTATATAAATAAAGTTTAATAATAAATGAATAAATAAAGTTGTTCAGTGATAAAAGGAATTAGAATATTATCACAGTAGTTTACTGTATACCAGGAGTATGGGGGCAGTGTGGACATAACACCGTCTCTCCTGTAACCAAAGTTAGACCAAGCCACTCTTTCAGATGGTTTTTCTCTGCAGCGAATTCTCTGCTCTGACCTTCACTGTTGTTAAAGGATACGTCAGCACTGATGTTAATCATGGTCAAGACCTTGTTAAATTAGTGCTGTCACATTCATCAATTAATCAACCCAATTTATCAATTAGTTTTGTTTGGGCCAAACAAATTATGGAGCCTGATTAACCAGGCATTCCCCTTTGTCATCCAAATTACATGTCATCTAAATATTTCTCATCTCATCCCAGCATTCCTCATCTCACCTTGGTGCTCTTCACATCCAAGAAATGAAGATTTGTTCCAGGAATGCCTGCATCAAAATTAAACCTTTTGATAAGGTGTTTCACAACACTCGTGCAAACAAGCTGGTAAAATATGGGTGAGATCAGTGTTACTCAAAGTGGTGATCTGTGGACCTGACAATCTGCAAGCTATCAGCTGCTGGGCCATGGTGATTTTCCAGGAAAGAGAAACAGTTGTAACCAAGGGCAAAAATATGTTACTGATCCATGGCACATAAATGAAAAAAGAAAAGAAAAGAAAAGAAAAGAAAGAAAGAAAGAAAGAAAGAAAGGCTGGTCCCTCACATCTGATATCATGAGAGGCACCAAACTACACAACGCTACTGTTAGGATTTTTAAATGGATGACTGACCAAACCCAGTGTTTCCTTTTCATCCTGGAGAGAAGTGATTTGTGAGGTGCCTGAGAATTCTGTACTGAGCCCCTATTTAAAATCTTAATAAATGACTTGGATTATGGACTGGAGGACATGCTTATCACATTTACAAATAACACTCAAATATCCCAGAGGACAGGATCAGAATTTAAAATGACCTTTACAAATAGGAAGACTGGACCCAAAGTACAAAAGGAATTTTAACATGGATAAATGTGGATGTAGTGTATCTTGATTTCAGTAAGGCCTTTGATAAGGTCACCTATGACATTCTGGCAAAAAAGCTAGTAAAATATGGCCTAGAAAATGTGACTGGTAGGTGGATTTGTAACTGATCAACTGACCAAACTCAAATGGTGGTCACCTCGTCATGCAGAAAAGTGACTAGCAGGGTGTCACAGGTTTCTGTCCTAGATCCAATGATAGGAATTTAGAAATACAGGGGTATAACCTTTTTAAGAGAAACAGGCCAAACAGGAAAGGAGGAGGAATAGCATTATATTTGCAGATGACACTAAATTAGCAAGGGTTACTTATACTCCAGAGGACAAGATCAAAATTCAAAATGACCTTAACAGATTAGAAAGCTGGGCCAAAACAAACTGAGTGTTAGCAGGGGAAAATGTAGGATACTACACTGAGTGGTAAAAACTGAAATGCACAAATATAGGCTGAATTGATGGCAATACATGTGAAAGGAATCTAGACGTCTTAGTGGGCCACAGGCTAGACATGAGTCAGCAATGTGATGCAGCAACTGAGAAAGCCAATGCAATTCTAGGCTGCATCAATGGGAAAATAGTGTCTAGATCAAGAGAAATAACAGTACCACTATTTTCTCCTTTGGCCAGACATTACTTGGAATACTGTGTCCAGTTATGGGCATCACAATTCAAGAAGGATGTGGGTAAGCTGGAGCATGTCCAGAGGAGGGTGACCAACATGGTGAAAGGTCTGGAAACCATGGCCTATGAGGAATGGCTTGGTATGTCGATGTTATGTGTCTTGTACGTTTGTTTATGTATATGTATATATATAAAAGAATTGCTTGGTTCCAAACACCCATTTCATCTTTTAAAAATATTTACAATGGAAACCTCCAAGGGCATTTGGGGAAGAGCCATTTCCCATGATCTGAAGAGTGACCATGTTTCATACTGCCTTTAGCTCTCCTAGTGCCAAAGAGATAACAAAGATGAGAAATGTGCTTCCGTGCTCCTGGATTTCCTCCCCATCAATGAAGGGTGTGTGTGTGTTGCCCTGCTGAGGAGACACGAGGAGCACTCATACAAAGCTATAGTAGTGGAAAGGTCCAATTATGGCCTATCAGGAGCATCTGGCTGGCCAATGGTATGTTTCTGAAATTCCACAGCAGGTGAATAAAGCATTTATTGGAAGATGCACAGAATGAAGAGCTTTTTCATCTGGATTGTAGCTTTCAGATGTAGGATCCTAGTGGTTGGACCTTGGGAGTGATGGCAATGAGTGTTGATCTTGAGGCAATAACATATGTGTTCATTTATTATTATATTTACATAAAATGGTTGAAAATGGAAATTTATTTATGAAAATGCAAACTTTATCAAGAAAATTTGTCAGCTAACTTAAGCTTTCAGCCTTACTGCTAATTAAGGTTCATTAACAGATTTCAGGGAATGGGGTTATTGTTAACCTCTCTCTCAGCTGTGGTTTAAACAGTAGAGGATATTTGTTTAAGAGAATAAACAATCCTCCAAGCCTCAAACTGATGTTCTCAGTGTGTTTAGTGCTGCTACTACTTCTGTCCTCTCAGTACTTGTGAACTCCATGTGTTCTGAGGTCCTGTCTTCAGGGAGCCATGCATACAGAATGTGTTCATAATCAGTTTTATCCTCTCTCGCTCCCCAGTTTTCAAATTGTGCAGCTCAACTGCACATGCATAGGTTGTATGCACATACAGGACTTCAGAGTATGTGGAATTACCCAGTTAGCATGCTCCTGACTACCCTAAACATGCGTTTAGTGTTGTTATTTGCCCTCAAGTTGCTTCTGACTTACAGTGACTCTAAAGCAAACCTATCACAGGGTTTTCTTTACAAGTTTCTTCAGAGGGGATTTGCCATTGCCATCTCCATTTCTCCATTCCTGCCTATGCTGTCTTCTGCGGGTTGGACTGGATGGTCCTTGTGGTCTATTCCAACTCTGATTCTATGATTTTATGAGTGGTGGTAGAGACAGTAAGAATGTTATACTGTTTGCTCTAGCCCTAAGGTAAATTTTTACCACAAACATAAACAGTAAATATAGTGCCTCATTAAGAAAACTGTGATTATACAGTTACATGGGGCAATCAAAATCTTTGGGTCCTAAAAGATAGAGATGTTGGCAATGGATGTTGGCAAGGAGAAGATAAATCAGCCTTTTATTTTACAAGTGTGCAATTGCTGGATTATTCAATCTGGGATCATTAGACAGCAGTAAGGTACACTCCTGACAGCTTTTTAAAATGGTCTTTTAAGGGTACAGATCATGTAATATAATTTGATCCTATTAGTACACTCCCTTGTCACATGCTCAGAAACTTATTCATGAGTTGATCTAGAAAGAAATGAAGCTATATTGACAATATGGAGTCACCCACACAGATCTCAAAGAACTGCAGGATGAACAGGTTGGTGACTTAGTTATGCATGTGTGCGTGTGTGTGTGTGTGTGTGTGAGAGAGAGGATGGATTCCATCCAGTTGATTGAAATGGAGCCTATTTTTCTTGGCTGATCTTATATTAGAGAGTTGACAGAGGACTCTTCCTAGCCAGCACATTTCATTTTCATCACTGCTCAGCATTATATGCAGCACTTTCAGGAATCAAGGCTTATTTAATAAGAATTCAGTTTCCTGCAGCACATTTGGTGTGAACACTATCCAGTGTGCTGAATATACAGTATGAGAAAATAATAGGTGTGACCAAACATTTATTCCTTAATAAAGTCTACAGAACAAAGAATTTTTGCCTTTTTAAACCTCCATCATAAAATGGTATTCATCCAATAGTCCTCTTCCAAACTACTGAATACTGTCACTGTACTCTCCTCCCACATGTGTTCCTTCTTAGTTTCTACCACAATGTCAGCTGCTAGTATACTATTTACTTTCTTATTTCTCATCTTATTTCTTATCTCTCATGCTCTGGAGGGGGTGTGGGGAGAGGATGTACAAAAGGGGAAGGAGGAGTGTGCTTATTTGCAGGTTACTTGCATAACTAAGCCTCTTCTGCTTGCCTGCAGTGCTAAAAAAAAACACATTCTGCTACAAGAAAAATTAAAATCTGAAAATTGCACTAGTTATGTGAATTTATGCAATTGTTTTGAAATATTTATTCAGCACTATATTAATTTTACTTCCATAGAGTTCTACACAGTTGAACAGCCTCACTGCCAATCACTGGAAATCATATTTATCCCTTTGGCTTCTGAGCATTCATTTGACTTTTTCAAACACAAGGACTAGAACCTTGTCCGTTTAAAAAATGAAAGCTGAGAGGCAACTGAATTATCTTTTTAATACGCATATGCACACATCCTTGTCAATCCTCTAATTTGTAGCTACTGAAATTTAGGGAAATGGCCAGCAGTGTTGATCAGAAGACAGTAGAGTGGAAACAGCTGCATAAATTGTTGCCATATAATAACCTATAACTCAGCCTCCAGTTGCCCATGTCACCTCTACCCAATACACCAAAACTTCCAAATGCTCCCAAAGGTTGATACCAGAAGGAAGCAAATAATTACTTGCTCCAAAATTGCTCAGAAGTACCAATAAGCAAACAGCAATGCAGCTGAGTGTGTGAGGCATGAGATACAGTGCCAGGAATATAAATAAGAGCTGCTGGCATCCCTGCACAGGACACAGAGAGAAGGAGGAGGGATTGTGATAGACCTGACAGTATCCAAGATTTTTACATTCTGCAGTATTTCTGCATAAAAGGGAAACCTGGGCAACATGCAGACCACGGTTTTCTATAAATCCAAGCAACAGGTATTCCTACTAAACTGTAACCTATTAAATAGTAACTATTATTGTCATTCTAAATGAATTAATTAATGTAGTGCTATCTATGTATACTATCAAACCTACACCAACACATCTTACAAGATTCAGCAAGGCACCTTCTGTCTGCTAACCAGAATTTTCCCCAAACCATCCACAGTTCTCTTTCTACAAAATAAACAGTATCCTCCATCGATGCTGACATGGCTTCCTGCTAACAGATAAGGGAACCAAGTGGCTATGACAACTGTTTGCATTTTTGTTATTTTTCAAAGTATCTGGAAGTATGTATATGGTGGCCATTTTTTGTATTCTGTGCACACTGACCAGTTAGCACAGTAGCTAAGAGAGGACCCACTGGCAGGACTAGTCCAAAGGAGCTGGATAAAATGTCCTCTTTCAGTAGTGGAGTGAGCACTGTTTGTGTGTGAGAGAGGGAGGGAGAGAGGGAGCACAAACGCATGCAGCTGAGTAGTCCAGCTCTCTCTGTCCTTGTCTTGCTGTTTTGGGCTGGGAAGCTAAATGAAAAATACTGCATTTGGGAGATTGGCACACAGCTAAGAAAGGAGAAGGGGGTCCTGTGAACTGGGTGTGTATGTAAGCGCATGAATTGAGAGAAGGTGGACAGGTAGCTTGAAAATTTCGGGAATTTTCTGTACCCATCCCCGATTGCTCACTCAGAGGGGCAGGCTAGAAGTAAATTATTGTTGTTGTTGTTGTTGTTGTTATTATTATTGATTTTTTTAAGTTATAAGAAAACTGTGGCATGAATGCATAATCAAAAAATAAAATGAAAATGAAAACAGATGTTATTTCTGTTGAAATCTAGTTGGTAATGTTTTGGAATCTTTGTGAAGGAGGATAAAGGGTCAGAAAGGATACTTGAGTGTGTATTGGGAGAGGAACTGGTGGGGAAGAGCCTACTACTTGAAGAGGTAAGTACACCACAGTTTCCCCTTCCCAATTCTTGCAGGAGATAAGCAACATAGGATAGCAATAGCAATAGCAAGTACATTTCCATACCACTAATCAGTGCACTTAAGCACTCCCTAAGCGGTTTACAAAGTGTAAGCTACTTGCCTCCAACCATCTGGGTACTCATTTTAGTGACCTTGGAAGGATACAAGCCTGAGTCGAGCTTGAGCCCTTTTGCTGGTATTGAACTCGCAACCTTGTGGTTTGTGAGTGAATGGCTGCAGTACAGGGATTTAACCACTGCGCCACCAGGGCAGGTTGTCCTCAGGGACCTACCCATCCTTCTGTGCTATTCAAAAGACTCCATTTAGGAGTCAACCAACCTTTGCATTTTGCACTTTGCCCAAGGCACTTTGCATTTTGTGTTTGCCCAATCCTGAGAAGTGAAAATAAATCACCACCACTCTTCCTGCCCCATTCCATAACAGGGGAAATATAGCTGCATTCTCTAAAGCAGTGGTTCCCAACCTGTGCTCTGTGGGCTCCACAAACCAGAAAGGTTGGGAACCCCTACTCTAAAGGGATATGCCACCTCTAATTGTCTCAGTCCCAATGGTGATATTTCTTACTTTGTCTTTCAGGCAGCCCTCTTTGCTTGAGTTGCCTCTTGGGACAGCTGTCAGTGCCCAGAACCTGCCCTTAATACATGTACTTTCTTCTCTAATGTGCCTGTCCCTGCCATTCCTAACTCTTAAGGAGTATCTCTTAAATATATTTGTGGGGAAGGAAAGCACAAATCCAAATAATTCTTTGGTATAAGAAGAAACTTTTTTCCTAAAGGTCCTGTCATAATGGCCATCAAGTAAGTAATTTTTAAATAATAAGAATAAACTGAGTCTTTAAGATTCAAATTGACAAACAATTAGAATATACTATGCCAGGGATAAATATAGTTGGGGGGGGGGGGAGCAAGCTGGATTATAGATGTGGCAATCCAGGGGGAAAGCAAAATCAAAGACAAAGAGAGAAAATTATGAAATATTGAAACTTACAAAATGAAACTCAGTACCTTCTGGAAAACAAAACAACTGTAGTTCCAGCAACGATAGCTGCTCTGGGAGCAATTTCAAATATACTAAGAAGACATCTGAATGAAAATGGCCATAGATACAATCACAATAGCAGAACTGCAAAAAACAACAAAATGTGCTACATTCTCCAATAGTACTTCACTGATTCTTGGATAGAATCTGAACAACTGGTGGTACAAGATTCTGATTGATAACATCTGGTAGATTTTGAAACCATCATCACCAATAACAATGTTTTGGAAGGCAACATGTTAAGATATTTTGATTTGTCACACACTGGTGGGCACTAGGATAACTAAATGCAAAGACTTCCTCACTCTCTCTCATTTCCTTCTCAGAAGTCCCATAGAGTTAAATAACTAAAACTGTATCATTGTTCTTTTCAGTCTAGCAATTTTTACAAGGTGCCCATTGTTCTCCTACTGCAGTTGTTCTTTCTTCCTATATGTAAACTTAATCCACCCATATATCCTCCCAGCTGACGTCGAACAAAATTACTTCTTCCCTACTGAAGACCAGCTACTTGCAGCAGAGTTTCTAGGAAGCTCCGTGATGACAGCAGGCAGGCCCACTTGCCCTGTACTCACTGACACTGTTGTGTTTATCTGCAGACTCCCACCACAGTCTCTGGCATTGGCAAGGGGCATGTGGGGGTTGCCAGGCACCCTTATTGGCCACAGTGGGAACCTTTGAGACAGATGCAGTGGTTCATGGCAGGAATGGGTATGTGGTGGCAGCAGGTCTATGGCACAGTGGTAGCTGCACCATCTTGGGGACTGAGCTGGGTTAGAATCAGGGGCAGGATTCCACAGGCTTAGCCTGTGTATTTGGCAGGATACAAAACCAGATGATTGCAACAACTGAAGAACACCTGTTTCAACACTAATATATCCTTCATATTTGTCTTAAGTTGCCACCATAATTTGAAGAATTTCACCAATACATTGATTCAGGTCCAGTCCTTTGGAGCATCAAGTTTGCTCCATATGATAGCCCTTCAAATATGTAATGACTTCTGAATTATTTTTCTTCTTCAAACTAAACAACTTCTTCAACTTTTCACCATGCAACTTTCCACAAATTTGAATTCTAATATTTTTCTTATTTTTTTAAAGGTACATGGCTTCCATAATTTCTTTATGTGCTAACTGATGGAGATTACAATTATAGTTTTGACCTGATTTTAGACAATAACACGCCTTCTAATTGATGCCACTTTGTTTTTTCCCCCAATGATTCCTATATACTTGAACTACCATTCTAGAGAGAAATATTATATTTTTAAAAAGAAATAGTGCATTAAATTTGCTTTCAATTAATTTTTTTGTCTCTTCTTCTTTTCTCTTTGCCTCAACACCTCATAGCATGCTATATTCATTCAATTGCCATCTTAGTCCATGTGCTAGTGTCTCTCACTGTTACACTGGCAGATTTCATTAAATCCTCTGAAGCATGGCATTTGAATGATTCACTCCTTAAATATAATAACTTTAATACATAAAATGGTCTCTGAATTTCAGGAATATTTTGAAATTATTGAGGCTCAGCTGTGCCGGGATGCACGCAACACATATATGAAGTATGCAAAGGGATCTTGCAGCACCTTTGAGACTAACAAACATAAATGTTGGTAGCATGAGCTTTCATGGACTTGAACCTACTTCCTCAGATGCACATGGAAGGCATTGATAATAGTTTATACCTGTTGTGGGAAGAAACTTGAAATCTTGTAGGATTTCAAAACAGTGAAATCTTTATTAACTCAATTTGCTCCTCTTCATGGAAGGAAGAGAGCGAGGTTGTCACTGAACTCCAGAGGAAAGTGAAAATTCTGGATCTAGATGCCTCCTATAGGATGGCACACGATATATTGTACGATATGGGACTTTTTTTGTCATAGTTCCCAGAATTTTGTTTTATTTTGTTTTTTGTCTACAGCAGAAGGCTTTCATCATTGCGTTCCATTATATGATGCTTGTATTTATGTTATTCTGAAGCAAGCAAAAATGTTACTAGTTGTGCGAATTACAGGAATAAATAGAATAGTTTTAATTAACATAGATGTGAAATACTAACAGCAGATAATTGAAGGCTAGCAACAAATGTGATTGCTTTAAATAGTATAAAAATTGACCCTGATGCAATTATTTTATTCATATTGTTGAGGGGGGAAAGGGCAGTTTCATTTCTTCACTTAGTTTTAGTTCAGTTTTAAAACATACCTGAATTCTATATTGACCTCCCGTGAATCACAAGTGTCTACATTTAGAGATGTCTTAATCAGCAGATATTTCTGAAATGATCAAGCTGATTTTGAATACACTATTTAGAGAAATATCTCTTTTCTAGAGAAATAAGCAACACTTAAATTACATTTCTTGGATAAGATTAATAAATTTAATATTAATATTTTGTTTTAAATATCTCCAAGACCGCCTCCTCCCATATAATCCTTCCTGCGCACTCAGGTCCTCTGGGAGAAATCTGTTACAACCAATAAAAACAAGGTTGTCTATGACTGCCCAGAGAACCTTCTTGGCTGTTGCTCCCAGATTGTGGAATGGCCTGTTTTAAATTGTTTTGATATTAATATGTTTTAGACTGCAAATTGTTTAATTCTATTTTAATGGGGGGATGGTTGGGGGATATGTTATGTATATTTTTAATTGTTGTAAGCTGCCCTGGTTTTTTGAGTGCAGAGAGGTGGGATATAAATAATAATAATAATAATAATAATAATAATAATAATAATGTTTTATTCTCATAGTTTTCATTTCCATGTTTTTCCAAATGCCTACAGGTTTTTTTTTAAAAAAATTTCCCTTTAGAAAATTTATTTGAGGGATTTTCCCACCTTATATTTTGCCCGAGAAGGTCCAGCTGCCAATGTTTGAAGAATATAATTTCCCAGACCTTAGTTGATATTGCAGAGAATATTTTTCTGTGTAGAAAAACAAATGGCATTTTTTGAGGGAGGGCAGATAGTGCACCTCTACCCACAATTTCAGCAGTTCAGGTACTATCCCTGCTCAGCTGACCTATATTTTCCGGCCAAATAGACTTGAGAATAGAAAAGCAGCTCTTTTGTGGAAGAATTGGTTGAGTGTGGAATTTATATCTTAGACTAACTAATAGGAT
The DNA here is from genome assembly GCA_034509955.1 of Urosaurus nigricauda. Lineage (NCBI taxonomy): Eukaryota > Metazoa > Chordata > Lepidosauria > Squamata > Phrynosomatidae > Urosaurus > Urosaurus nigricauda. Next base: position 136,244,502 of record JAOEGL010000004.1, read on the forward strand.
CAGACAGAGGACTGTTATTCTTTTTCCATATTGCAACTCAGTATTGTACCTGTCAGCGTTGAATGGCAATATTTGCAATTACACCTTTGGGCATCTATTTATAAGTAATTAGCTCTGAATACTTTACCATCCCATGTATTATCAGAGGAATTCATTGGATCTCTAGAGAAATCTAAACATACCATAATTCTTTGTAAACATTTGTTGGATTATAGTAAACTGATACTCAAGAGTTTAGAACTGAGTGGAATTAAGAAGTAGAATAGCCCATAGAACATAATAAATAGGATGCTTCTGTACTTTCTATATGTATTGTTTTTCTCAATTTATCATTAAGACTGGTTCAGCAAAGACTGATTTTGAGGGCATAATGGACACCACAGTGCCTTTTTAGGAAGAAGACAACTAATTTAGCCAGATACTGTGCTGGCAATAGAATACAGATAATGCTTCTCTAGGCTTAAGGTGTTGTTGTGCCCTGTGGTAGTTTCCTCTTGGAAATCATGATTTATATTAATACTTTAAAAGAAAAATCATAGATATTCACAGATGTTCATGCATTGTTTAACTATATTCCCATGACATGGAGTTTAATAGATGCACAATGTAAATTGATTTTTGAACTATTATAGCTGTAAAGAGATTTTACATTTCAAGGTTTGGATAACCATTCATCATCTACCTATCAATGGTGTGAAGGTCTCACTCATTTATCTATATTTGAACACGTAACCTGTAGTCATAATTTTCATCTTTTTTGGACATATAGCCTGTTTATGTTAATCTATATATTTGATTTATGTTGGTTCAATCCTCAAGCATTTTATCAGGATTCTTTTACCATTTCTCTTTCTCCTCTTTTTTTCTTGTTTCTCCCTTTTTCCATCTATTTGCAAAAAAGAAAAGAAAAAAAAAGAAAAAAAAAGAAAGAAAAGAAAAGAAAGGTAAAGCAACAGTCTTGGTCTGCAGGCCCTTACTTCCTTTTGGCCCAAAACAGATGGGCTGAAAAAACTGTGGCAGGGCTGGGCCTGCACTGGGGCCGCAGAGACTGAACATGCCTGGTCCCAATCTGCTAATTTTTGGCTCAGTTTTGTTCTGACGATGTGGCATGGGCACAATTTCCCATCATGTTTGGGGCATGCATCATCTAAGCACTATGCTCTGAACGCAGCAGGAGACATATATTTTGGCCCGTCTATTTCGGGCATTTGTTATTCTGCTCTGGACATGTCCTGTTTGTGCATGACTAACATTTATGGTGACGTCTGTTTACAACAATTGCAAGTCCATCAGAAGAAGTATAGACAAATAAACAAACATCACTACTTGTGATCTAGACTCTGTACTTCTCTTGATGCACCTGCAATTATGGTGACCACATTAAACTGTTGTCTTGTGTTCAGCAACGATCCGTTAACCTCTGGTAGATAACTCGCACATGTACTTTTGACAAACATCACCCGTGCTATATTTGCATTTCCCATTTCATCTATTTGAATGCTTTACATTTACCTCTGTCAAAAATCATCAAGTTCTGACCCAGTTCTACATCAAATTAATCTTGTATTCTGTTTTTGTCTTTGAAGGTATTAGCTATTTTCCCCATTATCAGTATAATTTGATGAACATCCCCTCTATTATTCTTTGTCCAAATTATTTATAAAGATGTTGGAAAATAGTGGGCAGAAGACAGAACCTTTTGGCACTTCAGTTATCACTCCAGGTTGACAAGCCATTGATGAGCATTCTTTGGGTACTGTCCATCAACAAGCTACAAATCCACTTGGCAACAACAGCAGCTGCTACAAGCATGTTATCAATAGCCCAAAAAGAAAATCATAGTAGACCTTGTGAAAATTTGTGCTGAAATCAAGACAAGCCACTAGCTCTGATCTACAGTGCTAGCGGCTCTATCAAAAAGGGAAATCGTTGGCCTGGCATTCTTCACTCTTGTGAGCCTTGTGCTTGTTCTTGGTAATTATAGTGTTGTTTTTTCAATACTCATAGAATAATTGCTTAATGACATGTTTTAGAACTTGCCCAGAAACTGAAGATAAACTTGTCTGTTGGTAGATGCCTGTTTCCTCTTCTGTTTTCCCTTTTTTGATGATGGGACAGCATTTGGCTGCTTCCAGTCTTATGATGCTTCACTTGTTTTTGAAGAATATCAACAAATCATAGACAGAGTTTTTCATATTTCATGTTCATGTTCCTTTATCACCCTAGAATGAAATTCATCCAGTCCTGGAGACTAGGATTCATTTGTGTGCTAAACCCATACCAGTTCTTTACTTACCTTGGTCTGAAATGCTTTCTCTTTACAATTTCATCTCTTTTTGTCACATTCAACACAGTTTCCCATACAGGAGAAGATTGAGACAAAGGAGAAGCTGAGAATTCTCACAGTCTCTGTCATTTACTAAAATTTCTTCATCTTCTCAAAAAAATTGTCATCTTGTTTTCACCCTTGCTTTAAACATCATAAAAGGGATTTGTAGACTATTGTCAAAGCATCTCCCAAACTAAACTACATTTCCTCCTGAAACTCTCCTTATATGTTTTGGATACATTTTAGTACTCATCTTTGTTGGTTTCCCCTTTCTTTGACTTCCTACGCATACCCCCTTAAAATCTCAGTTCATGAACAAATTCCTTACCAGAAAGCTGTTTGTTCTGATGACTCCCATTCTTCTTCTTCATTGGAATTGTTATTTTGTCTTCAATATCTTGCTGCTGAAAGCCATTAATGTACAGTCGGCACTCCACATGTGAAGCTTTGGCTTTTGCAGATTGGTTACGCGTTGATTTGATTATTTGTGGATTTGATTAATATGTTCTGTCTAGGACTCTCTAGGTCCTCCAGTGCAACTCTGCGAGAAGTTGACCAATTGAGTTATTCTGGAAGATCTAGAGATTACTACAGAAAAAAAAAAAAACCTTCTCTAGGCATTTGTACATTTTTTTACATTGTACTTTTTTACATTCAAGCAATTTAGCCATTGTCTTCAAAGCTTTTAAGCCACCAGCCAAAGACTGTTGCTGCCACGCTTTTTTGGTATAAAGGAAAAATAATGCTGATGTCCTGCAAACCATGGTTTGTAAATCCGAAAGCCAAGTTAAGATCTGTTCCATTACATGTCTGGGAATTCCTTTCCCTTTTTCTTCATCAGTCTTAGACAAGTGCATGCATACTTTATACATTTCATTCCCACAAACGCATTATGACCATTGCTAAATTAGTTCACTAAGAGACTGTAAAGATGGCCCCCAAGGGGTGGCCTGCAGCCACCTCCAGCTGCGCTGGATTGGGGCCACGGCAACTGCATGTCGTGGCCCCGATCTGGCCTTTCCTGGTCACAAAAAGCAGCAGCAAAAAGCAGCTCGTTTTTGTGCCTTGGAAAGGGCGTGATAGCTGCAGTGACTTTAAGGCACTCCTTTGGGGCTGCATCGTGTGGATGCAGTGCCAGAAGAGTGCTGTGATGTTGTGTGCCATGTGGAGCAGTGTGTGGTATCATGCTGTTCTGGGGCAGTGTCCGGGTGTGTGTCATGTGGATGCCATGCCCCAACTCTGTCCCCAGGCAGGCTTTTATGGCCGGTGTGCACAGCCCCTAAGTTTATATTAACTTCAGATGCACCATATTAGCGTTGGTGCATTTGAAATACATAATCAGGGTTTAAACTAACACAGATGGGATAAAATCATTAAATACACTCGTAAGAGTTCATATTAAAAAGTCATGATTTAAAATTGACTGCCAGAAGAAATATGTCTTTAATGCTCTTTTAAATGCAGTCATTGTTTTCAGCTGTCATAGCTCTTCTGGCAGGTCATTCCACAGTCTGAGGGCAGCAGACAAAAAGGTTCTCTGGGAAATTCTTGCTAGTCTAGCCCTGGCAGATTGGAGAAAACACTTCTAGAGGAGTGGACTTTACAAGAGAAGGTGATTCTTTAGGTAACCTGGACCCAAACCCATGTTGGGATTTAAATGTTATAAGCAACAGTATATACCTTGCCTAGAATTGACACAACACTGACTTAAAGTAATATCCCCATGGAGCAATTTCTGAAGAAGGTCAAGGTGGAAAGGTAAGCTTAATGTTGAACATTAAGAAAACAAAAAAATAATGACTACAGAAGATCTACTGTACTAGAATTCATCCCAGATAACGAGAAAATTGAAATAGTCAATGACTTCCCATACCTTGGTTCAAACATTGATAAGAACATAGACTGCAGCAAGAAATTAGAAGGAAACTAGGTTTGGGAGGGGCAGCTATGAAGAAATTGGACAAGATCCAAAAATATAAAGACATAGCTCAGAATACAAAAGTGAGGATCACCAAATCATTGTATTCCCCATCACTATGTACATGTTAGAGCTAGACAGTGAAGAAAGCTGACAGAAAGAAAATCAACTCATTTGAGATATACTGCTGGAGAAGAGTGCTGAAGATACTGCAGACAGCCAAAAAGAGAAACAAATGAGTCCTAAAGAAGATCAAACCTGAATTCTTCTTGGAAGCCAGGATGAATAAATTGAGGCTGTCATACTTTTGGCCACATCATGTCATGAAAAGCCATGAATCATTAGAAAAGATCATGATGCTGGGAAAGGTAGAGGGCAGCAGAAAGAGAAGAAAACTACATATAAGATGGTTGGATTCAATCAGATAGGTCACAGTCATGAGCGTACAGGACCTGAGCAGAGCAGTGGAGGACAGGGGGCCTTGGAAATGTCTCATCTACAGGGTTGCCATGAGTCTAGGCTCATTGGATGACAGTTAACAATAACAACAATGACAGCTTTACATCAGCCTTGTGGAGAGGAAAACTGGTGTCAGTTTCTGTATGGTGTGGTAGAAGAGGAGGTCAATGGTGGGATTTGACACTATGGTGATTATCACATGCAGGAAGGGAAATCCTTGTCCTGTCCCTGTCCTGGTCTTCCTCTGCAAGTTCGCAGAGATTTTCAGACATTGTCATCATTAGCCCATTCTTAGCCCATTCTTATCACTCGATTGCAATAAGATTTTCAGATGACGTTGCACTTATCCTGTCCTTCACCCGTCCCTGGAGTATCATGGCTCTGTCAGTTTGTATTAACAGAAACTTGTGTTAATACAATGACAGGTGCCACTGATGGGAGAAGGATGGGATAAGTGTAGATGTGATAAGGATGGGAGCTATCCCTCCTGCCCCATGTGATAATCTCTGAGTTACTGCACCGGGTGACACAAATCCTAGTGACACCACTGCAGAAAATTCAGTTGGTACAAAGAGCTGCTGCCAGAGTGTTAACAGGGCTGAGTGGTTACAGAGGCTGTATAACTCCTCTGTTCCAACAGCTCCATTGGTTGCTGGTTTGTTTCTGGGCAAAAATCAAAGTGATAGGCATGACCTTAGAAGCCCTACATGGCTTAGGTCCAAGCTATCTAATGCATTATATTTGTCCACATGAGCCCACACAGAGCCTGAGTTTCTCAGGAGAGTCCTTTCTCTACCCACCCTGTTCATAGTGGTAGGGCCATGAGACAGGGCCTTCTCAGTGGCTGTCCCCAAGCTCTGAAACTCCTTCCCTAAGGAGGCCAGAATGGCTGCTGTCCTTCCGTTGGTAGGCAAATGTTTAAAAAAAATTCCAAGAGGCTTTTAGAATTGAAGATTTTTGAGGGGTGGGCTTTTAAGAGGATGCTATGTTTAAATTTTACTCTTTTAATAGCTTTTTTTTATCATTATAGGTATATATCTTAAATGGTTTTATGACTATTAATAGTTTAATTCTAATTCTAATAATTTAATTCAACTGGTTTAAGCTAGTAGTTTTAGTTCAATTTAGTTCAAAGACATCTTATATGGTTTCCTTTAAGGAGGAGAAAGAAAAGGAGGAGGCTGTAGTCCATGTGCTTGGGTGAGATCTAATTTAATTTACACTTGAGCCAAGGCTAGCAGGCTAGCAGAAGCTGCATTTCCTTTAAGGAGGAGAAAGAAAAGGAGGAGGCTGTAGTCCATGTGCTTGGGTGAGATCTAATTTAATTTACACTTGAGCCATTGCATTCTGGGAGCCAGTGCTGGGAGGCTACTTAAGGCTACTCAAGGCTAGCAGAAGCTGCATTTCCTTTAAGGAGGAGAAAGAAAAGGAGGAGGCTGTAGTCCATGTGCTTGGGTGAGATCTAATTTAATTTACACTTGAGCCATTGCATTCTGGGAGCCAGTGCTGGGAGGCTACTTAAGGCTACTCAAGGCTAGCAGAAGCTGCATTTCCTTTAAGGAGGAGAAAGAAAAGGAGGAGGCTGTAGTCCATGTGCTTGGGTGAGATCTAATTTAATTTACACTTGAGCCAAGGCTAGCAGGCTAGCAGAAGCTGCATTTCCTTTAAGGAGGAGAAAGAAAAGGAGGAGGCTGTAGTCCATGTGCTTGGGTGAGATCTAATTTAATTTACACTTGAGCCATTGCATTCTGGGAGCCAGTGCTGGGAGGCTACTTAAGGCTACTCAAGGCTAGCAGAAGCTGCATTTCCTTTAAGGAGGAGAAAGAAAAGGAGGAGGCTGTAGTCCATGTGCTTGGGTGAGATCTAATTTAATTTACACTTGAGCCAAGGCTAGCAGGCTAGCAGAAGCTGCATTTCCTTTAAGGAGGAGAAAGAAAAGGAGGAGGCTGTAGTCCATGTGCTTGGGTGAGATCTAATTTAATTTACACTTGAGCCATTGCATTCTGGGAGCCAGTGCTGGGAGGCTACTTAAGGCTACTCAAGGCTAGCAGAAGCGCGCGCCTAACGGCGCGCGAATTTTGATTTTTTATTTTTTTTATCTAGTCAAGGAGGTGTTTAGAGAATAGAAGAGGAGCCGGCCTGAAGCATCAGAGGAAGTGAATCAGAGACTTGCCTTTGGAAGGAGCTTTTAGCCAGGAGCTCTCTACATAACTATAGGCCCCGTGACTTGAACTCAGTGACAGAGCTTGGGAACAAAGGCCAAGTCTAGCAAGGGAAACCCACAGTCTTGTTTCAGTGCCTCCTTAAGACTTCTCAGTATGGACACTGAAGGCCCTGCAGCAGTCACCTGCAACACTTGTGGGATGTTTGTCTTCTTGCCTACAGAGGTGGCGAACTACACCTGCCACAAGTGCAAGTTGGTAGCCCTCTTGGAAGAGAAAGTACAGCAGCTAGAGGAGCAGATATCTGCACTCCAGCATCATAGAGAGCAGGAGAATCTCCTGAACAGATCAGACCAGAATGTCTTGGGTGGGAAACAGAGAGAGGAAGTTGTTGGGGTGGAGGAGGTCACTCCACATACAACAGAGGTAGATGCTTGGAGGAAGGTCACACACAGAAGTAAGGAAACCAGGGAACGTTCTGTGAGCTGCTTGCAGCTGCAGAATCGCTTTGAATCTCTCTCTGTTGTCAGAGATGATGAGGAAAAGCAGCAGGGACAGACATCAGGGACAGAGCAGGGGAGCCTGAGAGTATCACGAAAAGGAACAGCCACTGCTAAGCCTCGGAGGAGGCGCGTGGTCGTGGTGGGGGACTCCTTGCTGAGGGGTACAGAAGCAGTGGTTTGTGGGCCTGACAAGATGTCTCGGGAGGTGTGTTGTCTCCCTGGGGCAAAGATCCATCATGTGACGGAGAGGCTGACAAGACTTGTCAAGCCTACTGACCGTTATCCCCTTCTTTTGGTTCATGTGGGAACCAATGATACTGCAAGGCACAGCCTTCAGAATATCAAAAGGGATTATGAGGCTCTGGGAAGGAAGCTGAAAGAGATGGATGCACAGGTTGTCATCTCATCTCTACTCCCGGTAGAAGGGCATGGTCCAGGAAGGGAAAGGAAAATAGCAGAGGTGAATAACTGGCTCCGTAGATGGTGCCGCCAAGAACAGTTTGGATTCTTGGATCATGGGCTGCGGTTCCATGAGGAGGGACTTCTGGCAAGGGATGGACTGCATCTCACGCCAGTTGGCAAAAACGTTTTTGCCAACAGTCTGAAGAATCTGATCAGGAGGGCTTTAAACTGAGTTATGTGGGGGAGGGAGACATTATACTGGAAGGCAAAAGGGATGGAGAGAATAGTCCAAGTGGCATAGAGGGAACAAGGCAAACAGTGCAAGGACCCAACAGTAGGAGGCAAAAAAATGTGCAAAAGCAGCAAGTAAAGAGGACACATGGTCTTAAATGTCTCTACACTAATGCACAGAGTATGGGAAATAAGCAGGATGAACTTGAACTCCTAGCACAACAAGGGAAATATGATATAATAGGCATCACTGAAACCTGGTGGGATGAGTCTCATGATTGGAATGTAGAAATAGAGGGGTATAACCTTTTTAAGAGAAACAGGCCAAGCAGGAAAGGAGGAGGAATAGCATTATATGTCAGGGATATATACACCAGTGAAGAGATGCAGGAAGTCAATACTGGAAGCCAGGTGGAGAGCATCTGGATAAAAATTAAAGGAGAGGGAAATAACAGGGATGTTACTGTGGGAGTCTACTACAGACCCCCAACTCAGGCAGAGGAATTGGATGATGCCTTTCTAGAACAGATGACCACACAATCAGGAAGGAGAGATGTAGTAGTGATGGGGGACTTCAACTATCCGGATATTTGCTGGAAGTCAAACTCAGCCAAATCCTCAAAGTCTAGCAAATTTCTCACTTGCCTGGAAGACAACTTCATTGTCCAAAAGGTGGAAGAGGCAACAAGGGGATCAGCCATTTTAGATCTGATCTTAACCAACAGGGAAGACCTAGTTGATGGGGTGCAAGTGGTTGGATCCTTAGGGGGAAGTGACCATGTTCTCCTGGAGTTTGTTATGCAGTGGAAGGGAGAAGCTAGGCATAGTCAGACATGCACTCTAGACTTTAGGAGAGCTGATTTCAATAAACTTAGAGAAATACTGGGAGTGATCCCATGGTCAGGAATACTAAAAGAAAAGGGAGTTCAAGACGGATGGGAGTTTCTCAAAAGGGAGATATTGAAGGCACAATTTCAAACAGTTCCAATGAGGAAGAAAAATGAAAGATGTCTCAAGAAGCCAGGATGGATGACTAAGGAACTTTCAAATGAGCTAAGTTTTAAACGGAACATGTATAAGAAATGGAAAAATGGAGAAATCACGAAAGAGGAATTTAAACAAATAGCCAGCACATGTAGGGGTAAAGTCAGAAAAGCTAAAGCGCAGAATGAACTCAGGCTTGCTAGAGAGGTTAAGAACAATAAAAAGGGCTTTTTTGGATATGTCCGCAGCAAAAGGAAGAAGAAGGAAACAGTAGGGCCACTGTGTGCAGAAGATGGCAAAATGCTCACAGGAGACAGAGAAAAGGCAGAATTACTCAACACCTTCTTTGCTTCAGTCTTCTCAGAAAAGGCAAAGGGTGCTCAACCTAAGGATAATGGAACAGGAGACAGAATAGAGGAAATTCAGCACAGAATAAGTAAAGAGGTAGTACAGGAATACCTGGTTAACCTAAATGAATATAAATCTCCAGGACCAGATGAACTACATCCTAGAGTATTAAAAGAACTAGCAAATGTAATATCAGAGCCATTGGCAATAATCTTTGAGAACTCCTGGAGAACAGGAGAAGTCCCAGAAGACTGGAGGAGGGCAAACGTTGTCCCCATCTTCAAAAAGGGAAAAAAACAGGATCCCAACAATTATCGTCCAGTTAGTCTGACATCAATTCCAGGAAAGGTGCTAGAGCAGATCATTAAGCAGAGAGTCTGCGAACATTTAGAAGCCAATGCCATAATCACAAAAAGCCAACATGGGTTTCAGAAAAAGAAGTCATGCCAAACGAACCTGATCTCTTTTTTTGATAAAATTACCAGCTTGGTAGATGAAGGGAATGCTGTGGATATAGTATACCTCGATTTCAGTAAGGCCTTTGACAAGGTTCCCCATGACATTCTTGCAAACAAGCTTGAAGAATGTGGGCTAGACAAGTTAACTGTTACATGGATTTGTAATTGGTTGACTGGCCGAACTCAAAGGGTGCTCAACAATGGCTCCTTTTCATCCTGGAGAGAAGTGACCAGTGGGGTCCCACAGGGTTCTGTCCTGGGCCCAGTGCTATTCAACATCTTTATTAATGATTTGGATGACAGAATTGGTGGCATACTTATCAAATTTGCAGATGACACTAAACTGGGAGGAGTAGCTAATACCCCAGAGGACAGGATCAAAATTCAAAATGACCTGAATAGACTAGAAAGCTGGGCCAGTGCTAACAAAATGAAATTCAATGCGGAGAAATGTAAGGTTCTGCACTTAGGGCGGAAAAATGAAATGCACAGATATAGGATGGGGGACACCTGGCTGAACGAGACCACATGTGAAAGGGATCTAGGAGTCCAAGTAGACCATAAGCTGAACATGAGTCAACAGTGTGATGCGGCAGCTAAAAAAGCCAATGCAATTTTAGGCTGCATCAATAGAAGTATAGTTTCTAGATCAAGGGAAGTTATAGTGCCACTCTATTCTGCTTTGGTCAGGCCCCACCTGGAATACTGTGTCCAGTTCTGGGCACCACAATTCAAAAAAGATGTGGAGAAACTGGAGCATGTCCAAAGGAGGGCAACTAAGATGGTGAAGGGTCTGGAAACCTTGCCCTATGAAGAACGCCTTAGGGAGCTGGGGATGTTTAGCCTGGAGAAGAGAAGGTTAAGAGGTGATATGATAGCCCTGTTTAAATATTTGAAGGGATGTCATATTGAGGAGGGAGCAAGCTTGTTTTCTGCTGCTGCAGAGACTAGAACGCGGAACAATGGATGCAAACTGCAGGAAAAGAGATTCCACCTCAACATTAGGAGGAACTTCCTGACAGTAAGGGCTGTTCGACAGTGGAACACACTCCCTCGGAGTGTAGTGGAGTCTCCGTCCTTAGGGGTCTTTAAGCAGAGGCTGGATGGCCATCTGTCAGGGATGCTTTGACTTGGAGTTCCTGCATGGCAGGGGGTTGGACTGGATGGCCCTTGTGGTCTCTTCCAACTCTATGATTCTATGATTCTATGATTCTATGATTCAACTATATTGTAATTATTTTATTACTTTGTAATTATTGTGAGTCCCAGTCTGGGAGAAGGGCACTGTATAAATAAAGTTAACAACAAAATCCTTCTTTTTAAAAAATTCTCATGCAATCTTATGTTTCTCTGACCTAAGTGTAACATGATAACCACTACAGTTCCCTTCCAGCTTACTGTGCTAAAACTGTCTACTGATCTGAGCTCATTGGTCTCTCTGTATGTGCATGCATGCGCATGTACACAATTCATATCAACACAAGTGACTGGATTTTTGGATGATGAACTTTGAATTTATTAGTAAATCACCCATTGTAACAGAGAATTAGAAAGACTCAGAGCAATAAGAAAAGAGTAGGTCCTCAGAATCTTCTTGAAATGGCTGAATAAGCATGTGGCTGTAGAAAGTGCATTGTGGCCAAAAATCTGAATATTTGTTAAAAGTTAAGATTTAAGGCCTAAAAAAAAAAGATTTAAGGCCTATGGTAGGAGGTGAGAGAGAAACAAGTGGGGGTATGTATTAAAATGGAGGGTGCATGGTTGTGTGGAGAAAGCCTTCAGAGCGATCCCTTCTCAGATTAGATATATCTTGCGCTGCTACTTATCTTTCTCCAGGGGCTGACAGTGGTCCCAAAAGCCTTAAGGATAATATCCAGTAGGGCACAACTCAGGCCAATGTGTGTAAACGTGGAAAGCAAGATTATTACTGACAGCAACCCACCACAAGGTGGAGACAGCAGGTAAGGGAAAAATTTACCTTCATAACTAAAATATGAGTGTGTGTGTTGTTATTAGCTTCAGCCTTTCACATGCCAATGGCATCAAATCACATGGAGGCTAAAACATGATCCTTACCTCCTTTTACCTTTCTTTCTGTTGCGGTAAGATTTGACTATTCAGATGCCCTCTGAGTATTCAAAGCACTTTGACACAATATTTACTTAAAACAACTCTGCAAGTTAACATTATTTCTGTCTCTATGTTGTTGTTGTTGTTGTTGTTGTTGTTGTTGTGTGCCTTCAAGTTGTTTTTGACTTATGGGACTTTCTTGTTCAGAGGAATTTGTTATTTCCTTCTCCTGAGGATGAGAGCATGTGACTTGAGCAAGCTCACCCAGGAGTTTATCAGACGTCGGGAATTGGAAGTACAATCCAATGGCAATCTGAATGCAATCATGGGGTTTCACGTTATTACGAATTAAAGCATCTCACACAGTTTCGGGGGGGGGAAAAAAAGGAAGTCATTCCGAATGCAATCATGGGTTTTACTTTATTGCAAATTAAAGCATCTCACGCAATTTCGAGCAATGGGGGCCATTTTCGGGTAATGGGAAGTCAATCTGAATGCATTCCGAATGCAATGGGAATTCACGTGAATTTGCTAAACTAGCAAATTCATGTGAATTCGAATTGGCTCCATTTGAAATAGAGAAAAATCCTCCCCGTCTGATAAACTCCCCAGCGGGTACCATGGCCAAGCAGCGAATCAAACTCTGGTCTCAAGAGTCGTAGTTCAACACTCAAGCCACTATGCAACACTGGTTCTCTCTATCTTGGTGCATGGGTGCAGGGTATACTCTGGGTGCAAGGTCTGAAGCTGAGCAGAAGCATGGCTTGCCTCACCCTGTGGCATGCACCCTGTGTGAACACACAGCGAGAGCAAGATCCAAACTGGAAAACTTTCTGATTTCACTGAACCATTACTTCATACCAGCCTTTGGAAATAACCATTTTCTAAACTGAGAAGAGCTCTTTTCTTTTGTAGATTAAAAAAGCTTGACAGAAATGTTTGACAGACCCTGAATCCTTTCCCACTAGATAGAAGAGAGACCAATAAATTCACCACACATCTGTACTTGAAATGTGCTCAGATGTTCCTTACCACTTGGTAGGATGATGCTTATGAACAAGCTATCTTTGGGCAGAGGGGAAGCGAACTCATCCAGGTGTAGCTTGATCATCTGTACAGGCTCCTTAACAATAAAATAAGATAAAAGTTCCAAGTGGCTGCTCTTCAGCATAAGTAGCAGTTAACTCTGAACAATGCTTCAGAGAAAATTCTTGCTATAATGATGAACTGCAACACATGAACAATATATATGACATTTTACTGTTGCTCTCTTAACTGTTTTATCTCTTGGTCTGCTGCTCTGTTTGGTTATTGTCCTTTTTGATTTTATTGTACATTTACAATTCGAATTTTTGAATTCAACTTTTGATAATTTACTTTTTAAAAAAAGGAAAAATAGGGCTTGTGTTTTTAACATTTTTGTTTAAAAATGTGTTTGTTTTTAACATTTTTTTGTGGTTTGGTTCCCCTGTGGATACCAAAATCCATGGATGCTGAAATCCCATGATATTCAGTGGTGTAGTAAATTGATGTCCCTTATATAAAATGGCAAAATCATTTCTTGCTTTTTGGAATTATTATTATTTTTAATATTTTCAAGCTGTAGATGGTTGAATCCACGGATGCAAAATCCATGGATACGGAGAGCTCACTGTAGTTTAATTGCTTTTTAACGTATGTAGCCTGTCAATTTTTAAAAACTGCTGTAAGTAGCCTTGATTCCCATACTAGGAAAAGGGCAGGATGATGATGACAATGATCTTTCTGTCTCCAGCAGAAGGCAGATTTGGGCAAGTGGGGTGGGGAAAGAGACACTGCAGGAATACATTGAGCTGGACATGACTTAGCTTTAATTTTCAGTTGAATTTAGTTAACAGAGGGAGAACAGAAGACAGAAAGGCTTTAATTATAAGAGGAATAAATCATACTAAAGGAGCAATCACAGCTAGCCTCACTATTAAGCAAAGGAAGGCAGTGATTCAAGGGGCAGATGCTGGCAGCTATTCAATCCATCAATCCATCTATCTATCCTTCTGAGTCCTGTTGCCATTCCCCTCTGTTGGAGGGCTACCCAGCTAAACTCAAGAACAATTTTTTTAAAATTTATTTAAGGGATTAATATCCCACTTTTCTGTCAAAATGGGATTCAAGGACAATTAGAGGATACCATCATATTACAAGTACTGAATCTGGATTGCTTTTGTATGTGGAAAAGATGGTGCTGGTGGTTTTCCGTAGGCAGGAAATTTCTTACATTGTGTCAGAAAAGCAAGCATGGGGTAGTAGTCTGAGTGTTGGATTCAGAGAGACCAAGGTTCCAGTCCTTGCTCTTCTATGGAAGCTCACTGGGTATCCTGGGGTATGTCACACTCTCTCAGCCTCAGAGGAAAGTAAACCTCTCTCAACAAAATTTTGCTGAGAAAACCTCGAGATTGGTTTAACTTTGGATGGTTATAAGTGAAAAGGATTTTGAAGGCACAGAACAACAAGTCTGAAAAGCAAGAGGAAGAGGCAGGATTCTCATAGGGCACGCATGTGCCCAAGAACAATACTGATCTTAATTTTAATGAGATAACTATTTTAAGGCATTATTCTTTTGGGGGGGGGGGGAATCTTTCTTTCTGCAAATCTCCCTTCTGTGGCATAGATGTCTTCAGAAAAAAGTAAGAAAGTTCTGGAGACCAGAAGCAGAAAAATAACTGAGAAGCAATTAAAGAGATGGGACCGAGGAGCAGTTGAGATGAATGGAAAGGAGAAAAAAGTGAGATCTGGAATGGACAAAGAGAATGGAGGTGAGGAAAAGCGATTTCATTATTTAGTCCTCAAACAGCCACGATCCTATGAGAATCCTGCCTCTTTTAGGTCTCAAAGATGTTGAAGCCTTTCAGAGGGGAGAGATGTGTGTTGTAACTCTTCATTTCTCCTCCTCTATTGATTTATTCTGGTTTCTGTCGTACATTATTGTATACAGTACTATGCTATGTAATTATTTGGGGTGTGCACAATGAACGCCTCTGCATTCCTTTCTAGTAAATCTATTTATATTCTCACAGTGCTGGCACTTGGATAATTATGTGAAAAGTTTTTTTTTCTCAAACCCCCACCCCAATTTTTCGTTTCTTGCCTTCTCCCTCATTGTTCTCACCCTTCCCATTCTATTCCCTACTCTACAGTGGAATAGGCTGCCTTGGAAACTGGTGGAGTTTACGTCTTTAGAGATCTGTAAAGATTTATTTATACATTTACTTAGGACTTAAACAGAGGCTATTCAAATCAAATCTATCAGCCTTTGATTCTGTGTTCGTCCATGGCAGGGGATTGGACTGGCCTTGTGGTCTCTTCCAACTCTAAGGCCCTATCAGACAAAGGTTTTTGCAGCCCCAATCCAGAGTCACTCCGCATCCATCCAAGTGAATTCAAATGAACGTGCATTGAATTATCACATGTGAATGCTGTTACTATGAAGCCATTCCAAAACCAATCCAAAGCCAGACCAATTCAGATTGAATCTGAAGTGACCTTGGAACTGATTTCTGTGAATTCGGTTGTTACTGAATTTACTGAATTCTGGGGTGACTTTGGATTGCCTTTGGAATGGCTTCATAGTAACAGCATTCACGTGTGATAATTCAATGCACATTAATGTGAATTCACTTGGATGGATGCGGAGTGACTCTGGATTGGGGCTGCAAAAAAGCCTCTTCTGATAAGGGCCTATCTGCTTCTTCAGAATCTACCACCCTTGCCTTGAAAACAAATCTGCTCATAAGCCCCATTGGGTTAAACAAGAAAAACATGTTTTTTATACTGATCTTCATGAGTAAAACATGTTATTTGCACTAATCTTTGCAATGCATGCTTCTTGATTGAGAGTGGGGAGGAGGAGGGGGAATACAGTAATTCATTTGTGTGAAAAAATGTTCTGCATATACGAAGGCTCTCAAACATGTCTGATTAATAAGGGTACATCCTTGATTCACTGACTGATCTTTGTAGCAAATCTTGTATTGGTGCATTTGCAGTGGATCAGCATCGTCTAGTTTGGCTAAGAAGAGTTTGAAATTAGGATCACCATATTACCTGGTGGGCTGTATTCTAGATGTGCTACCTAGAGCCTGGCCCACATTCTGAGCTCACTTTCTTTTTTAAAAGGAAGTCTATAGAAATTCTACTAGCTTAGATAAAAGCGAATATGAAACCCCATTTTGTTGTGAGCAATGAGCTTGCTGCTACCTTTCAGTATTTATGCAATGAGTCTTGCAGTATACTTCATGGAGACGTATACTTCCCAAGAAAATGCTGCAATTTCTGTTTGCAAAGAACTGAGGTATGTTTTTATGAAGCTGCCTGTACAAAAAGCAATAGAGCAGAGCCATAAGAATGAATAAGGGGAAAATGCAGCAGAACAAAGTACCTGGGCAAAGCAGTGTAAAATGCCAGCATTCCATAATGCAATTACAGCTGGCTCTATGTATCCATGGATTCTGCATCCATGGCTTGAATATATATACACATATCCCAAAAATCAAACCTTGATTTTGCTATTTTATATAAAGGACACCATTTTACTATGCCACTGTATTATGGGACCTGGGCATCCATGGATTTTGGTATCCATGTGGGGGTGGGGATCCTAGGGATCCTAGAACCAAACACTAGCAGGTACCAGGGCCCCACTATATTAGTATTTAAAGAGCCACGGATTCTGTTTTCACTGCAACAGTTTTGCCATGGCAATATTACGGTATTAATCTTTACGGGTTGCCAGAAAAATATCAAGTTACAATGTATCTTCCACAGGCATCTTGGGAGCTGAGCCAGCTGCTGTTTGGAGGCAAAGGTTTTATCTGGCAGAGGCTTTGGTAATTCCCTCCCAAGCTCTCCTGCTGTCTGAAGTCATAAAAGCAATGCGGCTCCCCCATTCTGCTTCCCTGCCACTGCTCTCCACTTTCCTGTTCTTTGAAAAAGAGCTAGGCTGGCTCTGCCAGCTCTGCTTAGGAAGTGACGTTGAAGAGGAAGAGCTGCCACACAAGAAGCCCTTTGGTGATGATGGAAGGATGTGTTAGATTGACAGGAAGAAGAAGAGCAATTGCTACCATCATTGTGCAAAGGGCAGTGAGTTTGGGAAATGGAGTGCGGAGGAGATGGGGGAACGATAGAAGGCAAGAGGCAGGACAGCTGGGAGGAGGAGAAGAAGGAACACACATGAGAGAACAGGAAATGGAGAGCCAAGAAATGGAGGCATGGTGAGTGAAAACAACAGCAAAATGAGCCAAGGAGAGTCAGGAAAGGTGGGGAAGTAGAAGTAGCAGGACACTTGAGGCTGGGGAAGAAGGGCAGGTCACCACTCCTTGAGGCAGGTGCTGCACTGTTTAAAGACAAGACCAGAATTCAAGCAGCCCATTTCAAATGGATGGAGCGTTGGCTCAGCTGGAATCTTGTTATGCATATGATTGCATGGGAGGGTGTAATCCATTGGCCAGGAATGGAAATGCAAAAGGTGAAAACATTGATTGTTACCTTAGCTACTGCCTTCAATATTAGTGCAGGCAGAGATGATCAGACATAGATGATTTTATGAGCAGCATCATAGAAAATCATTAGAAACATTATGGAAAATAGGACAAAGTTAAAGTAGAATAGGTTCTAGTTAAATTAAAATATGGTTTCTGTATTTTGAAAAAATAAAAACACTCTACACTTTGTTTCGCCCCTGCTGTTCTTGCTGTTTGCACCCACCCCACCCCCACTGAATCAGATGTGTCACTTGCGACCTTCCTTTTGTGTTCTTATATGTATGCATGTTTTGCTATCAGTGTGGGTTTTAACCTATAAAGTCCTATATGGTTTGGGTCCGGATAATCTGAAAAATCATTCTCTCTCAATATGAACCTGCCAAAGTATTGAGATTTTCAGGGAAAGCCGTCTTTCAGTCCCACCACTTTCACAGGCATGCTTGGCAAGATCATAGGAAGAAGGCCTTCTCAGGACCTGCACCCTGGCTGTGAAACTTATTCCCATGCAAGGCTAGGTTAGTTTACTCTAAGGTTTCACCTGCTGGCAGGTAAAGACCTTTTTATTGAAATAAGCATTTAAATAATGCCTATTAATCTCTTTCTGCCTATTTATTTAGACAGGTTTTTGGCCATTAGCTGGTTGATACAGAAGGGTTTTAGTGGGATAGGTGCAGTACTTTTCCCCTCAACTATTATGTTTTAAATGCATTTGAACTGTTTTTAATTCAGTGTTGGTTTTTTTTTACCATGATGATTTATTTAATGGCTTTTTTTTTACTTTGACGATTGATTTTATATGTATTGCATTTTAATGTATGTAGTTGTGTTTCCTGCACTGGGAGAAAGGAAGGATATATAATAAAAAAATAAATGTACAGAGCTGCTTTATGTGGTTCTCCTCTCCTCTATTATCCCTACCACTGTGCTGTGAGATAGGTTTGACTGAGAGGTTACACAGGAATGTTGACTGAGTGGGGATCTGAACTTGGATCTCCCTGTCAGTGGTCTTGGACTCTAAATTATTACACTATATTGGCGCTCTCTTTATATGGTATCAAGGCTGAAACATAGTGGCAGAAAAACACTGGAACAATTACTGTACTTAATTTGCATAATGTACAATTTGTATAATAAACTTAATTTGTGTGTTAAATAAAATTGGCACCCAAATCTGAGGAACTGGAACATGACAAATGTATGCTCCCTGTTGCACTTAGTCCTGCCACTTTACTTTTTCATAATAACTCACTCTCTGTCAGTACCGTTTTTCCCATGAGCTGACTGAGTATTTAAATAAAATAAAATGGCTAAATGTTTCTTTCAAAGGATGTTCACTTTATGTGAATGTATGGAGATGACGGCAGATGTATTAAATCCCCATGGAACAAGTACTCCTGGGCCATGTCGACCAGTTTTAAGCAAAGGGGAATTGAACACCCTCTCTTCTTCTGGAGGACAGTGGTAGCCATCATCATTGCTGTCATGTTTAGCATTTCCATAATGCTTCAATGCCTAGCAACTCCAGTACCATAATCCCAGATTATTGTTCTGCCAGAAAACCTCACATTTTCCTTATCTGTTGGGATTACATGACAGCTCCAGCTATATCTGAGGCATCCTTCTATCATGAAGGGGGGCCTTGGGTGTGAAAAGCCAGGACTGGGGCAGATGTAAATTCTTATTTTAATCTTTTGAAGGCCTGCTTGTTTTCTGTATCCCACTGGAACACGAGGCTTGTAGAGCAGTGAGTTGTGAGTGCAAGAGAATAAACTAGTGATAGCAATATGCAATCCCCAAGATCCTCTGGATATCTTTGATGATCATTTGTACTAACTACTCCTTCACTGTCTTCATATTTCTGCAGTTTCCCATACAGCCCCAGAAGGTATGACCAGGTCTAATGGCTTTGAGTTACAAGAGGGTAAATTTCAATAGAACATTAGATGGAACTTTTTGACAGTAAGAGCAGTTCTCAATGGAACCAATTGCCTAGAGAGGTGGTGAGGTTTCTTTCTCTAATCATCTTCAAAAAGAGGTTGGACAGCAACCTGCTGGATTGTACTGAGCAGAGGATTGAATTCGATGATGGGTGGGACCCCTTCCAACTCTGCGATTCTAACTCTGTATTTCCTCACAACCTATCCTACCTTTCCATGCTCAAGTCTCCCTTCCACAAAAAATGCCACACCTATCCTGATGTTTTCATATTTTTTAAACTAGCTCCATATCTACTCTGTATGTTTTTTTTTAAATAACAGGTACTGACAACAATGTACTGTAGAAAGATAAATCTGTTGCTTTTTGGAAACTCCCAAACTGGAAGGGCTACTTTTGTGAAAAACTCTTTGCATCTATTTGTTCTGCAACCTGATAGACTTTACCTCTTGAAAATATCTTGAAAATATCATTACATTTTGCCAAAAATAAAAAAAGATGTTCATTTTGCTTGAAAATCTCAAACAATTCTGACAAAAGTAAAGATAAAAACAACAGCTACTTGCTGATTTCCACTGTTAATTAATGAGGTGGATGGAGATCTGGATTTCCAAATCAAGTTTCAGATTTGGATCCAGGTTAACTTTGCAGACCTTTTAATCAGATCAAGGGAAATTTATCTCTCCTCCAAACTAGAATCTGAATTAAATCTTTCCAACAGCGTACATCATCATTTCTTATTATTACTTCTTTTTTTTAAAAAAAATCAGGCTCATCCTTCCTCCTTGTAAAAAGTATATGAGTGAGTGACAGAAAGAGTGAGTGTGGCAATTTGAATTTCTATTCCATACTTTAAGGCAGGTTCTCTCAAAGCCAATGTCCGTATCTTTAAAAAGGGGTTGAATCAGGGAAACAGTGTTGTTCAGCTTGATGCTGGTAATTGGGGGAAATTGTTGAACAGATTATTATGCAATTGGTCTATGAGCACCTAGATAACAATGCATTGATTACTTCAAGTCAAGATGCTTTTATCACATATAAATCATGCAAGAGCAACTGAATGTCTTTTTAAAAATATAAAGTTATTAGTTTAATAGATCATGGTGATCACATTAACAAGTTATACTGTCACATTAACATGTTATCCATGATATGTCAACAAAAGATGCCCTGGAAGTTGTGATGGTAAAATGTGAGCAGGCTAGCTGGATATTAAACAACTGGTGGAACGACCACACCAAACAAGCATTCATTAACAATTCTGCATCAGACTGGAAGAAGATCTCAAGTTGGGTGCCAAATAGCCCATGCTTAGGCACTGTGCTGGTCAACATTTTAAAAACTGACTTGGATCAGCTGGCCCAGACACCTAGGCCTGATACAATATGTCTTCTGCTTCCTCATTGAACTGATGTTTAAATTAAGAAGTACATATCTTCCAAGATTGCACTTCAAGTATGCAGCATATTGTAAAACATTTTAGGTGTTATGGCTCTACTCATACCTATTTGTCTCCTCTTTCTCTTCCTGCCCCGATCCAGCATTTTTCCAACCGAGCTAGAAAAAGAGTGCCTTTGATGCTGTGGCAGCACTTTCTGGTGCTCCTTTTGGTGTGCGCCATCTGGACACCATGCCAAAGGAGAGCCATGATGCCGCACGCCATGTGGTCAGGTGTATGGCATGATGCCAGTGTCAAGGCAGTGTTGGGGCATTCCTTGTGCAGATGCCATGCCCCCACTGTGCCCCAAAGCCAGTGTTCAGTCTGTTTAGACCCTAACGTATCCGAGAAAGTAGAATTACTATACTTTCACCTGAATTGGCTTTGTCAAAGGCTGTTGTTTACTCACATGTGAAGCTATTTTAGCTTGGTAGAAAAAACATTCTCTTTCTCAGACAGGGCAATTTCAAGTTAGTAAAATTAATATTTTGCTCTTGTTCTTGTATATTTTTTCCATGTTGACCTAAGTTTCAATCTTGGTTGGAAAACCATTTTCAAAGAATCATCACCAATGGCTGTGCTTCAATCCAGAGGGAAATCTCAAGCAGAATGCTGCAGGGTTCTCTCCTGGAGATGATGCTCTTCAATATTTTTATCAACAACTTAGATGATGAGTTAGAGGGAATCTTCAGCAAGTTTGAGGAGGATGCCAAACTTCTTAAAAGAATTTGCGGGGGGGGGGGGGGGAGGCATAATCACAAACAATTCCATGGAAGAAGTAAAATAGGAAACACCTGAAAAAGGCAGTGTGGCTGTACAGCAAATTCAAGGAGGATGTAAAAAGAAAAAAAAAAAGTATGTATAAAGGGTGGAAGGAAGGATGAATCACCAAGGAAGAGCACAGATGTGTAGCTCAAGCCTGCAGAAAGAGAGCTAAAGCACAGTACAAGCTGGGAGTAGCTACGCAAGCAAGGAACAACAAAATAGTTTTTCTTCTCTCCAGATATGTTCAAAGCAAGAGATAACCAAGGAAATGTTGAGGCTGCTGCTCAAAGATAGTAAAATGTTAACAGATCACTTTAGTTTTATCCCAAAAAGAGACATTCCATGCAGTAGCAGAGACCTTGGCAAGGGATCTGGATTACAAATCAAGATTGATAGGGAATTAGCAAGGAGTCACCTAGCCAACCTAAATTGGTTTAAATCTGCAAGGCCAGATGAACCTACATCCCAGAGTACTGAAGAAAATTGCTAGTTCACTTTCTGAAACACTTCTCATCATTATTGAGAAATCTTGGGAGAACAGGTAGTGTGCCAGAGGACTGGGTAAACATTATCCCTCTCTCTGAAAAAAAAGGCGAAAAAAGAAGAAAAAAAAAAAAAAAAGGAAGGAAGGAAGGTAGATAGATAGACCCAGGAAACTAAAGACCCATCAGTTTGACCTCAGTACCAGAAACAGAATATGTGAAGAGATTATACACAAGTCTGTCTGCAAGTATCTTGATGACAGTGCAGTGACCATTAGAAGCCATCATGGGTTTGTCAAGAACAAATATTTCCAAAATTAATCTTACATCTTTTTGATCAATTCATTAGTTTAGGAGATTGTGGGAATATCTTTTATCTCGATTTCAGCAAAGCATTTGATAAGATCCCCCATAATATTTTGATTAGCAAACTAACTAATGTGGAATAGATAGGAACACTGTTAGATGGGTTCATAATTGTTTGGGAAACCATGTCCAAAGAATCATCATCAATGACTGCTTCAAACTGAAAGAAGATCTCAAGTAGAGTGCCTTTGGGTTCTGTCCTAGAACCATTGTACTTAAATATTTTTAACATTGTACTTAAACAGTTTTAACATATTGGATGACGGAGTGGAGAGAATCCTTATCAGATCTGCAGATGACACAAAACTTGGAGGGGTGGCTAGCACATTGGAAGATAGGAATAGAATTCAAAAAGATCTTAATAATCTAGAAATTTGAACAGAAATTAATACAATGAAATTCAATAGAAAGAGATTCAAAATTCTACATTTAGACTACAAAAATCAAAAACAAATAGGATGGCGGATGCATGGCTCAGTAGTAATACATGCAAAAGGGATCTTGGGATTATTGTTGATCATAAATTGAACATGAGCCAGCAGTGCAATGCTGCAGCAAAGAAATGAATTCTACTTTGGGCTACATTAATAGTAGTTTCCAAACTGAGAGAAGTAATAATCCCACTACAGTAAGCACTGGTCAGGACTCATTTGGAGTATTGCATTGAATTCTGGGTGCCTCATTTTAACAACATACAAGTTGGAGCAAGTTCAGAGCAAAGCAACAAGGATGATAAGAGGCATGAAGAACAAAACATATGAAGAAAGTTTGAAGGAGCTGGGCATCCTCTGCAGGGTAATATGATAAAGTATATGATTTAATACTTTAAATACCTCAAGGACTGTCAGAGTGGAGGGAGTACCACTGTTCCTTGCTGCCCTAGAGGATAGGACCAGGTCTAATGGTTTGAAGTTACAAAAAGGTAGATTTCTATTGAACATGAGAAGGAACATATTGACAATAAGAACTATGCAGCAATAGAACCGATTGCCTAGAGATGTGTGGCATCTCCTTCTCTGACATCTTCAAAAGAGGCTGGACAGTTACCTGCTGGGGATGCTTTAGCTAAAGATCTTGAACACGATGTCCGAAGAAGTTCTTCGGACAACTCTGTGATTCTATTGGAGGGGTAGCTAACACACTGGAAGATATCATTCAAAAGTATCTTGAGAAACCAGAAAATTGAGCTGAAATTAATACCATGAAATTCACTAACAAGAAACACAAAATTCTACATTTGGTCCACAAATATCAAATGCACACTTACAGAATGGGGGATACTTAGCTTAGGAGCAGTACATGTGAAAAGGACCTTGGGGTTATCGTTGATCTTAAGCGCAATATGAGCCAGCAGTGTGATGCTCCAGCAAACACGACAAGTAATATTTTGGCCTATTTTAATAGAAATGTAATGTCCAAAATAAAGAAAATAACATGTTCTGCAGTAGCGAGGCCTCATCTAATGTCCTATGTTCAGTTCAGGCCACCTCATTTTAAGAAGAACAAGTTGGAGCAAATTCAGAGGAGGGCAGCAAGGATAAGAGGTATACAGAACAAAATACAGGAGGAAATGTTGAGGGCATTGAGCATGTTCAGCCAGGTAAAGAGATGGCTGGAGGGTAAATGACTGCACTCTAAATGTTTCAAGGGCTTTCATAGATAGAAAGGTGCAGGTTTTGTGCTCTGCTGCCCTAAAGGCTAAGACCAGGTCTAATGGTTTGAAGTTATAGAAGGGTAGATTTTGAAGGACTTGATAGTAAGAGCTGTTTGACAGTAGAACCAATTGCCTAAAGAGGTAGTGGGTTTCTCTTTCTCTGTATGTCTTTAAAAAGGTTAGACAGTTACCTGCTGGGGATGTTGTGGCTGGATTTCCTGAAGTGTGGATGTGGTTGGACTCAATGGCCTGTGGGGCCCCTTCCAACTCTGGGTTCTATGATCAGTTTATTGATAGAAGAAATAAGAATTTATTAATTCATTTTTTTGGATTTATATCCCACCTTTCTCCCAAAATAGGATTCAAGGCAGCTTGAATTAATTCATAAACACAAGAACTAGCACTGCTTAACAGTAATCCAAGAACAACCTAGGGTATGCTTGGCATGCAATAATAATAATAATAATAATAATAATACCACCACCACCACCACCACCATATTGCCATTTTCAGGGCTTTAAACCTGTAGATGAAAGCTTTCCAGATAAAGCAAATTGAAGGGTCTGATTTATAAAGAGATTTGTAATGAATATTACTTTAAATGATATTCATTTAAAAGAGCAGGCCATCTACAGAAATAATAAGGTAAGCATTCTATAACATGATACATGTTGGCGTGCGGGGTATGTGCATTTGTGTGTGTGTGTGTGTGAACAGAAGGATTTTGGCTCTGGAACCTTCCCTAGTATTATCAGGTTGCATTCCTGTGTGTCTGAAATGAGGAACCCCCAACCTCTTGTTTTAAATCGAGGACAGCAAGGCTGCTCAGCTGGCCTGTCAATGCCCTTTTCCCCACAAGCACCCTTCCACAAAGCCCACTTGTCCTCAGAAAAAAGAAAGGGGGTGGAGAGAGAGCAGTTTCTTACTCAGCTGCCAGCAAAAGCAGTGGTTATCCAGGAAGAGAATGAGTGCCACCCTTCACTGAGAGATTAAATATCTATGCACACCATTTTAAGAATGGTAAACCTTTAAAAAAACACCTTTTATCAGATTAATTAAATGATTAAGCCACACCTTTAGATGGAATGAATAAATATAGTAATTAGATATTTTACAGGGGAAAAAATCTGACTTTTTTTGCAACATTCTCACATTTTGCTGGATTGAAGAATTTTGGGTGTCAGCAAAAATCGTAGAATTATAGCACTCGAAGGGACTACAAAAGTCACCTAGTCCAATCCCCTACCAGTGCCTGAATCCACAGCCAAATCCTTAAAAGATTCTCATCTAACCTCTACTTTAAAACGTCCAAAAAGAAGCATTTGCCACCTTTTAAAGTAGTTTATTCCACTGTCAAATTGCTCCTACTGTACAGAGGTTACTGTATTAGATCTCTGTTTACTCACTGAAATGAGTCTAGCTTTCATTATCTAATTGTCTCACTAAATAATTTAATCTCTCAGTGAGTCCTGAGTTGGGTTTATTGTGGCAAGCAGTGGTAGATATGGGGGTCATACTTATGCTGCTCTTTATTTGTTATTTTTATGAAACTAAAGTCTCTGCGAGAGAGAGAGAGAATGGGGTCTGTAAAAGCTTATTGGTCGACTGCATGCCAGCAGTGGAGTTCCCCAACCTCTACTATACAGTGGGCCCTTGGTATCTGCTGGGGTTTGGTTCCAGCCATGGATCCCAAAATCTGTGGATGCTTAAGAGTAAAATGGTGCCCCTTATTTATTTCCCACTTTTCCTCAAGGCTCGAGACAGAGAACAGCAAATTGAAACACAAAACATACATATTTTTATGCCATGGATAGTGGAAACAGGGAGGTGCAGAATCCATTTATGCAGAGGGTGGATGGTATATACTTACAGGGAAATAAGCTTCATTTATCTCCCTGAGGCTTACTTTCACATAAGCATGCATAAAACTGCAATGACAATGTTTCTTGATGGCTAGGTGCAGAGTGAAATATGTGGCACGTTAGATATTGTTGGACTGCAGTTCCCAGGATTCCTCACCATTGGCTATGCTAGCCTCTGGAAGGTTTTCGTAATTCCCAACCTGAGTAGAACAATTACAGAGCAATCCTATCCATATCTCCCCAAAAGTCAGTTCCACTTAATGCAATGTGGCTTACTTCCAAGTAACTGGTTACTGAATTACAGTTTTAATGAGAACTTTTGGAAAACTGCAGTTCTGAATAAGACATACTCTTGTTGCTTAGCAACATGATTATCAAGATAAAGTTCTTTTTATACATATAACCTTTCATACCATTTAACAGACACATATTAGGCTCAGTACAAAAGGAACTAATATTTTCATTTCTAACTTTTTCCCCCACTTTTTAAAACTGAAACGGACCTATCTGGTGCTCACCAGTACTATTTTATTATTACATCCATTCTGTGAGGTAGTCACGACAGTAAATGATTAAAAGTCATACCCTATACACATATATGGTTCAATCCTATATATGTTTAACCAAATTAAGCTGCCAGATAGTTATTTTTGTAAATAATAAATATCTGTATAGCAGCATGTAAGGAGAATACATCAAGTATGTCTATATACAGCTCTGAATAAAAATGCTTACATTCTCAGAAGGTGTAGAACCACTTGTGTGATATGATGTGTTGGAACAGCAAATCTTTTCTGCTAGGAGTTAACCTTTATAGATTTTATGCATTATTACTGGTTATGATGTAGGAATACAGTGATACAGTGTGGTTCAATAACAACAGCAGCCTTTCCAACCTGGTGTCCTCCAAATGCTTCAGACTTTAATTCACATCAGCTTCAACAAACATGCCTTATTGTCAGGAATCCTGGGAGTTGTAATTCAGAATATTTGTGGGGCACTAGGTTGTTAAAGACTGAGCTAGAACACTAGGACTAGAACTTCCAATATACCATACTTTACATCCCTACATAGTCTCCATTAAGCTTGCAAAGTGCCATTCGGTTTGGGTTTGCATCCCTACATAGCCTCCATTAAGCTTGCAAGGTGACTGTGAGTTTGGCTGACACCCCAGCAAAGCCCCCATTGAATCTGCAAGGTGACCTTGAGCGAGGCTGGCATCCCTACATAGCCTCCATTAAGCTTTCGGGTTGACCTTGAGCCAGGTTGGCATCCCTGCATGGCCTCTATCGAGTTTGCAGGGTGACTTTGAGCCAGACTGGCATCCATTCATAGGGTCCATTAAGCTTGTTGGTGACCCTGAGCCAGGTTGGCATAGCCAATATTGAGTTTGCAGGGTGACTTTGAGCCAGGTTGGCATCCCTTCATAACCTCCATTAAGCTTGTTGGTGACCCTGAGCCAGGTTGGGATCCCTGCCTAGCCTCCATTAAGCTTTTAGGGTGACCTTGAGCCAGGCTGGCATCCCTACATAGCCTCCATTAAGCATTCAAGGTGACCTTGAGCCAGGCTGGCATCCCTACATAGTCTCCATTAAGCTTTCAAGGTGACCTTGAGCCAGGTTTGCATCTGTACATAGCCACAATTAAGCTTGCAGGGTGACCTTAAACTATTTACTGTCTGTCAGTCTAGTTTACCTAACAGAGATGATGAAATGATGAACCTGGGGCAAGGAAGAACCAAATCAGTCAATATCAGCGCCTTGGAGAAAACACACAACTAAAAATCTTAATCCCAACTGTTCTGATAGATCATTACTTTGGTTCTTTAAAAAACTGTTGTTTTAAATAAAAAATAAATATTCTTTAAATAAAAATGTTACTTTGATAGTAACCCTGAATAAACTCTTCAACAACTCTCCTTGTCCTCTCCCCTTCTTTGCTTTTCCTCCCCTGCCACATAGGATGGGGCACAAAATACAGCCACTCACACATCAGAACACTGGCTAAAAATTAAAACCTTTAGTGTAGTCTGTCCGTAGGCAAACCTTTATCTGAACAGGTTGGGAAGAAAATAAAGGCATACAAACCCCAATAGAAGGACAACAAATCTGACAACATAAGGGAGACCAGCACTTCCTCCTGAATACTTTGGGTCTATTGCTGAACTCTGCACTGATTAGGACAACAGGCTTTCATGGAATTCTGAAGCCTTGGAAAATAATCTTTTTCTCTTTTCTTCATAGAAAAAATGGATTTTTAAAGGATATTTGAAAAAAAAAGTACCTTTAATAGAATGGAAGTCATTTCATTACTTTAGGAAAATAAAATATATAGTATAATTTGGCTTACATGTAGGCCAAATTTAATATATTAAAAGGTATAGTTTATTCAGAAAATAATTACAAATTGAATTGACTTTTAAATTTTTTCTTGTTACAAATGGAGCTGCAAGGCCCTGAACAGTAAGGAGCATCTGAATTATAAGAAACCTCTTTGCTTTTGTCAGTTTATGAGGATCAGACCTCCCCCAAATAAAGAAAAAAGAAAAAAGAAAGAAAAAAAGAAGACACCATGGGCATTAGTAAAACAAAGAACATGATTTTGTCTCCTCTAGTCCTCCATGTAAACATAAAACATTCCCATAAAATGAACTGAGAAAAGGAAACCAAGACCAGGAATTACAATGACATGAGATGTTGTATATAGTCCTACATAGAAGATTGCTTGCTATATAATTTTTAGAAATAATTTGGAAGGAGTAAATACAGGTATATGAACACCTTGTCATAAATATTTTATTCATCATTCTAAAAGAAAATATTGCATAATCCATTTTTCATTATTTCCAAAAATAAAAAATAAAACAGGCAAAACACATTCTCCACCTCCATATTTTTCCCAGGCCTTCACTTTTCTAACCCTAACAACCTCCACAGCACATCAGCTTGAAGCACTCAGACAAGGGCAGAAAGCCTAGAGAAGCCCCACCACCTGCAAACATCCCCAGTGTACTACTGAGCTTCCAAGCTAGAAATGTTACTTTTCTGCACCACCATCCAGAAACTTTCTTTTAGCAGGTAACTCCCCTTGCTTCAAATACAGCCCCCCAAAGAGAGGCAATCCTGCACCCCAGCAGCAGAATCTCCCATCCTGCATGCAATCAAAGGGGAAACCCTTCACAGATGTTATCCCTTTCCATGCGGAAATAGCCCTAAAAGCAGAGACACCTTCAAGTTGGCAGAGCATTCCCACACACCTCAGCTGCAGTGTCAAGTGCTCTCCACATGAAGAAAGCTTATTGCCACACCACAAGGCCCACCACTAAAGATGCTTCTCATCCTATATCCTCAAATGCACTGTGTCTCTAGCAGCATTAGGCTCCTGCAGCAGAACTCAGAGAAATCTTACCTCCTTATCAGATATTTCAGCGTAAATGTAGCTAGAGTGTGAGCCATTTTTAATTGCAATGGACACCACATTCAAGTGGTTCAATTAAATGCATCTTTCAGCAGAATACAAAGGCTTTTGAGAAGCCTGACCCATCAGTGGAACCAATGGGTCCCTCTCACACATCATGATTTATCTTCCCAGTTTCTACCAGCCTGCTCTGATTCCTTGTGGTCAGTCTCTTCCCCACCCAAACATAGTTATTCCCCACTGTGCTGGCCTGGCAGGCTGCTTCTTTTCTGAGCAGTCCTGGGTACACAACTCGCACCAAGACATCTGCAGGCTCCAGCCCGCATTATGCCAAGGGGTTAAGGTCCATTCATGCAGAGTGAGCTGAGTCCAATTCACTCCCACACCTCTGTCCATATGGCCCGGGTATGACGTGAGGGGGTGGTGGGAGGGTGCAGCACGAACTCTCCTACCTGTTTATTGGTGTATTTCTGAGGGTTGGTGCGATAGCTGTAGTCTGAATACTGCTCTGAGCCCGTAGAATTGCTGTCTCCGGTGCCCACAAATGTGTTGGTTGCTGGCAGGTCCTGTACTACCTGATGTTTCTTGGAAGCAGATGGTGACTGGGGCTGGAGTTGAATAGAAGGCAGGGGAGAGTTGGAACGGTAGTGGCGGCCCAGGTCAGGGCTCCCAGGTGGGTAGTTAAGGGGCAGATGGATGCGAGGGCTGTCACTGACTGAATCACTCATAAGGTTGAATTTAAGGGATTTCTGCAGGCCAGTCTCTTCTTCATCCTCAGCTGGTTTGGGTGGCTTGGGGGATTTGCTCTTTTTCACCTTACCCTTGGCTTTGTTTCCCTTATTACCTTGCTTGGGAGCATACAAGTCTTTGGTTTCCTTCTTACCAGCTTGGTAACCACTCTTAGCCTCTTTCTGACGGCAATAGCGCACTAGTACTACAAGCACAATAACCAAAGTGACAGCTACTATGCCTGCAATGACACCAAAAAGGATGTTGCTGCGTTGTTTGCTGCGCTCATACTCAGGGTCACCAGCAATGTCAATGTCAATGGGTGTGTCCAAACTGTGCCCCACTAGGGTCTCCAAAAGGGTGCGGTTAGCCAGTGTCTCATTGACATAGAAATGAACTAAAGCTGTGCCATGACGAGATGGCTTACCCTTATCATTTACACGAACAACCAGGCGGTGAAGGCCATGGTGCTTGCGGAGGATCTCCTTTTCCAGTGTGATGTTTCCACTCTGAGGTGAAATCTTGAAAAGCTCAAAAGGATTTCCACCTGTGATGCTGTACTGCAGCTCAGCATTGATCCCGGAGTCAATGTCTTCAGCTCCTACGCTCATGACCTGCTGACCAGGACTAGTGTGAGGAAGAATATGCTTGTAGGAGGCATTGGATGGAGAGATGATTACTGGAGCATTGTCATTCTCATCTAGCACATTGATTGTTACTCCCACATAAGCAGATCTGGGCGGATCACCCCCATCTACAGCTTTAAGTCGGAAGGTATACGTACTCTGCCGTTCACGATCAAAAGAGATGCTGGAGAGGATCGTGCCAGTACCATTCTGGATGACAAAGTCACCATTGTCCTGCTCCACTGAGAGCTGAATGAAGGCATTCTCCCCTTTGTCTGCATCAATTACTGTCACCATACCCACTGGACTCAAGGGTGGCATGTTTTCCATAACGGAGAAATTGTAGCCACTTAGCATGAACTTTGGGTCATTGTCATTGCGGTCCATGACATTGATGGCAACTGAAGCAGTTCCCTTGCGGCTAGGGCTACCTTTGTCTGCTGCAACAACCAAGAATTCATAGCGCTCTCGTTGTTCCCGGTCCAACACAGTTTTCACTCTGATTTCACCAGACTCTGGATCAATGGAGAAGATGCCTTTGGATGAAGGTTCTGCCACTAAGGAGTACACCAGCTTAGCATTGGACCCACTGTCTGCATCAGTAGCACTCACTTCCATCACCAAGTCATCTGGAGAATTATTTTCAGGAAAGGTCACTTCTGTTGCACTCTGACTGAAGACTGGATCGTTGTCATTAACATCTACCACCTGCACCTTGAGAGAGTTGGTGCTGGACAAGGGTGGATTGCCAGAATCCACAGCCACAATCTCAATGACATATTCTTTCACTGCTTCATAGTCTAGTGGTGTTGTGGTCTGCAGAAAGTACTTCTTTTTGCTGTCACTGCCAGTGTCACTGGCTTGTCGCAATTGAAAAGGTACATCACCAGCTACCACACAGGTCACAACAGCATTCTCACCCTCGTCCCGATCAGACACTTGTACCAGAGCAACAGGTGTCTCTACTGCAACATCTTCTGAAATATTGGCCATGCCATCCTGGTGGGTGACCAATCCAATTCCACGGATTTCAATGGATGGGGCATTGTCATTCATATCCCTGATGGTGATCACCACCTGGGCACGGGCAGTTTTGGGATTGGCCCCCTTATCCTTAGCCATCACTGAGAACTTGAGCACATTTATGTCTTCACGATCAACAGGACCCTGTACAGTGATGAGTCCAGTGGCTCTGTCCAGACGCAACAGCCGGCGAACTACATCTGAAGCCTGATGGAAGGAATAGTCAATCTCAGCATTGGCACCCTGATCGGAATCATTGGCCTTCACCTGCAATGCAAACAGAAGATGAACAGATGAATATATTTTACCAAAAAATTGTCTTGTCAGCCTTAAGTACATGCAACAGGCTATCCTTTGCATTTAGAGCATGGCAGGCATTTCAGCTGTCTCAGAAATGTAATATTCTAAAGTATACCAATTTTGGAAGTACCAATTTACTGTATGCTTCTCTCAAATGAAAATGCAAACCATAATGGCATGGATGATCCCAATTAAGCTCTAGAAGTATTACACTTTTTTCTGCTCATGGACCGCCTCCAGGTTACACAGATGCTCTTGCAACACTGTGTGTGTATGTGCCTTCAAGTCACCTGTCAACTTATGATGACCCCATCAATTTCATGGGATTTTTTTAAAGCAAGGAATACTTAAGAGGTGCTTTTGCCAATTCTTTCTTCTACAATATAGCCTATCAAACCTAGTATGCATTGGCAGTCTCCCATTAAAGTACTAACCAGCTAACCCTTCTTAGTTTCCAACATGAGACAAAATATGGTAGCTTTGGGGTATTTAGGTCATCTCTTGTACCATTGCTATCTAAAAAAGCAATGGACCAAAGATACATCAAAATCTATTAATTGGCAATAGACTGAAAAGGCTTCTGCTTGTCAGTTGCCTAAGAATAATAATTGTAAGTGAGACTGAATTTAACTTTCTAGTTTAAAGAAAGTGAGGAAAAACACTAGAAGTGGGATTTTGTATGCAAGGATTATAAATTCAGTTCCAGTAGTGAATGCGAATGCCCGGGCTCTTTTTCTTTACATTTAAGCATGAATCAGTATTTCCCATCAAATTCAATCTGGTACACCTTAATCCTAATTAAAAAACACAGAAACTCTCACATATTTGCCTGACCCTGATGCAAAAGGCATTTAAAAATTCATCTTGTACGCGTTGCAAGGCTTGCCCTGGGGAGACCCAAATTCAAAATTCCTCTTCACCCCAAGAAAATTAAATCTCTGCTAGATCACATGAAAGCTCTGTCTCCTCTGGCCTCTTGTTTTTCCCAGTGGCCAGCCAGATGATCCTGGGAAACTGGATGCATCCCCTCTGAATATGAAGATACAGTTAACCAATGACCAGTAAAACTATTTTCCATTAACTTGGTCAATCCCCTTTCAGAGACATGGGCAGAAATGGTAGTTCACATCCTGTGACAACCCTTTACATCCTTCTGTTTGTCTTGACTCTACTCTACTCATGGGTGTCAATGAGTTAAAGTAGACAAAAGCGTTATGGGAGACAAATAAAAGCATAAGTCTCTGGCCCTAAACAGACCGGCACTCGTGCTGGCCTGGGGCCAAAAGTAGGGATTGATAGGGTGGAGCATTCACATGCTCCCAAACCCTACCATGTGCCGTGGGTGCCATTTTGGTGCAACACCATTTACACAAGATGCACCATGATGACATGCCTCATGCACTGTGTCCAAGTGGTGTGGCACACAAGGAATGTCATAGCGCTGTGCCAGGACACTTATTGCACCTCTGTAGTGGTGGAAAAAGGATCTGCATTTCGCGGCTCCTTTTTTGAGCAGATCGTTGCTGCAACATGCGGTTGCCACAGCAACAATCCAAGGCAGAAAGGGGCAGCATCTTGCCGCCCCTTCCTGCCTGTCTGTCAAGCCCATCTATATGTTCCCAATAGCATACAAAGTTTTATAAATCTTTATATCATGGCTCCTCCCATGTCTTTTCTCTAGAAGAAAAAGCCCCGAGTACTTTAGGTTTTCCTCATTAGGGAAGATACTCCAACTTTGATCCTTTGGTTGTCCTTTTATGTTATTCTGAAGATTACCTCATAAAAAAAATTACAAATAAATAAATAAATATAAAAAATATTAGAAGAGCCATGTGAGATCAGATGAAGGCCCGTCTAATCCAACATTATGAACATAATGGCCACTCAGGTACTCATGGGAGGCTGATTTTAGGGACATTATTTTCATCAGACAATGAGTGACTTAAGATTTGCCAGTTTGATCTTGAACTTCTCCTCTGGTCACTACTACGTTCCTAAGTTCCTCACTCTCCCTTCCTAGAAACATCAGTTCATACTTGGATATTTCTCCTGTATCTTTAGCAATGAAGACAGATTCTGTGAATTCATCCAGCTTCCCTGCAATCTCTCTTACTCTCCTTTAATTTTACTATGTTATCCAGTGATACAACTGTCTTTCTGGCTTGTTTTCTACTTCTCATGTATTGTGCTGATCCAACTCCTTGTTTGCTTCCCTAATTTGTGGCTGTATTTCCACTGTACTAGTTTATGTTCTTGTAAGTTCACTTCATGTGGGCAAGACTTCCAGTTTCTGAACAAAGCCTTTTATAAATCTGCAATAGGTTTCTACACACTGCACAATGGCCATGCCAGTGACCTACTGAACCATGAACTTCCTTTTCTTACTTCTGGTATGAATCCTAGCTGAGCATTTTCACCATTTTTCACACACTAGAGCCTCTATCTCTTTTGAAGTTCAACAGTATTGTGTTAGAGTTCTCTGTCACTTTCCCATTCATATATAAATTAAATTCATTAGCATTGTGGTCAGAAATGTTGATAATAATTTCTGTAAGTCAACATTCAAGCTCTCTGTTAGTCCAAGGTAAGACACACAATCCTTATCTGATGTCACCAAAGATCATCTCATACAATGCATTGGTTGCATGCACAGCTATCTTCCAGAATACATGTATGTCTAGAAACCAGCCAGACTCCTCTAAGTTCTTCCCACTCTTGGCCACAAGCCCAGGTGATGCTTGAGTCCGGGAGGAAGCATTTCTCTTTCCATGATTTTCTGGTGCAACTGGTTTGACTGGTTGAGCTGAGAGGCCACCTCTCCCACTCTGGTATGTCAAGAATTTGCCAAGAAAACCACTGTGAAAACTCAGCTGAGCAAGTTCCCGAGACCCAGCAATAGGAAGGAAGTAGGACTATGCTGCAAACTACCTGCAGAGAAATGGGCTTGTTGATGCTGCATTTGTAAACCACTGAATGCATTGCTCAGTTTTTTAGACTGAGTGATACTGGAGTGAGAAAATAAGTGAATAAGATTAACACCCATTCTCCCTTGCTGTTGAAATGCACTGCAAGAGCAATGGAGGAAACAGATACTCATATCTCATTGTTTGCTTTATATCAGCCAGTAAAGTGATTCTGAGCATGAGGGTGGGAGTTATTTTCTTGCTCCATCCATTTGGGCACAAAGGTGGCTTTGACGTCAAATGTAACAGCAAAAGTTAGCAGAGAGAGTGAATTTATAGCTTTTATGTTGGTAGTATATGGGGCAACTCAGCAATGCCTGGGTATGATATCTCTCCAGTAGTTTGCCCCAAGGCTACATCTTTGAAGAATCAGTTATAGAAACCCACAAGCCAGCTTTGCCAGCAATCTGATCTGCTACAGTCAAAAGGAGAGGACTAAAATAATATGTCTAATAAGGATCAGGATTTTAAAAAAATCCTGGCCTATTGAGATTTTTCTGAGTTTTAGGAGATCTGAGCCAATTGTGAACATCTGTGAAAGTAGAAACCAGAGGATGAGACTTTTTGGATACTAAAGAAGGGGGACTCTCAGTGATACTGAGAAGAGGCTTCTGTCTGATATCCTACTGAAAATTCATCCACTTTGCATTGAGAATTCCAATCAGGAAATGGAGGAAGTGTGTGGGTAGATGTGTGTGAATAGAGATGGTGAACGTGTTTGGACTGGGTGTGCTGACGTAGATAAGAAAGAATGTGGGTGGTGATGTTCTTTACCACTATTCCCCCAACAACTCTAAGTATGGCTGATAATTTAAAATATCAGTAGGGAGTATGAAGCACAAAGCCTGCAGTCTATAGGCAGGACCCCTCTGAACTCCCCAAAACCCATGGATCCCTAATACGCCTTTGTAAATATTTTTCAAGATGAAAAATCATTTCCAAATCACCCAAGGTTTTGCAAAAAATACACAGAAATATGGGCCCTTTGGCTTTATTTGCCCTCCACAATCCCAAATTGGGAAAATGGCTGAAATGCAGCCAGAAATAAAGCTAGAACTTCTAGTTACTTCTGGGTCAGTTATCCTTCAGCTCTCACACAATAGCAATAACAACAGCAATAGCATGTACATTTCTATACCACTTATCAGTGAACGCAGCACTCTCTAAGCCGTTTACAACATGTAAGCCAATTGCCCCCAACAAGCTGGGTACGCATTTTGCCAACCTACAAAAGGATGGAAGGCTGAGTGAATCTTGGGGACCACTGCGCCACCAGGGCTCCCTGATTGTTGCTTACCACAGTTGCCTACCCATAATCACGAGAAACAGAAAGGGAGGGGGAAGAAAATATGGTATCACTTTGGCCCCACCGTCACCTGCATGCAGCTCCTGACATTACTACAAAGGAAATGTGGCTTTAGGGGGGAAAGGTTCTCGTTTAAAATAATAATTTACAATGTAATGTAAAGGAAAAAAGGAAATAGAATTAAACAGCATAGCCATTGCCTGAGACTGCAGTGAGAAAAAATAAATGGCAATTGGTCTTATGCAAGCTTACAGAATGGACTCCTGTTAGCTACCCCTTCCCTCTGATGTAGTCAGATGAGACTTAAATATCATCTCAGTCCTGATCCTCAACCTAGAACACAGCACTGGGGAGGGGTGGGGGAACAGCAAACAGATGATAGACTGCTAGCCAAACTGTCCACTGGGGTCTCATTACCCCAAAACGTGATGTTTTCAGAGAAAACATCCTAATATTCCAAGGGTTGCCCATCATTTGCGTCTCAAAACAGCCTTTTCCTGCTCATTTGCTCCTCTTGACTATTATTTTACTAGACTGGATGGATGGATGGATGGATGGGTGCCTTAGCACATAATCCTGAATGATGAAGATGGACAAGCTGAAGCTGTACTGAATTTCAGTAGTAGGAAACTACTAAGGAAATTACTAAGGACTATCCTTGCCCTGGTTGAACTTCCTGTGTGCATTCTGGCTGTGCCTCTGAACCGGAACAGTTTTGGGTCTGGGGTAATTCAACTCCATCATTCTGACTCCCCCCCCCCCTTTTTGGGGGGCTCTTCCACTGGCAGATATTGGCCAACAGGGAAGTCCTGCTGGCAGATGCCTGTCACTAGATCTTGAAATCAATCAGAACAAGATGGTCCTGTTAGCAGAAAAATCTTGCACCAGATCTTAACTCCTTGCAATCAATGCATCTTTGAATTAGGAATTAACTGCCATCTGTTAAAATTTCAGTTTCCGATTTTATTTTCACACCACCCACAATGAAGATGGAGATACATTTCTATTCCCACTCTCCCCCAAGCAATAGTAAAGAAAGACACCATGCACCCATTCAGTAGGCATGGGTTGCTGTGTTATCAGCTTCAAATGTACCTCCTCACAAGACTGAGAACTTAATATTTAAATTAATAGAAAAACTCTTGTTATCAACATAAACCACTGCAGATTAACAGAAATCCTTAATTCCAATCCCTACCTACACTCCATGG
Organism: Urosaurus nigricauda; assembly: GCA_034509955.1. Classification (NCBI taxonomy): domain Eukaryota; kingdom Metazoa; phylum Chordata; class Lepidosauria; order Squamata; family Phrynosomatidae; genus Urosaurus; species Urosaurus nigricauda. Next base: position 136,281,959 of record JAOEGL010000004.1, read on the forward strand.
GTATAAATGGCTAACAGAAAAGTTTTGATAGGATAGGGAAGACACAGTAGAACAAGTAGCTATCTAGATGTTGGTGGATTGCAAGTCCCAACAGACCTAACCAGCACAGGAAATGGTAAAAAATTATGAGTGTTATGCTCCTAAAATTTGTAGGACCAAATCACTCTCTGCAATGGGACAAAACATTGAATCACACAGAAAGAAGGTATTAATGTAAGAATGGGTAATCCAGAGAACAACCAGCACATGATGTCAATTCTATAAGAATTTCTGTAAAGATTCTTAAAATGGAAAGGCCATTTTTCTGAGCATAGTAGTAAGTCACTGCCATGGCCATCTGGTACAAGTCAGATTTTATCCCAGAATCAAAACCAACCCAGGAGAATTCCTAACCCAAACTGTATCAATATCTTTCAACCTCAGGCAATATTTACATATTCTCATTCTCACTCATGTTACTATGGATCTCATCACAATAGATGAATCCTGCTCAGAAATGAGATTTAAAAGTAGAAAAAACCCACAAATGCGGGATGTTTTTCAGGTAACATTTCTTCCAAACAGCAATAACATGAAAATAAAGTGAATGCAAAGTCAACAAAAATGACACCTTTTTACTTTTGGTGTTGTTATTTTTTACTTTCCGTTCGCTTTATTTTCACGTTATTGCTGTTTGGTGTAAATGCATCTGAAAATCATTGCACATTTGTGGGGGTTTTCTACTTTTAAAATCCTGTTTCTGAGTGGGATTCGTCTAGTGTGATAAGGCTCTTTTTTTTTTAATAGTATTTTTGAAATTTTACAAAAAGATTGCTAACAGCCATCTTCTTTATGTGCAGGATTCCGACATGAAGACATTTTGAGGAGTGATAAACTAAGCATCAGATCTTTTACTCTTGATTCTGAAATGGTACAGTTACAGAGAGGCTGGCTGCACCCACATGATTGGTCTACATATTCAAGACTGTTGGGATTTCCCAACTAAATAAATGCTTAAAATTGTTTGAATATTTCCAACTTATCCTTCATTTTGTCAACTTCAGCTTTCCTCAGGAAATTGCTTACTAAGATCCCCACACCTGTGTCTCCTCCCTGTCTTGCCAAATATGATGGGTTTTATTCATGGAAAGCAACCCCCCCCCCCCAAAAAAAAAAACCTCTGAAACTTGAGGCCAATTCAAACTTATAACCAAAAAAGAGCAGACTCTTTTTTTGATTTTGTGAGCAGGAAAGATAAATCATACAGTTCTTCAGTGTTCTGGGCAACAGTAGAAAATAATTAGTTATAGTTACTTGAAATGAATATCTCTTTCCAGTAACTAAGCAACAATTAAAGTTGCAACATACAATTAAAGATGTAACATAACAATTAAAGTTAACGCCTTATACTTAACTGTAACTTGAATTTTCAGTTACTTTTCTAACTATGGGAATATGGCCTTATTGAATGATGGTGATGAACTGTAGTATTCTTAAAGCATGGGAAAATTAAATGTTACTTTTAAAACTGGTAACTAAAGTAACAAATCTCTGAGGGAAGTGTTTGTCTCTAGGAAGCCTATTGTATTTAAAGTAACTTAACAAGCTCTGACCAACATACTGAAGGAGGGGCTCACCTGCAGCACGGAGTGACCAATTGGACTATTCTCTGAGAGTTCAGCCTCATATAGAGGCTTCTCAAATTTGGGTGCATTGTCATTCATGTCCAGGATGGTGATGCGAAGAAGTGCACTGCTCGCTCGTGGTGGGCTACCCCCATCTTGTACTTTGATGGTTAAGTCATAGGACTCTGACTGCTCTCGGTCCAGATTTCCCATGACAATCAGCTGTGGCTGTTTCTCATCTTGGTCCTCAGCCACCTGCAAGCCAAACAGTTTCTGGGCATCTGCACCAGGCATGAGCTCATATGAAGCAACACCATTTGCACCAGCATCACGGTCCATGGCCAATGGGATGGGGAAGAGCGCACCAATATTGGTATTTTCAGGAATGGCTAGTGTGATGACAGGAGAGGCAAAGTTGGGTGTATTATCGTTGATGTCCAGCACCTCAATCTGCCCTTCCAGCAGGCGCGGGCTATTGTTCATCAGGTCCGTAATAGAAACCTCAAACTCGAGAAAACAAGGGTCTCCTGGAAACAGCTGCTGGCACTCGCGCAGGTTCTCCCGGTCTATGGAGGTCTCTGTGGTGTAGATGTCACCAGTCTTGCCATCCACACGCAGGTAGGGAGCACCCACCTCCAGCTTATACAAGTGCCCCACATCTGGGAAGCCGTAGTCTGCTGCCAAGCTTCCAATGAGTGTGTTGGGTGGCTGCTCCTCCTGTACTTTGTAGACCACACGTGTCCCAGAGCTCAGGCAGGGAAGCTGGAGAAAGAGCCACAAGCTCAGGCAGGAAACCAGCTGCTGCATTCTGAAGTGTGGCAGAGCTGGGAGGAAAGAAAAAGCAGAGAGAGCAGGGCATTAGGAAAAAAATATGCCTTAATTCCCAAACCAAGATAGCTTTACCTAATCTTCACATGAGGCAGCATGTCAGCTGCTGAGGGCTATATGCATAACTTCTCTGTGAAGCAGGTGAACACTTGTACGTTCCTACCTGCCTGCTGGGACCAGGTGAAATATTCCCAGTCTTCAAGGTGCCTCAGTAAATCGTCCTGGCCCTGATACTAGACTAGCCACACCTGTCTGTCACAGGAGGAAGCCGCACCCACCATTACTCCACACTTTAGTCACCGCAGGAAAAGCTGCAATCCCTAATATAAAAGAGGGAGGAGTGTGACTGCAGTGGCCCCAGTGTACTTTAACTGAGTAGGTAGCCTCACCCGAGAGAGAGAGAGAGAGAGAGAGAGAGAGAGAGAGAGAGAGAGAAAGGTGTGTGTACACAGAACCATGATGATGCCAAACACAAATATATGGTGTAAGCTTTGCTTCACAAAAGGATTCATGTGTTCCTGCAGGTAATACCTAACAAAATCACCAAATGAATATATCGACGCTACTAGCACACCTTGCATGCACAAACACACATACACCTATAATCTCCAATATTACAGAGTAGGTCGATTGTTTGGGGGGGAGGGGTACAGCACTGTAACTGATGCCAACACAATCCAATATTCTAAGTACCCTCTAGTTTTCCATTTCTCTTCAAGACAGCCTTATTCTGTCAGCCAACATTTAGGTCTCATGAGCAGTGGAATCAAACTTTTGTCATTTCTAAAGGGAGATACCACAGGGATCTGCGAACAACACATTCACAGAGAATCAGATGAGATGATGGCTAGACACAAGGTCAATTACTTGTAGCACACTATGGTCTTTCACAATTGCATATATTACCGTTAATGCAACCCATGGAAAATCCTGGCATTGCCTCCCATAGGAAATCATCAATGGGTGCACCTTTTCAGGGTTTTTCAACCAGGGTGGTGAGGTGGAGCTGGTGGACAGCAGGGAGCATGAGCAGGTTGTTTAAGGTGCACTGTGCCTGCCTCAATTATCTTCACAACAAATTGAATAAATGTGATCACATCATCCATTTCCTAGGCCATTTCTAGAACAACAGTCTCATCTTTTTTTTCTTTGAAAAACCATCCGTATTTCCCTCCTGCAGCTGGTGACAAGAACAACACTCTGATGAGACAGAACGAAATGGTTACCTATTTTAGGTGGAAGGGAATTTTATCAGTGGTTTGAGCCATTAGTTGCTTTTTAAATAGGGAGCAGATTTGGATTTTCTACATGACACAGTAAAACAAATACAATTTGGTAGAGAAAGGCTTCTCCTACCTCTACCCCAGCTACTGTTTCAAAGAGCTCCACACAGCAGATAGTTTTGTATGAATAGTCACATACTACTTTTCCAGTGCCCATCATCTAGGCTATTAGAGATGGGAGAGGATCTGAAGAATGATGGTTCATAGGTTCTGGCTTGCAATCCTTTGGTATAAATGGTCAATGAGTATGCTTGGTATTGGTACAGCACTTCTGAGCAGTGGAGTCCTCAGGTGTTGTTGGATTTCCACTTCCAGAAGCCCCTGCAAGCATGCCCAATGGTAAGAGATTCTGCAATTAGTAGCAGTTCCAAAAAATTTAGGAAGCAAACGTTGGAAACTACTGCTTTAGAGCACTGAATGTGTTAGCACACATCAACTGCTGCTGGCAAATTCAGAGGAAGCCTGGGATTTACTGTGGCTCTTGAGCTTGTTGGAAACAGCCAGCAATTGCGAGGACAAAGCAAGCCCCCTCCCATCAACTCAGAGCTGGTGGGTTGGAAACACAGTTGATTTACTTGTGTGCTTCCTGGGTACACTGAGTACTAGCAAGTGTAAAGGCAAAGCAGACTGATGTTTCCCTCTGAGACACAGAGAAAGGAAGAATTTGCTTGTATAATACTTGGGCCTCAAAGCTTCTTCCTCCACTCAGGAGTGGAGATGGAGTGGTGAGATGGCAGGAGATGGGCCTGTTCATCTTCTTGTGTTGTTTTTAGAGGTGCAAGGTGAGGTATATGCCCATCACATGCGGGGAGGGGGAGGCTTGATTCTGGTAATCACAAAACTGGCTTATTACTAATGCCAGCTAAAATTTTTGGACTCCTAAGCACACAAGACATAGGTTTTAAGCAAACAGGCCAAAATAAGGCTGCTTTGGGTCACTTTGGAGGTATGCTTTTTAAATAATGCATACATCCTAAAAGGTTGGAAGCTATGCCAAAGCCTTGCTCCAGTCCTAAGGACTGGAGTGCAGCTTTGGTGCAGCTTCTAGCCTCTTAAGATGCGTGTGTCATTTAAACAGCATACTGTACCTCCAAACTGACCTGAAGCAGCTTTATTTTGGCCTATCTGTTCAGGCCCATACCAATACTTGTTAGACTAGCTGAAAGGATTTCTGGCTTTTTATGACAGGTATTTTCACGGCATATTTCATGAGCCGAGATCACCGATCAGAACTGTTCTTATGACTTTGTACCCAATGTCATGTGGTTGGCTGTGGTGGATTGAAATTATTGTTACAGTTCTTTCCTAGTTCCTCCTTTATTTGGTGCTCTTTCTACTGTGCCAGTTTCCTTATGTTGGAATGGTAAAATAAGAGGCACATCCCCTTTACAGGAAGATACAAAAAAGGCCATTATGTCTGGGTTTATCCTTGCCCATATAACTTGAAAGACTCCTAATCTGGTGACAGCATATACATACAGTGGGGTGACTGTGATAAGCACAGTACTAGTATCCCTCTGACAAAATCTGTTGCTCAATTCTGTGTGATCCATAGGTAGACTGGAATCTAATGGGTGATTCCCAATCAATCAGCAAGTCTCCAACTTCTAATTTTTTTTAACAATAACATTTTCCCAGCGAGATTAGACTCCTGAAATGTAGAAAAACAGGTAACATGAAGGAAACAGAGCCAGCATGGTGTAGTGATTTGAGCGTTGAACTACAACTCTGATGAGGGTTCAATTGCCCACTCAACCAAGGAAAACCACTGAGTGAGTCACTAACACTCAACCATAAGCCTTAAAATTGCCATAAGCTGGAAATGACATGAAGGCAAACAAGAACAATATGAAGAAAACAGATCTAAAATTGTTCTAAAACTGGAAATCAACTTGAACATACCCAGAACATATTCAGAGGCCTCATGTTTTTCAGTTGTAAATATATGACTTTTGCATCTCATTTTGGTGAATGGATCTTCAGGTTAAAAAAAAAACAGAGGTGGGGAGGAAGAGAGAGAAAGATCAAGTGCATCCAAAGTTCAGTCCGTAGGACACAGGTAGCATCCAGGGCCATTTTTCTGGCTCCCAATTTACTCTTGGGGTAAATTTTTAAAACATAACTATCAGGAGCAGTGATTTTTACATTGACATGATTACAGTCTCTCTTCTTTCCCAAAAATTAAACCCAAAAGAGACTGTCCAGTCATTTTATTTTATTTTATTTTGGTTTTGCTTTTTTCCTTTATTGTCTAAAATACTTTTGAAGACTGATTCAGCCCATAGGTGGATACTTGGAATGAAGACTGGGCCCCAAACCCCACCAAACTTGTCCAGACCTGCAGCAGATCCAAAAGCATGATTCTGCCCCCTCCCCCCCCCCCCCGGTATGTATATCATGATGATGGGACAATTATCACAACATTTAATTAGCAGATGCTTTGGTAAGACCATTTCAGAATTCCATAGGGAGGTAGAAGGAGAAATTTCTGAAAAGGAGTGGGGATAATTTACAACAGAGATGGGCAACCTCTCACAGCTGCATTGCCCCCTCTGGACTTATCAGAGGACCACGCCTTATCAGAGGACCACACCAATTTGCCACTGCATGAGAAGTGGTTTTCAAACTGAACAGTGCTTCCAGAAGACTTCAGAAGTACCATCTGGCTTGAAAACAAGATGTACACTTCCTACACGGTTTGCTTTAAAGGTAACATGCAACCTTTATTTGCTATCTCTTGCAACACCAGAATTCAGTGATACAGAAGCAAATTTGGTAGCAGTGAAGAAAGGATCGCAGGTTTCTTTTTTATATGTTATCATCTTTATTCAAAAAGATATTTTCCCCAACTTAAAAACATTAATACAAATTCCATCCATAATTGCCATTATAACATGTAACATCAAACATTCAAATCATACCCACATCCATCCTAATATCTACAACACTTGTACATGTTAATTAATAAACCATGCATACCAATTACCTTACAAATTCATCCAAAAACACAATAAATTCATCCAAAAATAAACTGAATTAAACATCTTCTTAAACTTTCCTCTTTTATAATTTCCTTTCTTAATCCCACCACTTTTCTCATCTAATACCATCTCATTTATGCTCACATCATCCCTCAAAACTCATTCTTCTTCCTTTCCCTACTGATCTCCTAGATCTTCATTACTCTTACACATCTTCTCACATACAAGTACAGTATTTTCTTAATACTTTGACCTTTTTACTCCTCAAAGGATGCAAGGATCTTGTAGCACCTTTGGTACTAATTTAGTGAAAGAAGTTGTTGCATGAGCTTTTATAGACCTGTGAGTCTACTTCCACAGATGCAGCCAAGTCTACTGAAGGTTATGTTACACCTTCTTCTGCTCAGATAGTCTCAAAGGTGCTATAAGATACTTTGCATATTGATATTCCAGTCTAACACAGCTATTGTCTCTGAATTCTGAGAACTAAGCACATGTTGTCAGAAACATGGGTGGGAACAGTGGGAACTGAAAAGCTCAGCCATAATGGCTTGTACAAATGTAGTTTCAATCTTTGTTTGTGTTTACAACACCCTAACACCTTTTCCAACATGTCTTAATATGCATTTTATTTGAAGAAAGGCTGCACTGGCAGGAAGCCCATGGTTGCTAGCAGGAAGAACAATATGCTATTTGCCTTGATTCTAATAAAGCCTCATTTACCTGTGCATCCTTTCTTGCAACTTACTGAAAGAGGCATTGCCACTTTTACTACTTATTACAATATATATCTTGGGGACCCTGTTTTTCTTCCTCCTCAAGAAAGACACCTTTGAATTTGCCATTTTATAGCCCTATTTGAAAAGCTAGTCCAGCCTCATCACAAAATTGATCAACAGGTCAAATGACCACTTGAGTTCCCTTCCATTTGCTCTAAGCTCCTTTACCCAATTGTGTCTTATAATCATGTTGCTGTAATGTTTAAATTTAAGTCATTTGCTACAAGTTCACCTGAATTTCAGCCTGTTTTTTGTTATCCTTCCAAACGCTCTCCTTCTCTGTTCTAAGGCTTAATCCTTGTTTCCAGGATCAGTTACTCTCCCTAATTTGTATAACTCAACAATTCCACTGCCTACTATATTCTCCACAGAGTTTCACCCCCTTTCCCCATGGATCACCTGTCACAGCACACCAACTGTGGACTCTTTATTCTAAAGTCTGGTTTTGAAATGTACACCACATCTGTTAGCATGACTCAGAGATCCTTAGTAACCAGCCACTCAACTTCTCTTTTATCCCCTATACTAACATAGTATAATATAGACTAATATAATATAGTCTCAGAAGATGTTAGACTCATATGGGAGCACATTAATTGCTCAAGTGTCTCTGCCCGAGACTCCTCCCTTCATGCTGTCATCCTCCGGCTTGCGAGGGAGTCAACAGGCAGGCCCAGCTCCATCAGAGCTGACCTGAAGAAAGAGAGCCTTCCCTCTATGCTAACTGTCATCCTCCAGACTGCTGCGAGGGAGTCAACAGGCAGGCCCAGCTCCATCAGGAGCCCTCCCTCCATGCTGTCATCATCTGGCCTGCAGGGGAGTGAACAGGTAGGCCCAGCTCCATCACGGCTAGCCTGAAGAAAGAGAGTCCTCCTTCCAGTCCATCTGCCATGGTCCAGGCCTCAGAGGGAGAGAAGAACCGCTGGACCTCATCCCCTTTCCCACCAACATTCCCTTCTCCTTTTGTGTTGTGTCTTTTTAGATTGTAAGCCTGAGGGCAGGGAACAGTCTAATTAAAAATAATAATTGTAAGCCACTCTGATAGCTTTTAGGGCTGAAGAGAGGGTATAAATACCAATAATAATAATAATAGTAATAAGTGTCACCTATGGCCATTGTTAGTATTGGAGTACCCTGAGAACCGGCATGGCATAGTGGTTTGAGTGTTGGACTATGACTCTGGAGACCAGGTTCGATTCTCAGCTCTGCCATCAAACCTACTTGGTTACTTTGTGCAAGTCACATACTCTCAGCCTCAGGGGAAGGCAATGGTAAACCTTCTCTTAATGAATCTTGCCAAGAAAATTCCATGATAGGTCCACCTTAGGGTCACCATAATTCGGAAATGACTTAAAGGCACACAGCACCACCATCATCAACAACAATTAGCAATCAAGAAAGGTTTCCAGAGCATATATAGCTATATATATATTGAATATTTCTTCCTCTTTCTCCTGAAATCCCAATAAATTTATCCATTTTGCTCTTGGGGTAGCCTACTCCTTGCAGGTGAAGCTCAAAGGATCTTCTGTTGCCCATAATCTTCTAGTTCCTGCCTTGCCATTTGCTGTTATCCTCACCATTCCCTATTTGGTGAACCATATTTCCTCACAACTGTCTTTTCTTTCTCTGTAACTCATTTCCATTTGAGTGCAGGCAAGAGAGATGCTCCCAATGTTAGAGGTTTCCTATACTAATCAAGAATTCTATGGAACTTCATCAGTGTGTTTAATTTTACACCTTCCCAAAGTACAGATGTCCAGCATGGTCCAGAAAAGGAAGAGACACTAGGGGTCATACTGCAAACATAACCTGAATAATGGAGTACACCAAAGAATTCCAGAAGAAAATCAGGCTGTGCTTTGTAGATTATAGTAAAGCCTTTGATTATGTAGATCATGAAAATCTATGACTAACTCTTATAGAAAGGTGTGTGTCTCAACACTCAATTGTCCTGATACCTAACCAGTTTTCAGGACAAGAGGATACTTCCAGACAGAATATGAAGAAACAAAATAGTTTCCAATTAGCAAGGGGGTCAGGCAAGGCTGCAATTTATCTCACTAGCTATTCAAAGTATGATGAATGTTTCACACATAAAACTGGATTAGACCTGGAGGAAGGAGCTGGGAAAACTGGAAGAAAAAATATCAAACATTTATGGTATGCAGGTGTGGTGTAAAATACAGATAATGAAGACATTGAAATAGTCTGATTTTCTACACCTTGGCTCATTAATTAGCATGAAGACTGCAGTCAAGAAACCAGAAGACTTAGGAGAGCAACTATAAAAGAACTGGACAAGATACTGAAGTGTAAAGATATATCACTGAATACCAAAGTCAGGACTGTCTATGTCATTGTATTTCTTATTTCTGTGTATGGTTGTGAAAGCTAGATGATGAAGAAAGCTGATAGGAAGAAAGCCAACACATCTGAATGTGGTGCTGTAGAAGGGTTCTGCAGATATCCTGGACAAATAAATGTGTATTAGAACCTGAACAATCCCTAGAAGCCTAGATGTCTAAAACTGAAATTGTTGTATCATGAGCAGATAAGACTCACTGGAAGAGAGTCCTTGGTAAGGCAGGAGTCAGTAGAAAAAAAGTAAGGCTTTGCATGGTAGAAGACAGTAGGAAGACTACATTACTCAGTCAAGGGACTTTATCAAACAGGACAAATAGAGAGATTCAAAAGGCATTATCCAGGGAAAGTCGAATGACCGTGGCTAAGATTATCACATGTCATCGTGATTAGAGAGGACTTATCCCAGGAATAACCAAGGAATAACCAGCAACAAATTATTCCCTGGTTATTCCTAGGATAAACCCTCTCTAATCATGATCTGTGTGATAATCTTAGCCGCAATTGTGTGACTTTCCCTGGATAATGCCCTTTGAATCCCCTGATATCCCCACATGTGATAAAGTCCTCTGAAGCCCTCAGTCTGCAAGATCTGAGCAGGAACGGTGATACCGCTAACAAGAAGATCTGATGGTCTATCATTCATAACACCACTGTAAGTCGAAGTTGACTTTATGGCAGTTAAAAACAACAAAATATAGGTTACAGGGCAAGGCATCACATGTCTAAATAAACAGTCCCTATATGTCCAGGTTCATCAGTTACATGTTTACACATATAACACCTGAACAAGGATACCTATAACAAGAGTTTCTACTTCCTGCGTCCCCCCCCCCAGCTCATACACTCTGCCCCTCCCCTTGCTTTGAGAGAACAATATTCAAAATACTTCTGCTCCCATCAAGTCCATTTGCTATGGAGTGATTGCCAGGTTTGTTGTACAAAAGTTAAAATTGCCAAGCCTTGCATGAGACCCCAACAGTTAGGAATAAACAGGCTACTGTGACCAAGATCTAAGAACCATGTTGCAACGTGTAAGATTCACTCAGGGACCTAGCTGGGGCATTTTAGACAAAAAGGGACCTCCCCTAAATTTCTTAAACATAAGAGATGTAAACAGATATACAGTGGGCCCTTGGTAGCCGCTGGGGTCTGGTTCCAGGATTACCTGTGAAAACTAAAATCCATGGATGTTCAAGTCCCATTACATACAATGGTGCAGCAAAATGGTGTTCCATCTTGCTTGCATAAGGATTATAACAATGAACAAATGGTGAGCGGACTTGTGCTCATTCCTAATAATAATAATAATGATAATGATAATATAACATTTATTTATATCCCGCCCCATCTGCACGCAGGCAAAAATGAGATTAAGTTCATTGATATTTTCACAATCACTCCCTTGGTGGAGGGGGATTTGGACAACAGGTTTTGAGCATTTGAAAGAAAACGGGAATGTCCAAATTCCCCTGACTTCATGCTTTCCCATCTCCTTCCCCAAGAGGGGGAAAAGAGGTAGGTAGGTAGGTAGGCAATGGGAAGCACATGATAAACTGAATAGGCACCTTCTGCTCTTATCAAGCTGTGATTCCCTCAGTTCTGCTTGGAGGAATTTGACCAGCAATTACACTTTCGCAACAAATGCATCCTTCAAATTCATCTGAGGAAGTAGACTTAAATCTATGAAAGCTCATGGGGCCAATTTCTTTAGTTAGTGTCAAAGGTGCTACACGAATTTTCTACTTTCACAACAGTCCTAGTTGGGTCATCCTCAGAGAGTGTGGGAAGAGAAAATGCAAAAGGTGTGTGTCCCAACCTTATATTACTTCACAGAGGAAGCTGTGGTAGCAAAATGAGAAATGGAATGTAATTAACTCATCTGAATGATCTTTACTAAATGAAATCGGCCCTTCATGAATCACATATTTCCTGATACAGTATTGAAGGGAAGTGTAAAATAATGAATTCGCTTAGAAAATATGCTCTTACCTCAAGAGGTTTTCCATCCAATATTTAATTAGCTTATTAACAGCAGCCTGAAAATGAACATTTCAGACACTACCAAGACCCTCTTAAAGCACTTGTTCACAAATGGAAACCCAAAGTAAAGCAACTTCTTCTTTTTAAAATTTCTTTATTGAACATTTAAAATATTATCAGTCACACTTCATCACAAATATAATGAGCTTCTTTAAACATTCTGTAGGTATTCAATAAACATACAACAATTATTCCCTACTACTATAACTCTTCTCTGTTCTAACATTACTTACTAAGTAATCTTCTAGTGAACTCAACTTGCGTTCCATCATTCATCTTCAAGCTTCATATCCCCTTCCTTCTATTCCTCTTATACCACTTTCTTCTTCCTTCCTTCACTCTTTCTTATCCAAATTCATTATTTTACCATTCTATGTTCTCTTCCTTCCTTACCCTCTCTTCTACTTCTTCACCTTCTCCTTGTTTTCAAACCCTTCCCCCACATTCTCATACTCCTCCTCTACATACTGTAACCCTCCACAACATACCCTCACCCTTAACCATACATATTTACCATTCGTTCTAACATTCTTCCTTTTAGCGCTTGTTTTACTTCAATTATTCTTTGAATTTCCTTACATATTCTAAACTTGACTCATCTGTTCTTCCACCTCTACTTATTTTCCTCAAATCAATACCTTATTATTATTTGTGCTTATGCCCAAATACCTCAGTATATATCTTCTACCATCCCCTTTCTTCCATCGTTCTGTCCCATTCATATAAATTACTTAGATGTTGTAGGTGTCTGGTGCTGCTATTATCCCCCATTTCTCCTTCAAAACTTTATACTGTATACTATAGACCATTCCATATCAAAATTGTCTAAACCATGTAAAGCAACTTCTAAAGCATGGGTCAGAATCATAGTATGAGGGGCAAGGGGTTTTTTTTAACAGGCATCCCTTGTTGGTGGCCTAAAGCACAATTCTTTTTTGTCCTCATGTGAGAAATTCTGGGGAAAATGGTGGTGAGGGTTGGGAGGTTGCTTGTTTTTGGAAGCATCAGGGAAGGTGAGAGCCAGCAAATCTTCCCATACAGTATACTCATATCTGGGTTGTTAGCACCAGCTGCCTGTTTTCACCACAATGAAGAAGAATAAACAAGCCTCTGAGAGACAGAGAATGAGATGTGCCGGAGACAGCATTGTTCTTTAACGCAACCAACCTACAAGAGTCTAGAATCCATGCCCTGCTATTTAAAGAGGGAATGGGGAGGGATTTCAGGTTAGGGTAGCCTGCAAAGATATAGTCTGTAGAATCAGTGGCCTGATCTAGATTGGCAAAAAGAAGTGTGTTCATGGCTGCATGAAACCCTAGCCTTTAGATGAGAAAAAGGGAAAGTGTGTCATGAAAATGCTTCTTTTGTGTTTTAGGGGAAAAGAAGTGCCTTTAAAAAGGTGCTGGTTTTTCCAGCTTCTTTTTTAAAAACTGCGGAACAGCACAGCTCCATCTAAAGGCTGCAAGCTTTTAAGGAAAAGGCAACTTCATGTCACACTTTCCTGCCAATCTAGAAAGCCCCAATATGTAGAGATCTTGCAGCACTTTTGAGACTTTCAGTTAGCCTCAAAGGTGCTACAAGATCCCACTACATAGAGTATCCTGGCCATTGTGCAGCCCAGTAGTCTCATGGCAACTGTTGCACCTGCTGCTGGAACATATTTTGGTTCCTTCAGCCCTAACCAATCTAGGTACTTGTTGCAAAGCCATCTTGTAGCACCTTTGAGATTTACTGAAAGAGAGGAGTTGGCAGCATGAGCTTTCATAGATGTGAGTCTACTTCCTCATATCCTTGGGGTGGAATGGAAAGTCCAGGGACAGACCTATATAAACAGGCTATGCATGAGAATGCTCATAGAAATGCAAAACTTTGTGGGTGTGGTGATGGGGTGGCAAGTTCAGTTTTAATGATAGTTATTGAGGGACAAGGCATAAATAAACATATGAATGAGTATTAGGATGTGGTGTGGGAACCGAAAAGAAGACATGATGAACTAGCAGCTGCATATCATCTTGGGATGGGATCAATCAGGGTGGTGATATCATAGCAGGTGATTGCTGGAGATATTGCTGAAGCCTGAAGAGTCTTTTGAGTGATTGCTGTGTTTATATGCTAATGCAGGTATAAGAATGAATAGGGTCAGTCTGCATTCTTGGTCAAAAGAACACTGGGACTTTCCCTATAGTAGCCGTATTCAAATAAAACCAACCTTAATGGAAAACATAAAAAAACCTTACAGATCTTTCCAAATGTATAACAATTTGATCTCCACTTCCTTGCTCCCTCCTTCTGCTTCTTTCCTCATTTCTTTCCTCCAGTCTCTGTTGCTCAGCTTCATCTCTGCAACTTTATACAATATCTGTTCCCTGCTCCTCAAACTTTTTTCCAGCCTGTTGGGCTTATTTAACTAAAATCCCAGTCTGACACTATTAGTGCACTACATCATGGCACACACTGACAGATGCAAAAAATACTATTGTTAAGGTGGAGAACATCCTGCTTCTTTCCAGTTTCAAAGAAAGTTATTAAACATGCGTGCCAAGAAGCAGGACCCCTGGATTGAATGGGATTTCCTTCTAACTAAACATTCTCTGGGTTGTATACTGGAAGTGCTACTCTGCCAAATCATAAATCACTAAATGAAGTAAGCCACATCAGTTTAAGGCAGGAGCCAAATATTTTTGCTTAAATGAGGGTTTGACTGCCATCCCCATTTTGCTAGCATGAAGCTCAGAGTAGGTTTTTTTCCGCGTGGAAATAAAATGGGGAGGGACTGAATCTTTATGCTGTTTTGGATGATCCTTTGAGCATCTTTCTCAGCCTCACCTAACTTTCAGGGTTCTTTTTTGAACAGTAAAAAACTGATGACAAAAAGAATATTAATCAGATATGAATGCCACTAGAAGTATCTGTGCATGGGAAAATGGTGTTAAGTAAATTAATATATTATTTTTATTATTACCAGCAGTATTTTTATAAACAATTGTTTGGATTCAGATAAAGAATTTACGCGAACAAATCCTCATTTTTATTCTGTATTAATCAAGAAGCTTCAATACACAAGCAATACAAGGCTTACAATATTCTGTCACATATTTCCATGTGCAGAAATGCCCTTCAGTTACTGAACTATCATCCAGACATCCCTGGTTGAACCTGAACTCCCCATTGCATGCATTTTCCGTTACAAGTAATTAACAGTTCATACATATAGATCTGTAACCTGTATTTATTATGCACATGCTGTATATATACATTGTGCATGTTACATGGGAAAAACTGTATGTGTATATAGGTAAAAAAAATGTGTACACATGAAGAGAGACTGTACACGTGTTACATGTAATACATTTCCTGCCCCCTCTCTCCTATATGCCTTGGTTGTTCTGAAAACAGAGAGGGAAATAATGAGAGAATCCTGTGAACAATTCTTTTGAGAAAGACAGGTGGAATAAAAAATGTATTTTAAGAAGAATTTAATGTATGGCTATTTGGTACATTTGTTTTCATCTGCTGCTCATAATTTCTTATTCACATTATCTATTTGATTCCAGCATGCCTATTAGAGTTTTCCAGTGTTCTGAGAGAGAACTGGTCAAGTCAGAATGTGTACATAGCAAGAGAAGTAGGAAAATGAGCCTGTTGACTTGCTAGTTTCCGTTCTTGGTATTCGAAATACACCATCATGATAATTATCCCAGGACAGGAGTTTCCCCATTGCCATTTTGCCAAGGTCTAGAGGTTGGAAGTAAAGTGCTGGGAACAGCTGAATACACTGAGTTCTGTGAGATTAGCTCAGTAGTCTGTCAACTTGTTTTTAATTAAGTGCCCAGTTCATTCAAGTCTTCAAAGATCTTCTTGTCATGTAAGCCAAACGTGCCCAATGTAGTTGACAGTGGGTGGAGGGATAGCAGGAACTGTCAGCTGAGACAAATATAAGGTAATTTTAAGAGCAGATGGAGTCACTCTGCCTGACAGATAGATCATTTCTGAGGCAAAGAGAATAGAAACCAAAAAGGAATGCTAGTATCATGTACAGACAGGCAAATGCAGAAATAAATCTTTTTGAATAGAGAAGAGCCCACCTATCAATTTGTACATACTTACCCAGTGAAAAAGTTATTTGTGTACCTGCACTGGTGTAGATGTGTTGTTGTTTTTTTGAACACTGTAATGATAAATTTTCTTTTCAAAATGAGAAATTCAGTGGGAGAAAAAAAAATCTGGTTTCAGTACAAGGCTAAGGCCTTCTAGTTTGCCTTCAAGCTCCACTAAACTGACACTTTAATGAATATATTCTATGATCAGTAGTTATGTTGTATAATGCCACAAATTATGCTTGTGTAAAACTTATCCTCCAAAAACCCACACATTTTCCTTGGTCTGTCTAATCAAAACAGAGATGGGGAGAGCAAAATGTCCTGAATCAGCAGAGATGCACCACATTTGAAGGCGTACTTCTGCGGCAATGCAGGCAGCAAAGAAATTATTTTGTGCTGCCAGCTTTCTATCTGCACGGAGCTGTCCAGCAGAGCTGCTCTGAGTGGTCAGGGGTCTTTTACACACTCACCATCAAGTAGAAAATGCAGACCACTAGGCGGCCCACTGTGATGAATTTGAACAGCACTATTCAAATAAAGTCACTCAGATTCACTATGAATTGGATGCTGTCGTTGATACAATATCAGTGGATGTAAGCTTGTCACCTGTCTGTCCAATGTTAATGGATATTTTTCAGCTTGTGCAGCCTGGTGATGTGGACAGGATCCTTGGAGAGATTATTAAAGTCACCACACGTATCTTAGACCCTTGTCCTTCATGGCTTATTAAATAGGCCAGGGAGGGACTGGATGAGTGGGTGAAGGGGATAGTCACTGTCTCCTTACAACAAGGCAGAGTTCCATCTTCCCTAAAGGAGGCAGTTGTAAGACCTTTGTTTAAAAAGACATTGCTGAATCCCACTATCATTGGTAATTATTGGCTAGTGTCCAACCTACTATTTTTGGGCAAAGTAGTGGAATGTGTGGTTGCTTCCCAACTCCATAGATTATTGGATGAAATGGATTATCTAGATTGGTTTCAATCTGGTTTCAGACCTGCCTATGGAACAGAGACACCCTTGCTTGCCTTGGTGAATGACCTATGCAGGCAACTGGAGAGGGGGAGTATGTCCCTGTTGGTTTTACTGGACCTCTCAACGGCTTTCAATACCATTGACAATGGTATCCTTCTGGGATGGGACTTGGAGGTATTGTTTTACAATGACTCTGTTCCTTCTTGGGACTCTTTCATACAAGGCTAAATTGGAAGTATAATTTAAGGTCAATTCGAATGCAATCATGGGTTTTACGTTATTGCAAATTAACTCTTCGCACGCAAATTCGGGCAAGAGGGAAGCCAATTCGAATGCAATCATGGGTTTTACGTTATTGCGAATTAAAGCTTCGCATGCAGATTCAGGCAGGAGGGCGTTATTTTTGGGTAATGGGAAGTAATTCCGAACGGAGCAGGGGTTCATGTAAATTCGCTAAACAAGCGAATTTACATGAATCCGCATTGGCTCCATTCGGAGTTGGGAGAAATTCCTCCCCGTTTGAAAGAGTCCTTGGAGGAGTGAACCCAGGTGCTGCTGGGGGACTCCTACTCCACCCTCTGGCCATTCGCCTATGGGGTTCCTCAGAGTTCTGTGTTGTTCCCTATGCTATTTAACATACACATGAAACCACTGGAAGAGGTTGTCCAGAGTTTTGGGGTGCAGTGCTATCAATATGCAGATGACAGTCAACTCCACTACTCCTTTCCACCTCAGTCCAAGGGGGCTGTCCTGGTCCTAAACCAGTGTCTGTCATCAGTAATTGACTGGATGAGGGCAAACAACTTGAAACTTGATTCGGACAAGAAAGTGATGCTCCTTGTCAAAGCAGATCAAGGAATAGGGTTACAGCCTGTGCTAGATGGGCTTACACTTCCCCTGAAGACACAGGTTCACAGATTTGGGGGGGGGGTATTTCTGGACTCAGCTTTGTACCTGGAGGCCCAGGTTTCTGCAGTGACCAGGAGTGCTTTTGCACATTTAAAACTCCTAGACTCTGGAACTCGCTTTCCAGGGAGACCAGAATGGCTCCCTTGCTGTTGGCCTTCCAGCAGCAGGCTAAGACCTGGATGTTCAGACAGGCTTCTAAAATGGAATTTTTGTAAAGGACTGGCTTGGGATGTTGTTTCATCTTAAAATGTTTTATACAGTTTTATCTTTTTAAAATGTATCTTATTCTTTTAATAGCAATCTATTCTAATATTGTAATAATTTAATTCCTTTTTAATGCACCTCTTTTCTATGTTTTTAATTGTATTGCTCTATTAACACTGTTAAGCTGCTCTGAGTCCCAGTTCTGGGAAAAGAACGGGATACAAATAAATATTATAATAATATAATAATATTGACCTGGTCCTTTAATGCCTTAGGATGGCTCTAAACCTTACTGTATTGTTAGAAGAAACATCTCTCCAGATGAGCAGAACCCTAATAGTTTTCTACTTATACTTTACAGTTTGCAAGATGGGTGAAATGGTGGATGGGGAGAGGCTCTCCTCAGATGCAGTAGCTGCGAGTGGTATTCCTGTTAACTGCATAAGTTTTAATTGTAAAGCTGTGCTTCTAGCACCAGTGACAGAGCAAATAATCTGCTTCATAGATTTTTAGGTGATACCAAGAACTTTACTAAGACTTTTAGGTGATACCAAGGACTGTAACAGTGAGGTTGTATAATATACTGATTTTGAGCATGACTGGGTTGCTTAATGGTTAATCATTTCACTGAATGTGTAAGTCATCAGCTGTTCCCCAATAAAAGACATCCCTGTGTTAGATCATAGTCCACACATCTTTTTCTCTTGCAAGGACACAACCTGGACACAAATCTGAAGCAAAGATCCTTCTGGTTTTCAACTGCAAGACCCTACCATACAAATCATTTTGTTTCTGCCAAGTATGTCAAGTTCAAGAGCAGATTCTTAAAGCACACCTGCTGATGGCGATCTCAACCTGGTCATGAATAAATAGTTCTGGTATTCATTATGTTGACATTCTAGAATCAAAATAAGAAACCTGCAGTCTCGTGTCATGTCACTTTTAGCACAGTCGAATGATGCTAAGAGATGGCCCTTTCTTACTCTTGAACTCGACTACTGGTATAACCAACAAAAAGGCATGGCTCCAATCACAGCAAGCTTCCTGTACTAATATAGTAAGACTCATATACTTCAAAAACAAAACAAAACAACAAAACAAAACAGGAGCAGGACAACATGAGGCATCTTTTCTGGTCCTAGGCATGCCATCCTCTCCACCTGGCTTTAAGCCCCAAAAGATGAAGAAAAAGTATGAGTTCATAGATGACAAATTATTAAAAAACAATTTATAACACTGCAGAACATCATCCCAGATGATGGAGCATGCCTGTTAAGGCATCAGCTTTCACTTTCCTGGCTTTATGCAGCTTGAACCAACATGAAATAGCCTTCATTCTGGTTCTTTATCAATGACTTGGATGAAGGAATAGAGGGCATGCTTATTAAATCTGCAGATGATACCAAATTAGGAGGAGTAGGTAATACCCCAGAGGACAGGATCAAAATTCAAAATGACCTTAATAGATTAGAAATGAATTTCAACAGGGAGAAATGTAAGGTACTGCACTTAGGCAGAAAAAATAATATGCACAGATATAGGATGGGGAACACCTGGCTTAATGAGACTACATGTGAAAGGGATCTAGGGGTCCTAGTAGATCACAAGGTGAACATGAGTCAACAGTGTGATGCAGCAGCTAAAAAAGCCAATGCTATTTTAGGCTGCATCAATAGAAGTGTCTAGTTCAAGTAATAGTGCCACTCTATTCTCACTTGGCCAGGCCTCACCTGGAATACTTATCTAGTTCTGGGTACCACAATTCAAAAAGGATGTTGACAAATTGGAGCATGTCCAGAGGAGGGCCACCAAAATGCAAAGGGCCTGGAAACTATGCCTTATGAGGAAAGACTTAGGGAGTTTGGTATGTTTAGCCTGGAAAAGAGACTGTTAAGAGGTGATATTATAGTCCTGTTTAAGTATTTGAAGGGGTGTCACATTGAGGATGCAGCAGGCTTGTTTTCTGCTGCTCCAGAGAACTACAACACGGAATAATGAATGTAAGCTACAGGAAAAGAGATTCCACCTTAACATAAGGAGGAACTTACTTCCTGGCAGTAGATGCTGTAAGGACTGTTCGAGAGTGGAAAACACTCTCTTGGAGTGTGGTGGAATCTTCTTCCTTGGAGGTCTTTAAGCAGAGGCTGGATGGCCATCTGTCAGGTATGCTTTGATTGTGAGTTCCTGCATGGCAGGGGGCTGGACTGAATGGCTCATGTGGTCTCTTCTATCTCTATGATTCTATTATTCTAACTTCCATGTACTTTCCCCCACAAGCACTGAATGGTAAATTTAAAATACAGTAAAGTATTGGATTACAACCAACATCTGCCACTGGTGAGGGGTAGGATCTGGTCTAGATGAACAACTAGTTTAACCTGGTATGGGAGCTCTTTAATACTAAAAGGATAATTTTATTACAACATGCTACTTTACTAGATGCTAACTCTTCATGATGGGAGATGTGATCCAGAACTTATACACTAACATTGAAAGTTGCTATTGATAGTTCTCAATTAACCAGCAAATTAATTAACTAGAATTGCAACTAACTTCAAATGTATATTCCTAATACTAGTGCTGTACCATGTTTGTTCAAAAATAATTAATATTGTGTTCACTAGGATTTACACCCAAGAAAATGTGCAGATAATGGCAGGTTGTGTCTTAACTCTAAATGAATTAAATTAATATATTTAATCAGTTAAATAGTGCTCCAAGTACACTGGGTAGTTTTCTCAGAAATACAACTACATATACAGTACCTGTCTCCAGAGCCTACGTTGTGTGTAGTGGTTTGAGTACTGGACTATGACTCTGGAGACCAGGGTTCAAATTGCAGCTCAGCCATGGAAACTCACTGGTTGACCTTGGGCAAGTCCCATACTCTCAGCCTCAGAAAAACCCATGAGTTCACATTAGGGTCACCATAAGTTGGAAACGACTTGAAGGCATATAGCAACAACAAATACTTGTCTCCACAAAAAACTGCACCACCACTACCACCCTCACATAAAATAATAGCCAAACAAACCAATTATCTTCAGATATATCTTTGTTTTCGAGAGAACAGGGCTAGGAGCCCTACTGGATTCCAGCCAATGGCATCCTCTTAGCAGCCTTGCTGCCTTCTGTGCGCTCCTCCATGGCCTCGAGACAAAGGACATTCCTTTCTCAAAGGTTCTTTAAGCATCATCCTGTTTACATTTAAACAGACATCTCTCAGCCATAGTCTGCCTCATAATCTTCCAAGTGCAACCACACTAGCTCACTTCCTGCGAAGACTATGTAGCCTTTTAAAGTCACAACACAGAATCTCCCTCCCATCCTGTTTACCTACTTCATTTGTCCAGCCCTTCTCCCACTCACCATGATCCTTGATGCTTTAAATTATTCCAGTAGCACATGTATGGACCAACACCAACTGTACATTTTCACTCACGGGTTACAGCTGATAAGCAAATTGGTGCCATGACATGCTTCCATTTTGTGTTAAGATAAATAATCAAGTCCATTTACCCTTAGGGAGAGCTACAGAACCGAATGGAAGGCCTGTATATGTTATGGGGCTCAATTATAAGGAAGCTAATTTGAAAGAATCTTGTACAGGAGAATGTCCTGGTGAATTTCCTAATGACCTTGTTAATTTGTAATTTGAATTGACATCCTCACATACCAATGGCATATACAAGTCTGTGCTTGGTTTCCACTCCACCAAATGCATCTGAAGAAGTAGGGTGAAGCTCCTGCTGCCAATTTCTTTCTTTCAGTTTAGTTCCAAAGGTGCTACATGATCTCTCCACATGCTGACTCTACAGACTAACATGGCTATAACTTTGAATTCGACCCTGTTATTTAGTGAGAGAATGGGATGCAATTTGGCTTTTCCACTCCAGACAACAAAATGAGATACCTCTACTAACCAAGCCACTTCAGCCTTTCCCTTTCGCCTACCAGGCATAGCTTCCCCTAGAAATCATGGGAGTTTACACAAGGTTTGCCTCCTCGATTATCCAAGATACTAGTCACATTCAATTAAAGTCAGCACTTCAGTGCAAACCATTGATCTGTAAGCCATTTGTCATGTCCTACATCTGTAAACAGAGTGGAAAAAGCCACATGGGCGGCAGCATATATTCAACAGCAGAACTGATTTCATCCGCTTTCTATCCCTCATTAATGTTACATTCATGAGTAACACACTCAAAGCTGCCATTTGTTAAAACGCCTCAAAGCTTCATTGGAGATATTAAGATAGCCTTCCCCTTCTTCTGCCTGTCCAGTACTTGTCCCCTCCCATATACCTCCAGCTGTGCCTGTAGCAAGTGCGTTCAAAATTTTCATTCTACCTCCTGGCCCCTTTTGCCTGGCAACAGTCAGAACCAGTTCCTTTTTCCTTCTCAGGATTCACTAGCTCCCAGCGAATTTTCCATGACCCAGCCATCTCTCATTTTGACCCTCTCTCAACTGCACACACAGCTTTTGTGGTACTCGGTACAAGCCTTCTGACAAACCATCAGCCATACACACAAATTTACACCACAGCCACGGAGCTTCTGGCAAGCTGATGGTAACACTAATATTTCTTTTTGCCTGCTCCACACCCCAAATCCTTAGTCCTGGGTATAAAACACTCTTCTTCTCAGTTTTTCACTTTCCATGAAGTGATAAGATCCCAAAGACACCACCCTATATACCACTGGGTTTATTCACTGCGTCCATACCCTGAAATGGTTGAAAGCCACACATTTCATACAACCCATAGGTAGGCTTTAAATATAGCACTGGAGTAATTCAGAAGCATGATCTTGAAACTTTTGGGCATTTTTCTGCTCAGCCCTACTTGGACATAAAGATATAAAGCAAAGTCTTCCAGTTATTATGATACTAAAGAAAATCACTTACACTTACAGCTCATCATATGTATATTTTTGGAAGCCGGTCCCACTGAACAAAGTGGGGCTTACAACCCAATCCTATGCATATATATACGCAGAAGTATCCAGAACCTTCGAGGAGCAATGATTTGTAGGCAGTAGGTAAACTGCTGGTTTTTAAAAAATCATTCTGCCAATCAGTTAGTACGCATACTAATTCAGGGAACATATGTCTTCAGGAAAAATCATGTAAAATTTTAGAACGCAAAACAGAGCCAAATTCATTAATTATCGAAACCTTGAAACAAATGAGTTCTGACTTGCTGTTAAAAAAAAATATTGCAACAAAAGGCAGGGAAGGATTAGGCTGCAATGGAACTGACCTTCCTTTCATGAAGCCCAGCCTAGACTTGATAAAGATGAAATCTGATGCAAGTTGTAGCTGGAGATCTTTATTGCCAGGAATATTTGATTTCAAATGAACATCCTGGTGAGTAGTTGTTATGGCCTATGGTAAGCTACAGAGGAAATCCTGTCAGGCAATGAAACAGTAGTGAACAACTAAAGGTGTGGCAGGGGTGGAAAAGATAGCTAGGCAATGTGGAAGCAATTTAAAAGTCAATAAAATGGACAGAATCTCTCAAAAGCATATAGGGTAACATGTACCAGCTCCCCTTCCTATGCTCTGTAATTAATTTTTCCCAGAAATAGAATAATTCATTGGCAACAATCCCATTAAATCCAATGCTCCTCTCACAAACATTTGACAAATAATAATAATAATAATAATGAAACCAGAAAAATTGGTTGCCCACAAAATCTACTTACATGAATGTGTTGCAGAGTTGCTTTTCATCAATTAATTTTTTTTAAAAATTGATTAAGCAACTACTGAGATGTGAAAATAGATCGCTCACATTAAAGTCTCAAGGAGAAATATGTAAACATAGAATTATACTGTTTCTAATCAGTCCATCTGTCCTGATATGGGCGCATTTTAAGGCAAAGATAAGGCAAACATCTGGTCACCCACTGAACATTTAATTGCAGCTGACCTAACAGTACTACCCAATGGAATGTAGCCCATGTTGATCAGTAGGACAAAGTTGTCCTTTTGCATTTTCCACTCCAAGCAGCCCCATATATTGAGCAGCCCAGTATCTGACTAAGGAATTAACAGGATTAGTAAAGGCAGGGAGAGGCAAGCCCCATACGTTCTGAACTACAACGCCAACAATAACTGACCATAGGTTGTTCTGGCTGCAACTGATGGGAGTTGTACATCTGGAGGGCACTTGGTTATCTCTCCTTTGGGAGTATGGCTTCGGTAGTACATCCACTCTTGAGACCTATGTAGTGCATTCCTCAAGCATTTCCTTGTACTGTAAGCTTCTGCATCATTTCAGTAGATGGAATTATGTTTGAGAGAAATCTCAACAGTGAGGGTCTACTACTCCCTCACTAGAGTACATTTAATATTCCCATTGTGTGCTCTTACAGAGGGTTTAGGTAGGAGAAGAGAAAATTTTGTGATTGGTTAAAATCAAGTGCTGAAGCCTGACAATTTAACTTCACAATGTAGAGAAATCCTTTCTGTAATGCATGTACTCCAGTGTCTTCTCAGGAGTCGCGGGTGTGGAGCTGTGTGCCTAGTCCTTCATCCTTTTGATTTGTAACAAACCTGACCTTTCTCCCAGGGCCTGCCCTCAGAGTCCTTTAAGACTTGTGCTATCTAAGGCCTTTCTGTTGTCCATACAGCTGTATTCGTTTTTTTAAAAAAACAAACACTTTAACTCCACTTTTTCCCACAGACTTAGCAAGGCCATTCTCCTACTCGGGTAAATCTAAAAGCATTGACACGAACAACAAGAACAACAACAAATTCACCAGTTCTTAAGAGCTCTTTGCTCAAATTCCTCTTTGTCATCGGGAGGGGAATGGATTACACACAGCATGCAATTCTGGATGTGTGTACCACAATGGAACGGCCTTAAAGCTACAACAGACAACAGTGCAAATTTCTTTGCAAAACACATTCTGGATCTCTTTGGGATCATCAACAGCCAGCAGTAGCATTCACGGACTAGCTCCCCTGCCAAAGGATCAAACACTTACCCTTATTAGAAGGTGCTAGAAAACAAATGCTGGACAGCAAATTACAAAAAGTTGTGCGTAGTAGTCCCCAGGAAACATTCCAGCTTTTTTTTTTTTAATCTAGCCATCAACACAAGCCTCAGAAACATGAAGAAACTGAAATGGGAACTGGAAAAAGAGCTGGGCTCTATTGTACACAAGCAATCTCTTAAAAGAACAGCCACCGAGATGAAAGACGAAGGGGGTGGAGAAGGTTGGATTGGATGGCCCTTGTGGTCTCTTCCAACTCTATGATTTTATATACATATATATACATAATTCCATTTTTATTAGAAAGAGAAGCAAGGAAAAAACAATGTGTATTCCTGCATAGTGGTGGAGTTGGATTGGATTGCCCATGTGTTAACTGGCCATTTTTTAAAAAAATTGGCCAGTTAACACAGTACCCACAGATATTATTAGCTTTATTCCTAAAGACTAACCCTAGTTGCATCTGAAACAGCCACAAATAGGCAGAAGAAAGGGAGAGGAAACCAAAAAGGAAAAGAAAGGAAAAGAAAGGTGGCAGCAGCACCTTTGAGGCTCGCTGGCTTTTTATTATCGCCTGAGCTTTGAACATTGGCATGGGAAATGCAAACATCGCCCACAGCCATCCTCACCCTTGGAAGCCTATCTAACCAGAGCCCCACCCCAGCACTTTCCAGCCCATTCTCCCCAGTCTGTTATCTCTCAACTCTAAAAGGAAGCAGGATCCAGAGGAAAAGGGCAACAAGTTGTCTAGCAGGAATAACATATATTGGAGCAGCTCTTTTTCACCCAGCAGTCAAAGCAACCTGTTTGCTCTCAGGGTGCACACCTTTCATGCAGAGGTAGAGCCTCTCGTAGAGTTGGAAGAGGCCCCAAGGGCCATCCAGTCCAACCCCCTGCCATGCAGGAACTCTCAATCAAAGCATCCCCATCCAGCCTCTGTTTAAAGACCTCCAAGGAAGGAGAATCCACCACACTCCAAGGGAGTGTGTTCCACTGTCGAACAGCCCTTACTGTCAGGTTGAGGTGGAATCTCTTTTCCTGTCTGGCTCCAGTTCTCTGGAGCAGCAGCAAACAAGCTTGCTCCCTCCTCAATATGACATCCCTTCAAATAGTTAAACTACCATATTTCATTTTATTTATTTATGGTATTTATACCCCGCCCTTCAGCCCTAAAAGCTCTGAGAGTAGCTTACAATTATTATTATTATTATTCTTTATTAGATTGTTTAATTAATTAATTAATATAACCTCTTAACCTTCTCTTCTCCAGGCTAAACATCCCCAGCTCCCTAAGCCGGTCCTTATAGGTAGTCACAGGTAGATTCATCCCCCAGGTGCCTCTCCATGCCATGCCCATCGCCCCTTTGCCATGGGGGGGCAGAACAGGATATGTACCAAGGACAAGATGGGCAAAGGATGGAGAGGCACCTGGGGGGATTGTGGAAGGCACTGGAGGTGGATCAATCTGCCTGTGGAGGCATGGGGGCACGTATTAGGATCCACCTCTGCATGCAAGGTGGAAACAGGTTGCTGTGACTCCATGAGCCTCTCGAGAAGGGCACCCATCTCTCCACTTTAGGTACGAATCCCACGGCAGGAGGAGGAAGGAGGGATGGGGAATCATTGAAACAAGCAAGCAAATAAAAAATGGAGCATGATACGCCATCCACAGCCACGGGACATGTGTCTTAAGAAAGGCCACAGTAAAAATACTGGCCATCTCCAAAGGGGGGGGGGTATTAATCCTTCCCTGCTCTTGGAAGAATCCTCAACGATTCCCTTCAGGGTGGGAAGGCGAGGCACTCTTGTGCTCCTCGGGTGCCGAAGCCAGGCACGATCAAAACACCCGCAATTGGAAGAAAAAAAAAAGCCTTTGGAGTGGCACGACGTCCT
This sequence comes from Urosaurus nigricauda, assembly GCA_034509955.1. Taxonomy (NCBI): domain Eukaryota; kingdom Metazoa; phylum Chordata; class Lepidosauria; order Squamata; family Phrynosomatidae; genus Urosaurus; species Urosaurus nigricauda. The sequence continues at coordinate 136,308,922 of JAOEGL010000004.1, forward strand.
CCAGCCTACGCCTAGATGGATGGGGAAGTGGAGGGAGGCTGGTTGGAGATTGACACCCCCCCCAGCCACTTGTTGGGGGCTGCTGGGGCGGGAGGCAGATCCGCACACCCCTCCGCAGCAGCCCCGGGACGCCCGGTAGGGCGTCCCGGGGCTGCTGCAGAGGGGTGTGCGGATCTGCCTCCCGCCCCAGCAGCCCCCAACAAGTGGCTGGGGGGGGGGGGGACACCTCCTATTACCCCTGATCCTCCTATTATCCACCCTGATCTAGTTTCCTCAAGATCCAGCATCTTGCCTATATAAACCTGGCACAAAAGTGGTGGAGAATGCAGGCACCAGTTTCCTCAAGATCCAGCATCTTGCCTATATAAACCCGACACACAAAAGTGGTGGAGAATGCAGGCACCAGGGCTGCCGTGCCTCTTCTTTCCCCGATCGGCGCCTTCCTCCCCAAGCCCTTGTGTGTCCGCTTTTTTTCCTTAAGAGTAGATCCGGCAGCATCTCGCCAAGCCATGAAGGGTGTGTGTGTGTGTCTGTGTGCTCACGGATCCACTCTCTCTCACACACACACACGGGAGAGGGCTTTCCATTCCAGATCCCCCCTTTTTAAACCCACAACCCACCCTATTATTATCATCATTATTAATATTATTATTAACCTTTATTAATATAGCGCTGTCGATTTGCACAGCGCTCTACATACGATCGTATGAATTAGCCCTCAGGCTTATTATGATGCATGATGATATATATATATATATATATATATTGCTTTGCCGTTACCCGCCTCGATCCTCCAATAGGGAGAGGCGGATTACAAATAAATATATTATTATTCTTATTACAGTATTAGATTGCGGACCGTGATCGGAGCGGGGAGGAAGATGGACAGAGGCAGCCTCTGCGGCGGCTCTGTGTGTGTGTGTGTGTGTGTGTTTGTGCAGGCAGGTGCTGGAAGCGGCTAGAAACACACACACAACACACACACACACAACACCCCAAAGGAAAGAGCTTGGCTGTCTGGATCTCCTCCATCGCTTCATCCTCCCTTCCCTGCCTTTCTCTCTCTTTCTCTGGGCAGGTGCTGGAAGGGGCTAGAAACACACACTACACAACACAACACAACACAACACCCCAAAGGAAGGAGCTCGATCGCCTCTCTACCCGCCCGGACCCCGCATTCCTCCTCCACCATCATCCCCTTCGGCTTCTCTCCGTAGCATTTCTTTAGCTATCGGCCACTACTTCATCCCCAGCCCTCCCTGCCTTTCTCTCTCTCTGTGTGTGTTTGTGTCTCTCAGTGTCCCCGATCGCCCTCTCTTCCCATCATCCAGGGAGGACCCCCCCCCTTTTTTCCCCCCACTCTCCGCCGGGCATTTCCAAGACACCGAGGATCCTTTCCCTCCCGCTTCCCTCTCAACCTCTTTCTTTCTCTGGATCCGCATCCCTTTCTTACTTAACGCCGGCCGGGGTTTCCTCCGAGCTCGCTTCTCCTCTCCGGGCATCTCTCTCCTGAGTCCTTCCTTCCCCCAGCCAAGAGGTCCAAAAATGCCAGCCTATGCACCACCTCCACCACCACCACCACCACCACCAGACCCCGAAAAGCGTCCGATGATGAGCCGGAGCTGGTCCCTGGGAGTGTGTGATGAGGAGGAGGAGGAGGAGGCTGGAGAAGAAGATGCGGAGCCCACCCTCCCTTCCTCCATCCAGTGCTGCCCAGCAGAGGAGGAGCTCCTGCTCCAGCTTTGCCAGCAGCAGCAGGACCGGCCCTAGTGGGGACTCGTCCTCCCTCCTCCAAGGAGGAGGAGGAGGAGGAGGCAGCTGAGCCACTGACCCCAGCCTTCCTCCTCTCTTCCTCTGCTGCATTAGGGCTCCCTGGCAACTGGGGACTGGCTTCTCCTTCTCCTCCTCTGGCTGAGACCCAGGTGCCAAGTCCTGGGTTCTTCTTCTCCTCCTCCCTCTTCCTCAGTTTCTTTCTCTGGTCGCCATTCTGCCTCTCTCTCTCTCTCTCTCTCCCCCTGGCTCTAGGGCTAGCCTCGTTTGGGCTTGGACTTGCCTTGGCTGCTGCTGCTGCTGCTGCTTCTTCTTTCACCACCAGGAGATTGAAGCAGGAGCCGCCGCTACTACTACTACTAGGGCTGCTGCCTCCGCTTGCTTCTTGTTTCTTCTGCTTCTCTAGCGCTGCTGCCTTGCACCCAAAGAGACCCCCCCACCAGAGAAGCGAGAGAGAGCAGAGCAGAGAGAGCGCTGGAGTGAGTGGCGCTGGAGGGCACCCGAGCGAGGAGGAGGAGGAGGAGGAGGAGGCATCCACCACCGCCGCCGCTAGGGGCGCACTGCCAGCTCTCTCTGGGACTGCAATGAATGCCTCCCCCCCCAGCTACCGACCCACCCTCCTTTTTCCCCCAATTGCACGCCCTCACAACTCTAGGCCCCATAGTGTGAAGGTTCGCGCTCTTTTTCCCTGGAAGGCCCTCCCCTTGGGGCCTACCCCCCCCACACCCCAATTTCCTGTGGGCCACCCCCAAAGTCCCTCAGGCAGGCTGACCTTTTGCCCTTCCTTATAGAGGGTGAGTTCCCCCCCCCCTCTAAAAGTACCTCCAGGTGTTTTGGGACTTCAGCTCCCAGCAGCATCCCACTGACCGCTGAGGCTTCTGGGAGCTGTAGTCCAAAACTCTTCCTGCACCTGACCCCCCCAGCCTTGGCCATTCTTCTTAGCTACTATCAGGCATTCAGGGTTGGGTTCCTCTATGCAGGCTATATAGGCTCTTCTCTTTTCCCAGGCTTATTCATGCTCCATTATTATTATTATTATTATTAGCTATTCTTTACTTTGGTTTTCTCCCCACCTGTTGCCCAAGTCAGCTTGCCTTGCCATCCCTCCCTCCATTATTTGAAGGCTACTAAGTGGTATCTCCACTGAAGAAATAACCTGTTTTGGCACCGCTTTAACTGCCCTGGCTCAAGGCTATGGAATTCTGGGAGGTGGAGTTTGTTGTGGGGCCCAGAGCGGAGCTTTGCTCCACTCTGGGCCCCACAACAAACTCCAACTCCCAGAATTCCATAGCCTTGAGCCTGGGCAGTTGAAGTGGTGCCAAACCAGGTTATTTCTCCAGTGGGGATGCAGCCTAAGGAACAGTTGCCTTAATGTGATTCTGATGCCTTGTGCGTGTGTGTGACACAGTGGAGTTTATCATACGACAGAATTTGGGGGTATAATGCAATGACAATCCGAACGCAATCATGGGGTTTCACGTTATTGCATATGAGTATATCTCACGCAATTTCGGGCAATGGGAAGTCATTCCGAACGCAATCATGGGGTTTCACGTAATTGTGTATTAAAGTATCTCATGCAATTTCGGGCAATGGGGGGGGGGAATTTTTGGGCCACGGGAAGTCATTCTGAACACAATTAGATTTCACGTAAATTCACTAAACTAGCAAATTTACGTGAGTTCGAACTGGCTCCGTTCGAAATTGGGAGAAATTCCTCCCATGTGATAAACTCCTGAGACAGAGAAGCGGGGGGGGGGGGGGATTAACTCTGCTTCATCTTCCTCGAAGGATGGAGGGTGTTCTTGGGAGGAATGTGATTTTTTTTTAAATCAAAAGACCCTCTTCTTCTTCTCCTTCTCCCCCCTGCTGCTCCTTTTTTGCTCCTACACATCCCTCCAGGCTAATCCTCTGCTGCTTCAGGCCTTTTGGCTCCTGCCCTGCTTTGGAGCTGTGTTCCTCCTTCCCTTTTGTTTCACTGCATGCAAAATTCAATCATGCTCAAAATCCCCTCCACGTTGCCTTTCTCTTTTATTAGCATAGGATGCTGGGTGGTTTTTTTTTTAAGTGGGTGGGAGTCATCCCCTCTGGAAGCATGGTCTATCGCTTTTACGAATTTGCACTTTTGGCTCTGTGTGTGTGTGTGTGTGTGTTTTTTTTGTTTTTTTTTCAAGTCACCTGTTGATGTGTGGTGACCCTATGAATTTTTCCACAGCATTTTCTCCAGCAAGAAATACTGGTTTTGCCAGTTCCTTCCTCCGAAATATAGCCTTCAGCACCTGCAAGTCATTGGCAATCTCCCACCCGACCGGCGCTGACCCTGCTTAGCTTTCGAGAGCAGGCGGTGCCTTTAGGGTGTTCAGGCATGCAGGAAAAAAAATGGCAGAATGCGTTCAGAAGGGATTTGCTTTTCCCTTCCTCAGAGGCTGAGAGAGTGTGACTTGCCCAAGATCACCCAGTGGGTTTCCCTGGCTGAGCGGGGATTCAAACCCTGGTCTCCCAGAGTCCTAGTCCAACACGCAAGCCACTAGACCACTCTGGCCAAACGGCCCCAAATATAAGGATTTCTTGGCAATTTGACTAAGCCGTGTATGAAATTCATTTCTAGTTTTCAGTTTGACCTTTCCCCAGAAACAAAACTGTCTCTCTGATTCTAGGACACATACGTGGGTGTTCGCATTGCACTTAACAAACCCGAGTGACACACGGTGACAAATGGCTGTTACTGGCCAACCCAGTCTCAACTGACTTTGCCTTGTTTACTTTACAAGTAGAAGGGAAGGTCTTGTTTGCATAAAATACCCAGGCAACTGGGATATGACCACACCTGCTAGACAGACTGAGGGAAAGTTATCTTAGTAGTATAGTTAGCCATACTGACAAAGAAACATGTAGCTAATACTTTACAGCTCTCTCTGTTCCTGATGTTTGGGGAGAAAAACCTGTTGGAAAAAAAGCATCAGAGATCTGTCTTTCCTTAGCTCTGTATTCTTCTTGGAGGCTTCTGGCCTCCCACAATCGAGAATCCAATCCCTGAACAGGACACATTTCAAACTGCAATTTTAGATTTTCAAAAATCTGTTTTCGGGTTTGTTAGGCCATATCATCTTCCCAATAAACTATGCAGCCTTTCAAGTAACAGATGTAATCATCAGGCGAAACTGGAGTGGGAAGGTGGGGCAGGGGATCTAATGGTGGTGCTAAGAGGAAACATTGGGAGAAGGCTGGAAACATACTAGTTAAGGTCTGCCAGGAACTGAGATGGTGTTAGTTAGGCTATAGCCAAGAATTACTCTCCAAACAGCAACTGGGAACCTTGCATCACATACCACCCTATCAGATCCAATAACATTTTTAAAAATCCACCAAACATAGATACCTTTATTGGCCCAACCAAAATGTACAATATACATGTTGCAAGCTTTCAAAGCTCCACTGGATTCTTCTTCATCAGGCAAGGCATTAAAGCCCATACAGGAGGGGGAAAAAACCCTGAAGGTGTTAGTCCTAGGCCTGCATTTCGCTCTTTTTGTTTTCAGTTGGTATGGAGTGGTATCTCTTGCAGGCTGTCACTTCTTCCTTCTGGCCATTGTGGCTAATGGGAGATTCTCAAAGTCCAGGACATTGAACATCCATTTACAACACAAAAAGACCTTCCTTTGCAATCCAGGATGTCTCCATCCTTTCTGAGGCAGAGGCCTTATGTTTGGATGTTATAGGATTTGCTATAATGGTCAGCACAGCTAGCCCTGAATGTCATCTTATCAGATGAACTCTGGAAAACACAAAAACAATATCCGTGACCTTTGAGCTGGCTTAGAAAAAGCATTACACTAGTAAGGATTCTGAATTTGTTTCTTTTGGCCATCATGACTACCTTTCTGTTTTGTATGCCATCTTTGTTGTAGCTGATTTTTATGTTCTGGTCACCGGAATCTGGTGGATTGTACCCGATGTCCTAAATTCACCTGTCTCCCACTTTGCAGCTTTGGAAGGGAAGGTGCAGCTGAATTGCCACCATAACCCTATGGTAGAGCTGCTTGGACAAGTACAGCGGACATAAAAGTCTTGCCCTTTAGCTCTCTCCTGTCTCTATTTTATCCAAGGAAGGAAAGCCAAGCGACATGAAAGAAGTGTGGATGACGCAGATCCTGAGACCATAATGAGTTTCCCTCACTTGAGCAGCAGTAGCTTCGAGGGCACTAGGGAGCTTGCATGGTACATAACACCCCAGGCCAACCTTTCTGTGGTGGATCCCACAGAGACAGCTGCTCTGGGGTGCCAGTGGGCATTGTCAGGAGAAGAAAGTCTGGGAGAAGACAACATCCAGATAAATCTTTGGAAAAGCAAGAAGAAAGGAAACCAGGAAGAGCAAATGAACCTTACATGAGAATAAATAATCGCTTGCCCCCCCAAGAATGCCATAAACCTGGCTGCTGTCTGCTGCAAGCAGTTCAAAGGCTCCTCTGTTCTCTCTCTCATCAGCTCTGGGCTCCAGAGAAGGAGGGGGGGGGGGGGAAGAGAGAGGATTTGGGCAGCTAATGCTAATAACACAGATGTTCTGACAATTCTCCCCTTCCTACAATTAAAAACAAAAGACACTGAAAAACAAACACGAGGAAATGAGCAACATGAGAGACTCTTAGGCATTTGCACTTCCCTTGTGCAATATTGCTACTGCAAACAAACAAAAAAGATGGGGGGGGGGAGAGGGAAGGGGTCACACAACCCCCCCCCCCATAGATGCCGCGCTTAATCTGGATATTTCAAGCTAGTTCCTAATAATATCTAAGGCGCAACTGGAAGGATTCTGCTCATGCCTGGCCCATCTGGCTGTTGTTAAAGAATTTATTATACTAATAGTGCTCGGCGGAATGAGAAGAAACACTAATTTGGGGGTTCCAGCGTGAACTTGCATAGATGTTGGAAAACAGACAAGAAAGGCATTTTACGGCCATTGTCAGATCATAATCTGAAAAGGCATATTGCTAATCGTGTGTGCGGAGGGTGCAGGTAGAGATGCCCATTTCAGGGCTAAGCCAGGAGGTATCTTTGTTCATTGGTAAACCCAGGCTACTTTAAAACAGAAAGGCTTGTGCCAACATTCAATTGTAATTTTGGGGTGTGGCTGCAAAGGCATCATCCTGAATCCTGGCTGTCATGAGAAGGATATGACAATATCTTGATTTTTAAGGCTGGGGGGTTTAGAAGGAGAGGTTGTGTACATATTTGAGCTTGTCGTGAAGCATTACTCACACACTGGGGTGGAATAGGAAAGGTTCTTGTGTAGGTGCCATTTTTGTGGTGCTGGGCTTTTGATGGAGGCCATGATCAGTGTTCTTCCTGGAAAGGTCTCTCTTCCCCCTCTGCTTCTCTTGCCTGCAGGATGCAAGCTGCCAAATTATCCAGAGGTTGTTTTTATTACTGTTTTAACTCTTTTTTTTAACCTTGTTTTTCTCTCTACTGCACTTTCACTCACTCATTAATTTTGGTATTTTTCTCACGGTATATAACCCCTGTCACGGCTGCCATGGCAACAGAAGGGAATGCATTTAGCGCTAAAATATCCTCTCAAAAATAACAAAAATAAGAAAACACGGGCAGCTTGTGTTAGCCACAGAAAATGCCGGCTTGATGCAGACTCTGCAGTGATGGAAGGATGAGGCTGTGAGCCAGAGGAAGCGTCTCATTATTAGCCTAGTGCCTTCAAACCTTGATGCCCTTCATATCATTTCCTGGTCTTTTGTTTGATGAGGACCAAAGCAATGGCTGCATGAGAGAGCATTGCTTCAGTTGATGTTGCAACAAGGTACTAGTCCCATCATCATCATCATCATCATCATCATCCTTCTTTATATAGCACTGTAAATTTACACATTTCATCTTCAGGTCAGTTGTCCAGCTCAGATAGTGACTCCCCAGAAATAAATCCAGAAAACTAGCAGAGAAGTGCTACACTGGCTACTATAAAGTTACATTTTTGGTTCGTTTATATCTTTTAGGCTTCTGAGCCATTGTGCTTCTAAAATGCCTGCAGATCTCTTTTAAAAATAGCCCTGCATTGGGTGTTCTCTCAGCCCTCTGAGTTCAAGTGAGGCCTGTTCCTTCCCAAAGTGAAACAACCATAGCTCTCCTCCCATGGTTCTCAGGTCACCAATCTGTAGGCTCTCCACCCGAGACCTCGTCCCACCTCCACTGGTCTTTGTATTACCATTTGCACATCTAGTGGGCCACATCAGCACATTCTGTGGAACTGGAAATGGCATTATGTCATTTTCAGGTTGCTTTTCAGGTGGAAACAAGTTTTTTTAAAAAAAATATATTTTGAATGATTTTGCAAAGTTGAGGTGGACAACCCAAATCGTGGTGTTCAGACTTCTGGGAGTGACATGACACATCTTCTTGTTATCCATAATTATGGTTGTGGTGACATGCTACAGCCCTCTGGAGCTCCGGGGAAACCAAAAAATGGGAAGGTGAGGCCCTCCAGGATTTAAAGCGTATCCATTCTTGTTCTTGTCTAAGGCACCCTTCACACTTGCATTTTTGTAGCGAGGAGATTCGATCAGATCCAATGTTGCAATTCCGAACTCACTATGTTTACCCCGATTGAATGTCTCTGACACAATTTAACCCTGTTGAAGTCCACACTGACTGAAGCGCCAATTCAAAATGGATCCTCCGTATTCGATCATTTTCCGTTTTATTTTTTGGTTCTCTCAATCAAATGATGTGCACCTACATCACACCACTTCCATCATCATAGGACTTTATCACATGGGGAAAATGGGGGGGGGGAGGGAAATTGGGGGTTTAAAGAGTCATTATCTGGGAAAAATGATGTCCCATGAATGAGGGGAATAAAAGATGGAATAAAAAGGGAGAGATCTTTCCTTCCTCCTCCTCAGCTTCCCAGCCTTTACTTTCAAGTAGAGCCCAGGCTGTTGAGGGGAAAAAGAAAGAACGACCCTTCTAAGCCAGTGTTGTGCAGCGGTTACATGTTGGACTGGAACTCTGGAGGCTAGTGTTTGAATCCCAGATGAGCCACATAAACCTACTGGGTGACCTTGGGCTAGTCACACTCTCTCAGCTTCAGATGATGACCATGGCAAACCCTCTCTGGAGAAATATGATTAGAAAACCCTGTGACAGGTTATCCTTAGGGTTGCCATAACATAAGTCGGAAACAACTTGAAGGTACACAACAAGAAACAACAATGATCTCTCCCACTCTCCTTTTCCTTTCCCAAATGCCAATTCTCCCTCTCTCTCTTCTCTCCCGGTGCAGTTTCCCTTTGTAAGTGCAAAGTTTTCCCTCATCATCTTCTTCCCTGCCAGAAGGAAGGAAGGAAAGAAGAAAGAAAGAAAAAAGAAAAATGGATTGGCTGCTTAAAAAGAGATGAGGCAGTCACCTCAAAATATAGGACCTTCAAGAAAAATGGAGGACATGGCAAAAGGATAGCAATGGCAAGTCCCTCAGAGGATCCCTTGTCAAGAAACCTTGGGATAGCTTAGTCTTCAGGAGGACTCACACTCTCTCCTAGGGAGGGAGTTCCAGAGTTTGGGAGCAGCCACTGAATAGGCCCTTTCTCTTGTTCTCACCAAACATACCTGCGACGGTGGTGGGGCAGAGAGAAGAGCCTCTCCAGATGATCTCAGTACTCTTGGCGGCTCATACAGGGAGATACGGTCCTTCAAATAGCCTGGACCCAAGCCGTATAGGGCAATGGCAAGACCCTCAGAGGATCCCTTGTCAAGAAATCCTGGGATAGCTTAACCTTGAGGGAGAGCCACACTCTTACAGTTTGGAGAATGGCAATGGCAAGACCCTCAGAGGATCCCGTGCCAAGAAACCCTGGAATAGGATAGCATTGGGATGATTTCCCCCTGTCAGCCTCAGAGGATGGCAATGGAAACCCCTCTGGAGAACCCTTGGTTCTTCAGACCCCTAACCCCCACCCAGACTGATAGAAGTTTTTCCCTCCACACCTTTGTCATGCAGATGATGCCAGTATTTAAAGGTATTGTCTACTATAGCTGTGTAATAGCATAGATGTGCATAATCTGTCAATTTTTTTTTTTTAAAGGACACCATCTAATGTGATGTTCTGAGAACCCCTGGCTGTTGTATCATTTGTTTTAGTCTTGTCCCACAACACCAAGAGTCTAGATATGTTTTTGGCTGAACCTGTATCTGCCTTTGAGTACATTCATCCAATGTACTATTTGATCATGATACCTAGTGTGGGCAGACACTCTGTCACATACTTCTAATATTTGTTTGGGGCCTGCTTGGCTTTTGCTCCTTTTGATCTTCTCCTGGCTTTCCTCCCCCTTTCTTTCACTGCTGCCTAATGCATTTTTCCAGGGACTGAATTCCTTTCCCCTTGCTTGCACCACTTTGCTGCTTTCACATCTAGGTAGGCCTTACAGCGAGACAGAGCCATCCCTTGTTCATGAAGCCTTGAGATTTTAGGGCCAATACCTGATATCCAGGAATAGCTTTTGGTAATGTTACAAGGAATGGGTCCTCTTAAATTAATTAAAGTTGATACGGTAAACAACAACTACAGTTGCTTACAGCATGTATATCAAATTTTAAAAAATGTCTGAAAAATTAGAAAATATTTACAAAGCACCTGATCTTACTTTATATTTGTAGATCAGGTGCTGGGACACTGAGGCAGAGAGAGCAGTTGTGCTGATCTCCTTATTCATTTTTATTATTATTAAAATTCTAATATCCCCCCCCCCCCCAAAAAATTAAAAACATTTCTTTGGTTGGAAGAAATATTTCTCATGGTTTGTAATGAACAATATAACAAACAAAACAAAACAAAATCCCACAGACTTTTCCCAGTTCTGTTTTTAATAGCTGCAGGAATCATAAGGGAGTCCTATTCCAACCAAAGAAACTTTTCCAAGCTCTGCTTTGAACAGGGGAAAAAGATATCCCCAGAAGACTTGCTACTAGGCCTCCTCTCATTTTCAGATAACACAAAGACTATATATTTATGACCTGGACTGTCCTCACTCTTTGTTGATTGCCTTACCCTACTAGAGACTGGCTCCTGCAGCATGTATTGCTTATGAAGCCAGAACAAAGAGAAATCTAGCCAAAAGAACTGAGGAGGGGACAGAAAGAAGGACAGGGATGGGGATTAGGAAAGAAGAAGAGGGAAGATGTGGGGAAAGGGAAAAAGACAGGGCAACAGAGAGAGAAAGTAAAGACATTTAACCATCAGTTGTTGAAGGTATGTATGGTATAGGGACTTCCACTTCAGTGTGTAGCTACTTTCATGAGGATGTGGGTCTTTGTGGTCTTCTTACTATTATTAGTGCTGCTGGGCCAGTGCTAAGGAGTTGCTGTATAACTCAATGCTTTTCTTTTCTAAAGAATTAAAAACGAAACGAAACCCAACACCTACCATATAATGAAACAGTTTTGTTCAGCGGTCAGTGTTCTTGACATAATTCTCCATTTTGACAAAATACAAAATGCCCTATATGTGCTTCATGGTATTGAAAAAGACCCCCACATTTCTAGGTTCCTCTCTATATTGTTATTAAATGTCCTGGTTTCATTCATACTTGTACACAAACCTGCCTTATGCTTTCTCCATAGGCATTATGGATGGGTGGCCTTGTGCAATTTTTGTCATGCTCAGATGGCTGTTTGAAGGATAGGATTATTATAACTATTGGTGTAGTAAACATTTGTTAACCTTTTTTCTAGTTTACACATCTGGTTGGCAAGTCCTATTATCCCAAATTTCAGAGCAAAAAACAGACAAGGGTGAGTCCTTGCGATGTCGCAGGGTGGATCTTTGCAATGTTATAGATGCAGGGCTTGAGGGGAGCTGCTCCTGAGCCAGCTGTTTCTAGGAGGATCATGAAGAGCTTGTGCAACATAAATGCGCAAGAGTTGTGACTCTGGCCCTCTACTCTCTGCCTTACTCCAAATGGTGCAATGGTACACGCATTACTGTCGTGCTGGCCAGCCCTCTCCAGAATTGCTCCAAAATTTTTGGTGTGTTGATATCATATAATACAAATACCAACATCCTTGCTCTGGCATAATCTGGAAACAGGTAGAAAATGCCACCTCATACATAAAACTCAAAATGTTCCTCTCCTCCAGTGGAGCTCAAGTGAGATTTTTCTCCCTGACTGGAAACCCAAAGAAATACAGCAATTCCCTAAGATTTCAGTTGGTGTCCTGAGATTTAGCATCCTCACTTAGAATTCTCACAGTGAATTGAAATCATTTAAGAGTAAAATAGAGCTTAAAGAAATAGACTTAACTAAACCAATAAACTAATACAGGTGATAAATGTAACACTTCCATAATAGTTGACTAGTTAAAATCCAGGAAAGGCTTACAGTTAGGTAGTTTGCTGTTGTGAATTTCCAGGTCACCTTTGACTTATGTAACCCTATGAATGAGAGACCCCCAAGATACCCTGTCATCAACAGTCCTGCTCAGGTCCTGCAAACTCAGGGCCATGGCATCATTGATGGAGTCTCCACCTATAGCGTGGTCTCCCTCTTTTCCTATTGCCTTCCACCTTGCCAAACATTTTTGTGTCTCATGATACATCCAAAGCATATTGCCTTAATTTAGTTATGTAGAGTAGGCAAAAGGAAATGTATATAAAGAGCCATGGCAAAACTATACCACAAATTGGTCATTATAATTGGAGGCAGTGAAGGGTGTTTTCTTTTTTTTTAAATTCTGTGGGGTGAGATTTCTTTAAATGTTTAAAGGGATTAAAGTCAGCAGTTAGCATAGGTCTTTCTCTCTCTTTGTTCTTTTTTGCTACTTTTCCTTAAGAGTGCAGCTGCTTAAAGCTAACAGTAGTCTGCATTTTCTTTTTTCCAAAAATGCTCCAGAGATAGCATAGAAAAGATGAGAGCTACATATATGCATAATATCTATAAAGGTTAGTAGAGGCAGCAATCCGATCTTTTTCAGCAACAAAATAAAATAGAATAAAAATGGTATAGTTTAAGGAGGAGGAGGAACAAGAGAGGTCCGCTGCTGCCAACTGCTCTTCCCAAGTCTCCTAAATAATCCTAATCCCAAATTCTTGAGGCAAATACTAGTTTCTGAAACCTCTTGGCTCATTGGTGGTTGATCGTCTAATGGTCAGCAATGTATTTGCAACTACTGATGTTTCAGGGAAGTGCAGAGGCTGAAAGGGCATGGAAAAAGAGAGAAAGGTTCTGGCCATTCCAACTGTTGAGGGGAGCAAAGCTCTGGCACTTTTTCTGAGCAGCATTGATGATGGCATCTACACGACTACCGGACTGATTAATTGTTCTGGCAAATTAATAAAGATATAATGACACTTTTTGTCCCATTATTGTTTGTGACATATTACCATAGACGAAGTCAGAATATGTGGAAACAATTGAGCGACAATCAGATAATAATCTGTTGACTTTACCAACCTGAAGACTATTGATCTTATATGATTTTGGAAGCTTGGTGAATACCAAGGAGGCAGAGCAGAAGGGAATATCTAGCCTCTCCCTTTAGGTCTCACTAAATGTGAGTTTCTTCCATTCAGAATTGACTGGGCTAGATTGACATAGTGTAAGGCAGCTTCCTAAGAAGAGGTTGGATATGTCAGGGATATTTACACCAGTGAAGAGATCCAGGAGATCAATACTGGAGGCCAAGTGGAGAGCATCTGGATAAAAATTAAAGAGGAAGGAAACAACAGGGATGTTATTGTGGGAGTCTACTACAGAACCCCAAGTCAGACAGAGGAATTGGATGATGCCTTTCTCGAACAGATGATCACACACTCAGAAAGAAGAGATGTAGTAGTGATGGGGGACTTCAACTATCCGGATATTTGCTGGAAGTCAAACTCAGCCAAATCCTCAAGGTCTAGCAAATTCCTCACCTGCCTCGAAGACAGTTTCATTGTCCAAAAGGTGGAAGAGGCAACAAGGGGATCAGTCATTTTAGATCTTATTTTAACCAACAGGGAAGACCTAGTTGATGGGGCGCAAGTGATGGGATCCTTAGGTGGGAGTGACCATGTTCTCTGGAGTTTGTTATACAGTGGAAAGGAGAAGCCAGGCATAGTCAGATACACATTCTAGACTTTAGGAGAGCTGATTTCAATAAACTTAGAGAAATATTGGGGGTGATTCCGTGGTCAGGAATACTTAAAGAGAAGGGACTTCAGTACTCCAAAGGAAGATATTGAAGGCACAATTTCAAACAGTTCCAATGAGGAGGAAAAATGGGAGGTGTCTCAAGAAGCCAGGATGGATGCCTAAGGAACTTTCAAATGAGATAAATTTTAAACGGGACATATATAAGAAATGGAAAAGTGGGGAAATCACCAAAGAAGAATTCAAACAAATAGCAAGCACGTGAAGGAATAAAGTCAGAAAAGCTAAAACGCAGAATGAAGACAGGCTTGCTAGAGAGGTTAAGAACAATAAAAAGGGCTTTTTTTTATATGCCTGCAGCAAAAGGAAGAAGGAAACGGTAGGGCCACTGCATGCAGAAGATGGCAAAATGCTAATGGGACAGAGAAAAGGCAGAATTCCTGAACACCTTCTTTGCTTCAGGACTTTATCGCATGCACTTTTAAAACCATTTTGGGGGTGGGGACGGGACTCACGGGGGCGAGCGTGAATGGATTTTACCGCACACCCAAGCATCCACAAAAAGGTCCTGTTCCAGCACCTGTCCCTGTCCAGTGCTGAGAAGCATTAACTTTGCTGCTAGGAAGACTTCCGTCTGGCCAAAATGGCCCCCGCCGGCACTGAACAGGGACGGCTTGGGTACAGGTGCCGGAATGGCACCTTTTTGTGGACATTTGCATGTGTGGTAAAATTTGTTCATGCTTGTCTCCGCGAGTCCCGTCCCTTTCCCCAAAATGGTTTTAAATGTGCATGCGAAAAAGTCTTCAGTCTTCTCAGAAAAGGCAAAGGGTGCTCAACCTAAGAATAATGGAGCAGAACATAGAATAGAGGAATTTAAGCACAGAATAAGTAAAGAGATAGTACAGGAATACCTGGTTAATCTAAATGAATATAAGTCTCCAGGACCAGATGAACTACATCCAAGGGTATTAAAAGAATTGGCAAATTTAATATTGGAACCACTGGCAATAATCTTTGAGAACTCCTGGAGAACAGGAGAAGTTCCAGTAGACTGGAGGAGGGCAAACATTGTCCCCATCTTCAAAAAGGGGAAAAAAGAGGATCCCAACAATTATCGTTCAGTTAGTCTGACTCCAAAACCAGGAAAGATTCTGGAGCAAATCATTAAACAGAGAGTCTGTGAACATTTAGAAGGCAATGCCATAATCACAAAAAGTCAACATGGGTTTCAGAGAAACAAGTTATGCCAGACAAACCTGATCTCTTTTTTTGACAAAATTACCAACTTAGTAGATGAAGGGAATGCTGTGGATATAGTCTATCTTGATTTCAGTAAGGCCTTTGGCAAGGTTCCCCATGACATTCTTGCAAAGAAGCTTGTAAAATGTGGGGTAGACAAGCTAACTGTTACATGGATTTGTAATCGGTTGACCGGCCCAACCCCAAGGGTGCTCAACAATGGTTCCTTTTCAACATGGAAAGAAGTGACCAGTGGGGTCCCACAGGGCTCTGTCCTGGGGCCATTGCTATTCGACATCTTTATTAATGACTTGGATCACAGAATTGGGGGCATACTTATCAAATTTGCAGATGACACCAAATTAGGAGGAGTAGCTAATACCTCAGAGGACAGGATCAAAATTCAAAATGACCTGAATAGACTAGAAAGCTGGGCCAAAGCTAACAAAATGAAATTCAACATGGAGAAATGAAAGGTCCTGCACTTAGGGTGGAAAAATGAAATGCACAGATATAGGATGGGGACACCTGGCTGAAAGAGACCAAATGTGAAAGGGATCAAGGAGTCCAAGTAGACCATAAGTTGAACATGGGTCAACAGTGCGATGCAGGGAAGCGGTAAACGGCCGGTTCCCCACGGCCTCTAAGCGGGGTGCAGCAGGTGCCCTGGGCACCCGCTGCACCCCGCTAGCGGAGGCGGGCCTAAAGGGAGAAAGGGGCTACTACCCCATTCTCCCTGGGTCTTTGCCACGGCTATCTAAAAGCTGCGGCAAAGATCCACCGTCAAAAGAAGCTCCGTTTGGAGCACCTGTTTTGTGCCACGGAAAGGGCGCGATTTGCGCCATCCCGTAGCACAAAGGTGTCATGGCAGGTGCAGCGTGTCTGAAAGCTTAGCACGCCATGACGCCATCATGGCACGCCCATATGGACGCCATCATTTAATAATGGCGGCGCCCATACGCGCTAGGGTTCGGGAGGGTGTAAAAGCTACGCCCTCCCAAACCCTATTCGCGCCTTTTTTGGCCCTAGACGCACCTCTTTTGGCGCGTCTAGATTGGCCCAATGTATCTTATTGATTAGAATCAGAGGAAAGCAGTACTGATTTCAAAAGAGTTTACTCCAAGACAACCTATGTCTTGGTTTACAGTCAGGCTTCAGCAACTTAACAGTGAAACTCACTAGGGGTTTGTTGCATATTCATTTGGAATGTTGCTTTTTACAAATCCAGAAAAAAATTACCTTTCTGATACAGCAGTCAGCATGGTCAGTGGTCATGCTGGCTAGGGGATTATGGGTGATATTGCCAAAAGTAACATGTTCCAGTTTTTTAAAATAGTGTTTTGAACTATTATTTGAATATAAATAATAGAAAAGTGGAATATAATCTATGTCTATGTCTATTTCATCCATTCATCCATCCTAAGTGTGTGGCAATGTGTAATTTTCTTGGAGTGTGTGATAATGGGGGTTCTGGATAGCACAGATTGCCTTCTTTCCAGGTAACAAAGGACTGAATGATGTGATGAGGTTAAGTTACATTTTAATGGGGCTCACTATCGCAAAAGTCAATTGCCCAATGAATATGGCCTGAAGTGAGAACCTTTAAGATCCTTCTCAGCATAGGTTATAAAAAGCCTGAGAAAGGACCATGTGGCAGACTCTAAAGGAAATCTAACAAAGAGGGCAGCGCCTTCTGGCCTATCTGGATAAGCTAGATGAAACTGGACAAAAGCATCCAGACTTTTAGCTATCTCCATGACCATAAAGGTTGAGACATCCCATTTGATCTGTAAGTAGGATAGGAGAACATATTCGCTAGTCATACCTGGGAATTTTGGTCATTTTAAGGACTTGAGACATTTTCACATGAGCTTTGTTCATGCTGCAATTGCACATGTTAAAGAAAATGGAAACATGCTAGTTTTTCAGCAGCCACTCTTGCACATTCATGTCAATAGCACAACAGGGGCTGCTGCTTCCATTGCACTGTGTTTCAGGCTCCCCTTAACCCTGCCTCCCTGTCCTATGCCCTAAGCAGAATGCCTTTCAGGATTTTTTAAATTTGAATTTGATTTTTACTTTCACTTTTTAATGACATTCTGAAATTCAACTGATGTGGTTTAAGTTTTTTGAAAAAGAAAAGAAATAGAAAAAATAAATTAAATCAGGCTCCTTGGGAACAGCAAGGGGGCAAGGAGACAGGGGGAGAAGAGGAGATTGTGACACCACGTAACTGCCAATATTGGAACTGCTCTGACAGTGACGTTTTGCACCTGAAGATTAACAGGACTGCTGCACGATTGGTAGCTTATTGAGGGGCTTCCCCTGTCAGTGAAAAGGGATGCTCTAACCAAGCATTGGAAGTGACATCGTGTGATAAGTATCACCAAAGGTACTATTTTACAACTGTAATTATGGCTTAAAAGCCACTTGTGATCATACCCTTGGCTGAAATGATCTAATCTGTTCTGTAATTGAAACTCCTAAGTGTGCCTGAAGGGAAGGTGGCCCTTCATGTAAAGACACATCCTTTCACTATGGAGATTTGTTATTTAGCATACAGCCTTTTCCTTTAATAGCCCTTCTGTCTCCCACACTCACTTTCATATCCCCTTGCTCAGTTTCATCTTCTCTCCGGAGTGGTGGTAGTGGGAGGAAGATAGTCTCTGCAGCGTTGGAGATGGAAAGTAACTGCAAAGTAACTTCCTACTGATTTACTAGGGAAATGGGGACGTGTGTCAAATCAGTAGTTGGTGGTAGATCAGTTCTAATTTAGATGGTCACAAAGGGTCCCACCCAGCTCTGGCAAAAGCAGGAGGGGGACCCAAGAGACCTCACAGGAGGGATGGGTTGCTAATATGGCTTGGGATGCTAACATGACAAGCCCCCTGCACTTCACAAGTGATCACTGCTCTTCTGCTGTAGGCATATATACACACATATATATCCCCAAATTGCAGAATGATCCTTGGCCTCCCTCCCTTGCTGTCTTCTGAAAATGCTCTGGGTCGGGGTGGCACACGTGCCTGCTGTTGGCCTTAGGTAGGTGCCAGCAGGTGCAGGCTTAGCTGCTGAGAGTAAAAGGTTTGCATGGCTGAATGAAACATATACCCCACTGTTTGTGTCCCTTCTGCCCAGCCAAACTTCCTGCATTGGTTTGAGATCAATGGCATATTGCTTGCTCCACACACCCTTCTGTGCTGAATCAAAGAGGAGCTTGAATAACTTGGAATCAGGATTGTACTCATCACCTGAGCTCAAGAAAAGGCCCTCCCACAATGATGAAACCAAAGTGGAGGAAGAAGCAACATATCCTTTTTGGTCCCAAAACTATGAGCCAGGAGACTCTGGGAAAGCCTGACACAATGCTCAAAGCTCTCTGGAGACAAGACTTCAAGCTCTTTTTATCCATGAGGTGAAGAAGGGGCAGGAGGAGAAAGAGCATGGCCAAGCAAAAAGTGTGTATCCCCTCTCTTCCCCTCTGCAAACTTCTCATAATAATGATGGGCTGATAGAACAAATAGGATAAGGACAGCACACTTTAAAAAGGGCTACATCGTAATAATAGCAATTGAAAAGAAAAAGGAATTCCATGTGACCTTTAGAATATATGTGTCTTAGAGCAATGGTACACAGCTTTCTTGATTGGCAAAATCAGTTCACAGACCCTGTACGTTACCTGAAAACATCTTTGCTGTTGCCCAGAGCTTCCTTTACTTTAGCTACACCTCACATCAATCTAACACATCAAGGAAGAACTATCTTTATTATTAAATTCTGGTGAGCATAAATATCCTGTAGCAGCTGGTGCCTGCTTGAGACCAAGTGGCATAATGTAAGGCAGCTAACAGTGGACAGATCCAAGGGATTGCAGTATCCAGGGCCAAGGAGTTATGGTAGATAAAGCAAGAGGTCTGCTCTGCCACAAGAACCCATTATACAGAAAAAGCAAATGGAGGCATATATATTTAAATTTAATCTGATTAAGTGCAAAACAAAGGGCTTTTGGTATGCATGTGTGTGTGTGGTGTAATCTTGACTCATGGAACAGCACAACAGTATTTCTTTTCATCCATGTTTGTCAGCTTTACTGCAGCAACCTGTTGTGCAGAAAAAAAAAATAAACTAGATTTTTTTTTAAAAAAAACCCTGTGTTTATTCAAAAATTTCATTTAATATTCACAAGTGTGGTTTAAACTTTCCCCTGGCTCTTGATTCCTGGAATTCCCCATGCACTTGCTTTAGAGCAAAACCCTTAGTCTCTTATTCACTCACGTTTAGCATTGGCTGCTGCCTTGCCCTCACTGACAAGAATGACAAAAGGACTGATGTCCCACACTGGCATGGAAATCTTTGTTTAAGACAGTGATTGGCTGTGGACATGCTCATGGACTCACATGTTAATAACCTGGGTCCTGCTTGGTTGAAGGGAATAAAATGAAGACCTACTTGGACCTGTGTGGCAGAGCATTGGTCCCAGATGCTCTGCCTCAGCATGTCTATGCCCATGTGTCTCTAACTAACAGAATGCTGCAATACTGAGCATAAACAATGTTAAATGGGAAGGAAGCAGCCACCCCTACCACCAAAAATGGTTGCCCTGGTTAAACAAAATGCATGCAACTGCTAGATCCTGAGGGAAAGTCTTTCTTTCTTACCATGGAATAGGCTAGGCTAGGTGGTGGCACCTGCCACCCACCTCCAAATATATTAATCAAAACCTATTAATACCGTAGGCCCAGTACAGATTGGCACAAAGCACTGGTCTGGGGCCGATGTTAGGGTTCCAGAGGGCTGGGTGTCCATACATGTCCAGCCCTACTAGCGGTGCCTGTGCATCATCTTGCTGGGGCCTTGTGCCCAAATGGAAGTGTTGTCATCATGGAGTGTGAGTGCCATTATGGCGCTCCTAAAACAAAGCTGCTCTGGGTGGCTTCTTTTTAGGGAGCGCATCGGTTGTCGTGCCATGTGGTTGGTGCAGCACTGATGAAAGGCAGTGAGCCCATTGGTCTGTATAGGTGAGGTTCTGTCTACTACTCTATTGTCAAAGGGTGGTGCATCCATGCATGATTTGTCTGCATACACCAAACAGGAGATGCTGGTGGCAAATGATGACAACAAAATTTCTGGTGAATGATGCACTTGCAATTTTTTGTTTTTATTTTGTTTTGTTTTTCCCTATGAGGATCTGCTATTTGAACATTTCTTTGGTCATTCCTATCAAAGGCACATTCACTTGAGGGAACTGTTCAATATTGTGTTGTTCTCCTCCTTTTAGTGGTCCGCCTCATGCAAAAAGATGTGTTAGAAGGAGAAATTCCTACTTGTCTGTCTCCTTCTGGTTTACTGCTCTGTACCCAGGACCTTTTCCAGTTGAGTATTTTTGAATCTCATTAAATGCACTATTTACTCTATCTGCAAGATCATTAGAGAAAGGTTGTTAAATAAGATCACAGCACTTCACAAATACAGGCCTCCTCATACTTTGAAATAAAATGCTGACACTTCTCATTACCTTTTATACAATGTATTTCAGCCAGCTTTCTGTCCAATTGGCAGGAATGTGTCCATGCCAATAGAATAAATTTTGTGAGCAGGACTTAAGGAGACACAGTATCACATTTCTTAACTGACATCTATTAAGGAGCATCTTACAATGAAAGATGGGTACCTGCCTTGACTCTGCTTCCTCATTTGCAGGTTTTTAGGGGAAGCAGAACTTCAGCAGCCACCATCCTCTCTTCCTGGCATGCATACCCTATTGTCCATTGGTGTTGTTAGCAAAACATTGGCAAATGGAGAGAGGGGGATATAGTAGCTCCTTTCCCATCCAATTTTATGAATGGGGAAAAAGGGAAACTCCTGTCCATATATAGATTGGGGTTCCCTTTCAATTTTTAAAGGGCCCCATGAAAGGGAACCCCAATCCATATATGGACAGGAGTTTCCCTTTTTCCCCATTCATAAAATTGGATGGGAAAGGAGCCTCGTAGAATGCGCATAAGCTGTCAAACTGAAAAAAATAATAAAAAATATAAGAAATTAAAAAATATTTTAAAAATACTAAAATATAATACAATTAAATTACTAATAAATAAAATACAATAAAATACAATAAATAAATAATAAATAAAATAACTCTAAAATAAATAAAATAATAAAATAAATAATTAATTAAAAATACAGTTAAAAAATATTTTAAAAATGCTGGAGTGAGTGCCCGATTTTGCCTGGAGAGGAGGCATGTTCCTCCCCCTGGCCTTCTCCCCTCCCCTGAACTTGACCCGATCGTGATCGGAGCCAAGTTCACATTCCCCGCAAACCGGTTTTTCCCAAAAGAAACGGTAAATACACCGCTTTGGGAGAACCTGGGTTATGGGGGATTTACTCCGCTACGGGTGTGCAAAATCCGGATTCAGTAGTGTTAAATCCGGTTTCAGTGTGAACTTCTTGATTTTAAACCGGTTTGCTAACCGGTTTATAACGTAGTCTGAACGGGCCCTTTGTCCAATGTTCAAACCGCTATACCATGCTGGCTCAAGTTGCTGTTTATGGAGGAGCATATAGACTGCTCAGCCAGAGAGACATGACTTGGGGTAGGATTGAAATGGACTTTTATGCTTTGTGGAGTTTTCAAGCAGACAGAAAAAATACAATAAATTCATGCTGCCTCTGCCTGCTCCAAAACACTGCTTCTGTCCATAAGCAATACCTTTAGTTGTTGTTGTTGTTTGTTGTTGTTGTATGCCTTCATAGAACTTTCTTGGTGAGATTTGTTTTGACATTGATTCTGAGGCTGAGGGAGTGTGACTTGTCCATGGACACTCAATGAGTTCTTGCAGCTTTGCCACTGTCCTCAAATGAAAGAGTACCTGAAGATAATCAGAACTGTTGTTGTTAACTACCCTTGAGTTGATCTCGACTCATGGTGACCCTGTAGATGAGACATTTCCAAGACTCCTTCTCCTCAAATGCTCTACTTAGGTCATGAACACCCAGGCCTGTGACCTCCCTGAGTCCAACCATCTGGCATGGGGCCTTCCTCTCCTTCAAGTGCTCTATATGTTTCCTAGCATTATTGTCTTTTTTACTGATTCATGCCTTCTTATAAAGTGGCCAAAATATGACAGTCTCAATTTAGCCATCCTGGCTTCCAGGGGGGAGTTCTGGCTTGATCTGTTCTAGAACCCATTTATCCCATTTTAAACCCATTTTATGATCTGTTCTAGAACCCATTTACCCTTCTTGGCCTTCTAGGCTCAGCACCATTCTCCAGCAACCCATCTCAAATGAATTTATTTTCTTTCTATTGACTTTCTTCTTTGTCCATCTCTCACATCTATACATGGTGATGGCAAATACAATGGCTTGGACAATTCTGACTTTAGTGCACCGTTGTGTATTTTTACACTTTAGGATCTTCTCTAGTTCTTTCATATCTAACTAGTCCTAGTCTTGTTCTGAATTTTTGACTGCAGTCTCCATTCTGTTCAATGCTTGATCCAAGATATGGGGACTCTTTCCATTATCTTACATTACAGGTTTGTTTTAGTATCCGTTATAGGCAGGCATCCAGTTAGGGACATATACTGTACATGTGTAAGTCATATTACATGCAGGAAAAAACTGTGCAACAGAAATATTCTGCTGATAGCTAAAAAGGCCAATGCAATTTTAGGCTGCATCAATAGAAGTATAGCGTCTAGATCAAGGGAAGTAATAGTGCCACTCTATTCTGCTTTGGTCAGGCCCCACCTGGAATACTGTGTCCAGTTCTGGGCACCACAATTCAAAAAGGATGTGGAGAAACTGAAGCGTGACCAAAGAAGGGCCACCAAAATGGTGAAGGGTCTGGAAGCCATGCCCTATGAGGAACTGGATGACCCTTGTGATCTCTTCCAACTCTATAATTCTATTATAGTAGTGAGTGTGGAGTTGCACAGACAGTATGTTTTTCTGTGCCTTGCCTTTCTACATTGTGTTTGTGCATTGCATGTTTTACTTGAAATTTATGCATTGTGTGTTGCAGTTTCACACTGTGAATTTAAGTTGTACATCACATATTGTACATTGTGCAATGGCACCTAGTCACTAATATGTGCTTCATAATGTTTCTGTTCTGCATGTGATTTGCATGCTGATATTTACACCATGTTAAAAGGGGGGGGGGGGGTGGACTGCAAATATTGTCTGTCACAAACATCACCATGTTATAGGTAGAAATTAAAAAGACTGGCAACTAACAGTGAAAAGTGATTAGGACAGGCTGTTTATGCACTAAATCTAGATTCAGTTAGCTAGAATCTTAACTAAGAGCTAATGTAGCATAGTGTTCACTGTGTTGGACTAGTACTTGGAAATCCAGGTTCAGTCCTCCACATAAAACACTTTCACTACTCTCAGCCTTACATACATCACAGGATTTTCATAAAGATAAAATAGGGAGGAGGAGATCCACATATACCATCTTGAGTTTTGAAGATAGGTAGTATAATTTTTAAAACATAATTTTAATAATAAAATGAATTAACACAGTCAATGCAAACTAGATTTGGTTTATCCTGAAATGCATATCCAGGAAATGATATTGAGGCTATGTGATAGTCAAATGTATATGTGGCTACATGCTCTCAGTACCTATGAAGAATAAAACTTCCTTTGCACTTATGCTGGAGGAAAACACATTATGAGGAATGGTATTATCTTTGATTATGGCATTCCTAACACAGTATTTCAGAAACTGTGATGTTCATTTAGGAGCTGTGCTTTCATAAAATTATGTATAGTCTTTGAAGAAAGATTCTTATAAACATTTCGATCATATAAACCTCTTGAAATGAGAACTCACAAGTCATAGTCAAATCAAGACTTGAGGTCTTTCTTTTGGCATATTTGTCATCTTACAGAATCCACATGTTCTTGTGAGTGGGGTGATAGAGCTGTAGGAGGAGAATGGAAGTACTACTGCTAGCTGTCAGGATGGAATGAAAGAAGGGAGGGAGGGAAATTTTCTAATGCAGGGAAGAAGCAAGAAATGAATAATAGAGGATGGAAGCAGAGATTTGTATAAAGGTTTAAGCAGACATAAAATGTTATTGGAAACTCCAGTCAAATGCATTAAAGGCCAAAACAGTGTGCTTATATTTATTTATTTATTTATTAGTTACATTTCTATCAATTCTTTCCTTCATTGGGCTCAAGGCAGCATCTATGGCTTTTTATCTCCTCACCTCATCTTCATAACAGGTTATATGTCAGGCCAAGAGGGACAAGCTGAAGTTCACAGAATTTCATGGCCCACTGCAGACTTGAACCTGGATCTTCCACGTACCAGTCTAACAATCTAATTACTACACTACAGTAACTCTACAGTCAGACAAGAGTAACTGTGGAACTTTCCTTCTCTAATGACAGTTACACCACACACACAATCTAGTCCAGCAAATAAGGACAACACATTGGTTAGATAGCTGAATTATCAGTTCAAATCCATATTCCTTCATGAACCTTATTATGTGATTTTATCCTGTTGCATTTCAGTCTGATATACCTCACAGTGCATTTCTGGGTGAAATGTATGAAGAAAGAAAGCCATAATGCCCTGAGCTACTTGCAGGAAAGATGAGGGCAATCATGGAATTAATAAGATCCTTTTTTATTAAATTAAAATCAAAACATGTGACACAGAAAATACATTATCTGACTCACTGCTTTCCTAAGCACTCCAGTAGTTATAGTCACTAAGACTTTATAATAATATCAAATAACAATATAATTAAAATCAACATAAACTGATGTTAAAAACTCCATCTATTGTTGTGGTCACCATTTTGTACTCAAAGTCTGCTATAATATTTGGTTCTAGTTCAAATAACATCAACAGCAGGAGAGCTAGGGGCAGCCAAGGATTGGGTAGGGGAAGACTTGGAGAGCCATTGTTAGTTGGATGATACAATGTTGGGATAGGGTATAGACCAAATTTTTAACTGGTTTATCAGTGGGTAGTTCCCACTGGCACCGGTTTTTGCACACCTAGATTGGGATTTTGCACATCTGAACCGGGGCAAATCTCCCTCAGCACAGATTTTCTGATATCGGGTCTTTTCCCATTTCTTTTCAGAAAACTAGGTTCCTCCATGATGCTGAGGAATGGGAACTTGTCCACAGTCATTATCAGGTCATTTAGGGGGAGGGATAACATGCCTCCCCTCTTCAACCAGTCGCTTTGCAAGTGGCTTTTTTATTTTTTATTTTCTGTTGGAGTATGCAAATGCTTGTGCTAATATTTTCCCCTTTTGCTTGCTCCCGCCACTGCAGCCAAAATAAAATTTTTGCTTGGATGTTGCCAGAGCCATATATATATCTTAGGCAAATTGATAGAATATGCGAATGCTTGTGCTACATATTTTTCCCTTTCGCTTGCTCCTGGCACTGCAGCTGAAATACAAGTTTTTGTACACTTTTTACTCATATGTTACCGGGGCTGGCATTTTTTTTTAAAAAAAATAAATTTGACAAATTGATAGAATATGCAAATGTTGCCACTAGATTTTTTTTTTAAAAAAGGAGGGGGAAAAGCACCCAGGCCATTGATGAATGGTTGCAGCAGATACGTGACATGTCACCGTTGACGACAGTGGAAATGAATATGCAAATCATTTGATTGACAACAACGAATGATAAGGAGGTTCCATCTTAAATTGCTACTTTTGAAGTGTGAACATCAAGTGGGGTAAATTGCACTGGGGAGGTTAGATCAGGGTAAAGGGTAGTGGGATCTTCTATTCCGGACAGATTTGGTATTGGATTACCAAATCTGCCTGGATCTACCCAGGGCAAAAGTGCCAGTGTGAAAGGGGCCAGAGTTAGCTTACCATAAAGTGGCTGCATGTCCTTCAGCAGGAAGTCCAAGCTTAAGCAGGCTTTCTTGGATTCTGATGATTCATTAGGCATAGGCTGTGCTTGGCTCATATACTCTTTCTTACAGCTGCTCTTGTGGTTGACTGTTGCTTTTTTCTTTTCCAGCATGACCAGATTCTGGTCTTGGGGTGTGAAATGAATTCTTGGCCACATTCTGCTGAGCTCAAATAGACAACCACCTTCTGAGAGCTTGCCCTATTGCTCTTTTCTCCTATAGCAGAGCCAGAAGCCCTCCCAATGTTTCCCTGGCTCAGTGGACCCTCTTTTGTCTTCTCCAGCACTCCTCCCCGAGGGAAATGCACACACACTCACACATGTTGTATTGTGTGTTTGCCATCATGATGCCAGCTCAGCATATGAAGCACAGCCAGAAGCAGTCCCCGTACACTGTTATGCAGTAATATCCAAATCTGCTTACTGTCTGCCACTGTGATTGAAGAAGTTTCTGCAATAATGTATTAGCTAAAGCTTCCAGATTATCCCCAAAACATCAGCTTTAACAAAAGGGTAATGCCTTTTTAATCCCTGCATGATCCAGGTTCCAGTCTCTGCAGGACATTAATTCACAGCTAATACATAGATTCCCTGGCAGTTTTCTTATATGGTTGAATGAGAGGCCTTGGCATGTCCTGCCAGCTCAGTTGTAAGCCATCCCAATGCCACCCTCAGTCTTTCCCTCTTTCCTCACCAGTTCAATATATAAAATACTATTCTTTTTACCACCAAGTACCTGTGGCAACAAAGACATTTGCCCCTCTGGATCTCTGGAAATAAAACTATGGAATATGGACAAATGTCTAGTATATTTTCCTCATCCTCTGTCTCTAATTGGTAACTGAAAACCAATCATCAAGTTCTCTAGGCCAAGAACATATTGCATGCTACACAGTGAGTACACTGCTGGAATTAATACATTCTTATCACTTTAACCTTGCCAAGACAGGGACAAAGTGTGTAACATATGATCCATATACATTGTTCCATTCTGTTTGTGACTGGCAATGTGGATTTAGATAATTAAAGCGAGGGGGGAGTCTGTCAAAGTGTTTCAAGCAACAGAACCAATAATATAAAAATTCACTGAGTTTTGGCTGGGTGGGGCAGGGAGTACATATACATGCATACAGTATTTAGAACAGTTTGGACTATGAATCCCAGAGTTCCCTAAGCATCAGGGCCACTGTGTAGGAGTTGTAGTCATTTCTCTCTCACCCCAACTCTAGCTCTGCATGCCCCTATAAGCAACCCTATAATTATACACACTCTAGTTAGGATGTGTTGGTGACCTCGGTTTATGTTTGACTAAGAATTTTTTGGTGTGTGTGTGTGTGTGTGTGAAAGAGTGTAATTACCACCTTCTTGTGCAACATTTACCCGTCCTAGCAGCTTTCAAGATCCAGAGTACACTGTCACGGTCATTTACTGGTAGGAGGGGAAAGGAGGAGAGGGAGGTGCCCAGGCAGAACTTGGCTCTAGCGCCAGTTGTGCTGCTCGGAAAAGAAAGCTGACTTAGCCCTCCTGGATTTCCAGAAAGTTTTTGAGCATCCAGGAAAGTGGCCTCATCTCTCATCCCAACTGTAAACTAGAACCAGGTGGTTCCTAGTATTAAGTGGCCATGGCTGTATTCTTTCTGTTGAAAGCTGCCTTCGAGGGGCAAGAGGGAGGCAGAACTACATGGATAGAGTGTTCTTCTTTGCCTGTATCATGTAGGACAGCAGATGCTAACATTTTCTTCCGTCAACATTACCCCTGTATTTCATCACTCAGGGGTTTAAAATCCCTTCCTGAGACCTAGAGTTTGCTTGGGGCAGGGCAAGTTAAGGCTTTTGCCCGCCCCCATATTTTCCACCAAAATTGCTGTCCCTCTTCTACTTTGCTACTAGCAAAGAGGAAGACAGTAATCACGCCAATGGGACAACTTGAGGTTTGACAGGTGTTCATCTTACAGTTTTTCTGTTGCCTCTAGCAGTGTGAAAATCATGATCTCAGAAATGGGATCACGGGGGGATTGGATGATGCCATTCCATCTCCTAGTCTCCAGTGGTCCTGACTGAGATTGATACCTTAGTATGTCTTATAGTGGTGTTAAACAAAGGTCCCCTCTGCACTGTTGCCTTCCAGTTGTTTAGCTAGATTGTGGAGGAAAGCGTGATGGTGGCTCTACTTCTGACTTATAAGACAAGAAGGAGAAGAAAGAAGAAGGACAGGAGAAAGGAGCCATAGCATTATAATGCCTTTATTACTGCCAGCTACTGTGCCTGATATAGTATTAGAAACCACACCCAGTGTTTACAAATCTTTACAGAAGAGATAACAGAAAAAGTACTAGAATTCAAAGATATGGTCATGTTAGTCTGTAGAATCAGTATGTAGTGAGATCTTGTAGTACCTTTGAGACTAACTGAAAGAAGTTGGTAGTATGGGCGTTCATAGATGCAAATATACTTGAGGAAGTAGACCTAGGTCTAGGAAAGCACATGCTGCCAACTTCCTTCTTTCAGTTTGTCTCAAAGGTGCTACAAGATCTCTCTGCATACAGAAAAAGCACTATTTGTATCTTTGCTAGGACAACCATCAATTCAAAAAAGCTGATACATGAGACTCCAAATCCATCAAAAAGCATAGCACTAAATGTTGTCCTCGTGGGCTTTTAAACATTTCTAAGAAAATATGCTGGTGTGCAACATGGTTTCAAAATGTACTATTTTTGTCCTCATGTTTTCAAGGAATTCTCATAGCCTTAAAAGCAAAAGCTCCACATTTTCAAAAATGAAATCAAGCAGTGACTTTTAGGAAATACTGTTTTGTAGTGAACAGCATTTCTTTCAGCAAGAATTATCTCAAACAATCTGAAGTTTGGTTTAGCCAAACTGGAACCTGTACACTTTGCCAATGTCCCCATCTTGAATGATTTTATGATGCATATCTCTATGAGTTATAAATATTTTTTTCTAAAGTTTCAACTATATCATGAGATGCTATGACTCATTAGAAAAGTCAATAATGCTTGGCAAAGTGGAAGACAGTAGGAAAAAAAGAAGACCACATTATAGGTGGAGAGTCTCAATCAAGGCACCCACAGTCCTGAATATTTAGGACCTTAGCATAGGCTACCTTGGAGGTCTCTCATTCCTAGGGTTGCCATAAATCAAAGCTGACTTGATGGCAATTAACAACAACAGATTCATAATTCCCTAACCCAAGTTCCTATTTCAGTACAATCCATAGCTTTTGTTTATTATAATATCCAAACCAGAAAGAGTCGAGAATTCTGAACAGAATCATGAGACTTGTTTCAAATAAAGATTCTTTGTATTTGCCTTCTTTCATAAAACTGTAATTTTGTATGTTTTTTTTTTTTTTTACAAAATATAACTATGACCTCTATAATGTTACTTTAATAGGGAAAAGGAAAAGAAACACATCATATTTGCACCCTGTCTGCCTATTGTAGAGTTCACACATCATGAGTGGAAACTTTTATTGTCATCATGATAACCCTGCGAGGGAGATAAGGTTGAGAAATAGTGGCTTACACGGGACCACTGAGTGAATTTCATGACCATGCAAGTTTTTGATCCTGGGTCTTTCCATTCCATTTCTACCCCATTTAACACACAAGATCCCAAGGTAGGGTTGCCATATACCTTGTCCCTCTCTCCATATGTCAATGTCATCTCTGTTCATCTCCTTTCCTTTCCCAACTTCTAGATCTGCTGAGGAAAAGTGGGAGGGAACGGAAAAATAAGGTTGCAGTTCTACCCTGTCCAGTAGCAACTACAGTGTGCAGGTTGGAATGAGGCTCCTGTTAGGAAGGATCTAACTAAGGGAATTTTAATTAGCTCAAAATTGTGAGAGTGAGGCCCAAACAACACCTCTCGAGATCATGTCCCATTATGTATACCAGAGAGCCAAAGAACCCCTTGAGAGATGATGCAGAAATGGACTATTTCCAATTAATATTTAAAGCTTATTAAAGGGGGAACATACACAGCAAAAGGGGGCACACCCACACTCACACATTCAATGCTTGCGGAAAGTAAAGGAGGGAAATCAGGAGATAGGTTGAGAGAGACACCACTACAGGAAATACTTACCTCCGAAGGCTTCTCTTGCTTGGATGATGGAAGAGACACGGCTGCCAAAATGTAGCGGAAGGAATGGCTGAGGGAGCTTAAATCAGAGTTCAGTCTGGCGTGGACCGGGCTGTATTCTGGTAATAGCACAACAAGGTGGTCAAATCTTAAGGTCTTTATAGGAAAAATATAGCCTCTAGTGATGAGCTTAATGGTCAAGAGAAAGGTGTTTGATTGCCTGGGCTTTGTTATGCTGAGGTGAAGACAAGCTGAAACAGTGCAGATGGGTCCGGACACAATCAAGGAAGACAAACAGAGCATTAACATTTCAACCTCACACCATTAGGTGTGAGGTTGAAAACAGCTACCCTGTTTCCCCGAAAATAAGACATCCTCAGAAAATAAGACCTAGTAGAGGTTTTGCTGAATTGCTAAATATAAGGCCTCCCCCAAAGTAAGACCTAGCAAAATTTGTGTGTGTGTGTGTGTGTGTGTATATATTTTCAACAATTAATGTTCCAAGTTATCCAGGACAAACAGCAACCCTGTAAATACAATATCATTTTCATATTAAACTATACAATTTAAACCTTCAGTAATCTGTTCCTAACAGCAAACCAGTTAAATAAATAAATAAACAAATAATCTGTATCCTAAATTAAGATTCAAAATCTTGATACCTGTTCACACATTTTTGTAGTCACTCAGAGAGTGGCTTCAGAAGATGTTTTCATTATGCCATTGCCCTGCCTCATTAACTGGATTTTACCAGGGATTCACACAATGTCATTTTTCCCTGGTAAGCTTGCTTCCCTTAGAAAGCCAGGATGATATAGTGATTTAAGCATTGGACTATGATTCTGGAGACCAGACTTCAAATCCTCACTCAGCCACGGAAACCCACTAGGCGACCTTGTACAAATCACATTCTCTCAGCCTCAGAGGCAGGCAAAGGCAAAGGCAAAATCCCCATGATAGAGTAGCCGTAGGGTTGCCATAAGTTGGAAACAACTTGAAAGCACAGTAGTACCAGCAGCAGCAGCAGCAACAGCTTCTCATACCTTTCCACCCCTTCTTCCATGATTTTCTTATTGCAATAAATCCACCAAAAAAAAAAAAAAGAAAAAAGTAAGAATAGCTGCATTGTGCCTTCTAACTGCTGGAAACAGGCTAATTTATTTGATTACATTTCCTCAAGTAAAAGTTTAAAATTTTAACCGATTGATGTCAGAGGAGCGGCCTATAAATAAACTTTTATTATTATATTATAACTTGGTATTTC
Source organism: Urosaurus nigricauda (assembly GCA_034509955.1). Classification (NCBI taxonomy): domain Eukaryota; kingdom Metazoa; phylum Chordata; class Lepidosauria; order Squamata; family Phrynosomatidae; genus Urosaurus; species Urosaurus nigricauda. The sequence continues at coordinate 136,340,341 of JAOEGL010000004.1, forward strand.
TACCTCTCTTGAAATGGAAAATGATATGTAAGTCCTTATGACATCCAGTCCTTTAAAAAAAAATTTTTTTTTAAAAAAAATCATACAATCATAGAGTTGGAAGAGACCATAAGAACCATCCAGTCCAACCCTCTGCCATTCAGGAAGACACAATCAAAGCTCTCCCAAAAGATGGCCATCCAACCTCTGTTTAAAACCTCCAAAGAAGGAGACTCCATTACTTTCTGAGGCAGCATGTTCCACTGTCAAAGAATTCTCGCCATCAAGAAGTTCTTCCTAATGTTAGGTGAAATCTCTTTTCCTGTAGTTTGAATCCATTGCTCCATGCCATACTCTCTGGAGCATCAGAAAACAAACTTGCTCCATCCTCAATATGACACCCCTTCAAATATTTAAACATGGCTATAATGTCACCCCTTAACCTTATCTTCTCGAGACTAAACATATCCAGCTCCCAAAGTGACTCCTCATAAGGAATGGTTTCAGGACTTTCACCATTTTTGTCATCCTCCTCTGGATATGCTCCAGCTTCACAATATCTCTCTTGAATTTTGGTGCCCAGAACTGGACACAATATTTCAGGAGATATCTGATCAAAGCAGAATAGAGTAGTACTATTACTTACCTTGATCTAGTCACCATACTCCTATTGACACAGCCTAGAATTGCATTGGCTTTCTTAGCTGCTGCATCACACTGCAAACTCATGCTCAGCCTGTGGCCCATTAAAACTTTTAGATCCCTTTTGCATATACTGCCATCACACCAGGTGTCACCCATCCTATAGGTATGCGTTTCATTTTTATTGCCCATGTGAAGTATCCTGTAGTTGTTCCTGTTGAAATTCATTTTGTTAGTTAATTTAGGGATACCAAAAAGTAAAATTCATAATACTGTATGCATTATGGTGATATCATTATTAGATCACCTAAAAGTCACAAAATACATCATGCCCATTGAAGCCCATTGGCTTCTTCACGAAATCATGGAGGGAAGAAATGTGATGGTGTTAGCATCCCCTCATGGCTACGAAGGAACTGGAAACAAAGGCAGTAAAAGAAATGCAATAAAATTTCATTCTCTATAGCCTGCAACAGCACACCTCCATTTGGGAATAGGTTTGGCTCTCTCTTTCCTACTTGCTGTTTGTGATTTTTTTTCACATCTGTACGTGATTTTCCCCCCTCATTTCTGCTGGTAAATTATCCTGCTACAAAGGAGCTAATGTATTTTCTATAGACAGTTCCCTACCTCCCACATCCCAAGTGTGAGTAATAGCTGACATTCGAAGACCTCAAGCTCCAGTCCTGGGGTCCTTTCGCACTACACAAATACAGTGCTTAACTGACATGCTAACACCTTATGGAATCCTGGAGTCCAGAGTTTGGTGAGACTCTAGAGCAGACCTGCACAACTTGGCAGTAGGAAGGGGCCAAAATTAAAATAGATTAACTTCTTTGGGCCACATATAGGTTTTGATTAAATAGGAATTAATTAATTAATTGTTAATATTAATTCCATCCGTCTATTCCTCTGCCTGGCCCTTTCCTCAAGAGAAAGCTGAGCAGTGGAGGAACATTGCGAGTGTTCACCCATCCTCAGGTGAAAGCCAAGCAGTGGAGGAGAATTGTAGGACAAGTATTTGCCCATCTTTCTCCTCTTTTGCTGCTCAGGAGAAAGCCAGAAGGTGGAGGAGCCTTATTTGGCAAGCATTTGCCCATCCTCCTCCAATGCTGCCTGGCATAGAGAGGAATGGTGGAGGAGCCTTGAAGTCATTCCACATCCTTTTAGGTCACCCAAAATCCCTTGGTGGGCCACATGTGGACCCCAGGGCATATGTTGTGCAGGCCTGCTCTAAAGGAACTTCTTGACTAAATGGTAAATCCCAGGATCCATGGGATGTTGCCATGGCAATTAAAGTGGAAGCATAGCATTGTGTAGCCTGAAAGGGCCCATAAAATGCACTCTACCTACATACTCCTCCCTAACCTGAATTCTGATGCACACAAGTTTAGGCTGATTAATATTATGACGATCAGATATATGGTTATTGTACAAATGTCTGCCGTAACAGATCCACTGAGTCTGTCGGACGTCATACAGGAGCACAGGAATTACCAAATGGGCATCCCCACTTCTATATATTCATAAGAAGCCATAACTCCCTGGAAGTCTACAACACAAGAGTGCATTGAACATCATAGAATAGGCTCTTCATCTACTCGAAGAGCCTCTAGAGGAAGATGGCATTTCAGCTGCATAGAACAGACACTCCCCAATTCTCTTGACCTCATAGAAACCGATATTCTGTTTTTCTTCCCATACACCAGTTTTGGAGAAAGACTTTTAGCAATGGTTGTGAGAAGAAGAAAAAACACTGATTAATTATGATAAGCAATAGTGTGTGTGTGTGTGTGTGTGTGTACATGCATATGCTCTTTAAAGCAATTCCAAGGTAGTTGGCTATCAGAAATGGCTAGAAAAGGGAAATCAAATAACTTTCCCCAAGGTATTTCCATCAAAGATCTACTCTGTAGAATGATATTCACATCACCCAGCAAAGTCGACAAAAGTCTTCAGTAATAGACTTTTCTTTTTAAATTCGGGACAAGTTCAACCAACTGCCTAAAAGTAAATATGGACAAGTTTAAAGCCGTAATTTTTAGTCACATGGAACATATTGAAACTTGCTTCTGAGAAAAACATGTCTAGAATTCTGCTTTGTGTCTTCTCATGACTTGCAAGAAAGAATATATGAGTTCAATCAAAACAGGGAGGTGGAGATAAAGGACCCGTAGAATCAACCTACACAGTTATGGCACTTTGATAGAACTTTAACTGCTGGCCGGACTCTTTCCTATGGATTCCTGAGAACTGTAATTTCTATACAACTCTCCTAGAGAGCTCTAGTCCATCCCCCTGAGCTGAAGCACCAGAACTCTCTTGCAGATGTACCTCAACAAAGTAAAAAAAAAAAAAAATTGGGGTTCCATAAGACATGGAATGATAAGTATTAAAGAGGTATCAAATTGCCCTAATTATGTAGTCTAGTTACACTCTTAGAAGGAGAGTGTCATAGCATTGACTAATGGCTGCATAGGAAGGAGTTTCTCAAATCACTAATTGAGTTTTTGTAAAGAGATGCCTCAAAGCACCCCCTCAATATAGATGAGCTCCACTGAGGCTGATTTACATGCCTGTGTGTACTGGTGTGAATACATAGCAGATTTATGCTCAACATGAGACTTCAGTGACTGACATACAGAAACAACACCTTTCATGTGTACAGTGAGTTGGTCAGCAGCCTCACCATTATACATTAGGTGAATGCATAGAAGTTCACACCATTTGCATTTCCTACCTAAATGTGAGCAGGGAGTTTTAGGATCAATTTCTAGCACCTTTATATAAAAGGTCCTCCGGTTGCAGGTGCTGGAATGAGCCCTGCCAGCAACCCTGGAGAAGCACTTCCAATCAGAGGAGACCCAGGGCTGCATCTGCCTGGCAGAAATAATGCAGTTTGATACTGCTTTCACTGCCATGGCTCAATGCTATAGAATTATGGGTTCTGTAGTTTTGCGAGATATTTGTTCTTCTCTGTCAGAGAGCTGTGGAGCCACAACAAACTACAACCCCCAGGATTCCATAGCACTGAGGCATGGCAGTTAAAGTGGTGTCAAACTGCATTATTTCTGCAGTGCAGATTCAGCTCAGCAGGGGTCTGAGACCAGGGACCCTTTCACACCACGCAGTTATAGCACTCTGATTCCTCTTTAACTGCCATGGCTATGTCCCATGGAATCCTGGGTTATGTATTCCCTGGAGGAGCTCTGTGGCTGAGAATTTTAAATGTTTCCGGATGTTTTATCTTCCACTGTGCCATTGCTCTGCCTCAACCATCACATTTTTCAGGGGTTTCAGATGATGGCGCAGCCCTATTGTAACCCTCCTTGGTTTTTTCATTGGTTCTCCCATAATTTTGGAAACAGTCCTTGATGGCACCAAGTAATGCTGTTTCATATGTAAAGCTATTCTTCTTCACTATTTCTGTGATGGCAATAAGCAAAACACAGTTCATTTCCCCTGTACCATATCTTAGTTATACTGTGGGACCTGCACTGCTTCCTAATTAGTTTCCTGGTGTGATTTAAGATGTTGGTTTTTAATTTCACAAAGCTTTGAATGGTTTTCCTCAGAGGCTGACACCTCTCCTTTTGGTGTGATACCAAGACTGCAAGACCCTTAGGTATGTTTAGAAATAGAAAAAAAAAAAAAATATAAAAGTAAGACAAGGTTGTGTGCTTCTCTGTTTGTTTTAGGTTAACGGTTTCAGCTAATAAGCTGTAAAACTAGACACATGAGCTGACTATAGACTTTCTTCAATGAATATGTTCAGAAGCACATCTAAATGGGAATCAAAGGAAGAATACATTTTCTCCACAAAACAGCCAAGATAAAAGATCAGGAATCACATGATCCATCTGTTCGGCATTTCTAATTTCGGGAGCAGTATCAAACTTGCAAATGCTCCTACAGTTTTTTCAAACCTGTTGCAAGCAAAATTAACACAAGAGGTAGAAGAGGCATCTAGAAGAGGCATCTAGAATGTTATCAACAGTTTGGATATTGCTCCAGAAAAGGGAAGTACTGAAACAATCCACAGAAATCACATGTAGCCAATTCTGAGGGTGGCTGCAGATGGAAAGTTCCTCCCTATTTATTCCATTGTTGGAAGAAGTATTCTCAGTGGAACAAACCTGTCAGATCCCACCACAAGTTATCTTCTCTTCTCTAGGCCAAACAAGCCCTTTCAGCCATTCTTTCTCATAGTACTTGTATTCCTGATCTTCCTCATGCTGTCCGTACTCCTCTGAGCAAGCTACAACCTACAAGTGTGCTTCTTAATATATGGCATGTAGACTTGCAGACAGTACCCCCAGAGGGATATATAATAATAATAATAATAATTTAATTATACATCATAGAAATAATAATAATAATAATAATAATAATTTCTGTGATGTATAAATTAAGCTTTTGTTAATGTCACCTAAAACTTTGGGTGGTTCTACACTGTAGAAATAATGCAGTTTGACACCACTTTAAGTGTTGTAGCCTCATCCTATGGAGTCCTGGGATTTGTAGTTTTACAAGGCCTTTAGCCTTCTCTGCCAAAGAATGCTGATGCCTCACAAAACTACAGGCCTCAGGATTCATAGAATCATAGAATCATAGAGTTGGAAGAGACCACAAAGGCCATACAGTCCAACTCCCTGCTATGCAGGAACTCCCAATCAAAGCATCCCCGACAGATGGCCATCCAGCTTAAAGACCTCCAAAGAAGGAGACTCCACCACTCTCCGAGGGAGTGTGTTCCACTGTCGAACAGCCCCTACTGTCAGGAAGTTCTTCCTAATGTTGAGGTGGAATCTCTTTTTCTGTAGCTTGCATCCATTGTTCCGGGTCCTAGTCTCTGGAGCAGCAGAAAACAAGCTTGCTCCCTCCTCAATATGACATCCCTTCAAATATTTAAACAAGGCTATCATATCACCTCTTAACCTTCTCTTCTCCAGGCTAAACATCCCCAGCTCCCTAAGTCGTTCCTCATAGGGCATGGTTTCCATACCCTTAACCATTTTGGACCCGCTCTAGTTTCTCCGCATTCTTTTTAAATTGTGGTGCCCAGAGCTGAACACAATATTCCAGGTGGGGCCTGACCAAAGCAGTATAGAGTGGCACTATTACTTCCCTTGATCTAGACACTATACTTCTATTGATGCAGCCTAAAATTGCATTGGCCTTTTTAGCTGCTGCATCACACTGTTGACTCATGTTCAACTTGTGGTCTACTTGGACTCCTAGATCCCTTTCACATGTGGTCTCTTTCAGCCAGGTGTCCCCCATCTTATATCTATACATTTCATTTTTCCGTCCTAAGTGCAGAACCTTACATTTCTCTATGTTGAATTTCATTGTGTTAGCATTGGCCTAGCTTTCTAGTCTATTCAGGTCATTTTGAATTTTGATCCTGTCCTCCAGGGTATTATCTACTCCTCCTAATTTGGTGTCATCTGCAAATTTGATAACTAGGCCCCTGATTCTTTGGGATGGATGGCACTTTTGACCTTTTAAATAGCTAGATCCCCTTGTTGCCTCATGTTCAGGTTCTCTTATCTAAAGTTCCTAGCTCCTTATTTTGCCTGCACCAATGTCACCACAGTTTCTCTTCATCCTATACATGTGCATTTGGTTTTTATTATACATTTATTTAGGCATAAATCTAACAGTCCCAATGGACCTAGTGAATCAATAGGAAAATGATAAGCCAATGCATATGTAAGTTCACTTGATTCAACTAGCCTGTTCTGGTTGGGACTGTGAACTGAATTTAGGGATTATTTGTTGAGTGCCTAAATGAAGGAGTTTAAATTAATCTCTCTGTTGAATTTCTTCTTGCTAGTTTTGGGCCAAAGCTGCAACCTGCCAATACCATTTTGAATCTCGATTCTCTGTTTTGTGAAGTTAGATGTCCCTTGAAGCTTCACGCCATCTGCAAATTTGATCAGCATCCCAGTTGTGTCTTGCACAGCCATTAATGAGCACTGTGGGGTACAATTGTTCAACCAGCAGTTGGAAGTTGCCCACTTTTTCTTAGATGGAAACACTCCACAAGCTATCAAAATGTATTAACATCACCAATAACTTGCACAACTTTTCTCTCTATAAATAACTTTGAAACTGGAGGTCTTACTTGTAACAGATTTGTGACAGGGAAAAAAATGATACATGTGCACTTTCTTTTATTCCATTCTCCATTTTCTCTCTTTCTATCAGACTTGCAATTTGCCCCATAGTATGTACGGATTGTGATGAAATGCAAATTTGGATAACCAATGCAGATTTGTGTGAAATAAGTTAGATCCTAAGGCTTTTGGTTAAATCAACAATAAACCTATTTTTTTACTTGGTGCCAGAATGACCTCAGAATGGCCTCTAAGAGCAGGCTTTTAATATAGGAGCTTATCATTCACCTTTTTAAAACTGACTCCAGCCTGGAACCAGTTTGAAAAGGTGAGCGATAAGATCCATATAATCATAGTCAGAGAGGCTTTTATATGGGGTTTGTGCTCTATTTACATTTTTAACTTTTGTATGTTTTATGTAATTTTATACAGTTTTAGCAAGATGCTTTTAATTGTTTTAAAATTTTTGTTGTAAAGTTTTAAAATGATTTTATCTGTAAGCCACTTTGGGTCCCTTTTTGGAAGAAAGGAGGCATATAAGTGAATGTATGAATGAATGCTCTTTTTTTCTTCAACATGACAGCATCACAACACTCCCAGGAGTGAATCCTATGGGCGTCCTATTCAGACTCAGGCCTTGTACCTCTTAGTGGGGCAAGAACCAGTGTGGCTGAAAGTCCTAACTAGCAAATGAGACGAGATTCTGAGAAACCACAATTTATGGGATGTGTGGGAGTTGAGAAATATTGAAGGGCATTTCAGGAGGACCCTTTAATCCTTATGTGCTCTGCATCTGTGTCAGTTTTCTATTCAATAATCAGCGGTTCCCTGCCAACAAAACAGGGCTATAAGATAACAAGCTGTTGCTTTAGGCTTGTGCCAGCCAGGAGTCCAAAGGTGTTCAGTTTCAGTTGATTGTTTGCTGTTCAAAGTACTCAACTGGGAGTGTCTTTCCAGTTTCATGCAAAAGAAATAAGAATGGTATTCCCACATAGAAAAGTTTGAAACAAAATATGGTTGAAGGAGAATTAAGTAACCAAAAAGCCAATAGTGCATTTTTCAAGCTCATGGACCACAGATTTAGTCTCCCCCAGAACACTGATGTTTTAACCCCAATGATACTAAACAAAAATGAAAAAAAAAATGGCAAAGGGGTAGGTGTATTTTCCTACCATTTTAAAGTATCTTTATACAGTTTTAGCAAGGGATTCTAACTGGGATTCTAGTTTGTGTTCATTTATGGCTTTGAATATGGAACCATATTACTATGACTGCTGTTTGATTAGGGGGCATTAGTTTATTTTATGTTACTCTGGGTTAGTTGAAAAGCAGAACTTTCAACCTGTACTGGATGGGGTTACACTCTCCTTAAAAACTCATTAGCATTTTGCATTTTGGGTATACTCCTGGATTCTGCTCTGTACCAGGATGCTAATGTTTCAGAGGTGGCTGGGAGTGTGCAGGGTTAAAGTTGTCTTGAATCCCACTCTTAGTAGAATATAGATGAAAAAAGATTACCATGTTGTTGCCAGAAAGGGAAACTCTCAAATGATCACCCAGTAGAGACAGGGCTCACCAAGCAATTTCTACATCTGCTTTGAAAGTCTCATATATCGGAAGAATAAGAAATAGAACCTGTCTGGGAGAAAGACCTTGTGATTTTTGATGGCTGCTTTCTTTACTGAGGCTTCTCGCTTGTTTAGTTTTGTTGAGCGTTTTTGAAGGGTTAACTCCCCCCCACCCCAAGTTCTACACATGCGCCATTGTTTTCCCATGCCAGAAAGTCCTGCCCGGAGGCTGGAGACAATAGTGAGGGAGGGCAATGGGAGGCAACACTCTTATCTCACTGCAATATGTAACACTGAATATGTGCTGAGCTGGCACACTAGAATGATTCAGTGGGTCACTATGAAGCATCATTCCAGAGAAAAGGCTTGTGTGCTTGCTTCCTCCCACCTTTGGAAACCGGATACTGAGTCCTTTTCCTAGTTTCCATTTTAAGATGGCTGTGGATTTTATTGCATTTTCAATTTGAGCTGTGGATTCATCCAGGCCTCTGACTTGTACAGCGGCCTGGGAAAGGAAGAATGGATGGGTGGGCAGGCAGAGTAACAGTCCTCCCAGGATAGAGAGAACAAGATTTGGATGTGCTGATGAACTTGGGGAGTTAGGAAGGACATGTATTAGTGTTATATTAAGTATATGGTGGACAAAGAGAAAAGATTAGGGCCTGAATCTGGGTGAAAGGGGGAATTAGATAAACTCTAAGAAGCAGAGACAGCAAAAGATGAGGCATGCAGATGTGCTGTGGGGCACAAAGAAGGCAAGATGAGTGGTAGATGAGTGTACTGAAGGAAGAAAGCAATATTAGGGGTTAGATTACCTATCCCCTGGGAAAGGATCAGGGTGGAATCAGCTATGGGGAGAAAGGGATTAGGGCTTAGACAAATTGTAGGTGGACAAGAACAGCAAGTTGGATAAGCTGTAGTATAGAAAGGGCAAGATTAGGGATTGGATTGGCTATAGGAAGAGAGGACAATATCAGGAAGGGAATCAACTATAGATAAATCAAGATGTGGTGGCTGGATTGGCTGCACAGTGAGGCTTCAAGAGAATTCCAAGAAGAAAGATTCCACCTAAACATTAGCAAGAATTTTTTTTTTACTGTAAGAGCTGTTTGACAGTTGAATGGGGTGGTGGACCTTCCTTCTTTGGAGGTCTTCAAACAGAGGTTACATGGGCTTCTTTTAGGAGTATTTTGTGTATTCCTGAATGACAATAAGTTGGACTAGATGGCCCTTGGTCCCTTCTAGCTCTAGGATTCTATGAAGATAACAACAACAACAAAAACAATAACAATAACAATAATAATATTTATTTATAGCCCACCCAATCAATAGGAGTCCAGTCACGTTACAACAATTAAAATACATGAAATACAATAAAAGTCCAAATAGTCCCTTCCCACCCACCCACCCACCCATCCCAGATAAGCAGTTAGATACTATATGGGGTTAGGAGTAGAAAGGTCAGAAGTTTAATGAATTATTGTGGTAAAGACAGTACAAGATTGGGGGTTTGAATAAACTATGAGAAATGGGAGATTGGGGCTAGACAAGCTGCAGTGGTGTACACAATTCAAGAACACTGGGGTTGATATACCATGGAGTGTGATGTGAGGACATGATTGCGGGGCTATATAAACTTTGGGGAGATAAAGAGGGCAAGATCAGGAGCTAGACAAGCTGAGGCACAAGATTGGTGTGTGTGTGTGGATTCAGCCATGAAGAAGACAGAAGGAAAGATTGGAAGTTAGACACAATGTGTGGAAGATAAAATGGAGAAGGAAGAGGTAGCAAAGCCATTGTGCAAATATGAGCTGTGGTGCGATAGAGAAGATGGATGAGCTGTGGGGTGGTTGGGATTGCTCATGGAAAAATCAGGGTGGGGTGGATAAGCTGCACAAAGTAAGAGAGGACAAGATTTGTGTGTTGGACGTCATGAGGGATGGGATCAGTCATAGAGAGTAAAGACAGTAGAATCTGGGCTATGAACTATGCATGGATGTGCTTAATAATAAAAAATCTAGGATGTATGAGTGTGTGCAGAATGCTTTTGGTATGGAAGAACCAGACTGTGCTTACAATCTTTTAGATTGTAAGCCTGAGGGCAGGGAAATGTCTAATTAACAAATTGTAAGCCGCTCTGATAGCTTTGGCTGAAGAGCGGGGTATAAATAAAATTTATTATTATTATTATTATTATTATTATTATTATTACACATTTCTCATTCTGAGGTATGACTTGTAGGCATACCTGGGTTCTCAACACTGTTATTTTAGCAATTAAGCACTTTTGTTTTGGACAGCCTATGTTTCAATATATTTTATGGCCCAGAGGAAGTATATCATTTAGCAACGTTATATCTGGGGTGAAAGCCCATTTTTCCCCTTAAATATGACACAAGTCTACTAGGTATTTTGATAGTCTCATAAACATATGCAAAAAGGCTCTTATACAGAATATCATATTCCCCATCACCACCTTTCCATGGTTGCTGCTGTACCTGTAGTGCCTGACTTGGAGGTTTATCACACTAGAGGGCAAACAGGATTTAAACAGGAATTAAACAAGAATTAAACAGGAAATGCCTTATGTTTAACATAGGGCATTTAACATGCCTTGGTCAAGGCTGTAATCTTATGTAATCTTATGCACATCTACCTGCCAGTAAACCTCATTGCATGCTGTAAGACAGACCAAGTGTGCTTTATGCACAATGATGATGGTGACGATGATGATATATTTGTAACTCAACTTCCTCCCAGAATTGGGACTCAATGTATCCTATAGTTTAAAAGCACAATACAGTTAAAATATCCAAAAAATGAACATTAAAATAGAATTGAATTAGTCACAATATTGTTGTTCTTGTTGTGCATCTTCAAGTTGTTTCCAGCTTATTACAACCTTATCATGGAGGTGTTTTTTTTCTTTTTTTGGCAAGATTTGTTCAGACAAGGCTTCCCCAGAGGATGACAGTGTATGGCTTGCCCAAGGTCACTCACTGAGCAGGAATTCAAACTGGTCTCCCAGAGACATAGGACTTTTTCACACGGGGACCTATGTGCTTCCATCCTGAAAATGTTTAAAGTGTTGGCATCCCAGAAAAGCAAGCCAATTTGCTAATGGTTATCACACACAGAATACAACAAGGGGTTTATGTAGGCAAGAAAGTGGGTCGAGTGCGAATTTGCGAAACACACACAAGCTCCAGAGTGTGAAACACACACAAGCTCCAGGGAGGGAAGAGAAACCAGGAAGGAAAATCCTTTTTGCCCCAGAAGCTGTTTCAGAGGAAGGCTGGCTGCAAGATGAAGGAGAGCAGCCATGCAAGGGAAAGACCTGTGTGTGTGTGTGTGTGTGTGTGTATCCCTTTAAGAAGCAGAAAGAATACAGTAAGGAAAATTGCAGCAAAGGATCATGGGAATTGTAATTTGTTTCTAATGAAGGGAATCTCATGGCCAATCTAGAGATACATACTAATGGAAATGCAAATTGACTGCGAATCCACAGTGGAAAAGTATTTATAAATTCGATGTTTTTCTGAATGCAGGTATTCCTGGTATACTCATGATTGCATTTGGATTGCCTTTGGATTGCCTGAGATGTTGTTTGATATTCTCTTGTGAAATTACATGACACACCATGGATGACCCTGGATTGATGTTTGTTTAACCTTCCAATTTTCTCCTGATAAAGGGCCGGTACAGACCGCCCAAAAAAGGCAGTCTGGCATCACCTCTTTTAGTGCTGCAACTGCACCGCAGCAGCTAGATGCTGCGGTGCAGTTGGCCACTAAAAAGGAGCAGGGAATTAAGTAAAAAGGCGCCATTTGGTGCCTTTGCGCCACCGCTACTGCGCAGCTCCGTGTGGAAGCTGCGCAGTTGCAGCAATGCCATTACGTACATCGTCTAAACGGCATTACATAATGGCGCCAGCACCATCACGTAGTAGGATTCAGGAATGTGCAAAGGCTGCACGCTCTTGAATCCTAATGGTGCCACCCAGGCGCCTCTTCAGGCCCGTCTGTTTCGGGCCAAAGTCCCCAGTCCAATGCTCAAACCATTACTTGAAATCTCTGGTTAAAAGAATAACATGCAATTTAAAAAATGAAATAGTTATTTAAAAAAGTACAGTTTAAAACAATACAACATGCCCTAGTCCATTCTTTTAAAACTTTCTGTATCAAAAGCCTGTTGAGATAAAAATGTTTTTGCCTGTTGATGGAAGGACTGCAGGAAAGGAGACATTCTGGATGCCCTGGAAAGGGAGTTCCAGAGTCTAGGAGCAGCTACCAAGAAGGCCATCTCTCACATCCCTACTAACTGTGCTTGTGAAGGTGATGTAACTGACAGAAGGGCCTCTCCTGATGATCTGATGTGTTCAAGCAGGCACACATACATGGAGATAAGATATGTCAGATAGCATGGATCTGAGCCATATAGAGCTTTATAGGTCATAATGAGCACTTTGAATTGTGCCCAGAAACAAAACCGACTCCTGAAATGTGGCTGGTTTGCAGACCGAGCTTACTTCTGTTTTTAATTGCATTCTGCATTGTAGACAAATTACTTTTGTTCAACATTCATTTTTGCATTAGTTTTTAAAATCTTTAAACAGATTTTACAGAAACAAAAATTACCAGCAAACAATGCATCTCAGATCCAATACAATGAGGTCTACTGAGTTTCTTTCCTGACTATGCAGCTCAGAAATCTTCAACATTCTTGAATAACAAACATGCTCTTTCCCCGTCCCCAACTCAAACACCTAACTTTTCATTTCCCCTCCAATAATCAGTTAGCATTACATGCCCACAGAGCATCCTCACACCTTCTTGAGCAGTTTTGATGTTCCCATTTGGACATTTTTGCAATCCTGTGGACTTCATTGAAAATGAAATTCCACTCAGGCCTGCTGCAGCTTGACAGCGTTTTAACTGAACTGATGCAGTTTGACACCACTTTAACTGCCATTTGATTGAAGCCTGAGATTGTAGTTTGCTGTGGTACCAGAGCTGACAGAGGCTAAATACAAAATGATAAATCCCAGAATTCCATAGTATTGAGTGTTGGCAGTCAAAACAGTGTCAAACTGCATAGATTCTGCAGTGCAGATACAGCCTCTGTTCAGTGAGATTTATTTAATGCAAATATTCATAGGACTGCAGCCATACAATTAAGTGGATTCTACTATGCATCAATCTTTTCTTTCCTTGCTTTCCCCCCAAAACTGAAAGCTCTGGGCTCATACACATACTCAAGGAGTGATGTGCTTAACTAGAGGATTGGGTTGGTTGCAAGGGGTAGTTTCTGCCACCACAGAAAAATCTGTGCTGCTGCAAACATTCCTTCTCTTTCTTGACTATACTGCTGCTTGTGCAAAGAACACATTTCCGCAGCCAAAGTTTGCTGAACTGGATTAGAAAGTGGAGGTATGTAGCTCTGCTTCCACTCATCCACTTGCCTCACCTATCTTCATGGGCACCAGCAGCCACTGAAGCTTTTCATGGAATCTTATAGAATCATAGAGTTTGAAGAGACCACAAGGGCCATCGAGTCCAACCCCCTGCCATGCAGGAAATCACAATCAAGCATCTCCGACAAATTGCCATCCAGCCTTTGCTTAAAGACCTCAAAAGAAGGAGACTCTGAGGGAGTGTATCCCACTGTCGAACAGCTCTTACTGTCAAGAGGTTCCTCCATCTCTTTTCCTGGAGCTTTCATCCATTGTTCTGTGCTCTAGTCTCTATAGCATTAGAAAACAACCTTGCCACCCTCAATGTGACACCCCTTCAAATACTTAAACAGGGCTATCATATCATCTCTTAACCATCTCTTCTCCAGGCTAAACAGACCCAGCTCCCTAAGTCTTTCCTCATAAGGCATGGTTTCCAGACCCTTCACTATTTTGGTCACCCTCGCCTGGACATGCTCCAGTTTGTCAATATCATTTTTGAATTTTCCTACTTCTCTTGCTTGGGACAGTATGTTTGAAAACAGGTCAGTTGAGGTGTTGGAGGTTTCTGATTCATAGGATCACCATAAGTCGCTTTGAAGGCAAAGGATGACAACAGTAGACATCCCTGGAGAATTGGCCTGCAAGTGATGATGAACCATAATAATAGCTATATCTAGAGGTAGCCATGTTGGCCATGTAGCCAAATACAATAACATCAAAAATCCACAAAACAGTGATACCTTTATTGGACCAAACAAACAAACACATTGCAAGATTTCAGTTTCAGTGGCTTCTTCATCAGGCAAAGATGTAAAAAAAATCATATAGTAGGAAAGAAAACAATTAAGTGGTGTAATGGTTTGAGTGTTGGGACTCTGGTTCAGTTGGGCCATAGAAGCCCACTGGATGACATTGGATAAGTCAGACTCTCTGAGCCTCAGAAGAGGGCAATGGGAAATCTCCTCTAAGTAAACTTTCCAGGAAAAACCTGTGATGGGTTCACTGTCATGAGTCGGAAGTGACTTGGAGGCACACAACAACAAAGCCCCAAGCCTGCATTTTGTCAGAATGTGGCTGTTCTCAGTTCAGATGGTTCTGGGGGAAAATTCTTGCAGGTGGGCCTGTCCTTCTTTTGGACATGTGGGTACTACAGAAAATACATAATTTTAAATTTCCTTTCGATAACAGCAACGTCATCAACAACAATAAATTCAGTAGATAAATAGAAGCTCCAGTCTCAGCTGTAGAAAAGGGAAAAAAAGACCTTTAATTGGGAGTTCCTGCATGGCAGGGTGTTGGACTGGATGGCCCTTGTGATCTCTTCCAACTCTATAATTCTATGATTCTATGACCTGTCACCTTCCAAATGATCTTACAGAGCTTACAGATCATGAGATTACAGAGTCAAAGAAGTATGTATTGATCTCATAGCACCTTTGATATGAAGGCCCTGTTCAGACTGACCTGGAAGGCTGGCCTGGGGACAGAGTCGGGGCATCGCATCCAGATGATGCACGCCCCAACTCCGTCCCCTAGGGCACCCTGATGCTGTGCATTGCTCCACAGGGCATATGGTGTCATGACACTCCTCTGGCACTGCATCCATATGATGTGGTGCTGAAGGAGTGCCGTATAGAGACGGCAACGCAGCTATGGTGGCGCAGTGGTTAAATGCCTGTACTGCAGCCACTCACTCAAAACCATAAGGTGGCGAGTTCAAGACCAGCAAAGGGCTGAAGCTCGACTCAGGCTTGCATCCTTCCGAGGTTGCTAAAATGAGTACCCAGATTGTTGGAGGGCAAATAGCTTACAATTGTAAACCGCTTAGACACTCCTTAAGGGTATGAAGTGGTATATAAATGAAGCTGTTTGTTTGTTTGTTTGTTATGGTGCCCTTTTGATGGCACAAAAAGGAGCCACTTTTTGCAGCTCCTTTTTGCACCCCCAAAAGGCTGGATTGGGGCCGCAGTGTGAAGTTGTTGAGGCTCCGATTCGTCTAGGAAAGGGGCTGTGGGACAGCCCACATCTAAAAGAAAGAAGTTAACAGCATAAGTTTTTGTAGACTTAAGTTTACTTCTTTGGATGCATTTAATGCATCTGAGGAAGTAGACTTAAGTTTATGAAAACTCATGCTGTCAACTTCTTTCTTTCAGTTAGTCTCAAAGGTGTGACAAGATCTCTGTACATACTGATTCTACAGGCTAACGCAGCTATATCTTTGAATTCAGAGCCAAACCAGTCTTGGAAACACAAAGCTGGACTAAGTGGGCCATTTATTTGATCCAGCATGAGGCTTCTTAAGTGGTTAGGAAAAGCCCCCAATCTACAACAGCCACCCGCCTTAAGGTCCCACTTCCATACTTGCGGCCCCTTTGGTGCAGCTGAAGTGGGGTTGGTGGTGGCTGTCACTTTCCCCAGCTCTTAGTTCTTCAAGACCTAGGTGTGCCTAGTTCCAGTGCTCCTCCCTGGTATCTGATTTGTAAAAAACATTTCATTTTTTTGCATTATCTAAGTGAAGTTCTCCAGCAGAGCTATTTCTGTCACTGCTTCCCTCTCCGCCTACCCCTCTGCTGCTGTTGCTGCTGCAAGAATGGGTGTAATTTCTTGGAGACGCTTTGGCCTATTGTTTGTCATTAAAAGAAAGATCAAGTTCTTCTTCCCATCTACATTTTAATGGCACCATAGGAGGCGACTGTGTATTTTCATTCTTAGCTGAGTAAACAAAAGAAAGAAAAGCTGTGATGATTAAACTGCCAGAGAAAAAAAAGGCTGTTTTCAAAAGGCAAAAGCTTTCCCCCTGCTGATCAACACAGAACGGATGCTCAGAAATGCGCTTTCCAATGGGGAAGGCATGTTTGCCCATCTTTGCATGATTCAAGCAGCTATGGCTGCATCTGCACTGCTGAAATAATATAGCTTGATGCCACTTTAAGTGCCATGGCGTGGTGCTATGGAATTCTAGTAATGGCAGTCGGTTGTGGCATCAGAACCGAGCTCTTTTTGTTTCAGTGAGTCATCCCGGGTGACCACGCATTTATTCAAGTTACTTCCATATGTAGGTGTTTTACTTTGTTGGCTGCAGCTGCTTTAAGCATCATAATCAAATGTCTTTTACAAAGCCACCGCCTCTTAGTTCAATGGAATTATAGGGTTCAAGGCAGGGGAGTTGTGGCTGGATAATGGCATATTTATTTCCCAAATGCATACTTCCCCACCTGGTCTGAGTGATTTCAGAGCCGGATTGGCAGCAATTTTACATAATCCCTGTATGGGTAGCCTGGCTTGACCGTGCACTGTGTAAATCCTTCTCCTTTCATTGGTTGGAGGAGTCAATAATATAGCATTGGTATACATTTGGAATAAGTGCATTGGGCCAAAGATCAAAGCCATGAGTGTGTTAGGCCAGCCTAAACACAGACACAAAGATATGCATGGGAGGGCTGTCTTCAACAGCCTTCACCATCTATTGCAATCACAAAGTATTGTGAACAGTCAAGACACCCTTCTCTGTGTTTTTTTTTAAAGGGAAGAACAGAGTTTCTGGGAGAGGCAGTTCATGTTTTAAATAGATGGTTGGGTCTCCTTCCACTTTGGAACATTAAACAACAACAACATTTTTTTTTCTGGAAAAAAAGGGTTCCCAGCCATGTCTGCTTTTGTTGTTTTAACTCTTTGAATTTTTTTATTTTTTTATTTTTATTTTTATTTATTTTTTTGCTATACTGTGTGGTACCCAGAGAGTCCCAGAGGCTAAAAATTGGTCCTCCACAGTTACCCGTCCAGGGTCTGCTGCCCTCTTTTCATTCAGCAGCCCAACCAGATGTCAATAAGAAGTCCACAAGCAACTCATAACAGTCAGAGATACTTATGGGCGTCCGTTCCTCAACAACTAGTATTGCGAGGTGACATCTGAATAACTATTTTTGCTCAGCTGTGTTGAGTCGGCAGCTATTCAGATTGCATGGAGGATTATGGATTCTAATATTAGGAGAGACTGATCAACCCTCCCCTCTCCTTATCCACTTTCTTCACAAAATGCATAACTTTAGACACCTGTTTCAGTCCTTCCTGTTGCTGTGTGTCTTCAAATTGTTTCCGACTTATGGCAACCCAAAGGCAAACCTATCATGGGGTTTTCGTGGCAAGTTTTTTCAGAGGGGGTTTGCTATAGCCATCCTCTGAGGCTGAGAATGTGTGACTTGTCTAAGGTCACCTAGTGAATTTACATGGCTGAGCCAGGATTCAAACCCTCAGACTTTAAAAGTTAATAGGACCCAACTATTGTAATGCTGCCTCATAAGAGAGTTATCTTGAGTATTTTGGATGGCCTTTCTCCCTACCTTTCCTAGTTCTGAAGTATCCCACTTTTTAAGTACAGTGAGTGATCAGAACTGTACACAGTATTCCAAGTGTGGTTGCATTGTATATAGATTTGTATAAGTGCATTATGACCCTGACTTTTTTAATTCCTTTCCTTAACTTCTCCAACTTATAAATTACATTTTTCTTTTTACACCAGCCACGTGCTGCTTAATGCTGTTTTCATTAAGGAGTCTGCCATCTCCCAATATCAATTTTATAATCAGTCATGACAAGCACAGACTCCAGGAGCACATCATACAAAGTTACTTTGTCAATGGTTCTCTTTGAAGGAATATACAATCTTTTGAGCACCTAGTATGTGGAATTTTACTGGGAGACTTCTCCTGAAGCAGTCTCTGCCCACTAGAGATTCTGCAGCACTTTGCCCTTGCTGCCTGGTACAAGGAGGGCACCACAGCAGATGATAGGGAACATCTGCTATTACCCACCTTTCTCAGGCTGCTTCTTCATGATGGAGGAGAGCTGAGAATGAATGAAGAACTCTCTTTCTTGTTGAGGTAAAAGTGTCCACCAAATCAAGGATCAGTGGAGGATGGGTGGCCCTCCAGATGTTACTGGACAACAGCTCCCTTCAGCTCTAGCCAACATAGCCAGTGTGGTAAGGGATGATGAGAAATGCAGTCCATTGCAATCTGGAGGGCAATACACTCCTTATACCTCCACTGTGGTGGAGCCTCTGATGAGGTTCAGAGGACTCTGTTTGGCTTCTTTTACACACATCTAGCTTTGGTGCAACTTCATGCAAATTAACCAATGATAATGTATTTTTTTTTAAAAAATACAGTCATCTAAAATTTTAAAACATATAGCATAGACCCCCTTCCCAACCCTGATATCTCTAAAACATGACAGACCTCATCCCTTCAGAAGATGTCTGCAAATGCCATCCAATTCTGTAGATTTTTTAAAATAAAAAAAAAATAATCCCATTATAATCAATGGGGAAGACAGCTGAGGCTCAGGATAATAAAGCAAGCTGAAGCTGCACTCCAGAACTGAAGTGTGATGTCATTCGGAGGCTCCAGGCTGAAATGGCTCCGTATCTGAGCTGGCAAAAACCAGTTTTCCCTCTGATCACAGTCCTAATGTGCACACATGTGTCCACAGACCATCAGTACATGGCCATGTATCTGCAATAGGATAGGGAGAACAAGATTTCATAGGAAACAGATTCTACAGAGTGTTTTGTGTGTGGTGGGGGTCTGAGGGAGGAGGCAGCATGCGGTAATGCATGCTGAGCCAGAATCTAGCATGCAACAGGAAACTGCTGTTGTTACTATGACAACATCCAACAAATTACTATAGTCCAACATAGCTGTGGACATACAGAAATGTTAATAATGATGCATAGAATCCTGTGAAAAGCCCGTTGGCGTGTGAGTTAACCCCCATCCCTCAAATGCTGAGTGTATGCAATGGTTTTCTTGCATACCCTAAGCCTGCAAGTCAAGATGGGAAACAGGAAATTTCACTGGTTAATTCATTGTACTAATAAATGAAACTAATAAGAATGGAAAGGCAATTGGTATAGTCCTGCACTGGCTTCCATGCTGCATTTTATTCAGCATTAATGCAGCTCTTTGCCATCATTCTCCATCTTGTCCTCAGTTTTTTTCTCAGGCTGAATTCCCTAGCAAGCTTGGCTTTAGAAAGAAACCTTATACTAAGTAGAGACTGTATTTAAGAGCAAAGAAAAGCTTGTAATGGCACTCTTGTGGGATCCTGTGACACATAAACATGTATCTAGCAAATGGTGTGCCTGGAGAGCTCCTCTCGCACTTTTATTATTATGGTTTATCATTTTGCAACACCCTGAAGTGTGCTAGGCATTTTATAGAGATGGTAAGGCACAGACACTATTTTACGAAGAGCTTACAGCTGAATGCTAGGCTGGGATGATAGTGACTAGAATCATTCTCCTCATAGAAAGGCTGAAGGATTAGATTTATTCACTGCCCCATTTGCCCACAAGGTTGCATTGGTAAGGACGGCAGCAAGTATGAAAATGGAGGCCAACTGCTGTCTGAGATACCTTAACTCCAGTATTCTATGCTAATCATCCAAGCATATGTTTGGCTTTTACATGATATGTATGAACCCTGCTTAGGGTTTAGGCCCTATGATTCATTGTTTGCAAACTAAAGAGTTTTCTAATGTGGTTCTAATGTGCCACATTACCACGCTACTCTCTTATAGTGCTGCTATTCCACTTTTGCTGGTCTCTCTGCCTCCTGTTGCATTGTGAGGCTTGTAGTTCACTGAGGCCTAAGATCTCTCTGGCTGAGAATTCTAAATGCCCCTCCTTAAACTGCAAATTCTAAAATGCAGCAGGCAGCGGCTGTGGAATAGCAGCACTATAAGAGTGTAGTGCGGTAATCTAGCCAATGTCAAATCCCAGGATTCCTTTGGATGCAGCCATGACAGTGGGTTTTGTTTTAGTGGTTTCTACTGTTTGCTTCTGTTGACTTCAAAGTAAAGCAACCCTATGAATAACAGATCTGCAAGTCACCCTGTTACCAACGGCCCTGCTCAGATCTTGCAAACTCATGGACATGAGTCAGGCTGGATGCAAAGGTGGGGGCTGCCTGAGGAGTGACTATAAAAGGTAGATTATCAAACGTGGGGGCAGGGGGCAAAGGATGGGAGTGAAATGGAAGTGAAGTGGAATTGTCCATGATCATGCAAAAGAGTATCACACACATGATGCTTATCTGGTCATTATCCCGTCACTGAAGTGGAATTGTCCTGTCACATTTGAATAATGGAAACTTCTGTCAATTAAAAACAACAGGACAATTCCGCTTCACTGACAGGATAACGATGGGATAAGTGCAATGTCATCTGATAGTTTTTGCATGATCATGGACAATTCCACTTCAGTGATGAGGTAATGACCAGATAAGTGCGATATCATCTGATAATCTTAGCATGATCGTGCAATAAGGACGGGATAAGGATGTGTGATAATCTCCAAGGAGAGGAGTGAGTGGAAAAGGGGGTGAGTGTGTCAGCTGAGAATTTTAAGAGCCAGTTCAGGGTGGCTCATACCTGCCTTGTTCTGTGGAAATGTTAATTGTGATTTAAGCCAGACTTTCACAGGATTCATAGGGGCTGTACAGACTGCCTAAAAGGGGTGGTGGGTCGCCACCCCTTTGAATGGCAGATTGGTAGCAGTGCAGCCTCACCAGCTGCCCCAAAGCTCCAATCCACGGCTTCTCCAGGCCACGGAGAAGCTGCAAACTGCCACTTCTCTGTGGCCTGAAGCGGGGTACAGCAGGTGCCCTGGGCGCCCGCTGCACCCCGCTATCCATGGCGGTCCCAAGGGGAGAAAGGGGCTGCCATCTCGGCCCCTTTTCTCTTGGGATCCTTGGCATGGCCGTGTAAAGGCCACACCAAGGACAAGCACTGAAAAAGGAGCTCTGTTTTGGAGCTCCTTTTGGCGCAGCTGAAAGGGTGCTCCAGCGGCACCATGACATCAGGCATGTGCTGCGCTGTATAAACACAGCATGTGCCATGATGTTATCATGACGTGCGTGCATGGACGGCACGCTAAAAAGATGGTGCTGTCCATATGCACTAGAGCTGGGGAGGGTGCAAATTCTGTGCCCTCCCCAGCTCTCCTCACGCCCCGTTGATGGCCCTTTGGGGCCGTCTGTACTGGGCCATAGTCTTGATGAAGGAGCATTATAAGGACTTGTGTTAAGAGAATTAGAACTCAGGCTAAAGTGGAAACAAAGTCAGTGAGGGAAGTGAAAAGGGAAAACGGTTTGTAACATGTGAATATCTGTACATAATGTAACCACATGATTTGCAAACCAACTGTAAAAAGATACAAACTTAAGATCTCACTGTAAATAAAGTTTATGTTCCTTCTAGTTTGAAGAAGAATGGCTTGAATTAATTTATCACCAAAAACATCATAAGCACACTACCAAAATTATAAAAGACATAGAAAATGATACTGGAAGTTCATCCCTGAGTCACGTATTAGGAGAGTGTATTAGGGAAAGAACTGGGGCCAGTAGAAAGACCAAGGGTTAAATGAATGTTTCTAGGTTAAAGGGAAACCTGAGACCATCATAAGGAAAGAAGAACCTTGTGGTCATTGTGACACTCCCAATTTTCCTACTGCCTTCCACTTGTACCAAGCATTGTCTTCTTTTCCAGTGAGCGGTGTTATCTCATGGTATATCGAAAGTATAACAGCTTCTTTTTAGTCATTTTTACTTTTAATGAGAGTTCAGGATTGATTTGCTCTAAGATTCATTCATTTGGGTTTTTCTTTTGTTAGCAGAACATGACATCGGTAGAATTTTCCTCCAGCACCACATTTCAAACGAGCTCATTTTCTTCCTATTACCTTTCTTTACTGGACATCTTTCACAATCATACATAGAAACTGGAAATACAATGGCATGGGCAATCCTGACCTTGGTTTTCAATGATATATCCTAATACTTGAGGGCCTTCTTTCATAGCTGCCCTTCCAAGACTTTGTCATCTTCTGATTTTTTCACTGTTGTCTCTATTCTGATTAATGACTGAGCCAAGGTATAGAAAACTTTGCTTTCATTGAGCCTTATTGCATTACAACAATACAATGAAATACCAATGCAATAGCACAACCAGCAAGTGCACTGTACTGCATGATGTTGTAGATGTTCTGGCTTCATACCATTGTACCACTGTTGCAAATCTGCATTTTTACACTTTGAAAATAATCTGTTAATGGCTACCTCTCACACGTCCAAATAGTAGTTCTTTTGCTCCAAAACTTGAATCCCATTTTCTTCCATGAGAATTCTATGACTGGATAGGATGTGGATGGGTTGGAGATGTGACCAGCTAATTCTTTGCTCAGAATTCCAGGAGATTGACAGACAACATCCGGTGCTTGTTCCAGGGAGATCAACTTGGTATGTTTAAATAACCTTCATGTTCTGCCACCCTAACATCTATACCATACATTTAACCATGTAATGGGGGTGGAGAGGTACAGAGTAGGATCCAACCGGATTTGTATTGCTTGAATCATACTGTGCTGCTTTGTTTTGGTGGACAGTATAAAGTCTCAATGCTAAAACATAATAACATTTTAATGGCAATCCCTGAAATGCTGAAGTACTCACTACAACATGGGGAAAAAAGAGATGCAATTTACAGAAGTGCTCAAATAAAAAGGGTCAAAAGTCATTGTTTCATTCACACATGAAATAAAGAAAAGGTGGGGGCAGCGTGGCCACTTTCTTTTCCTGTTCATCCTCTTGTGCTGCACTAGGCACTATCATGACGTCTTTCCATCATGGAACCATGGCAGCAAGAAAGCAAAAAAGAATAAAAAATAGACCAATCATGAAGCTCAGGGGCGGAAAGCGGTGGAGGCTTTGACACCTGTATTGTGCCTGTACTAGACAAGATAAATTTGTGTGTGGAGTGTGTTAATCATGAGATTATTGCAGAAATGTAGCAAGATGTAGTATGATTTACATCCATACCATGAATTTCTGGAGTGGATTAACATGGTTTAAAGGTAAAGTACAGTAAGGCTCACAGTCTAAAGTTTTGTAAATCACTAATAGCTGTTCTGAATTGTTACCCTTTCCTAGAATACTATGGCATCATCTGCATATCTTGATGCATATCTGTTGATATTCCTTCTGCTAATTTTCTTGCTTCCCTTTTCCAAGTCTAATCCAATTTTCCATATGATCTGTTTAGTGTATAAACTAAACAGATAGGATAATAAAATGCAGCCCTGTCTGATGCCCTTGCCAATTGGAAACCATTTTGTTTCTGTATAGTCTGTCATCACAGTAACTTCCTGACTTGAGTATAGGTTTTGCATCAGGACAATGAAATGTTCTGGCACGCAGTTTCTTTAAGAGCCTTCCATCATTTTTCATGGTCTGCACAAAAACTTTGGTATAATGTATAAAGCACAGGCTCATTTTCATCTGAAATTCTGTGGTGCATTCCATTTTCCTACATACATTTGCAATATGATCCCTAGTGTATGTTCTTTTTCTAAACCCAGCTTGGACATTGGCACCTCTTGCTTCATATGCAGTAAAATCTTTGCTTCCATGGGAGATTAATGCAGTGGTCTGATGGTTACTTCAATCCCTGGTGTTTCCTTTATTGGGAATGTATATAGAATATTTCCAATCTGTGGGCTGCTTTTTTCTTCTCCTTATGGCCCTCCTTATCCACTGATTTTTTATCCATGGATTTGAGCATGCATGACTTGAAAATATTCCCCCAAAGTATAAATTCCAAATAGCAAAACTTGATTTTCCATTTTCTGTATGAGACATAATTTTATTGTGCCATTATATTTAATGAGACTTGAGCATACACGGATTATATTTAGTGGGATATGAGCATGCACGGATTTTGTTATCCACGGAGGGTCCTGGTACCAAACCCCAGCGGATAACAAGGGCCCACTGTAGTTCGAACTTCAATAGATCTTGTATCTATAGTTTCTCTATTGGCATGCCATTTGTTCCAGATGATTAAGTAGTTTGAATGTGGTTTCCATTTCACTTTCTAAAACTGTGGCCTGAAATAGACGGGCACGAAGAGGCGCCATTAGGCTTCGTTGCGGCACTATTAGGGTTAGGGAGGGTACAGCATTCACACCCTTTCTAACCCTAAAGCGTATGGATGCTTTTAAAATGGTGGCATCCATACGGATGCACCATGATGTTGTCATGGCATGCACAGTGTTTACATAACGCTACGTGCACCTGACAACATTGCACCATGGGATGGCGTAAATGGCGTCCTTTTTGTGTGCTAAAAAGAGCTCCAAAACAGAGCTCTTTTTTGCACCTGGTCCTTGGCACAGCCTTTAGATGGCGGCACCAAGGATCCCAGGGAGAAAGTTTGCCACTTCTCTGCGGCCTTCAGAAGTGGTGGGATGGGGCTCCTGGGGCTGCCGGTGAGGCAGGCCTGGCCCCCTCCTGCTGCTTAAAGGGGCGGCTGCAGACCAAAAGGGTGGTCTGTAAAGCCTCTGTGGCTTCATCATGAAATGGTTGTTCTTTGAATGAATTTGTCATCCTTTCATCTCTTTGGTATAGTTCTTCATTGTATTGTGTCCATTGTCTTTTTTTTAATTATTATTCTTGATCACGTAATGTGTTACATAGTGCTAACAAATGTTAGCTGGCATGCCATTGCCATTGTCTCTGAGAGATACTTCTCCAGTGCCCCCTGCCCCCCCACTGCTGCTGCTGCTTCTGGCCAGAAGTTGTTTGGCACATTTAGACTTGCTTTACAGCAAAAGGCTGTCCCGTGTGGGAGACCCTATCAGCAGCAATGCTACCATTATCATAGCCTCTTGTCTCACAGGTACATGCAGTCCTGCCACTATGAAAAGATAGTGCCATAGTGGGTAAAGTGGTATTAAAGAGGTATATGTGTAGTGTGATAGAGATCAAATTACATTCCAGATTACTGGAAATGTGTTTCTGTTCTTCCTCAAATGTACTCTCCCTGTATTGCTAACTCTGCATAATTGCACATTAAAGGATCTGAACACTATTACTTATAACTTAGCCTGTGTAGTTGTACAGTAATACTGTGACACCTTCTTTTTTGCAGCAGTGTGATACATTGGACTGAACATCTTTGATGCCATGCCACTTCTGGTGACTGAGTAATACAATGTTCCCTCCCCATTTGCAGGGGTTAGGGGTGAAGGACCTCTGCGAATATAGAAAAGCTGCAAATAAAAAAAGCAATATTCTTTTGACCTAAGAAAACACCTCTCTAGGAATCTCCAGGTCCTCCAGTGCAACCCTATGGTCAATGTCTGCCAGAGATTGATCATAGAATCATGAAGGAGGACCTACAAATGCCTAGGGCTGTGTTTTCTCCAGAAACATCTAGGTTCTCTGATGCAACTATATGGTCAACTTCTGGCAGAGTTGCACTGGAGGACCTAGAGATTCCTAGAAAGAACATATTAATCAAAACAGCAAATAATCAAATCTGCAAAAGTAAAACCCACAATTGTGGAGGACCAACTTTACAGGCCAATAAAACAAACAAACAAACAAACAAACACCTGCTAGGTTTCCAAGAATGAGAGGCTATATTCTTACTTAGTAATGTGGCATAGGTGGCATTAAAATATATTTGTTTAGTTGTGAACCATGTTGCAGCAGTACCATCTACATGCAGGAGTCCCATTCTTGTCAATGTTACACACTTCTTGGGACAGTGAACAAAGTGCCACTGCTGTTTGCATATTTCTATTCTATGTAACCCACCCAGACAATGTGGATATTTTATTTATTTGTGTGTGTGTGTTTATTGATTTTATATCCCTCTGGGTAGAGATACATCTGTCTGCAAATTCTCTCATGGGTCTCACCCACACTGAAGTGGGACTTTTTGGTGGCATCTCCACAAATTATGTTAAAATCAGGCTTCTGTGCCTTGCTTGTGGAGTTTTCTAGTTAGCACCTAAAGAGTGCAAGTGGATGCCATCTGGTTTCAGGTCTCTAGAAACAAAGATGAACACTTGGGAAGACAGCACAGTTTAGAGGCAGATCTTCCATAGCATTCTCCAGCAAAATGTTTTCAGCTTCCTTCTTTTGATGTGCAAATATGTAGTCACCTCAAAGAGCTTTGGAATGGCTGCTCAGGCAGAATAAAGGGACTGCCTTTATCATGAAGTTCTAATAATATTCAACAAATGCTGATGCTTGCAGTTTTAAGTTTCTGAATATTCCTTAAAATATAAATAAAACTCTGTTGACTGCTGCCATTACAGCACCATCTTCCCCATCACCTTGTCAGACTTGCCAAGCAAGGATGATGGAAAGTTTTTCAAAATTCAGAATCATTTTCTTTATTACTGGTTAGTTGGGACATTAACCACCCCTCTATTTCCAGAAGTATGGTCCAAATAGTCTAAAGGCACTTGATCCCAGCTAAACTTGGAAGCCAAGCAGGGTCAGCCCTGAATACTGGGTACTGTAGGCTATATTTTAGAGAAAGGAATGGACAAAATCACCTTTGAGTTTTTCTTGCCTAAGATATTCTTATGAAATTCGCTTGAATGTACATACACACCAACACATTTCCCAGCAGTATCACTGTTGTTATGTAGCCCAGCACTTTGTGCTCAAACTGGCAGTAGTTCCACGACAACCTTCCCCAATCCTACAATGGTTTAAAC
The DNA here is from genome assembly GCA_034509955.1 of Urosaurus nigricauda. NCBI lineage: Eukaryota > Metazoa > Chordata > Lepidosauria > Squamata > Phrynosomatidae > Urosaurus > Urosaurus nigricauda. The sequence goes on from JAOEGL010000004.1 coordinate 136,367,680, forward strand.
TACAAATACTATTACGTAAAGTCCAGTTCTTCTATTGGTGAGACCTCCAGGGATTTCAGCACTTATCTCGATTTTGGGTAAGTTTAAGAAAATGCCAGGCCAGAAATTCTCAAAGAGAAAAAAAACACAGCGTATAGGAGATGCTGGACATAGTCCCAAACAATTCTAATGAGAACAAAAAATGGAGAGAATCTAAAAAACTGGGGGCTGTGTAAGGAACTTTTTGATCAATGAAGTCAGTGGGGCAGAACCATGGGTGTGTGGGTGAGAGTTTCTCAAGGTGTGTGTGTGAGACTTGACTTGACCCTCTCCCTCTTCTTCTGCTTCACAAACCTTTTCCATCCTGGAGGAGAACAGAAAGGCAAGTAGGGTGCTTGGAGTCCCCTGCCTAAGGGAGGAGGAGGAGAGCTATTTCTTTATAAAATGTTAAAATATGAATATATAGGAATGTGTGAACAAAATACGCACACTAAATAAATAAAATATTTTTATTCATATATCACATCAAGCAGGTAGGGAGGACATCCCAATGTAAAGAGGGTCACAAGGGTAAAAGGTTTGAGAACCACTGAGCTAAGATTTGAAAGGGCCATTGTATAGGAAGTGGATGGAGGGGCAAATTATTAAGACAGGGTGCCAATATTTTTAAGCAGAAGGTCAGGAGAGTTTAACAAAGAAGGAGCTCAGGCTTGCAAGACAGGTTAAAAATAATAAAAATAAGGTTTTTGAAGATAAAAAGAAGCAGTGGGTCCATTGTGTGAGGAAAAGATGTTGAAATGCTAATGGGTGTCACAGAGAAGAAAAATAAAACTACCCAAACTTGCCTCCATGGCCTCATTCCCACTTACAAATAAATCAGTGTGTGATCTGAATCGATGGATTGATTTGACATTGGAGCATGGCTCACACTACATTTGCCCTGGTCACATTTTCTTGCTGCAAAATAAAATAAAATAAAATAACCCACTTGTGATTCACATTGATAAATGAATTGATTCAAAATGGACCCGCTCCAGCCAGCCAAAGGGTAAATTTAAATAGATTCTGATCCACATCTGGTTCACAATACCTTTACCTTGTGCAGAATTGATTTATCTAAAAAGACATAGAAAAAAAACAGTGTCAAAAAGACACGGGTTAAATGGGTCTAGCACATGGCCACCCTCTGAATCACTTCAGCAAATTGCTTCAAGTGGGAACTAGGTTCAAACCGATTTGAGATCTAGTTTAAAAGGTAGTGGGAATCAGGCCCATGTGCCCCAGGAAGGAAAAGGTGCTCAACTTGGCAAAAATAGAACAAATGATGCAGTGAAGGAGATGCAAGCCAAAATAAGGTAAAGGTATTGTACAGAACTCATGGAGTTGGACAGACCACCTGAAAAGAGCGGTCTGGAGCCACCCTTTTCTGCTGCGGAGGGACGCCACAGCTGCCAAACCATGTAGCATCCCTCTGCAGTAAGGAGGCACCCGTCTTACATGACGAGTGCGGCATTGGAACACTCATGACGTCAGCAACGCATAGTGACATGTGGACACTGCTCAGCGGTGACATCATCATGGTGGCAGGACAGGACAGGACACCACCATGATGACACTACTGTTACATACTGGTGTTCTAGACTGTGCAGTTCCTGTGTGGTCTGGAAGCCTAGTATTGTTGTCACCACGCTGCTTTTGGGCTGTGTGTATTGGCCCTATATCTCCAAAACCAAATCAGTTATTACCAAGGAACTTGCAAATGTAATCTTAGGCACGATACAAATGGCCCCTTTGGGCCATCCCTGCACTGTGATTAGGGTTAGGGAGTGTGCAGCAACCGCACACTCCCTAACCCTAACACATATGGGCAGCACCATTTTAAAATGGCGCCATCCATACGCGTGTGCCATGATGATGTCTTGGTGCACGGCGTGTCCAGATGGACCGGTGCGTGCCTGATATCATGGAATCGCAGGAAGGTGTCCAGGGTGCCCTTTCTGTGGCATGGAAAGGAGCTTGATAACGGAGCTCCTTTCCCTCTGGTGCATTGTTCCTGCGGCAACTAGATTGCCGCAGGAACGAAGGCAGGGAGAAAGGGGTCAGGCGGCCCCTTTCTCCATTGCCTCCACCAATTGGGCTGTCCTTGGGGCTTCATGCTCCAAGGGCAGCCCTTTCCAGGCCGAGGGGAAGGGGCATTTTGTCCCTTTTCAGCAGCCTGGAAAAGAGGTGGATTGGGGCCTCTGGGGTAACCAGTGAGCCTGCCCTGCCGCCAATCCGCCACTCAAAGCGGCAGTGATTTGTTGTGTTTTAAAAAGGGGCATTTTTTTGAACATTGAACAGATACTTTGTATGTTGCCTGAAACAGAAAAGGTAGAGTTAAGAATACTTTAAACTAAGGTTTTTAAAAGAAATACTACATACTGAGGGGTCCCCCAGAACCAGTACCACTTTCTTTTTGAGGATTATTGTGTTGCTTCAACAAATACAATATACAGTTTAGTATTTAAAATATATAATGCTCTTCTTGGTGATCAGTGTAAAGCCCAAGGAATTAGGACTCCTTGGAGAACTTCCAGGCACTTCCATTTCAGATGGAAATGGGAAATATATTTGGCCCTTTGCTTCTTTTAATGCCACTTCAACCTCTGTGAAAAGAAACATACATAAAACACTATATAGATGGTATTTTACTCCCTCTTGAACGCCATTAATAAATTTTAAATGCTCCAGGAGAGAATGTGAACAGTGAGGAACTTTGATTCATATGTGGCTGTACTGTCAAAAGATTTGCCATGTGTATGAGAGAGAAGACCACTGGGGAAAGATGTTGAACCTAATAGATATAATCACATCCTAACTTAGTAACACTGATGGCAGACTATTATTAATATCTATTTTTACCAATAATAAGGAACGTTTGAATCGTAAATATCTTTTATCTATCCTTTTCTCAGTGGTAATAATAGCAGTAGCTACGGGATGGATGGTAGAGGAGGCTGTGGGCTTTGGCTTTAAATGAAGACTTAACAGCTAAGGGGAAACTAGGATGGACTTGTTTACTGAGATATAGTAATAATTTATTATTTTGTAAACAGTGCATCTTCAGTCCCAGAACCATTCAACTTTCAGCATAAATATTTGAAAGATTTGATAAAAGATTTTTGATACTTTATGTTTTGGATATTGAAAATGCAGGATTGTTCACCTGCAAGAGAGGAAAGAAAATCATATTTAAACTGTGCTGTACGGTTGGGAGTTATTTTAGTATAGAATATTACCATTTGTGGTATGCTAATATATTTATGTTTATCATTTTACATTGTTACTTTTATTATTGTAAACTAAGGGGAACAACAGACCACCTGAAAAAAGCAGGCTGGAGCCGTCCCTGTTTGCTGCGCAGCATTGCCATAGCAACCAAATTATGTGGCACCGCTGCGCAGCAACAAAGGAGTGCTTAGAAGCAGCTTCTTTTTGCGTCGCAGGTGCGACACCACAAACACCACAGGATGGCATGGTGAAATCGCAGGTGTGCTGTGCCGTTTGGATGCAGCTCACATGAGATATCACTGATGCGTGCGATGTGTGGGCAGGGACGCGCAATCATGGCGACCCCCACATGTACTAGGGTTCGGGAGCATGTAGTTGCTGCACGCTCTTGAGCCCTAGTATCATCACAGGCACACCACTTTTACGCCATCTGTATCAGCCCTAAAATAAATAAATAAAAACACTTACCCAAGGCAAGGTTAAGGATTATTATATGGTGGCATCAGTATAGTGTTGGAGAGTATCCGAATAGTGGGGCAAAGCTAGTATGTAAGGATGGTCTGTGACATTTTGGTGGATTTTTATAGATTGCCCAATAGAAGATGGCACAAACTTGTGTTTGCTGCTGAAGAGGACAGGACACAGATAAGGGGATTCAAATTAGATTTCAAGCAGAAGAACTTGCTGATGGTATGAGCTTTTCAAAAGTGGAATGGCTACCTCAAAAGATGGTGGGCCCTCTTTCACTGGCAGATTTTAAATATAGGTGGGATGACTGTCTGCCAGGAATGTTTTAGCTGGGGATTTCTTGCTTCTACTGGGTTTTAGAACAGATAACTTGTGGATCTCCTCCTTTTCTGCAATTTTGGGATTCAGCTTTGAGGGTTTGCTTTCTTTCACTGTATTCACTGAAAGTTTATCACATTTTATATTATTGTTTATTTTTAGGAGTAGCAAAGAAGGAGCTCACAGCTTAAAACATATTCCAACATTTACTACTCCTTTGCTAGATTTCTAGGGGGAGCTAATAGAGACCAAATTAGTTTTATACGTTTCTTTTTTAGACTCTTTCCAAAACTTCAGGTGTGTGAGTTAGTTTCCTGCTTGCACACCTGTCTATTGGAAGGGAATAGAGATCAGTCATTTTCATCCATCATTTATGTCCTACTGGGCCACTTTTGCTTCCATTGAGACACATTATGTGAATATTGCAGGCTATCAACAATCCTATGTCAGATCTTAAGAGGCATTATCTCAGATCATCACACACACATAGCTCTTCTCAGAGAACTCTTGCAGCAAAAAAACCATGGAATTGCATTTCCCACTGCAAAATGGGGGGAGGGTTTGAAAAACTTTTTGGTGAGAGTTTGTGCCCTTTCTTGACTGAAAACAAAATGCCTATCATATAATTACAAAGGATAACAAAGGGTTATGTTAACTAACTCACATCTTATAACAATATCAAGGACCGAACCTGGGATATTCTCTTTGCAATGAATTTGTCCTGCTGTTCTCCTAGCTGCAATCTATGTTGCATAATGTAATAGGGCCACAGTCACAGCACTGAATCTATAACAACAAAGGCCATGAGTTTGGTGGTTATGCTCAGAAAATGGCTTAATGAACTGATGTGAAATTTAGTAGCATAGGAGAAGAAAGTTGAAGATGGCCTACACCAATTTTGGCTGAATTAAATTTTGGCTGAATAACTTATATGATTTTAAAGTTCAATAAATTACTTCTAGTAGTTCATAGAATCATAGAGTAGAAAGAGACTTCAAGTGTCATCAGGTCCAACCCCCTGCCATGCAGGAATATACAATCAAAGCATCCCTGGAAGATGGCCATCCAACCTCTGCTTAAAAACCTCCAAAGAAGGAGGGTTCATCACCCTCTGAGGGAGTGCATTTCACTGTCAAAGAGCTCTTACTGTTAGGAAAATCTCCTAATGTTTAGGTGAAATCTTTTTTCCAGTAGTTTGAATTCATTGCTCTGGGTCAGTTTCTGGAGCAGCAGAACATAAGCTAGCTCCATCCTCAATATGACATCTCTCCAAATATTTAAAGAGGGCTGTCATATCACTTCTTAACCTTCTCTTCTCCAGGCTAAACATACCCAGTTCCCTAAGGTGTTCCTCATAGGGCATGGTTTCCAGACCCTTCACCATCTTAGTTGCCCTCCTTTGGACACGCTCCAGTTTCTCCACATCTTTTTTGAATTGTGGTGCCCAGAACTGGACACAGTATTTCAGGTGGGCCTGACCAAAGCAGAATAGAGTGGCACTTTTATTTCCCTTGATCTAGACACTATACTTCTATTGATACAGCCTAAAACAGCATTGGCCTTTTTAGCTGCCGCATTGCACTGTTGACTCATGTTCAACTTATGGTCTACTTGGACTCCTAGATCCCTTTCACACACAGTTTCATTCAGCCAGATGTCCCCCATCCTATATCTGTGCATTTCATTTTTCTGTGCTAAGTGCAGTACCTTACACTTTTCTGCATCAAATTTCATTTTGTTACCGTTGGCCCAGCTCTCTAGTCTGTTCATGTCATTTTGAATTTTGATCCTGTCCTCTGGGGTATTAGCTACTGCTACTCCTCTTAATTTGGTGTTATCTGCAAATTTGATAACTATGCCCACAATTCTGTCATCCAAGTTATTAATAATATTATTAATAAAGATATTGAATAGCACTGAGCCCTGTGGGACCCCACTGGTCACTTCTTTCCAGGTTGAAAAGGAACCATTGTTGAGCACCATTTGGGTGTGGCTAGTCAACCAATTACAAATCCATGTAACAATTAATTTGTCTAGCCCACATTTTACAAGCTTGTTTGCAACAATATCATGGGGAACCTTGTCAAAGGCCTTACTGAAATCAAGATATACTATATCCACAGCATTCCCTTCATCAACCAAGCTGGTAATTTTATATAAAAAAAAAGCGATCAGGTTTGTCTGGCATAACTTGTTTCTCTGAAACCCATGTTGACTTTTTGTGATTATGGCATTGCCTTCTAAATGTTCACAGTCTCTCTGCTTAATGATCTGCTCTAGAATCTTTCCTGGTATTGATGTCAGACTAACTGGACGATAATTGTTGGGATCCTCTTTTTTTTTCCTTTTTGAAGATGGGGACAATGTTTGCCCTCCTCCAGTCTGCTGGGACTTCTCCTGTTCTCCAGGAGTTCTCAAAGATTATTGCCAGTGGTTCTGATATTACATTTGCCAGTTCTTTTAATACCCTTGGATGTAGTTCATCTGGTCCTGGAGACTTATATTCATTTAGGTTAACCAGGTATTCCTGTACTATCTCTTTACTTATTCTGTGCTGAAATTCCCTTGTTCTGTCTTCTGCTCCATTATCCTTAGGTTGAGCACCCTTTGCCTTTTCTGAGAAGACTGAAGCAAAGAAGGTGTTGAGTAATTCCGCCTTTTCTCTGTCCCCTGATAGCATTTTGCCATCTTCTGCACGTAGTGGCCCAACTGTTTCCTTCTTCTTCCTTTTGCTGTGGACATATATAAAAAAACTAACCTTTTTATTGTTCTTAATCTCTCTAGCAAGCCTGAGGTCATTCTGCGCTTTAGCTTTTCTGACTTTATCCCTGTACATGCTGGCTATTGGTTTGAATTCTTCTTTGGTGATTTCCCTGTTTTTCCATTTCTCATACATGTTCCGTTTAAAGCTTAGTTCGGTTGAAAGTCCCTTAGTCATTCATCAGGGCTTCTTGAGACATCTTCCATTTTTCTTCCTCATTGGAACTGTTTGAAATTGTGCCTTCAGTATCTCCGTTTTGAGAAACTCCCATCCGTCTTGAACTCCCTTCTCTTTTAGTATTCCTGACCATGGGATCACCCCCAGTATTTCTCTAAGTTTATTGAAATCAGCTCTCCTAAAGTCTAGAATTCGTGTCTGAATATGCCTGGCTTCTCCTTTTCCCTGTATAACAAACTCCAGGAGAACATGGTCACTTCCACCTAAGGATCCAACCACTTGCACCCCATCAACTAGGTCATCCCTGTTGGTTAAGATCAGATCTAAAATGGCTGATCCCCTCGTTGCCTCTTCCACCTTTTGGACAATGAAACTTTCTTTGAGGCAAATGGGGAATTTGCTAGACCCTGAGGATTTGGCTGAGTTTGACTTCCAACAAATATCCGGATAGTTGAAATCCCCCATCACTACTACATCTCTCCTTTCTGAGTGTGTAGTCATCTGTTCTAGAAAAGCATCATCCAATTCCTCAGTCTGACTTGGAAGTCTGTAGTAGACTCCCACAGTAACATCCTTGTTGTTTCCCTCTGCCTTAATTTTCATCCAGGTGCTCTCCACTTGGCCTCCAGTACTGATGTCCTGGATTTCTTCACTGGTGTAAATATCTCTGACATATAATGCTATTCCTCCTCCTTTCCTGTTTGGCCTGTTTCTTTTAAAAAGGTTGTACCCCTTTATTTCTACATTCCAATTGTGGGACTCATCCCACCAATGCCTATTATATCATATTTGCTTTGCTGCGCTAGGAGTTCATATTCATCCTGTTTATTTCCTATGCTCTGTGCATTAGTGTAGAGACATAGAAGACCATGGGTCCCTTTTACTTGCTGCCTGTGCAAAATTTTTTGCCTCCCACTGTTGGATCCTTGCACTGTTCGCCTTCTTCCCTCTATGTCAATTTGACTATTTTCTCCAGCCCTTTTGCCTTCCAGAATATTGTCTTCCTCCCCCACATAACTCAGTTTAAAGCCCTCCTGATCAAATTTTTGAGACTATTGGCAAAAATGTTTTTGCCAACTGGTGTGAGATGCAACCCATCCCTTGCCAGAAGTATCCCCTCATGGAACCGCAGCCCCTGATACAAGAATACAAACCGTTCTTGGCGGCACCATCTACGGAGCTATATCCACTATTTTCTTTCCTCTTCCTGGACCATACACTTCAGCTGGGAGAAGAGATGAGATGACAACCTGTGCATCCATCTCTTTCAGCTTCCTTCTCAGCGCCTCATAATCCCTTATGATATTCTGAAGGCTGTGCCTTGCACTATCATTGGTTCCCACATGAACCAAAAGAAAGGGGCATTGATCCGTAGGCTTGACCAGTCTTGTCAGCCTCTCCGTCACATCACGGATCTTTGTCCCAGGGAGATAGCACACCTCCTCCTAGGCTTAGCAGTGGCTGTTCCCTTTGGTGCTATTCTCAGGCTTCCCTGCTCTGTCCCTGATGTCCATCCCTGCCGCTCTTCCTCATCATCCTTGATAACAGATAGAGATTCAAATTGATTCTGTAGCTGCAAAGCACTCACAGAATGTTCCCTGGTTTCTTATTTCTCTGTGTGACCTTCCGTCAAGCATCTAACTCTTCTTCCCTTCTTGTTCTTGGATTTGAGTGAAAAGAAGGCCTGTGAGAAACAGATGTCTGTTTTCTATGTTTTGGGGTTGGTTGCAGAATGGGGGAAGCAGAAACACGCAGATCCTCACCACCATGTCTTTATTGTTCTGTGTGTTCACGCATGTGCATTCTTGTGTTTTCAAGTCATCTGTCAACTTATGGTGATCATGTGAATTTCATAGGGTTTTCTTAGGAAAGGAATACTCAGAGGTGACTTATTTGATATGACACATTTTGGTCTCAAATGTCTAGGAATAAGTATTTGGATGCTAGACCACCAACATATACCAGGTGCCATTGGCTATATTTCAAAGGAAGGAACTGACAAAATCACCTCTGCAAAGCCTTGTCACCCTTTTGGAAGGGATGGGACTCAACTGCCTTGAGGCATGAACTCCTGAAGCCACAATAGCTGGGGCCAGCCTGGAATCATGATATAGGGCTGAAGTCCCACCACTATCCTTCCTGTCCGCTTAGGCCAATAGACCTATTTCACTGCTGAATGAATTTTATAAAATTTTTGCTTCAGTGCTAGCAAATAAACTAAAAGGATATTTGCAGGACTATATTCATAAGGATCAGAATGGTTTTCTCCCAAAGCATCAAATTAAGTAGAGTATAAGAACCGTGATTGATGAAATAGATTATTTAAATTACCACAATGAAATTAAAGGAGCCCTTTTGTTTTTGGGTGCTTAAAAGGCATTCAACAATTTAAACTGAACATTTTTATTGAGAATAATAAAGGAAATGAACTTTGGAGAAAATTTTTATAATTAGATAGAAGCAATGTACTCCTTGCAAAAAGCTAAATTAAAAATTAATGGTAGCACAACAGATTATATTTGAATTGAAAAGGGAACAAGGCAAGGCTACCCCCTGTTCCTATTGTCCTTTATTTTGATTGTAGGAGTGTTATGTTGGGATATTAGATAGAAAAAAGAAGAATCTTTGAGGGGGTTGGAATATTTTATGCAAAAAATTAAAGAATTCAGAAAAATTGCAGGGTTAAAATTAATAATGATAAAACAAAAATTTTGACTAAAATATTTCTACCCAAGAGGGAAAATAATTGGCTATAAGGACAGGATTTGGGATAACAAAAAAGGTAAAATATTTACAACTAAAGATAACAATTTATTGGCAAAGGGTTGAGGCAAAGCTGCATTCTGTCACCCTTCTTGTTGAACGTGTATGCAGAAAATATCATGTGAAGAGCAGGTTTAGACTCAGAAGAAGGTGGCATTAAAATACGTGAAATGAACATCAATGATCTAAGATATGTGGATGACATTATACTACCTGTGGAAAACATAAGAGATATGAAACAACTAGTAAGGAAGGTCAAATAAGAAAGTGCAAAGACGGGATTACTCCTGAACATAAAGAAAACAAAAGTAATAACCACAGAGGATCTACATAAATTCAGTCTAGACAATGAGGAAATTGAAATAAAGATTTCATGTACCTTGGATCAAACATTAATCAGAATGGAGGCTGCAGTCAAGAAATAGGAAGATTAGGAACGGGAAGGGCAGCCATGAAAGAACTAGACAATATCATAAAGTGTGAAGATATACAACTGAACACTAAGGTTAGAATCATCCAAGCCATTGTGTTCCCTATCACCATATATGGATGTGAGAGTTGAAGAGTTAAGAAAGTGGATAAGAAGAGGATCAACTCATTTGAGATGTGGCAGTGGGGAAGAGTGCTGAGAATACTGTGGATGGCCAAATGGGTCCTTGAACAGGTCAAATTTTAATACTCTCTGAAAGCCAGGATGATCAAATTGAGGATGACTTACTTTGGCCACATTATTAGGAGGCAGGAATCACAAGAAAAGACAAGAATGCTAGGAAAGGTAGAAGGTAGTAGAAAGAGAGGAAGACTTCATGCCAGATGGATAGAGTCAATTAAGGAGGTTACGAGCCTTAATTTACAGAACCTAAGCAGAGCTGTGGAGGATTGGGGATCTAGGAGATGTCTCATACACAAGCTTGACTTGAGGGCAGTTAACAACAATAATAACAATGAAATATCAACAATTATATGAAAATAATTATATAAAGAATTGGGAAAATATAAAAAAGATTTGGTCAGATGGAATCATTTAAATTTATCTTTAATGGGTAGAATATACGTAGTTTAAATGTATGTGCTACCCAAATTAATGTATTTATTCCAAACAATACCCATTATTTCTTCCAATTTACCCTTTAAAATGTGGTAGAAAGATCTGATAAAATTTGTGTGGCTTGAAAAAAAGCTGAGGATTAAATGGAAATTAATGATAGGTGCTAGAGATTGAGGAGGGCTAGGTTTATCAAACATGAAATTATATTTTGAATCCATATATTTATCAGGTTAAAAGACTGGATCACTTTATATAATAAATGAATGTTAGAATTGGAAGGACACGAATTGAAATTTGGATGGCACATGTATTTGTTGTATGGGAAAGCTAAAATGAAAGTGGAATTCAAAATCATACTATTAGAAGAGCATTACTGAGAATATGGGTCAAATATAAGAAAGATTTGATTATAAAATTCCCAGTTGGATCTCCCCGCAGGGGGCATTTCATAGGAGAGAAATACGAAATGTTCAAGATTCACTAAGATACCAAGATTTAATAAAATGGGATCAAGAAATATAAAAAATAAAGAAATTACAAAAATTAGAAGAGAAGAACATAAAATGCAACTGTTAGCATATTATCAATTAAGTGAAAGGTTTCAGGAAGATAAAACTGAATTTAATTTTGAAAAGGGTAAAACAGAATTTGAGAAGTTAGTTAACCAGGAAGAAAGTCACGTAATTGCCAAAATTTACAGATTACTCTAAAGATTCAAAACAGAATAGAAGCAAATCAAAGAGTGTATGGTGAGATTGGCAAGGAATATAGGCCATAATATTCAATTTAATCAGTGGTAGAAAGTATGATCCATTGAAATGATGTTTACTAGTACTTATAATCTTAAAGAAAATTATTTCAAAATTATGGTATGTTACTCTGGATAAATTGGCTAAAATATATAAAAATGTGAAGAGTAAATGCTGGAAATGTAATAAAACTATTGTATCTTTTTTCCATCAATGGCAAACATGTGAAAGGGGAAAAATACTAACAAAAATTAGTAAGTTTTAAAAGATAGAATAGTCCTTAGACCTAAATTGTTTCTTTTGAATATAGTGGATTTTGGAGTGAAACTGGAAAGAGAGAATAGTACACTAATGTGCTATATGGTTTCAGTGGCAAGATTAGTATATTTGAGACACTGGAAGCAGAAGAAAACGCTGATTATTGAAGAATGGATAGAGAAAATGTTGGACCTTGCCACATCAGGTGACTAATTTGTTAAAAGGAAACTCAATACAAATATATTTTCAGACTTGGCACTCCTTCATAGAATATACTTTAAAAAGATCAGGAGGTAATATAATTATTGGATTTGAATATGATACTTTTTCTGTTATGGAAAAGATTGTTTGTAATGTTGCAGCTGTGCCAAAACCCAAATGGAAAGTATTGCCCTCCCACAGCCACTGCTGCTGCAGGGGGCATTGCCAGTCCCATTGAAGTCCATTTGGGCTCCAGCATGGCTGCAGCTGCACTACAGCCCAGTGGAAGTGACTGCTGTGGCTGTTGGATAAGCAAGTGATGCAACACCTTTTCTCACTAGTCCTGCAGTGGCAACGGGTATACCACCCCATCGGTCACACACTGCTCATGGTCTTTCTCTGCTGGGCTCTGCAGAGCTGCCAGCAACTACAACTGCAGAAAGTGCTAAAAGAAATACTCAGAGTCTCCAAGTTCTATTTACATAAGTTTACTACAGAGTATATACAACATTATACACAGGACAATGACTCTCCAGCCAACTGTCCACACTGTCCATAACTCATGCTCATATTTATACATATTGACCATGGCTTAAACTCCTCACACAGGTGTCTGCAATTGTCCACTTGAATCAGCCTTTTGCGTCATGCCTATTGAGTCATCCTGGGTGTATCTTCCGGTGGTGCGATGATGACACTCCATGTCTGTCACCATGGCGCAACCTTTCCAAATGTTGCATGAGGCAACTTCTTCAGCCAGCTGCCATATTCTGTCATGTGAAATTCTAGTCTAGGTAATGTACATCCACACATACACTGACACTGATCCTTGATCAGGCACCTATGAGAAGAAATGTTCTCTTACATATAGAGGTGCCAAGTGTTTAGGGCTTTAAATCACATCACAAGAACCTTGATTTCGGACTGGAAACTTTCTGCCAGGCAGTATATTTCTTTTAGGACCAGCATGATACACTGTTTACATGGTATTCCAGTCAGAATTGGAGTTGCTGCATGTTCACTAACTGCAGCTTCTCAGTCCTTTTCAAGGACAGCATCATGTACGGTGCATTACAGTATTCTAATGGTTACTGTTGCATGGACTATTGTGGCTAGGTTATCTTTGTCCCAGAATGGCTGTAGCTGGCACACAAATCAAAACACTAGTCAAAGCACCAGTTGAAGCTGGCACCAAGCACTCTGAGCCTCTTGGGCTCTAGTGACAGGGATCATAGGATCACAGAATCATAGAGTTGGAAGAGACCACAAGAGCCATCCAGTCCAACCTCCCTGCCATGCAGGAACTCACAAACAAGGCATCCCTGACACATGACTAATCAGCCTCTGTTTAAAGACCTCCAAAGAAGGAGACTCCACCACTGTCTGAGGAAGTGTGTTCTACTGTTGAACAGGATGAATAGCAAGTTGTCTAATCTAAGAGTACTCCCAAGTACTCCCAAGCTGCCTTCAGGGGAAAGGCAACATCATCTAGGACAGGCTGTTTATCCAATTTCCAGACACAAGAACAACCTGTTTCCATCTTATTGGGATTCAGCTTCAGCTTCTTGGCCCTCATCTAACCCATAGGTCATACAGGCACTGGTCCAGCACCAGTTGACTCTGATGACAAGGAGAAATAGAGCTGAGTGTCACCAGCATACTGATGGAACCCCACACCAAACTCCCTTATGAATCCCTGCCATCGACTTATGACTCCTCCCAATAAACAGCATTGTGGAGAAGATGGAACCTTGTGGCACCCCACAGCATAATAGCCATACAGTGAAACAGGAATCTTTCAATGCTGCTCTCTGGAACAGGCCCTCTAGGTAGGAACAGAACCATAGATCCAGTCTAGTAAGATACTATGATAAATGGTATCAAAAGTTGCTGAGAGATCTAGGAAGATTAACAGGGTAGCACTCACTCACTTTTCCCCAAAGAGGTCATCAATCAGAGCAACTAATGTCATTTTAGTGCCATATCCTGGTCTGAAATCAGACTGAAATGGGTTCAGATAATTAATTTCCTCCAAGAATGCCTGAAGTTGCTCATTATGCACCTTGCCCAAGATATTTGCCACCAGTAGTTCTCATATACGTCTGGGAGGTCCTTTTCAGGAGAGGGCACACCACTTCCTCATTCAAGACAAGAGACACTTTCCCTTGACATAACAAGGCATTTACCACACCGTAGGCCCATCTGGTCTACTATTACCAAACCAAGCTTCACAAGGAAATGATCTGACCATTACAACAAGGTTGTTGAAATGCCCCCTAAAATCAGACCATCCTCCAGCTACCTGACAACAAAGACCAGATCTAGAGTATGCCCTGACTTGTGTTGGAAAACCAACATATTGACACAGTGCCATGGTTGCCATGGATGCCATGGTAGCCATGAAGTCCTGAGCCAGCCCCATCAGGCCACCCTGGCCTGTTAAAGCAAGGAGACTGCTGGGCAGCAGGATGGTCAGTACACCAACATCACCCTTCTGTCTCATTGGCCCAACCCAAGGGACAAATCCTTGAAATTGTTGCCTGGGCAGATGGATTTCTTCATGAGGAAGATGGAATTCTTATGGATGATGGCAAGTTCTCCCCCATGGCCCTGCAACCTGAGCTGGTGTTGCACTGAATATCTGGGTGGATCAGCTCCTCAAAGGCTCTTTAGTCACAACTAAGTAGTCAGCTTTATCAGTCTGCAAGCTGCTTTGGTGGGTAATGTAATTTTTAGTTAAATATGTTCCATTTTATTTTAAAACCAACTGACTCTTTCTCTCTGCCTTATTCTTGAATAAATATATTCAGTTAGAATCTGACTTCAGTTTTTTTGCCTGGAGGTTAGTCTTACTTATGCCTAGGCGACTTGGGAAACACACTGACCTGGTTTTTATGGAATTTAAAAGAAGTCCTGGGGGCCCTATCTCACATGTCAGCATTCTCACATATCAGGAATATGAGGTATTAATTACATGAATAGTGGCAGTTTGCCTCTGAAACGGAAAAAGAATCCTACTTCGCAAGATTGGAAACACCCTTTTGTTATAGGTGGATGTTAGTTTTTGGTTTTTTAATCTTCTTCACCTAGTTTATGGTATAACAACTGCTTCTTCACTATGTCACAGTAAATTAAATAATAACAAATAACAGTGACTTATACAGGAGGGAGAGTTTTGGAGAATTGTAGTCATTAATTCTATTATCTATGCACATCTAAATTGGCCTGAGTGTTCACAAGGTTTGTTATCATTTAGTTAGATGGACTGTGCTGGTCTTTTCCCTTGTTCCTCAAGCAGAGGATAACTGATGACTTATACAAGCCAGGGGCTAGGTTTTTCTATTATGCTCTTCACACAGTCAGTGTAAGCTCCTGTGAACAGTTCAGGTCTTAGAAAGAAGACCTTCCTTTATATCAATGGTGGAAATAATGTGGCCCTCCTGAGACTACACCACCCAGCTTTAAGTTGGTGTGGTTAATGGTGACGAATGTTGGGATCTGCAGTCCAGTAACATAACCTGATAACTAGAATAGAAATCAGTGGCTCAAATGATAATATAGAGCAGTGTTTGTCCCTTGTCTCATATTTCAGAAATGATGATGATGATGATGATGATGACGACGACGACGACGACGACGACGATGGTGATTTTAAACTGACATATCTGAGATGAATCTGGGAGACAAATACATCACAGTTCAGTCTTGGAGATAAAGAGATGCTTCCATGGTGGGCTTGCTACTCCTATAATATAGACATCATGGTCAGACATCATGATTTTAGCCCAGTCAGTTCCCGATGTTCTATTCTAGAAGGATTCTTAACCCACAGCTATGGAAAATTGTTCAAGAAATTGGGAAACTTTGCAGATGCCTGGGAGCATGGAAGGAATGTGTAGCCTCATTCATTGTTCCTAGCTTGGTGGGTTTTTTTTTCGTGGTATCTGTGCCTCACACAGATGGGTCTTATACCTGAGCAGAACCTGGTACAAAGAATTCTTGAGATGAGTAGCTTTGATGGGGAGCCTATTCTCTCCTTCAAGATGCACATGCTCTCTTGCACCCAAGCTACTCTTTGTTCCTTTTCATCCACTACTAAGGAAACATTATTTTGTAAGTTCTGCTCACTAATTGCCTGCTGAGCCGTCTTTCCTCTTCCATGTGTTTTACATCTTTAATATTTAACTATTTTCTTATTTTTAAAAGATAGCTGTGATAGTATTACCTTTAGTAAACATATCTGGAGTAGCTATTTTGGCCATGTAGCCAAGTACAATAACATCCAGAAGCCACAAAAAAGTGATACCTTTATTGGACCAACTAAAATGTACAAACTTCATCTGGCGAGCTTTCAAAGCTCCACTGGCTTGTTCATCAGGCAAAGGTGTTAAAAATAATCCAGAAAAAAGAAAAACTGACAATGTTAGCCTGCACTTTGTCAAGATATAGCTGGTCTCAGTTCAAGTGGTATGGAGGGATATTCATGGAGGCAGGCCCTTCCTCCTTCTGGTAATCTGGGTTCTCCAAGAAATAAAATTTAAGTTTCTTTAGCAAGACAAAAAGAAATGCTCCAAGTTGCCTCCACAAATTGTCCTTTGTGAAGCTACAAGCTCCATTGTTAGGTAGAGATAATTGAATTTATTTTTTTCTTTCATTTATTTTCCTCTGACTTTTGCCATTCTTTTATGGTCTCAAAAGCACTATTTCTGATGTATAAATCATGTGAGCTGAAATCTCCCATCAGATGGTTTTCTCACAGTATCTGTTCAATTTAGGGGAGGGACATAACTGTCTAATTGTGTTCACTCTGTAGGGATTTTACCTCATAAGGACTCAAAAATAGACATTCACATCTGTTCCTTCACCTTTGGGAAGAATCTCTTAAAGTAGCAGACAAAGCAATGTAAAATCAAGCATTATATTCAACTTCCAGTTCATTCTTCAAGACACCATCACTGCCAAAATTCTTAATGCCATTGTTGGTACTGAGTTCAACGCTGTCAACAACAACAACAACAAAATTCATTGTACTGGTTACAACCAGACTGATATTGGCACCCAGAGAAATCAGGTTCAGATTCTTTGCTTGTAGAATAGACCAGATCTACTTTAGTAGCAATAATACTGTCAATGATATTAGAACTTTATCTTGCACTTGGTCAGTTCTTAACACTGTATCTCCAGAAAGGGCCAGTATGTTGAAAAATACAACAACCCCAAAACACAACCCTGACTTCTTATATCAATATCAGTAGCAAGTACACTTCTATACCACTTATCAGTGCACTTAAGCACTTTAAAATATATAAGCTAATTGCCCCAAGAAGCTGGGTACTCATTTTAGCAACTTACAGAAGGATGCAAGGCTGAGTGGATCTTGGAGCCACGGCTGGGATCGAACACACAACCTTGTGGCTTTGAATGCCTGCATTAACAGAATGTAACCACTGCATCACCAGGGCTCCCTAGTGCAATGGCATTAAAGCAGAAACAAAACAGAGAAAGAAAGAAAGAAAGAAAGAAAGAGGAAAGGGAAGAAACAATAAACATAAGAAACAAGATTGACCAACTGATACCAAGACAACAGTATTGATCAGGCTCAAAGTTAGGCCCTATGTCAGTGAGACTACCATTAACCACTGTTGATCTGGCATCTTCAGAATAAGACCATAACACTACAGCATTTTCTGTTCAGGAAAATCCATTTTATGCACAAAGTGCTGTTTTTGTGCAAAATTTTTGTGCAGAGCAAATACCATTTTCCTATACACAAAAAACACTGTTTTCTGCAGTAAACAATCATGTGTGAATTTTGTGTAGAAGTCTTGACTTGTAAAGATTCCACCAGTCCAGGATTCTTCTCACCATAGTTTCCCCTCAAAGAAATCCAAGGAAGTTAAAAACATAATCTTTGAGTTTTTCTAGAGTCAAGAGTCTTCCATGGTACAGTTCCATAGTAATTCTCTATTAAGTAAATTGATATTGTCAATTTATTACCATTTCTGCACTTAGTGCAACATTACCAGTTGTTATAGCATCTGCTTTATTAAAATTTTGGAGTGTGGTCTCCCCTCCATGACATCAAGCTGACCTCCCCTGACCAGGTCTGCCAGGGGGCGGGAAGGTCAGGTAGCCAGCCTGGCCACTATGACATCAGCCTCATAGGACCTTAGAAACAGTACACTGAAATTCCCCACAGTATGGGAGTCACAGAAAGGGAACCCCATCACCTCCAAGACTTAGACAATGTTGGATGTTTTCTGCCACATACCTAATGGGTCTGTGATCAGCTTAACGACCCACCCATCGCTCTACTTGCCCTCCTCGATTGTGTCCAGACCCATCTGCATTGTTCCAATTTGTCCTTGCCTCGGCTTAACAAAGCCCAGGTAATCAAACACCTTTGTCTTGACCATTAAGCTCATTGCTAGAAGCTAGATTTTTTCCTATAAGAACTCCAAGATTTAATCACTCGGTGTGCTATAACAAGAATACAGTCTGGTTCACGCTGGACTCAACTCTGATCTTAGCTCCCTCAGCCATTCCTTCCCCCACATTTCGGTGGCTGTGTCTCTTCCATCATCCAAGCCTGCATCGCATTCCAAGAGAAGCCTTCGGAGGCAAGTATTTCCTGTAATGGTGCCTCTCTCAACCAATCTCCCTATTTCCCTCCTTTACTTTCCACAAACATTGAATGTGTGAGTGCATATGTGCCCCCGGGGTTTTGCTGTGTTTGTTCCCCTTTTAATAAACTTTAGATATTAATTGGAAATAGTCTGCTTCTGCATCATTTCTCAAGGGATTCTTCGGTCCTTTGGTATACATGATGGTACACTATCTCAAGGGCCCCACTCTTATAATTTTGAGCTATTTAAATTTCCCCTAATAAGATCCTTCCTAACACTGTGATGCTTCAATTTTAACCATCATTTGCTTAGATTGTGTAGAATTTATGACCTTAGCCCTGCAGAGGTGTTTCATTCAACTCTGCTATATCAAGTATATCGTTCTGAGAGAAGAGATCAAAGTTGTATCAGAGAAAGACAGAATATGTATGACTATAGGTCTATACGACTTATAGGTCATGTTCATGGGTTACTTCTCCGCTAGTGTAAAATTCCAAAAACAGATGGTTTCTTCCCCATTCCTAATTTAGAAGAATCAATAATTTCATCCCACCCATAAAATTTCAGATTGTCACCCTAAAATCAATCTTTCCTCTCCTAAGTCCCAAGGATACATAGCTTCATATTGTTACCTGTCTCCAACACTGCAAATTTCTGTAGGATGCTTGCACTGAGATCCCCCCACCACTGAGATCCTTCCCCCCCTCCCTCTCCATACTACAAGCTGCTCTGCTATATTTTTAATGTCATGTTTTATTTGATTTTTAATCTTGTATTGTTTTTATATAGCTCTGTTTTAGGTTTTTTTTTAATTGGAATGTCTTAACTATGTACGTTGTTTATGTTGTTCACCACCCTGATTGTAGGAAGGGCGGTATAGAAATAAAATTTATTATTATTATTATTATTAGTAGTAGTATAAGCCACTCTCATTTGGTCTATTAGCCACACTGCATGCATTTACAATATGTGTGGCAATGTTTCTTTCTTAGGCCCTGTACAGACCGGCCTGAAAGCCTGGACTGAGAGTGGAGTTGGGGCGTTGTGTCCACATGACGCACACCCGAATCCACCACCAGGGCATCCTGACACCATGCACTGCTCCATATGGTGCATGGCATCATGGTGTTCCTCCGGTGCTGCATCCATAAGACACAGCCCCTAAGGAGTGCCATATAGCCATGGCACTGTGGTTATGGCAGCCTTTCCAGGGCACAAAAAGGAACCACTTTTTGCAACTCTTTTTTGTTCCCAGGAAAGGCTGGATCAGGGCCATGGTGTGTGGTTGCTGCAGCCCCAATCCGGTTAGGAAAGGGGTGGCATAAGGCCATCCCTTAGGTGCTGTAGGTACAGCCCCTTAGAATGGTTTTTAAAACAGAAACATACAGAGACATCAAGTTACTGAAAGGGTTTTTTGGTGGTGCTGGTGGAAGAGACATATTAGTGACTACCTAGGATCTCTTTTCTAAATAGAAAACAAAAGTCTTTGTATCTCAAGTTAATGATGTTTGTTCTCTTTATTATCCAGGGAACAAACTGGAGTAACAAAAAGGGATGTTTTTGTGTGTAAGTGTGTATCATTCTGTGTGCCTTCAGGTTGCCTGTCGATTTATGGTGACCCCATGAATTCCATGCAGTTTTCTTAGGCAAGGAATATAAACCATTAAATGTCTTTTATTTTTCTTTTCTCAGAACTTGTGTGTTACAATTTCCATACCCCAGGTGTCTTTCTGATTCTTGATATAATCATATGAACAGTTTTGGAGTGGAACATTATCCCTTGAACTTGTCCCATTTCTAGTCGCTGCTATCTTTTGTATAGTTGTTGAAGCTATACTTGCATAAATAGAAAGGAGGTAAGGGGGAAAACCCATTTCTTTGGTATTCCTTTATAATTGTGTTAAGCCCAGCTGGCCTCCAAGAACATGATGTCTATTATAGGTATATTAGGAGAGAAAAACAAACAGTGTACAAGGGGCCATTGAGACAGGAATAGTCAGGTAAAAGGGATGACTAAGAGATTAGATGTGCTTAACTGAAGGGTCCCCATAGGATTTGCTGTAAGGAGGGATCGCAAGTAGTAGAATGTGTGTGCGTGTGTGTGTGTGTGAAAGAGAGAGAGAATGCGAAAGCAAGAGAAAGAGAAAGAGAAAATTATTCTCATTGAAATCTATTAGTTTGGGTATTCTTTTGTTAGACTGTACACAGCCCAAAAAAACCCTATAAAATTCATGGGGTCTCCATACGTTGGTAAGTTGGATAGACATCTCTCATGACTGCTTCAGTTGTGTTTTCCTTCATGTCAGGGGTTTGGATTTGCAGTCCCTTCTGACTCTATGATTCTATTTAAAAAACAAAAACAAAACAGTTATTGAATTGTCATTGAATTTATTGGCCTGTAGTTTCCTGGATCTTTCCCTTTCTGCTAGCTCCGAGAACCCTTTTTGAAAAACTGGTGGGGAAATGTAAGTAAACAGACTCAGTCCAAAATAAACAATGTGCAGTACCACTGACCAAGGACACAGCTGGTTCAGCCACAGAGGCAAAAGGCCACTGAATAGGATGCCAGAATTCTACAGGTGCTTGCTTTGGCAATGAGGGAAAAAGCTTCAGTGTGTGAAAAACAATAATTTATAACATCTGAATTTGGTGATAAACACTTTTTAGATATCTCATTCCTGATGCATGAAAGGGATTATAGAGATGAGTTTGCTGGTCCTGCTGCTTTTTCCAGTTCCCAGGCTTAATGGGTGCTCTTTGGTAAATTCATTCATTCATTTATTTGCTGCCTTTCTCCCTACATAGGACTCAAGGTTGTTTACAAAGGCAAAAAACAAGATTTGCCAAAAAAAAAAGTGATAATAAAAAAGGTAAAACAGTTAAATTGACATCACATTAAAATATCATTAAATTTTAAAAGGTATAAAATGCTTAAACATAACAATAAAGGTACAGCACAGACCTCGCCCTCAAATGGGCTCCCTGACACCAGTTAATCATTAAATCCATGTTTGAATAAAAAGGTCTCAGTCTTCTAGAAAAAGGGACCTGTGATGGTAGCAGGACTGAGAAAAAGGTCTACTCTGAAGTGCTTAAGACTCTGGCAGATTTGTATAGAGAGATATGATCTTTCAGACATCCTGGACCTAAGCCATATAAGGCTTTATAGGTCATAACCAGTATATGGAATTGTGCCTGGAAATGAACTGATTGACAGTAAAGCTGTTTCAACAAGGTTGCTCCCTGTACACTGGCTCCAATCACATTCTGGCTACAGCATTTTGGATATGCTGAAGTTTCTGAACAGTTTCCAAAGGCAGTTCCATATAGAGTATGTTTTTTGTTTGTTATCTGAGCCTTCAAGTCATTTCCAACTCATGGTGACCCCAAGGCAAGCCTATCATGGGGTTTTCCTGGTGGGATTTTTTCAAAGGAGGTTTGCCATTGCCTTTTCCTGAGGCTGAGAATATGTGACTTTCCCAAGGTCACTCAGTGAGTTTCAGGGCTGGGCTGGGAATCAAACCTGGTCTTCAGAGTCCAGGAATCACTGCAAAACTGTGCCTCCTAGCCCCATCTGAAAGAAGTGGCATGGGATACCATGGCTGATGGTATCCTAAGCTGCTGAGAGTTCCAGCAGAATGAACAAGAACACATTTCCTCAGTCCAGATCCCATCATCGATCAACTACCAAGGAGAGTAAAGCTGTCTCCATCCTATTGCTAGGCCTGAAACCAGATTGAAATGGACCTAGATCATCCATTTCATGCAGGAACCCCTGGTTTTGGCAGGCCACTACACACTTGGAACGCTTAAGAAAGAGGCAATGGAGACTGGCCTGTAATCCTCTAGTATGGTGGAGATCAGTAAGGGCATTTTCAATAACAATCACACTACAACCTCCTTTAGGCCTAGTAGAAAAATGTCTTGCTGCAGTGAGGCAGTAACTATTACTGTTAGCCACCTGGCCAGTCCCCCTCTGGTTGCTTTCAACAACCAGGAAAGGCAAAGGTCCAGTATATATGTGGTGGCTCTCAGCTCTCCTAGGATCCTGTCCATACCCTCAGAAGGAAAAAAAACATATCCAGTTTTGCAGGACTAGCAAGTGCCAAGGATACAGCCATCACAGCAGTACCAATGAAAGCATCTAAATCAGAGTAGATGTGTTTTTTTTTTCCTTCTGCAAAGTATTTTGCATGTTTGCTATATAGGACTGACAAGTGATCTGTGTTCTGTTCTTGTGGGACAGAGCATAAAAGGCTCCTGACTGAGATCTCTTCTTGTGGGACAGAGTATAAAAGGCTCCTGACTGAGAAAGCTCTTCTGGATACTATTGACCAAATGAAATCCTGGCAGAGAAGTATAATTTCTTTCCTACCATCACCACCATGATGTAGGCTTTCCAGTAGGCTCTAGCTGCTACCAGTTATACTCAATAAATAGGAATATTAGACTTTGATGCATAAGACTGAAAAGCTGTCTGTTACCAGAGTCTAAAGACGTCACAATGGACAAGCTAGGGCTGCTGATACTGGCGTGGACTCTGTGTTAATCTTGGAAAAACTAATCCTCATTTTATACTCTGAGATTAACCCATTCACCCACCCACCTGACAAGGAAATGGTTGCACTGATTGAGAACTATCAGTTCTTACCATGTTTCCCCCAAAATAAGACAGTGTCTTATATTAATTTTTGCTCCCAAAGATGTGCTAGGTCTTATTTTCAGGGGATGCCTTATTTTTTCCATGAAGACAAATTCACATTTATTGTTGAACCCAAAAAATTGAACATTTATTATATACTGTATATATATTTATATACAAAAACTTTGCTAGGTCTTACTTTCAGGGGAGGCCTTATATTTAGCAATTTAGCAAAACCTCTACTAGGTCTTATTTTCTGGGGATGTCTTATTTTGGCGGAAACTGGGTAATAATAATAATAATAATAATTTATACCCCACCCCTTTGAGATCATTCGAGGCGGCTTACACAATAAGATGGCATTGCATTAATAAAGCAGATTGCATTCCTCCCCCTCCCCCCTTAAAAACATATTAGATCAGTTACAATTTAAAACCAATAATTTAAAAACTACATCAATACAATACAATAACAATCAACAGCCTTTTAAATGTCAATTGAGGGATCTCATGCAGTAGGCCATTCCACAATTTGGGAGCGACAACAGCTCTAGGAGGAGAATTTTAGATTCCATGCTATTTTTACTCTCTTTTATTTTAAGCAATAGTTTGCATTGAATATAGATTATTCTGTTGCTTTCTGCTTCCATTTTTTCTAATAAAGAAATAATTGGTTTTGCTGCAAAATCAGCTTGTCCTTCTGTCTTGGTTTTACTTGGAGTCATCTTCATTAACTGTTTATTTAAAAAAAAAATTGATGATTGCAACCTCGTGCAGAGAGCTAGTACCTAAAAATGCTTTTCTCCCCAAAACCAGTGCATTGCTCTTAACATAGTCTGTATTTGGTTGGACTCACTCAGAATCATCCTTCCTCGATGCTCTAATCTCTCTCCAACTTGTTTCCTATTTGTTTCTCCCACATGTTTTTGAATGTCCAAAAGGCAATGCCCCAGTTTCAAGCAAAAGACTGCAATATCATCCAGGTGACTTCATAGAAGCAAAAAAAGGGAGTTTGTTGTAACATAGAGGAAAATTGTGATAGATATTTCAAAATCTGACAGAGTGTTGTTCTTGTTCAAATTTCAGTGTCTGGTTTCAAATCTAAGTTGCAAAGAGGGGGCTAATTGAAAGCAAAAAGGAAGCGTACACAACTCAATGGGATTTTTTAAAAAGGTAGAAGGCTCTTTGAAGCACTGATGCTAAGTTTCCTCGGGAAAGGGGGCAAAGAAAGGGAACAGGAGAACTAAGATATTGCCACTAAGATTCCTGAAGTTAAAAAAGGGCTGAGAAAATGAGAGCAAATCCCTAAAGAACAGCTGGAAAGATCAGTAAGGATACAAAACTGGGGAGCATGAAAATGGGAGGTTTCCTAAATCTCTTTTGGTATGAACCTGGGCTGTGCTAGGTATTCTTCAACTTGTAAATCTTAACTTTTCCCCAGGGTACAATGGATGTCAAGAACAATGAAACAGTTTTTGTCCCACAGGTTTGAGACACCTGCACATCTCCCCTTGCAAACGACAGCTTTTCCACAAATGTATTTTCTCTGGTGCTGTATTTATTTTATTTTTCAAAACAACCCAACAGTATCCTTTGAAAGGGCACCACTTTGCATATTCTCAAAGGAAATCTGCACTTTAATGTGAGAGGGATGTTCTCAGAAGTCATCTGTTCTTAGGACATTTTTTTTTAAAGTCATTCCTTTCTAAATGGAAAGATAACACCTCACATGCTTAGTCACTTCTGCCTATGGAAAATTATTTCAGTCCTCTGGTAAAACATCCTGTGCGTATTCAGAGTATATTGACACAATGTGCCAGAATTTTTGAATTCAAGGTGACAGCTACTCTATTGTCTAGAGTAGTTATGACCTGCAAGCATAAGTTGGAATCCCACTAGTGCACTTTGTTGCAGTAACTATGCCAGAGTAGGCAGTGATACCAGCATGAAAAAGTATGTGAGTACAGCAGCCATGCAGGAAGCAGGGCACTGGAGAAATAAGTTGCTTGGAGCCAGCAGATTTTGTCTGCTTTGCCTCACCACTGCTGTGCAAATTCAGAAAATACAAAACCATTAACATAGTGCACCAACTGTGTTGCAGGCATAGTATGTTAGAGCTCATTTACTACTGTTGTTGACAACTGCCTTCTCTTCTTTGTCTGTGATTTTGATTAAACGTATTACTATCCATTATTGTGCTGGCTGAAATGTGATATATTGACCAGCAGAGATTTGCCAGATTATTTTTGTATCTTCAAGTTGGAAGGGTTGGAAAGTACCATCTAGTCCAGCCCCTTGCCATTCAGGAATATACAATTAAAATACTGATGAAAAAATGCTCACCCAAATTTACATTAAAAACTCTCCAAAGAAGGAGAGTCCATCAACTTCTGGGTCAGTGTATTCCACTCTCAAATAATAATAATAATAATAATAATAATAATAATTTTATTTATACCCCGCTCTTCAGCCAAGGCTAACAGAGTGGCTTACAATTTGTTAATTAGAGATTTCCCTGCCCTCAGGCTTACAGTCTAAAAAGACACAACACAAAAGGAGAAGGGAGAGGTAATAGGGAAGAGGGAAAGTCCAGCAGATCTTCTCTTCCTCAGAGGCCTGGACCAAGGCAGATGGACTGGGGGGAGGGCTCTTCTTCTTTTTAGGCAAGGCCTGTTGGAGCTGGCTTGCCCTTTTCTCCCTCAAGATGGTGGATGGAGGGACAGCTCTTCTTGCTTTCAGCAAGGCCTGTTGGAGCTGGCTTGCATTTCTCTCCTTCAAGATGGTGGATGGAGGGAAGGGTCTTCTTGCTTTCAGGCAAGGCCTGTTGGAGCTGGCTTGCCTTTCTCTCCCTCATGATGGTGGATGGAGGGAGGGTTCTTCTTCTTTTTAGACAAGGCCTGTAAAATAGCTTTTACAGTAAATAAGTTCTTCCTAATGTTTAGGTGGAATCTCCTTTCTTATAAATTGTTTAGTCTAGTCTCTGGAGCAGCAGAAAAAGAGCTTGTTCCATCTTCTACATGGCATCTCTCCAGATATTTAAAGACAACTGTCATGTCACCTCTCAGTCTTATCTTCCCTAGGCTAAAAATACCCACCTCCATTAGTCATTCCTTATAAGGCTTGATCTCCAGACCTCTGATCATCTTGGTCACTCTTCTTTGGCTATGTTCCAACTTGTCAATATCCTTCTTCAGTTGTGGTGCCCAGAACTTGACATAGTACTCAAATTGAGGCCTGGCCAAAGGCAGAATAGAGTGGCAGTACTACTTCCCCTGATTTCAACACTATAATCTTGTCAATGGAGCCCACAATTATGCTGGATTTTTCAGGCACAGCATCACGTTGTTCACTCTTGTTGAGTTTGCCCCTAGATCACTACATATCCCCTTATTAAGATGTTAACAACACTGGGCCCAGGAAAGATCCCTGAAGCCACTAATAACTCATCTCCAGAATGTCATTCTCTGGGTTTGGTCTTATTATTTTACCATCTAACAGTAGTACTGTCTAACCCACAGTAGACCATCTTAGCTTGAAGATTATCATGAGGGATTTTGTCAAACACCTTACTTAAATCATGATAAATGACATCCACAGCATTCCCCTGATCTACCAAGTTTGCAATTCTGCCAAAAAAAAAAAAAAAAGAAGAAAAAAGAAAAGAAAAAGAAAAGAAAAGAAAAAAGAGGGAAAGGGAGGGAAAGAGAGGGAGAGAGAGAGAGAGAGAGAGAGATTGATTGGTTTGGCATGAGAAACCCATACTGGTTCTAAGTAATCATGGCATTTCTTTCTAAGTGTGCACAGGCCGACTGTTTAATAATATGTTCTGGAGCTTTTCTTGCAATCGACATCAAGCTGACTGGTTGGTAGTGGCTCAGCCCCCCCCCCCCCCGGATGCATTTGAAGATGGGAACATTTGAACTCCAGTCTGCAAGAACCTCT
This sequence comes from Urosaurus nigricauda, assembly GCA_034509955.1. Taxonomy (NCBI): domain Eukaryota; kingdom Metazoa; phylum Chordata; class Lepidosauria; order Squamata; family Phrynosomatidae; genus Urosaurus; species Urosaurus nigricauda. Next base: position 136,394,881 of record JAOEGL010000004.1, read on the forward strand.
CCTGTTTTCCAAGAATTCTCAGATTATGGACAGTGGCCCTGACATTACATCTGCAGACTCCATTAGCATTCTTGGATGCACTTGGGGTTAGTCTACACATAAGTGTTTTATGCACACTGGTGCAGATTTTTTGATATTTGCATAAGTGGTTAATTCTTTCACTTAAATGCACATGTTTGCAACTACTCACATCTATTCATTCTCCCTCTCTCAAAAATGAGCAGCCACCTGAATCCATGAGAAGCAGACAGATGGCCACACATGAAACAATGTACATTTCTGCAGATTTCTGCAATGTATGTGTGTTGGGTGCCTTCATATTCTTTCCAATTTATGGTGACCCTACCATGGGGTTTTCTTGGCAAGATTTGTTTAGAGGAGGTTTGCCTTTGCATTCTTCTGAGTTGAGAGTGTGTGACTTGCCCAAGGCCACACAGTGGGTTTCCTGGCCAAAAAGGGAATTGAACCCTGGCCTCCAGAGTCGCAGTCCAATACTCAAACCACTACACTATGCTAGTTTTCAGATTTCTGCAGATACTCTAGTAAAAAATGTGAAGCCTTTTTCAGCAGCATTTAAGGAGTTTTTCTGCCCCTCACTGCAGAAAGCCTGAACTCCTGCACATTCTATTCTACTGGAATGGGGAGTATTTTAATCAAGCAGACTAGCCCTTTGAGACCTGAATTCATTTAGAGTAGCTGGGTACATTTTGTCACACTTTGGCCACATCATAAGAAGGCATGACATAAGAAATGACAATAATGCTGGAAAAGGTAAAGGGTACCAGAAATACTAATACTAATACTACTACTAATAATCCTTTATGGAAGATTGCACACCAGATGGATAGACTCAATTAGGGAAGTCATGGCCATGAATCTATGACTTAGCAGAGCAGTGCAAGACAGGGGTCTTGGAGATGCCTCATCCAACAGGGTCACCATGAATTCAGGTTGACCTGAGGGCAGTTAACAACAACATCTAAGTATTCCTTTGCTACCTCTTTATTTATTCTGAGCTACAATTCCTTCACTGTATCATTCATTCTAGCTTCACATGTTAGGTCAACATTTCTTTTTGGGAAAAAACTGAGCAAATAAGGAATGGAACAGTTCAGCCTTGTCACTGTTCCAGTACATTTTGTCGCTTTCTCTATGCAGTGGTCTTAGCATTTCTTTGGTCTTCCCTTTACTCTGAACGTACTTCCAAAACCTTTTTATTATTTTGACCCCTCTAGCAAGCCTGAGCTAAATATCTCACCAAACTACAGTTCCCAGAATACCCTGGCATTGGACCAGGGCAGTTAAAGCAGTCTCAAACTGGATTATTTCTGCAGTGTGTTTTGGATGGGAAGTAGCAGCTATATAGAGCCCTGAAACTTGGGGAAATGAGTCTGAAAACATATAAGTCTCAGCAGGGTGAGCTTAGTGGAACAAGGGACAACCATATACCAAACCCAAAAGCATTCCACAGGGAAAATTGGGACTGACTTTGTAACATCAGAATTCTACTAGCCAAGATTGCTACCCAAATCATTGCTTACACAGTGCTGAAGGATCTACTCTTTCTTATATACACTGCACACTTATTCTGCAATACCTTCTTCTCCATCAGTTTGAAAAGGGAGAAAGAAACCTCTAGGTGCACCAGAAACTGCTTTAAAAAAAATAAGCTTAATGCACTTTGAATATTTCCTCAGGGGCACTCTTGAGCAACAAGTTTTAGCATGGGTATCTGCACATTGTTGCAGCTTAATCCCACCACATGTTTTATTATGATCTCTGCAGGTTTGTAGCTTTGGGGACTATGAGGGCACCAATCTTGAATTTTCAGCTTTTCTAGGTAAATCTCTAGCTTTTTTACTTCTGCAGGGGTGCAAGAGAAAGAATGAGTCAACATTATGCCCAGTTGTTCACTGAGAAATAAGTTTTCACCTACTTTCCAAAATAGCCAATGAAAAGGCACTGAGAACACCAACAGCATGAAATACAGCATAAAAAGGTGGAAGGAAGGGGAAGAGGGAAAAGTGGCAGTACTTTAAGACTAACTGGTTTTTATTTTTGCATGAGCTTTTCTTTACCAAGTGTGTTTACTGACTTCTTACTTGAATCCCAATTCCTGAAGGCCAGGCTTCAACTTTTAAAACAGGCAGAATTTGATGCTTGTAGAAGGTGCTCGGGCTTGCAATTTGGTGAGGATTCACTGGGAAGAAATTTACTTGAGGAGTCTCATTTCACAACTGCTGCTGCTGCTTATTGGTGGCAAGCCAATGAAGATATAGCTGGTCTTGACTCAAGGAGAAGACAGCATGGTGCCAAACAGTCTGAAAGGTGTTGCCACGTTTCTCTTTTTCTCTTCCCCTCCTGTTTTTTATGCTGCAAGAGAATAGCACAGCTGCTTATTTGAAAACTATCATCATGAGGCAGTTAATCATAAATTAGTACAACAAACTAACTTGAATAAAATATTAGAATGACATAACACGTGTTTACACAGTGGTTCCTCCACATGTGCTGGGGTTCGAGGTGAAGGATGTGTGAGTGTGGAAAAACTGCAAATAAAGAAACACTATTCTTTTTACCAAAGGTCCTCCAGCACAACTCTGTGGTCAGAATTTGATCACTGAATCATGCTGGAGGACCTACAAATGCCTAGAAAAGTGTTTTCTCTAGGAACTTCTAAGTTCTCCAGCACAACTCTATGGTCAACTTCAGGCAGAGTTGCACTGGAGGACCTAAAGATTCCTAGAGAGAGCATATTAATCAAAACCACAAATAATCAAATCTGCAAAAGTCAAAGCTGCAAATGTGGAGGCCCAACAGTTATCTATTTGAATGAGGTCCAGGGAGTTGTTTTATAGCCATTTGAACCATGTCTAAAACCTTCCTCTCCTCTAAACCTGTCCAGTCTGGCAGGGCCAGTACTAATGCTGCTTCTTACTGGTGAAGATGGGACAGAGGGGGAAGGCAAATCAGACAATTTAAATGTGGGATGTCTAGGTTCTGATAGGAAGGAAAAAGAAGCTGTAGTCCAGCTGTGAGTACCACCCTCCTGTGTTTCATAAGGTGATTTGCCCCTCACCTCCCTCTGCTTACCAGCAATAACCAAAGGCCTCCTGGATTTTGGTAGCTGATGGGGCAGAGAGATGATACACAACTTAATTGGTAGAACATTATCTCCACCAGCTTGATGCAGCATATTGGCCATCAGAACTTATGGAACTACAAATACTGATAGATGTTCTTGAATGGCACTGTTGTGCACTGATCAGTGTGACACTGGTGTAATCATGTTTTATGTATTCATTGTAATGTATTTAAGTAATGTAATGATTAAGATAATAAATAACAAAGGTCCAGACTATCTGCCTGAGTTTCTGAGCTATGCTGATGATATTGTATGTACATCAGGATTGGATAGCAAAGACAGAAACGCTATGGAGTGAATTTTCACAAGTACTGAATTTCTTCTCAGTGGATCATCACCAATGTGCAAGCCACAGCACCTTCAACAAGCATTGTGTTCAGCTTGTTTTAAAAGTTGAGGCCTATCCTTTGGGAATTAGGATTCAAGTAAGAAGACAGTAGACGTATTTGGATGTAACAATAACCTGGGGATCCAGCAGCTAAATAATGAAGTTAAACTAGGAATTGTTATTGGATTACAAATCCTCTCTTGCTTTGGCTTACAAATCCTCTCTTGTCTTGTTTTGTTTACTTCCTTGTATGAAAAAAAGGAACAAAGATGAACAAAACAGGTTGTGTATACAACCAGCACACAACTTGTTTGTACTGTGTTTTATTAAAATGAGATTCCTAATAATTTATCATTATTTAAAAAATGGTTAATGAACTGATAAAGCCCCCCCCCCACACAAATGCATTGATTATCCCTTATCTGAAATGCTTGGGAACAAAAGTGTTCCATATTTTGTTTTTTATTTTTATTTTGGAATACTTGTACTTGCATATATATAAAACTAGACAAAATGAGACTGGAGAGAGACCCAGGATCAGTGAAATGGATTCCCAGTATTTCACAGATCCTCATCTAATCTCTCTCTCTCTTGCTGCATCTGTCTCTCCAAATTTGCAAATATAAGACATCTATGTACTGTACTCGCTACTCGTGTTGTAGCTCAAAAAGTTTTGGATTCTGGACTTCTTCAGATTTCAGAATTCCAAATAAGGGATACTCAGCCTGTATATGAATCTTTTTTTCTTCTCTCTCTTTGAGAAGCAGCAATCTTGAGAACCAGCATGGTGTAGTGGTTTGCATGTTGGACTATGATTTTATAAATCAGGATTCAATGATCCATTTAGCCATGGAAACCCACTGGGTGACCTAGGGTGAGTGCCAGTCACTCAACCCAGAAAACCCTGTCACCATATGTCAGAAATAGGTTGAAAGCATACAACAAAAACAACAACAACAACAACAACCTAGACAGGAATTATATGAAAGTACAACAACTAAGAATATTATTGAAATTTTAAAATACTAATAACAATACTAATCCATTTAAATTAATTTATAGGTGGTGGAACACATATAGAAAGCAACTGTGCAAGAAAGTGCAATGTTTCTGTAGAAAAGCCCTCTGACATGTTATATCTTCAGAATAGAGGAGAATATTCTATTTGCTTATTGCTTATTGTATTGTATGTGAACAATACAATGATCCGAAAAATTAAATCTACTGTCATTAAGGAATGAAGCTGGTACACTGGTCTTCATTCCCCATTGCACGGGTATATACTACTCCTAAATATGGCTCTGCTTATTTTTCAGTGTAATTTTCAGTGTCTTCAATAAATGTTTCCCTGGACTCAACAACTGTTTTATATAACTGATTAATTGAGATGATAAAGAAGAATTGTGGGGTCTAATGTAGCATACGAATTAAATTTATATGTCTCAATTCCAAAGTATAATTGGAATAAAATTTGATTAATTCTACCACATCTATTCACATCTGTGGAGATCTGTGAAAGCACAAGTAGGTGTGAAACCTCCACAGATGTGGTCAGGAATTTCCTCTCTGGGCTGGAGGATCTATGACCAGAAGAGAATCCTTCCACAAATGTGAACACCTGAAGGTTGTTAGATTCTGGGAGGTCCTATAAATTTTAATTCATACAGTAGATAAATAACAGATTTTTCTAGCTGGCTTTTCCTATTGTTTCCCTTGTCAGAAGTTGCACAAATGTGTTGCATTAAGGCTTAATTATGCTGCTACTAATAGCAGTGAAACAAGAGGTGGTTAAATGATGGAAAATTTAGATGGACATGGGGGACGTCAGATAAAGGTACATACTGTATTAACTGAAACAAATTAAGATCACATGGGTCTCATTTATTTCTTATTAACAGAAAGCCAGCATGGTATATTGGTTGGAGCATTGGATTACAATTCTGGGGACCGGGGTTCGAATCTTTGCTTAGACATGGAAACTGATTGACCTTGGGCAAGTCACATTCTCTCAGCCTCAGAAGAAGTCAAAGGTAACTCCCTCTGAACAAATCTTGCCAAGAAAACCCTGTGATAGATTTGCTTGGGAGTCGCCTTAATTTGGAAGTGGCTTGAAGATGCACAAGAACAACAAAGCTCTAGTACCAGATTTTTTTGGGAGAATCATTAACCTTTATTAATGAGTATCCAATTTCAACTGCTCTGGAGGATGAGTGCCTATCTATTCACATGATCAGTTGCTACTGATATTGTGGATCAGTCTTAGTTGTGCTTTAAAGAGCAAAGATCTCCTATCTGGCTGCCAAGCACACTATTCTGTATGGATGAAAAAATAATTGGGGAAGTAAATTTTCTGAATGCCACATGTATATGATACATCAGACTGTTCCAAAGGTGTCACTCTAAATTTGGTGCAAATCCATCTGTTTACAGATGACAGGGTAGCAAAGAGACAGAATAGTCAAATGTCAAAAGTATTTCATTTTTGAATTCAGCTCACTGCATTATCTTCAAATATGTGCAACACCATAAATGAGAAAATTAGGCTTCCCGCAGGATTCTCCGATATAAATTTTCTGTTTGCCACATAACATGCATTTAAAGCCAAACTATCCTAATCATGCCCTCCAGGTTTGGTGTCAGAGTTGCCCCTCAGAGCATTACATTTGGTGAAAATGTAATGAAAAAAATAACTGGATTTGGCCATCTTCCAGACATTCTGTGGTGAGTTTCATGTACACCACATGGACTGTATTTCAGGTAGGGTTGCCATATTCCATTCCCTCATATCTGGGTGTCTGTTATGCATATTATTCAATATTCTGCATATAATTACAATTATGCATATTATTATTTTGCATTTTGATTATGTAATTTCAATATGTCGATCATTGCACTTTCTCTACCACTATGTTTTAGCCTCAGTACCAGTTCCAAGCTCAGAGTGAAAATCATGTGAAAATCCCATGAATCAAAAGTGGCACTATAATTCCTCTTTACTCATAGCATAATTGTGGGATATCTGCAATGTTGTGCAACGTCGTGTGATTATCTTTGCCAAATCGCACAATATTGACAGGAGCATCCAGCTATGCTCTCATCTTTTCCCCCGATATGATAAACTCCCTTCTTGTGTTAACTTCGTACCTCTCATTGAAAAGCAGTTAAACATTTTTTCAAACAGCAACAACAGGATAAATGATTTTTTAAAAAATCACACTGCATGGACTAATTATTAATGGAGGGATGTCTCTGCTATCTTCAGCACTGTTTAGTAACTTTTTACCATTAAGATTTAGATCATATCATTATCTGCAACATATGATAATAGTTAATGCATCTGATGAAGTGGAGTCTAACCCACAAAATCTCATGATGTCCATTGCATTCCCATTTGCCCAAAATATTCTGCCCATAAAATGATTGACTTAGTCTGATGGTATTCTGGTCTTAGAAAATGTATGTTCCATAACATAAATCCCCCTTTCCTCTAAGTATTTACAAGCTGATTGATGTGTACTTTTTTCTAAAAGTTTCCTGGGTACAGAAGTCACATTAACATTTATATTCCAAGGTTTGTTTGTCAGGATTGTTTGCTATTCTTTGATCTGTTGGGGCCTCACTTATCTCATGTATTTATCTACAGGCAGGTTAAATAGTAAGACCAATATTCTGTAACATACAAAAGTCAACTGTAAAATCTAGTAGATTGGTTTTCAAATATTCTAGTTAAAATATGATGAAGTCTCTCCCCCCTCCCCATGTATATGTATGTGTGTGTGTGTGTGTGTGTATATATATATGATTAAAATGTATAGAAACAGTTCATTGTAAGCCACACTGAAGAAATTTCAATCTAAGGACAAGATAAAAATGTGCAAAAAGAAATAAAAAATTGAAGTTTTCAAAGTAAAAAAAAAATTAAAGCAACATAGTATTCTTTTATAAGTTAGTACAGGGTGGGAAACTTAGAAATGGGAGCTTCAAACTCCTATAACTGAAATTAGCAGTTGTAACATTTCATGAAATAAAGATATTTAGGTCCTGTTAACTTATGCAAATTTGATTCCTATTAAATACAGCTACAGAAGCAACCTTAAAAGTTGACAATTCTGTAAATAGTGCATTTATGCTTGATGTGACAGGGAAATGCTATTAACTTAATATTATATTCAGTGACTTTAAAGTTACCTGTTGAAAACCAGAGTTCAAATCTTCAACTTAAACATGTGGTCTGTAATGATATTTTGTAAAGTCATATATTATATTTTACTTACAACTTACATTGCATGTACTTTATTTACAATTTACATTGCACTTTCAAGTCCAAATTGAGATGGGGAGCAAGATTTATTATAAGCTTTTTCCCTATTACACAGGAAGCCATAAGAGAGCCTAAAGAGCTGCCATAAGAGAGCCTGAAGAGTTTTCTGTTAGACAAGTCTGAGGGAAGAAATTTGGGCAATACTCAGTGAGTGAATAAAAATCACCACATCAAGATAGTGGAGGAGAGAACTTTCAGCAGTACCCATCACACAACATTCAACCAACAGCAGCTTTCAGGCCAGATTTTTAAGTCCAGGACAGCCAACTGTCCAGACTCTTAAGTGCTCAAACAGACCATACTCCTTTCCTATTTTTGATTCACTGATAGACTTAACTTGCATAGTGATCTGAATTGTTCTTATTGGTGTGGTACAGCGTGAGTAGGGGTAGGGAGCACACAGCATCTGCACGCTCCTCAGCCCTACTCATATGGATGGTGCCATTTTTAAATTGTGCCATCCATATGCGGGTGTGTTGGTGACATAATGCATGCACCATGTCCAAATGGACTGGCGCGTGTGTTACATCACTGAGCTGCTGGAGGGTGCTTGGGGCGCCCTTTCAGCAGCTCAGGAAAGAGCTCCAAAATGGAGCTCTTTCTGTGTGCATTGCTGGCATGGCCTTTACATGGCCGTGCCAACAATGCTGAAGAGAAAGGGATTTTGCCATCTCCTCACACCCTAGAAAAGCAGCAGATTGGGACTGCAGGGGCTGCCCTGGCCCGAATCTGGCACAGGAAGGAACGCCCAGAGAGCGCTCTTTTTGGGTGGTCTGTAAAACCCCATTGTTTCTTTCTCTTTTTCCACTTCCATTCTTGTCAGCAAATATTTTGGGCTGCCATTTACATTTTTATTTCATTTCCAGAGTTTTACAATGGGAAGGGTTTTTTAAAAAAGTAGTTACAGTATTTTAAAAATTGCTTAACTGTATTTACATTTATTATGGTTTAAGATTAGTAACCTTGGTGGACACAAGATTAAATACACCATGAGTTATTTCTGGTGATGGTTAGCAACAATACTTTTATGAGCATATTTTTAAAGAAATAACCTGTTTACTCATCACGATCCCAAAATTCTATATTTATATAATTTCTTAATCACAAGGTTGAATACAGCAGCAGTGTGAGAGTTACAGTATTATATCACTTTTTCTTTCTGATCCCCAAAGGCTAGAGATCCTAAATCTAAGCCTTCCAAGCCAAACAGTCATGCACGTTGAGCAAAGCGGGCATCTCTTGAACCTAGGTCCAGCACTGGGGCACATGTTACATGAAGAGCTCTGCTGTCCTTCAATATCATTCACGTACTGCTGGAGCATTACAGTATTGTTATATTGACAGATGGGTTAAACAGAGAGAAATGCGGTTTTCCTCTAATACAGTATGGGTGGGAGTGGTACTGCGGGTAACGTGCAATGTATTCTCTGTACATGTGTTTTCTACCACTACTATGATTCATGGTGGTGTCTGCCATTAAAAAACATTAACAAAGCACGTTTTAAGAATTCTCGACAGATTTTTTTTAAGAGGCACCAAGGATGGAATGAGGGGTTGGAAAATATGCTGGTTTCAAGATTGACTGGGTTTTTAAATTATTTATATTTCAATAAATTTATGCCAGCATCTCTTTCCCTTTAGCTGGTGCTCTTGGGGATTTACATATCGTATCAGTTTAGAATGTTGGGCTTCTGTATGTAATCCCAGGTACTATAGATTCAGAGTGGATACTATGCTAATCCCATCCTTCCCATCAGATATTATTATAATGTGCAGCTGGACACATTTTGTGCAGTATGAAAACAAAACAGTCAGTAGGAAACAAGATAAAATGGAAAGGTGGAGAAGAAGGAATCCAGCAGCACCTTTGTGACCCATTGATGAATTTTTGCTTCAGCTTTCATGGAACTTGTGACTCAGATGATAAACTTTCTAAGAGTCTAGGAAGATGATATAGATCTGGCAAGTAGCTCATCTCTTCTCTCGAAGTGTGAAAGGACAACTTAAAACAAGACTTAAGAAAGTCAATACTTGAAGCAAAGGTCTAAACAATATTCAAGAAATTTCTTTGAACACAAATGCCTGCTTGAAAGTCACTGGCACTATGTCTAGGAAGGTTAAATGTTCTACCACTGGTTTGAAAGTATTGCCATTTTAAATACCAGATATGTGTATATCCATCTTCTTGCCTAGAGATTGTCCTGTTAACTGAGGGTGGGAGACATCACATTGGAGGATGAACAGATAAATGATGTGGATAATGTAATTGGAACCCATAATGTTGCTACTATAGTAGATGCGGATGGAAAGTTGGCATCCCAGATTGTGGCAAGGTCTTGTCCCTATATTATATATTATCACATGTTGTGTGTAATGCTGTCTCTATCTAACTCAATGAACATACTTCATGGAGTAAACCAGAAAGGGTTTATTGAAAAGAGCAACACAGTAGCACATCCTTTGCCAGAAATGAATTAACAAGCTTTGGGTCCATTCCCACTTACCAGAAAATTCATTGCCTGAACCAATTCCTGAAACTGGTTCTGAAAAAACATGGTTCCCACTATGTTTGTGCTGCTTTCAGGAATCAGTTCAGTGGTGTGTGTGTGTGTGGGGGGGGGGCAACTTGATGGTCCGGCCCATCTCTGGCCTCTCCTGCCCCCAAAATTCCTGGCCCAGACTCCTTACTGGATTCTTTAGCTGCTGACTGTGGCCTTTTTAAAAATTTCCCGCGTCCGGAAAGGCTGAAAGGAGGTCACAGAGAAGCCAGGAGAAAGCTGGGAAGGAGGTTGCAAGGCTTCTAGCTTCTCTGTGACCTTCTTCCAGCCTCCCCGGCAGTGGAATTTTTTTAAAAAAGCCAGGGAAGACAGTCAGTGGCCAAAGAAGCCAGTAAGGAGGCTGGGCCGGGGATTTTGGGGCCAGGAGGGGCTGAGTAATGCCAACCGTTCCCCCGGGCCAGGATGCCAGTGGGAACGAGGACAGATTAGATTCTGATTCGAATCTGCCTGGTTCCCACTTGGGCTGAATCGATTTATTTCTAAATAAATCGATTCAGCCCAAAGAACACCCCATTTTCCCAGCATCTTTTTGACACAGGTTAAATGGGCAAAAATGGGCAAAAAGCATGCCCCTCTTTCTGAATTGATTTCTAAAATCGGCTTCAGTGGGAAACATGCCTGTTTAACCCAGATCACGGTCTGGATTTAAACATAGTGGGAACACGGCCTTACCTTGCTTATTTTCCTCCTCTGATGCCCAAACACTCATGTAGCTACAGCATGACTAAGCAGGCCTAACTTTAACATGGCAAAGTGAGTCATGAGGAGAACCAGCATAGTGTAGTAGTTTGAGCATTGGACTATGACTCTGGAGACCAGGGTTCAAATCCCAGCTCAGCCATGTAAACCATGGAAACATAAACATAATGAACTCTATGATGTTGGTCTCAGGGACCAACATCTGAGTGGTCATGTCACCCTTTAAAAGGGAATAATGGGCCAGAACAGAATGGCATAAAAAACCAGCTTCCAGCTGCAGCAGGGCTGAAAAGCTGGATTTTTGCTGGTTCAAAAAGGAGAGGCTATTTTCTTCTTCTTTTTTGGCCATCAAAAACGCAGATTTGAGCCATGGCGTGCAGTTGCCATAGCCCCAATCTGGCTTCAAGTTGCACCTTTGGGGTGGTCTGTTTCACTGAAACTAATCTGTACATAGGCCTGATCTAGATTGGCAAAAAGAAGTGTGTTCATGGCTGCATGAAACTCTAGCCTTTAGATGAGAAAAAGGGAAAGTGTGCCATGAAAACACTTTTTTTGTGTTTTAGGGGAGAAGCCTTTAAAAAAGGTGCTGGTTTTCCCAGCTTCTTTTTTAAAAACTGCGGAACAGCGCAGCTCCATCTAAAGGCTGCGGTGCAGCTGCTAAGCATTAAGGAAAAGGCAACTTCATGTCACACTTTTCTGCCAATCTAGAAAGCCCCATTATTTCTGATATAATACTGTGCTCTTCCCACTGGCTGGGACCTCAATATGATTTGCCAGAACTCCACCATAAAGTTTCAATCCCTCCCCCCAACAGTGAACTCTTATTCTACCCCCTCATCTATAGAACTCTCCATAGTAATTCAATATCTATTGCAAAAGGGAGTCAATTCCCACATCCCAAAAACCACACTGAAAAAAGATGGTGGGCAATGGCCAACACTTGCCCAATAATGAGTGAACCTCTTTTGCTTGCACAAAGATATTAAGAGTGATGACCCTATTTTCTATTCTGGTATTGCTACATCACAGATGTTCATTATGTTTATGTACCATGTCACCTACATGGCAGCTATTCTCCTATTTCAAAAACTTCTTTTCCTTCGTAAGTATCTTTGCTTTACTCTAGAGCACAGGTATGCTAGGTGTAGCCCTGAGATGCAATTCAGTTTAGCTTGCACCCCTGGCCTACACTGTCAACTATCAAAAACATTTGTTTTCAAAACCAGAACTCTCTTTCTGGCTCTTTTGTTTTTGTTTTGGCAGTCCATGCAGTCCTTCGAGGATCATAGGGGGCACAAAACTCCCCCACCAATAGACTGTAGTTGTCCATTACTAGTTCATTACCAAGAAATTATGCCATACATTTACTAGTCATGCCAATAGCAGCCTATGCTTCTTTCCCCTGCAGCACTGTTTTCTTGTGTGTTCTGTATGGAAAGGGGAAAATAAATGCCAGACAGTGCATATTGCATACTATTAATGCCATGGTAGCCATGTCAGCATTGCTTCATGACAATATTGCTGACATCTCGCCATCGACACACTAGTCTTCTGCATATGGCATATGGTATTTTTGACATATTCAAACAGTCAGGTCAGTCACCCAGATTGTAGGATGCTGTGAATGACAACGTGGAGAAGCCATCCTCTCTGGTGCTGCCACAAGTGAATCTAGTTGTTGTTGAGGTTATATTTATGTTATATTCTGCATTTTTCCCAGTCTGGGATTAAAAGTGTCTTATAAAATTTCAACATGATCTTGGTGGCAGCTAGGGAGTCAGAGGTTATACGGAGCCACAGAAGGGAACAAGACAAGGATATCCATTATAACTGCTTTTGTTTATCTAGGTGCTCAATGTTTTTAATAGAGATATAAGATAAGATAAGAACAGAAAAAATTGGACATAAGGATTAATAAAACCCATATAAATTAAGGGCATTCGTTGATGATTGGCTGATAGTTTTGGAGCTTCCATTCGAGGTTATAGAAGTGCTAATGTGTAAATTAAAAGAATTTGGTGAGCTGGCAGGTTTCAGGATTAATAGCCAAAAGACAAAGAAGTTGACTAAAATATGAGAACTGAAAAACAAACTGAACTGATGGACAAATCTGGCTTTAAAATTGAGAAGAAAATTTAATAAATAGCTAGTGTGGTGCAGTGGTTTGAGCAATGGACTAAAATTAACCACAAATTAACTGTCTCCGCAGGAACTATCCTTCATTTTTATTTTCAAATATTTCATTTAGGACTTTCCACTAGTTATGGCAGAAATTATGCAAAACCCCTTCGAAACTTTAGCTACCTGTGATTTCCAGCTGATGTCCTTAAAGATAATCTTTCTAGTCAATTACTTTAGCAAGCAGGGTGAATTAGTTTTGTGTGAATTATCATATTTGCTTTGTTGTGCTAGGAGTTCAAGTTCATCTTGCTTATTTCCCATACTCTGTGCATTAGCATAGAGACTTCTAAGACCATGGGTCTTCCCCTCCTAACTGCTTGTGTAAAGTTTTTCCCATCCCACTGTTGGGTCTGTGCACTATTTACCTTGTTCCCTCTATAACAGTTTGATTATTATCTCCAGCCCTTGATGAACCCCTGCCTTCCAAAATACTGTCTCTCCCCACCTCCCCTAACTCAGTTCAAAGCCTTCCTGATCACATTTTTGAGAGTACTGGCAAAAACATTTCTGTCAACTGGTGTGAGGTGCAGCCCATCCTTTACCAGAAGTCCCCCCTCCTGAAACAGCAGGTCAGGATCAAAAAATCCAACACATTCTTGGTGGCACCATCTGTGGAGCTAGTTGTTCACATCCATCCTTCCATACCACCTGAACTTAGAACAGCTGCATCTTGACAAAATACAGGCCTGTGACTAACATCATCCCTCCCCCCACCCCCACCGTATGATTTTTAACATCTTTGCCTAAGGAAATGTAGCTGGGAAAGCTTGCAATATGTATCTTATGTATTTTCGTTGGTCCACTGTCTTATAGATTTTGGATTTATACTTCGCTACATGGCCAACACAGATTGCGTTTCTTGATAAGCCAAGTAAGTAATTTTCACCTACTTTTTAAAAAAGATATAGATAGACAGATAGATGGATAGACAGATAAAATGCATTTTGAAAAACTGGAATAAGAAGGGAAATGTATGGATTTTCAGCACTTTTAAACTTCTTGTACCTGTTGCAATCTTGCTATACATTCAGTTTGGGCCATGTGAACTTTGTCAGAATAATAAACCTTATTAGAAGATCATGTTATGTCATGTTTCAGGTTATTAGCTCAACAGGTATAATTCTTACAAATCAGGGATGGAATTATTATTTGGGGAAAGGATTTCTTGCCTGCTGGAAAATTTCAATGAGAAGAATCCCAACCAAAGTCCTATGCCAGAGAGCCTGCATTGAGGAGATCTTCTTCATTTGAAATACTGTGTCCAGTTCTGAGCACCATAATTCAAAAAGGAAGTTGACAAGCTGGAGTGTGTCTGGAGGAGTATAACCAAAATGGTGAAATGAATGGAAACTATGTCCTATGAGGAGTGTCTTAGGGAGCTGAGTATGTTTAGCCTGGAGAAGAGAAGGTTAAGAAGTGATATGATAACCCTGTTGAAATATTTGAAGGGATGTAAATTTAAAGATGGAGCAACTTTGTTTTCTACAGCTCCAGAGCAATGGATTTACCGTATATACTTGACTATAAGTCGACCTCATGTATAAGTTGAGGGCAAAATTATGGATTTTGCTATGACTCGTGGATAAGTCGAGGGTAAAATTTAGGGGCATATAGGAAAGGATCTAATGGATGAAGCAAAGCAAAACAATGTCAAAGAACTGACAAAAGTCCAGCAGACAAAACTCTTTGGGCTTACCCTTAAGACTGGATGGATGAGAGAATATTAGGGGTCAGTGCTTCACATATTATACTCTTGGTTTTCATCAGGAGATGGTTCCTTCTTTTAAATAAGGGTTAAGATACAGTACTTACCATACATTGACTCATGGATAAGTTGACTCAGATTTTTGGAGTCAATTTTGTGACCTAAATTTCTAGACTTATACATGAGTATATACAGTAAGCTATAGGAAACGGGATTCCACCTCAACAGTAGGAAGAACTTCCTGAAAGAAAAAGTGTGGTGGAGTGTTTCTTCCAATTCTATGTCTCAGAGTGTGGTGGAATCTCCTTTCTTGAAGGTTTTTAAACAGAGGCAGGATGGCTGTCTGTCAGAGGTGCTTTGATTCTGTATTTCTGCATGGCAGGGGGTTGGAGTGGATGGTGCTTGTGGCCTGTTCTAACCCTATGATTCTATCCACATTACTGCACTACATTCTTATAGTGCTGCTATTCCACTTTTACTGGTCTGGCTGCCGCTTTCTGCATTTTGGGGGTTGCAGTTCAATGAGGCCTAAGGACTCTGTCTGAGAATTTTAAATGTCCCTCCTTTAACTGCAAATCCCAGAATGCAACAGGAGGCAGTCAACACAGTTAAAGTGGAATAGCAGTGCTATAAGTATGTAATTTGGATATCCAGACAAAGCAAAATAACCCCAAAAACCCTCAGGGTTATGGAAGATGAGGGTAAATAAGGCTCATCCAGCTAAGGAGTTTATCAGACGACGGAAATTGGAAGTATAATCTAATGGCAATCCGAATGCAATCATGGGGTTTCACTATTGCGTATTAAAGTATCTCATGCAATTTCGGACAAAAGAGAAGTCATTCCGAATGCAATCATGGGTTTTATGTTATTTTGTATTAAAGCATCTCACACAATTTTGGGCAATGGGCAGTCATTTTCAGGTAAGGGGAAATCATTCTGAACGCATTCTGAACGCAATTGGAATTCACGTAAATTCGCTAAACTGGTGAATTCACATGAATTCGAATTGGCTCCAATTGGCTCCATTCGAAATAAAGGGAAATTCCTCCCTTCTGATAAACTCCTATGTTCTGATAGCAAGGGACATGATGGGCTTGTAGTGAAATCCCACAGGATCCTAGAGAATTCTTGTATTGTTATCCACCTGACCCTCCGAACATAGGCATGCCCACTCTCCTCTGTCCACTCCATGGCTGTGTCGGGGGGCCAAAGGAAAACCGCAAGTTTTCTGGGATACTTACTTCCTGCTGTGAGAGCATCTTTATGGCCAGAAAATTGAATGAATTATTCATTCTCCCCTGTGGGAATGAAATTTAATGAAGAATTACATCCCTATTATGAATAATAGGATTTTGAGACTTATAATTGTTGTGTGTGACTTGCCTAAATTAAAGGAGTACTTCCGTGTCCCTTTAATTATGTGTGCCAGTTTTGAACAATTTCCTGTAATTGATTATTGAAGAACAACTGGATCTTTTCTGTAACAATTAGCAAGGCATTTTGGTGGAAATTGTGTTGGTGCACAACACCAGTGTAACTATGTCAGTACAGATGGATAAAAAGGCTGCAGGTACAGAAGCCATAAAGAAAGGCAGTCATTGAAAACTGCTCAGAGCTAGCAAATTTTATCTTACCTTCTGTTGTCATCACGGTGCAATCTTAGAAAAAGTGCAATTTCTAATGGAATTCACCAAAAGGATTTTGGTCTATATGTAGTTTCATTGCATGTAGAGCTTCACTTGCTCTTTGGGATATCATATTGAGAGTGGAGCAAGGTTGTTTTCTGCTAGGATATGGAGCAATGGATTCAAATTAGAGAAAAAGAGATCCCACCTGAGCATAAGGAAGAACTTTCTGACAGTAAAAGCTATTCAACAATGGAATAGGCTGTCTCGGAGTGTGGTGGAGTCTCCTTCTTTGCTTTTTGTTTTTGTTTTAAGATGGCTGGATGGCCATCTGTTGGGGCTGCTTTGATTGTGAGTTCCTGCATGGCAGAATGGGACTGGACTGGATGACCCTTGAGGTCTCTTCCAATTCTATGATTCTATGACTCTGCTCCTTGTTTTCTTTTGTGCACAACCTTCTGGCAGCATTACTGCTGTTATTCTTTCTTAAAACTCTTCTTACCATGAAACCCACCTCCTGTTGTGCCTTCCACACACCACCACCACCACTACCACTACTGCTACTACTTCTTCTTGAAATGACAGAAATTGGTTCAAGATTGGTTCAAAGGCTTCCTCTGAGGCTGAGAGAGCATGACTTGCCCAAGGTCATCCAACGAGTTTCCATGGCCAAATAGGGATTCAAACCCTGGTCTCCAGTCATAGTCCAACATGCCAAACACTACACCACATTGGCTCTCATCTTACTGTTGGTCTGCTCACCCTTTCTACATCATTTGAAACAAAAACAAGAACAAAAACAGAGAATACACAGGATCTGGACTCACATGTGCTTCTTTGGATATGACAGCACCCACCACTATATTTGTCTCCTTCAGTTCTCCAGTCCCATGGGAAATTTCTGAGAACTCCTTCCGGTAAGGCTTTTTTTTTTTTTTTTTGAGCAGTTCCTAATAACTCTCACAACCAAATACAACATCAAACCATTGAAGGGGGATACTACTGAAATATAAAGGATGGCCAAGAGGGAGACATTGACAGTAAAGAATCCAGAGAAAGAGCCACTCCCTGTAATTGAAGTAAATGACATTATTGACAGCAGATATAACAAATGGTCTCATCAAGCCAAATCTCAGTATGTTTAACTTACCTTAAATTCATTGGGAGAGAGTAAAACCTGTAAATTCTTTCTTTTACAGCAGTAGGGCTTCACAGTGTTTAATTAGGTCTGAATAGTGCCCTAGCCAGTTAATTACAGGTATATATTAACAATCTGATAATTAACATTTAGTTCACACTGGACAAAATCTATTCGCTAGTCCCAACTAGACTAGACCCATTGATTCATTGGGATTTACACCTCTGCTGACCTCACATTGAGTACCTGATTCAGTGAGTCTACTCTAGATGGGACAAACAGTTGGATTTAGACATATTCAAAAATTTACACCATGTCTTTCTGTGAACAAAATAAAGGAATGCAAAATATTATTAAACCACAGGAATCCTTATAATCTCTTATAATCTCTCAGCAGCTTTCAATACCATCAATCATGGTATCCTTCTGTACCGCCTCTCTGGGATGTGGAAGTACTGTTTTACACTGGCTCCGTTCCTTCCTGGAGGGGCAGTCACACTCCCCCTGAAGACTCAGGTTCACAGTTTGGGAGTACTCCTGGATTCAGCTTTGAACCTGGAATCCCAAGTCTATGCAGGGATCAGGAGTGCTTTAGTCCATTTAAAACTTGTGTGCCAACTGCTCCCATTTCTTGAGACACCAGATCTGGCCTCAGTGGTACATGCCTTGGTTACATCCCATTTGGAGTACTGCAATGCACTATACTTGGAGCTGCCTTTGAAGAGTGTTTGGAAACTTCAGCTGGTCCAAAGAGCTGCAACCAGGCTGCTAATGGGGCATGTTTCAGAGATCATACAATGCCCCTGTTGAAACAGCTCCACTGGCTGCCAGTTTGTTTCTAGGCACAATTCAAAGTGCTGGTGATAACCTAAAAAGCTCTATATGGCTCAGGTCCAGGATATTTGGCAGACCATATTTCCCTCTGTGAGCTGGCTGGGGCTCTGAGATCCTCAAGGAAGGCCCTTCTGTCCATCCCATCACCACCACAAGTACAGTTGGTGGGGACATGAGAATGGGCCTTTTCAAACAGGCATTCAAAACAGAAAACTTTTAAAGTAGTTTAATATTATTGTAATATATTATTTTTGTATCTTTTTAATTGTATTGTTTTTAATGTAAGCTGCCTTGAGTCCCAGTCTTGGGGGAAGGGCGGGGGATAAATAAATATAATAAATAAAATAAATTATTTTTAGTCCAGCATATTATAATAACTATAATTAAATACAGTTTGGATAATTGCACTGTATGGTGGACATGCATCAAGATATTCCAGGAAAATCACTTTCCCACTTTCAAGTGCAAAGATAAATATATCCCGCTTTATCTTTCAAGTGCAAAGATAAATATAGCCCACCTAAGAAAGGAAAGCACCACAGTGGAGCTCGTAAAGAAGAAGGTGCAGTAGTGATGGCCTTGTTTTCTGCTGCTCCAGAGAGTATGACATGGAACAATGGATTCAATCTACAGGAAAAGAGATTTCACCTAACTTTAGGAAGAATTCCTTGATGGTGAGAGATGTTTGACAGTGGAGCATGCTGCCTTGGAGAGTAATGGTGTCTCCTTTTTTTTGGAGATCTTTAAACAGAGCTATATGGCTATCCGTCAGAGGTCACTTGATTGTGTATTCCTGCATGGAAGGGGGCTGGACCTGATGGCCTTTGCGATCTCTTTCAATTCTATGATTCTGTAATTTTGTGAAAAGCTAGGTTGTTTTCCTGCACAATTGAAAAAACATATTGATTAAAACATTTCTACACTGCCTCTCCCACTCTCTGATTTAGATTTGTAATTTAAAAATACGGTAACATTCAACAAAACTAACAAAACAAAAAACAGCTATGACATATGGAAAGAAATCATGCTAATAAAAAAATTATAACCTTAGACTGATAAATGTGCATCATCTCTCTGTTTAGGTTATTTTATGTGTTTTCAAAAATGACCACTGTCTATTATCTGAATCCAGTATAAGCGGAAAAGGCACTAGATCTATTGACATTAAGACACCTCGCAAGTGTTGTAATGTGTGTAAGTATAGCAGTCTGCCTTAAGGGAGTGGTAAGTAAGTATTGCCTACAACATTTGATTCAGGTCATTTTTGCAGTCCTTACTGGAATCTGGCTACCACTATGTCTTGCAGTAGAGGTAATATTGCAACAATTCTGTTGGAGAATATAATATGTGGTGAGTATGCAACTTGTTTCCAATCAGAATGGCTGGAATTTGGTGCCTGTGCCAAAGGTAGTTTGGAAGTGGGCAGTGCAACTCAACACCCTCCCACCCCCTAGCTTGCCTGCTGCTTGGGATTTATGGGAATTATTGTTCAAAATACCTAGAAGGCCTGGCTGAGGGCAGTTATCTTAAGGCAATGAAGATATCATCTCAACAAAGAGCAGAAAGTGGCAGTCATGTTCTTTAGCTGTGCTCCAGAAGTGTAATCTTTGAAAGTTCACCCATCACCACAACCAAAAATGTATGAATCCAGTCTCCGTAAATGGTGTTTAGAGTGCTTTGCCTCAACCATTTGGAAGCAATGACATGCTGTCCTCAGAAGACCAGTTCATCCTCCCTACCCACACTGCCAATTAAACAACAGAGCAGGAAGAGTATAATACAAGAGTGGCTTCAGGATTCTTCCTTCATATTCATTCTTAGGACAGACATAATAGTGCTGGGGTGGACAAATTGCATCTGTGGACTACACGTGATGAACTGATTGAGCTAATGTTGAATGAAGAAATCTCTTACTGTTGCCTCTGCAGTAGGCCAGCCATATATTTTGGTACTCTTTGAATGAAAAAATGGAGGAGCAATTTTTGTACTTTGTGCCAACTGACACCCACAGTGGAGAAAGCATTTGTGAAACTGTCACCAGCAATCTTCAGAAGTAAGATATGGACATCAAAAAAACAGGGGAAAGACATATAACATAAACATTGTGGGTGGTCAATCCAGGGTCTGCAAGCTTACAGAAACAGTATAAAGAACCATGCTGTGTTTGTGTCTTGTGCAAGTCCTAGCCTGAACATAGTTAAATAGCATGGATTATAGCCTTTAGCAAATTTCTTGATGCTGTATATGCTTTTCCCCCAGATCTACCTAGAGATGAAAAATACTTCAAGGCAATATTGATCACTGGCCACAAAACAAACAAAAAATCAAACCAACAATCATCTTGAAAAACCTGTCACAAGTAAGATGGTGCTGCAAAGATGCAACATAGACTCTTTTCATTTTAGAAACCTTAATAAAGACTGCCAAAGAAAGCTTTGACCAAGTTAAAAGCAAGCTCTAGTACAAGAAAATGAAAACCTTTGAAATATTCTTTATGGCAGTATTCTGTCATAAAGTCCCTCATAAAGTTGACTGCCTAAAAAAAAATCCTATAAAAACAGGCCTTGATGTTGTCCTAGGTAAAAATGCTTTCTTTCTTCATCATCTTTATATCGCAGCCCTCAAAGTCCCTATGAGCTTTTAAGCAGATAGTAAGTGAAAAAGCGAGAGTAAAAAGGTATTTTCCACAAATATTTAGCAGGAAAGTATTGGAGTGCCGTGTAACTGCTGGATGAACAGACACGGGGTGCATCTACACTGTAGAAATAATAGTTTGACACCATGATCCATCCTTGAAAATTGTAGTTTTGTGGGTCACAAGCACTCTTTGGTAGAGAAGGTTAAAGACCTTGTAAAACTACAAATCGCAGGATTCCATAGGATGGAGCTGTAGCACTTAAAGTGGTGTCAAGCTTCATTATTTCTATGGTGTAGATGCACACATGGATAGTGAGGGAGCTGCTACTGTGACCTGAAGCATCTGTGCCATGTTTGTTTTCCTGCTTGAGGAGGCAGAAGAGTACACCTATGGCAAGTGCTAGTTGGTTGCCTTGCTAGAAGAGAAGGTACAGACAGCTTGAGGCCTGCATATCCACATTTCAACGCCTCAGTGAAGATGAAGAGGGTCTGGATAACAGATAGCAGACTCTCTTGCAACAAATGCATGCCAAAGGGAAGAGAAAGGTTACCAAACACAGGAGGAAAACACTTGGAAAAATGTTGCACACAGGAGCAGGACTACCAAGAACCAAGCGGTCTCTTTGGACTTACACAGTTTCATTGATTCTGGCCTATAGGGATAGTGAGAGCAGCCCAAAGATCAGAGAAAATAATAATAATAATAATAATAATAATAATTTTATAATCCGCTCCTCTGTAAGAAAACTCAGAACGGAATACAGCATATTAAAAGACATAAATTAAAACAAAGTTAAATTTAAAACAATCCCATAACCCACATTCCAACCTCCCACCCATTAAAAATAAATTAAATCAGCAATAAATTAAAAACTGTAGGATCTAAAAACAGTATAGGTGTATCCAGACCACTTCTTATGTGGCCACATCATAAGTTGAGGGTCGGAGACATGGGAGTAGGTGAGAAGCATAGTCTTAAGTCCGGAGCTGGGGTCAAAGCTTTCAAGAGAAGGCCTGCCGAAAGAGATGCGTCTTTAAGGCTGTTTTAAAGCAGTCTAAAGATGTCATGAAATGCATCTCGTCCGGCAGGCCATTCCAGAGCTTGGGAGTGGTGGCAGAAAAAACCCTCTGGGAGGTCTACATCAGCCTGGTCTTGATAGGCTTTAGCAGATTTCTCCCAGAGGATTGAAGTGTGCGGGGAGGATCGTACGGGGAGAGGCAGTCCCTGAGATAAGATGGACCCAAGCCATGTAGGGCTTTAAAGGTTAAAACCAGCACCTTATACTGTGCCCAGAAACTAATAGGCAGCCAGTGAAGAGAATTTGAGCACTGGAGTTATATACTCTCTTCTGGAAGCTCCAGAGACTAATCTGGCTGCCATGTTTTGTACCAATTAAAGTTTCCGGGTTAAGCCTAAAGGCAGCCCCATGTAGAATGCATTGCAGTAGTCAAGATGTGACGTGACCAAAGCATGTTCCACAGTTTCCAGATCCCTCATCTCTAGGAAAGGGCACAGCTGGCGTATCAGCCGAAGTTGATAACAGGCACTTCTGACTGTCGCATTCACCTGACTAGTAGGATGAAGCGACGAGTCTAGGAGAACCCCCAGACTGCGAACAGGGTCCTTCGAGGAGAGTGTGACTCCGTCTAGGACCGGGAGCTGTATTCCCAAGCCTGGTTTTGGGCCGGTAACTGTAAGTACCTCCGTTTTGCCTGGATTCAGTCTCAATCTGTTTTCCCTCATCCAATCCATTACCGCTGCTAGGCAGTCATTGAGAGAGGAGACGCCATCTGAGGTCTGCGCAGATGATCTGGTCATGGAGAAATATATCTGAGTGTCATCAGCGTACTGATGACACTGAGCTCCCTGCCTCCGAATGATCTCACCTAGCGGCTTCATGTAAATATTAAATAGCATCGGGGACAGAATGGCGCCTTGAAGGACGCTGCAATTTAGCTCAGATTTGGAGGAGCAGCTGTCCCTGAGCCTCACCCTTTGGGTCCTGCCGGAGAGAAAGGAATGGAACCATTGTAAGGCAGTGCCTCCGATCCACATCCCTCTCAGCCAGTCCAACAGGATGGCATGATCAATGGTGTCAAAGGCCGCTGAGAGATCCAAGAGCACTAACAGGGTCACACCACCCCTGTCAATGCTCAAGCGGAGGTCATCTGTCAGAGCAACCATGACACTCTCAACTCCATAACCTGCCCAGAAGCCAGTTTGGAAAGGATTGAGATAATCGGTTTCATCCAAAGCAGCTTGGAGTTGGGAGGCAACTGCTCTCTCGATCACCTTGCTTAGGAATGGCAGCAAGGAAACTGGTCTATAGTTGTTTTGGTCCAGGGGATCAAGGGAAGGTTTCTTCAAGAGGGGCTTTACAGCTGCCTCCTTCAGACAAGGGGGAACGATACCTTTCCTGAGGGATGCATTGATCATATCCTGAAGGAATGTCCTCAATGCATCCCCGACCTGGACGACCAGCCATGTTGGACATGGATCGAGAGAGCAGGTTGTTTTCCTCACGCTTCCAAGGAAATGGACCATATGACCAAAGGTAGGGCAGATTCTCTGGATACAAGTACACATACTACTTCCCAGAGGTGGAAGTGACATGTGGAAATAAGTCATTGCAGATGGAGGGATATACAGGTAGTGGTATGTGTGTTTGACAGATATTTCTAAAGGTATGCTGCTTTCCTGGTGTGAGGATCCAATGCAAACTTTGGCAAGAAACAATAAGCTCACTGACCCCTTCTCCTGTTCTGATGTACAGTCTTCGATGTACTGCAAGTGATTATGGGGCAGTACAGACTGCCCAAAAGGGGCGGTCTGTAGCTGCACCAAGAAGCAGTGAGATGGGGCCAAGGCTGCCGCACTGGCAGCCCCAGAGGCCCCATCCCACCACTTCTGGAGGCTGCAGGGAAGTGGCAAACTGCCGCTTACCTGTGGCCACAAAGCAGGGTGCAGCAGGCGCCCTGGGAGCCCACTGCACCCTGCTTCCCTCGCCAGTGCTGAGGGGAGAAAGGGGCCCCTTTCTCCCCAGGCCTTTGGCGCGGCTGTTTGAAGGCAGCGCCAAACACCCAGAAGCAAAAAGGAGCTCAGTTTTTGAGATCCTGCCAAGGAGCTCAGTTTTTGAGATCCACGGGGAAGACTGGTAAAACCTACTGACAAATACCCCTTCCTTTTGATCCATGTGGAAACGAATGACACAGCAAGACACAGCCTTCAGAATATCAGAAGGGATTACGAGGCTCTGGGAAAGAAGCTAAAAGAAATGGATGCACAGATTGTCATCTCATCTCTTCTGCCAGTTGAAGGGCATGGTCCAGGAAGAGAGAGGAAAATCGCAGATGTCAACAACTGGCTCCACAGATGGTGTCGCCGAGAACAATTTGGATTCTTAGATCATGGGCTGCGGTTCCATGAAGAGGGACTTCTGGCAAGGGCTCCATCTCATGCCAGTTGGCAAAAACGTTTTTGCCAACAGTCTGAAGAATCTGATCAGGAGGGCTTTAAACTGAGTTATGTGGGGAAGGGAGACAGCATTTTGGAAAACAAAAGGGCTGGAATAAATACTGAAACTGACATAGAGGGAACAAGGCAAACAGTGCAAGGACCCAACAGTAGGAGGCAAAAAACAAACAAACAAAACAACCAACCAAAAAAACGTGCAGAGGCAGCAAGTAAAGGGGACACATGGTCTTAGATGTCTCTACACTAATGCACAGAGCATGGGAAATAAGCAAGATGAACTTGAAATCCTAGCACATCAAGGGAAATATGATATAATAGGCATCACTGAAACATGGTGGGATGAGTCTCATGATTGGAATGTAGAAATAGAGGGGTATAACCTTTTTAAGAAAAACAGGCCAAACAAGAAAGGAGGAGGAATAGCATTATATGTGAGGGATATTTACACCAGTGAAGAAATCCAGGACATCAATACTGGAAGCCAAGTGGAGAGCATCTGGATAAAAATTAAAGGAGAGGGAAACAACAGGGATGTTACTGTGGGAGTCTACTACAGACCCCCAAGTCAGACGGAGGAATTGGATTATGCCTTTCTAGAACAGATGACCACACATTCAGATAGGAGAAATATAGTAGTAATGGGTGACTTCAACTATCCTGACATTTGCTGTAATTCAAATTCTGCCAAATCATCAAGGTCTTGCAAATTCCTCACTCGCTTGGAAGACAATTTCATTGTGCAAAAGGTAGAACAGGCAACAAGGGAGTCAGCTATTTTGGATCTGATCTTAACCAACAGGGAAGACCTAGTTGATTGGGTGAAAGTGGTGGTTTCCTTAGGTGGGAGTGACCATGTTCTGCTGGAGTTTGTTATACAGTGGAAAGGAGAAGCTAGGCATAGTCAGATACGAATTCTAGACTTTAGGAGAGCTGATTTCAATAAACGTAGAGAAATATTAGGGGTGATCCCATGGTCAGATACACTAAAAGAGAAGAGAGTTCAAGAAGGATGGGAGTTCCTCAAAAGGGAGATACTGAAGGCACAATTTCAAACAGTTCCAATGAGGAAGAAAAATGGGAGATGTCTCAAGAAACCAGGATGGATGACTAAGGAAATTTCAACTGAGCTAAGTTTTAAATGGAACATGTATAAGAAATGGAAAAATGGGGAAATCACCAAACAGGAATTCAAACAAATAGCCAGTATGTGTAGAGATAAAGTCAGAAAAAACTAAAGCACAGAATGAACTCAGTCGGGCTAGAGAGGTTAAGTACAATAAAAAGGGCTTTTTTGGGTATGTCCGCAGTAAAAGGAAGAAGAAGGAAACGGTTGGGCCACTGCGTGCAGAAGATGGCAAAATGCTAACAAATGACAGAGAAAAGGCAGAATTACTCAACACCTTCTTTGCTCCAGTCTTCTCAGAAAAGGCAAAGGGTGCTCAGCCTAAGGGTAATGGAGCAGAAGACAGAATAGGGGAATTTCAGCACAGAATAAGTGAAGAGATAGTACAGGAATACTTGGTTAACCTAAATGAATATAAGCCTCCAGGGCCAGATGAACTACATCCAAGGGTTTTAAAAGAACTGGCAAATGTAATATCGGAGACATTGGCAATAATCTTTGAGAACTCCTGGAGAACAGGAGAAGTCCCAGCAGACTGAAGGAGGGCAAACGTTGTCCGCATCTTCAAAAAGGGGGGAAAAGAGGATCCCAACAATTATCGTCCAGTTAGTCTGACAATAATTCCAGGAAAGATTCTGGAAAATATTATTAAACAGAGAGTCTGCGGATATCTAGAAGATAATTCCATCATCACAAAAAGCCAACATGGGTTTCAGAGAAACAAGTCATGCCAGACAAACCTGATCTCTCTCTCTCTCTCTCTCTTTATTTATTTATTTTTTTTTTTGATAAAATCATCAGTTTGGTAGCTGAAGGGAATACTGTGGATGTAGTATATCTTGATGTCAGTAAGGCCTTTGACAAGGTTCCCCATGACATTCTTGTGAACAAGCTTGTAAAATGTGGGCTAGACAAGGTAACCGTTACATGGATTTGTAACTGGTTGACTGACCAAACCCAAAGGGTGCTCAACAATGGTTCCTTTTCATCCTGGAGAGAAGTGACCAGTGGGGTGCCACAGGATTCTGTCCTGGGTCCAGTGCTATTCAATATCTCTATTAATGACTTGGATAAAATTATTGAGGGCCTAGTTATCAAATTTGCAGACGACATCAAATTAGGAGAGGTAACTAATACACCAGAGGACAGGAACAAAATTCACAATGACCTGAATAGTCTAGAAAGCTGGGCCAAAGCTAACAAAATAAAATTTAACACAGACAAATGTAAGGTTCTGCACTTAGGGAGGAAAAATGAAATGCACAGATATAGGATGGGGGTACCTGGCTGAATGAGACAACATGTGAAAAGGATCTAGGAGTCCAAGTAGACTACAAGTTGAACATGAGTCAACAGTGCGATGCGGCAGCTAAAAAGGCCAATGCAATTTTAGGCTGCATCAATAGAAGTATAGTGTCTAGATCAAAGGAAGTAATAGTGCCATTCTATTCTGCTTTGGTCAGGCCCCACCTGGAATACTGTGTCCAGTTCTGGGCACCACAATTCAAAAAGGATGTGGAGAAACTGGAGCGTGTCCAAAGGAGGGCGACTAAAATGGTGAAGGGTCTGGAAACCATGCCCTGTGAGGAACGCCTTAGGGAGCTGGGAATGTTTATCCTGGAGAAGAGAAGGTTAAGAGGTGATATGATAGCCCTGTTTAAATACTTTGAAGGGATGTCACATTGGGGAGGGAGCAAGCTTGTTTTCTTCTGCTCCAGAGAACAGGACCCGGAACAATAGATACAAATTGCAGGAAAAGAGATTCCATCTCAACATTAGGAGGAACTTCCTGACAGTAAGGGCTGTTCGACAGTGGAACACACTGTGGTGGAGTCTCCTTCCTTAGAGGTCTTTAAGCAGATGGCCATCTGTCAGGCATGCTTTGATGGAGAGTTCCTGCATGGCAGGTGGTTGGACTGGATGGCCCTTGTGGTCTCTTCCAACTCTGTGATTCTATGATTCTATGATCCTTTTTTGTGCTGTGGGAAGGGCGCACTTGGTGCCCTCCCATGGTGCGAAGTTGTCATGGCGCATGCAATGTTTCTAAATGCTGCAAGCATCATGACAACATCATGACTTGCCTGTATGGACGCCGCCATTTTTAAATGGTGGCACCCATATGCTTTAGGGTTAGGGAGGGTGCGGACTCTGCTCCCTCCCTAACCCTAAACGTGCACTAAAGAGACCTAAAGACGCTCTTTAGTGCGTGTCTAGATCAGGCTATGAGACTGGGTAGGAAGCAGAAGGATCCTGGCACACAAGCATCTATTTCATCATGTCTTCCTCTTGCAGGCCATGGCTAAGACGAAAGAGGATCATATTGCAAGCAAACATCTGTCTGCATGGATGGTGTTGTTGGGAAAGATTTCGCGTCTAGGACCATAATCTGTTCTCCCATGAAGTAGGATATCTGCAAGAGATGGGTTCTAACTCATAGCAGTAATCATCAATATGTTTGCTAGGAGTTTTGCAAAACTGAGTAGGAAGGCTTAAACTGAATTCTCCATGAAAAAGGGAGACAGTAGTATAGAGGATAGTAGAAATTTCAAGTATTGGGGGAAACAGTGCTGTGAAAAGTGGGGTGCTGGCATGAATGGTGAAGAAAAAGAAAGACAACAGATGGAGGAGTGACATACCATTTTAGATGTCTTTATATTAATAAACAGTGCATGGGAAGCAAACGAGATGAACTTGAACTCTTAACATAGGCAGCCAAATATGTTTTTTTTAATTATTGAAAACTGGTGGATTGAGAGTTGTGTGGGAAGCAAGTATATAACCTATTTAGAACAGTAAGGAAGGAGAGAGTTGCATTATATATAAAGAATGTATACACATGTACTTTAAATTAATTCAGATCTCCAGGGCCAGATTAATTGCATCAAACATACTAAAGGAACTTGCAGATATGACCTCACACTCTCTGTTTATAATCTTGTGAATTTTTAAGTATAAAAGTTATTACAACAGTAAGAGAGAATAGCATTATATGTAAAGGCAGTATACACATGCTTCATGATGTGGAGCATGGAAGGGAGGGTTCAAGCATTTCGTGTACAGGTGAAGGAAACAATATTGATATCACTATGGAGGTATGCTATAGATTTCCAAGTAGGAATGTGATGATAATTCATTGCTCTTTGCTAAGCCTATAGGATTTTTAAAAATCACTTTATATTTTCTTTATGAGCTAGGAAATTTGCCAGCTGTTCACCCAGGTGTGAGAATTTTCAGATACTTTTGCAAATGAAGTAACAGGGCAGTCACTTCAACTGAAAATTTTGATTTTTATTGCTTTTATTGTTTATGTTAACAGTGTCTCTCAGCAGGCAGCAGCCCTTCATACAAGCTATTAGACTGAGCACTTAACACCAAGGGGTGCTGTTATAAATTAATTCTGCTTCTGAGAGCCAGCATGGTGTAGTGGTTTGAGTACTAGACTATGACTCTGGAGACTAGGGTTCGATTACCACCTTGGTCATGAAACCCATTGGGTGATCTTGGGCTAGTCACAGGCTCACAGCCTCAGGGTAAGGCAATGGCAAACCCGCTCTGAACAAATGTTGCCAAGAAACCCCACGAGAGGTTTGCCCTAGGGTCGCCATAAGTCAGAAATGACTTGAAGGCCCACAACAACAACAACAACAACAACATAATAATAATAATAAACAAGAAGAATATGTGTTTGATTTAAATTTTGAACCTTTTCATCTACCCTTTTTCTTCCAAACGCTTCACTGGTTTAAGGGGGTAAAACACTCATTCCCCCCTCCTCCCCACATTCCATTGCTAAATTCTTGCAATTACTAGTGTCTGTGAACCATAAAACTCTCCATTTACTTATGTTGTCTTAGGCAAGGAAGCCTCCTTCATAAGATTAAAATACATGGGATTAAAATACAGCTTTCCCATTAAAATAAACAGGGTAATCTCAGGCTTTGAGGGGGAAAGATAATGTTCCATCATAAGTGCAATGACTGGCCCACCAGTCATTTGTGGACCTCTCTCAGACAACAAAGAGTTAAGCTGGTACATGCTAATGAGAGTTTACATCACATGCTAATAGGATTAAATCATAGCTGACCTAAGCCCCAACTGGCCAAACAGTTGAGCAGGACCGGGAGTTTTCAAGAATCTTCCAACAGAGGTTTTTAAAAGGCCTCTGAGACCATGTGGTCATCTGGGTCTTTCTTTTGTGTGGCCCATGTGGCCTTGTGAGTCTTCTCTTGTTGGGGAGCCCAGCTGTTGGGCCTGTGGCAAGAGGGCAGGCTTAAGGGATGCAGTATGAGCTAGACAATGGGAGCCATCTCCTCACATCCAAAAACCCATCAAGGACTGCAGATCCCATCTCGGTGTGAGTAGCTTAGGAAATGTGTTAGCTAGTGCATCTAGGCCTTTGTTATGTTTTATCTTTTGGCTTGCCTGAAATGAACATCTTGTAACTATGCAACTTGTACCTGAAAGGCAAGGAGGCCTTGCATAAATATCTAGTTAGAATACATTCCTTAAAAATATCTGCTCTCTCTGTATTCCTATACATGTGCCTTAGCTCAGTTGTTGCTTGCTTAGGTTAACAAGGGAAGGAACTAAGTCCTTAGCAAGTCCCAGTGTGTGTTAAGGGGAATTCATTGTAGATTCACTGGGTGGTGGCAGCTTGACTAGAGGATCTCAAGGGCTCTCATTCAGCTCAGCAGGGAGCAGGAAAAGAGACCCAGGAGACTCTAGGGGAAATTAAAGGGATCCGCTGGGGCTAAGGGCCAGGAGCAGGGTGGCTGTTTGGCTGCTTGGACCCCAGGGATCATCAAAATAAGAAAGAAAAAAATGGGGCTAAAATCCAGTTTGATCATCAAAAACAAAAGGAAAATCTCAGATCTAGAAGGCAGGTTGAAGGGGATGGCAACATCATAAGAAAAAGCCATGCTTGGGGAGGTAACGTCTGAGTCACCCCACTCCTGACTAGAAAAGGAGCTCTCTTCAGCTCCCCAAACTCCTCTGTTACCTCACAAGTGACACTCATGAATAGCACTGAAACAGAGACACTCTGCATATGACCAGCTGCGCTCTCATACTTGAAGTCATAATGTATACGGGCAGAAACTTCCCACCACATCTTTGCCCCAGAAAAATCAGTCTTTGGGATATCAGGTGAATGAGTGCTTGTGCAAAATGGCTGCTGGTATTTGCAGCAGAATTATTGAACAATCCGGGAAGTCTGAAGAGGAGGAAGGAACAATCCTGTAACTTGCTGCAAGATAGGGCAGTCTCAAATTTCCCCATTTTCTAGACAGAACATTGGAGTTTATCACACGGGAGGAATTTCTCTCAATTGCAAATGGAGCCAATTTGCAATTATGTAAATTCGCTAGTTTAGCGAATTTACATGAAATCTGATTTTTACTGTGTGTTGGCTGAGTGTCGTAATAAATGTTGAGTTGAGTTACAATAATCTAATCATGAGACCACTAGGGCATGGACCAGAGTCTTGGCAGTAGAGGCCGAGAGAAGAGGGCGGATTTTGGCAATGTTGTAAAGAGGGAATCTACAGGCCTTGGCTGTGGATCTGGGGAATAAATGACAGAGAAGAGTAAAAAATGAAACCAAGACTGTGGGCTTCCTGGACCGGTCGAATAGAGATGTCATCAATAGAAACAGAAACGGAATATTGAAGGGTGGGTTTAGGCGGGAAAACAAGAAGCTCAGTCTTAGACATGTTGAGCTTCAAGCACCAATGCCTCTTCCATTGAGAGATAGCAGTCAGACAAGAAGAAAATTGATGCTCAAGCGCCGGCGAACGGGCAGGAATCGAAATGTACAGCTGAGTGTCATCAGTGTACAGATGATAGGAAAAATCAAAAGAACTGATGAGTTTGCCTAGGGATAATGTGTTTAGAGAGAACAAAAGGGGACCCAAGACAGAGCCCAAGGGAACTCCAACCGATAAGGGAACAGAGGAGGAAGTTTGACCACCTGTGACCACTGCAAAAGATCTATCTGACAAGTAAGATTTAAACCAGTCAAGAACAGAGTCAGAGAAGCTGAGGTCAGAGAGTGTATCTACCAGGAGACAGTGATCCATGGTGTTGAAGGCTGCAGACAAGTCAAGAAGAAGAATGAGAACAGAGTAGACCCCTGGCCCGCAAGAGATCGTTTGGGATCTTGGTGAGAAGACTGTCTCTGTAGAGTGCCGTGAGCGGAAACCAGACTGAAAAGGGTCCAGGATGGAGTTGGCTTTGAGAAATTTGAGAGAGTGAGAATAGACAACCCATTCCAGGACCTTAGAAAGAAAATGAAGAAGAGAAATCGGATGATAGCTAGACAAAGAAGAGGGGTTGATAGAGGGTTTCTTCAGAATTGGGGAAATGAGAGCATGTTTGAAGACCAAAGGGAAGGAACCCCCAGAGAGAGAGAGATTAAAGATATAGAGAAGCGAGGGCAGAATAGAAGAAGCTAGAGAGATTAGAAGATGGGAGGGGATGGGATCAAGAGAACAGGTTGTAGGTTTGGAAGAGTTTAGCAGTGCAGAGAGTTCATCCAGAGAAACTTTTAATACATTCCAATCTTATGGAAAATGGGTTGACGGGGTGAAGTTAGCACACATTTGGCTGGGGAGCATAGTCACTAATCAATATATTGGTATAAAACATAAAATATATTGACCCTCAACCAATAGGCTTAGTGGCCTTCAGATAAGCAAATGGGGGGGGGGGGGGGGTGGAATAGTTCTCCTTATAGTACAGATTCCATACTCTAGTGTGGGTGCTGTTGCTGCATGACATAAAAACGCAGCTCTATTTTCATCCATCCTATTTTGAGGTATGATTCATTCTTTTGTTTCGTATGTGAACATTTAGCCACCTACCAAAGAAAGACTATGGCAAGAGAGCTAAGAGAGCACTTCTGGAAGCACGCAGGGGGAGGTAAACATGAATTTCCTTGTATATGATCTGTATTGCCCCATAAAAGTTTTTCCTGTTCCAGGATAGCCCTTCAACATACATTTTCAGGACAGGAGAATACACCAAACATCTCCCAAAGACCTAACAGTTTATTCATCATCTTTTTCATCAGTGAGCTTGATGGCCATGACAAATATTACAGTTGATCACTGAAGTTCACTAGAGAAAAAAAAGGGCAGAAAAACCTGTATTAGAGCAAGGGAGGGGAGGTACCAAACACAAATTTGTATTAGAATAATCCCTGGTCAATCTAGGCCCAGGATTCCTCTGATAC
The DNA here is from genome assembly GCA_034509955.1 of Urosaurus nigricauda. NCBI lineage: Eukaryota > Metazoa > Chordata > Lepidosauria > Squamata > Phrynosomatidae > Urosaurus > Urosaurus nigricauda. The sequence continues at coordinate 136,427,883 of JAOEGL010000004.1, forward strand.
ATGAAGAAATTACTCAGATCTGTCTATTCATACAGAGTTCTGCTACAAAAGTGGATCTGTTTCTTCCTGTTCATTCACATGGCTTAATTACAGGTGGGTCTTCCGACTGGCATTTATATGTTCCTCCCCTTGCAAGCCTCAGAAATCATAATTTATCCTCCCTATTCACTCTCTGGCTTTTCTTCGCTAACGAAGATTCAGGAAGGACTCATTCCACGCTTTCTAGAAGCGTGTTGATGACTAAAAAGGCTAATCCAAGATAGACAAGTCCGGTTACACGAGGACAGCAGAAAGTATCTTTGGGTGATGTTTCCAAGTTGTGGTTCTTTCTGCATTCTCATTTCTCTTTGAGACTAATTCAGAGTTAATTCTCGAAAGAGGCTGCAGCATTGTGCATCTCCATGCTTCCTGAAGTGAGGCCAGGGCAGACCATTGTTGGTGACCAATTTGGCCGAGCTTGAGATGTTGTTTCAGGGAGTCCTGAGTTCACCGTAGAGTACTATTTTTGGGAGGCGGTGGTCCTCCATCCTAGAAACGTGCCCTGCCCAGTGCAGCTTCGTTTTCAATAGCATGGCCTCAATGCTGGTGATCTCTGCTTGCTCAAGGATAGCAACTCATATGTTTATACTCAGACTTTTTGTCCTGCTTCTAGCCACCAAACAATAATCATCAAACATTTCTATCTGCCACAAATCAATACCAGAGTGTAAGATAATGCTGTTCTGTTGCAATTTACACTACATGTACAGTAATTCCATGTACATGCTTTGCTTCCAGTCTAATCTTTGCTTATAGTGAATGCAAAGTGTGGAACACATATAAAGCTTCAAGTCTCACTGCAGACCATAAATAGACTGTGAAGGCCCACTTACTTTTGGTGAGGGATGCCAAAGGACACACCACACAAACTACTGGTGCTCTCTGCAGCATGCACACCCACCTGGAAGAATCACAGCTCAGTAGCAGACAGCAGACTGCTGTTCAGATTGCCATGCATTCAGTGTGAGTATTTGAAGAGGCCTCAGTAATTTCATTCATTCATACAAAGCATGTCACATAAGCAGAAACCCGCTTTATCCAGATTTCTAATCATAGGAGCTTTTAAACTGTATTCAACCAGATTGCAGAGTATTCAAATCTTTGCACCAATCTCAACAGCAGCTGGGCATGTTTGGAGGCTGCGGACAAGCTTTAACTAGTATGCCTGAATTCCCATTAGTCCTACATATTGCAAGCAAATGCCTGCATAGGGGTTATACGTCTTCCTCAATGTTTTACTTGGAAACTGTAATCTGTTCCCTTTCATAAGCACCTAGATTATATCTTCCTTTTTTCAGAGGAAGGAGGAAGGTTTCTTATTGCCCCTTTCCAAAGGCATATGAAACATCAAGCTCTCAAGAGCAGTCTTCCATAAGATGCACTTTACCACTTAGCTCCCAGTTATGGTCTTTCAACTAGTGATGGGCAAAATCCACCAAACATATGTGCTTCCAGAACCAGACATGGAAAGTTACTTTTAAAAAGTAATTACAGTTATAGTTCCAAAGCCGCCCAATTAGTTAATGTAATAGTTGCAATTTTTAAAAGTGATTCTGCTTTCCTGATTTTTTTTGAGTCATTAGAAACCTTTATTTTTAGTAATTTAAGAAAACATCTGACTGCTACAAGTCAATGGTCTGTGGTACAAAACACATTTTCTTCTCATCCAGCTCATCAGTACCCACAACAGACATGAGGAAGCACCGGGGCACACCACTGAGTAGTGTTGTTTTTATTATTATTACTATTATTATTTTATTAAGTTTTACATAGATATAATAACAGACTTAATCATTTATACATTGCAAATCATAAATCATTACACACATTTCTGCTTATTATTTTTACCAGCATAAAATCTTCTATTTTCTTCTATCTTCTAGCATCTCATATGATTTCTTATTTCTTTCTTTCTTCCCTTTTTCCCAGTTCCTTTAAATGTTACTCAATTATTATTTTTGTTTCCCGCTGTTTTGAGTTTACATTCCTTTATTATATAATTTTTCTCCCTATTTTTCAAACTCATTGAAATGTTATTTCCGTTTCCAAGTGATTTAATAAGAGAAAGAAAAAAAAGGAGGGAAAAAAAGGGAGAAGTAGTGTTGTATTAATGGGCGTTGTTCCAGAAAATGCAGTTATGTGGGTTTGGATGTATAGACACACACACACACACACACACACACACACACAGAGTTGGTTTATCCAGGGGCAGGACTTCTTTAAAAAGTTAACAGTCTTACTTATCCCATTCTAAAACAAGCCAGCTCTCAATTCAAATGTTTTTGAGAAATTCAAAAATCTTGTAAACTTCAGAAGTATTATCTTTTCACTGCCCCACAAAATGCTGGGAAATGTTGGGCCAAATGATTGATCCCAGTTTTAGTTTCAGCAGCCATTTTAGTTCTACCTATATTATAGCAATAGCAAGTATATTTTTATACTGCTTATCAGTGCACTTAAGCACTCCCTAAATAGTTTACAATGTGTAAGCTAATTGCCCCCAACAAACTGGGTAATCATTTTAGTGACCTCAGAATGATGCCAGGCTGAGTTGATCCTGAGCCCCTGGCTGGTATTCGACTCATAACCTTATGAGTCAGTGGCTATAAGCATTCAACCACTGTGCCACCAGCACACAGAAGACGTTGGTCTTTTGTCTGTCTCCTGTCCAAACTTCAGTCTTACAGCAATAGGTTTAGAAACAAAATTTGCCAAACTGCCTTTAAGGTTCCCAGATTGCCTTTACAAAGGACCTTCTTTATTTGAACCCAGAGTTTTTCTAATTCTTATTAGAAGCTCAGTCCCACACGGAGACATACAAGGCCATGGAACTGAAAACCCTGACATTTCTGAACACAGAGGAGAAGAAATCATGTGCCATCCCTTATTATTATTGTTCAACTAAAAGATCCACATGTTACCCACAGGGGAAATATAGGCTGTTGCAGGGGAAAAAAACAGTCTTATAAGCAAAAAATTGAAGATTACTTTTTAATGTTTGATACAAACTCTCATTGAGCCAGCTCCATCACAGAATCATAGAACTGGAAGGAGCCCTTTGGACCATCAGGTTTAACTCCATGCTCAACAAATCAAATGCAGCTTAATGGGTCTGTTGTTGTCACGTGGCAGCCTAACATGTATTATTTGGCTATATGCATGGACCACAAAGAGTGCAATTGGCAGGAATGCTGGAACATTCGCCTTCCCCCATTGTCAGCTAATGCATTATTTTTGTGTGGGATATTGGCTGTGCAGCTGTAATATACCTAGCCATTTAAATCTGGCGAGCCTCCATATTCATTAGCATGTGGCTGTGTGGTCAGAGCCAACATGCTTTCACCACATCCACTGTAGGCAAGTGATGGCTTGTGCTGTTCTGAAAGACCATTTACAAAAATCAGCTGTGGATTTATCAAACAAATCAATAGCCTACATGTTTTCATTGCTAGTGGACATCTCTCTGCATAGGAAGGTGGAAGAAAGTTGTCATGCTCTGACCAACTCTTCAGAAGCTGTGCATCGTGACAAGAAAGAAGAAAGTGGGGAAAAGAGTGACTCTTCCAGTTTGGCACCTTGCCGATCAATGCATCTACCAGATGGTATGAGACACCAAAGAAGTTTGGTGTCAGATGTTCAGTGGCTGCAGAAGCCATCATTGAGATAGGTCCTGGGATAGGACTTGTCTTACTGTGTCTTATGCTATTTCTCTGTAACATGCAGCAGGTGAGTTTAAATATATCCTATTGAACAATACATCGCTTCAGCAGCCTTGTGTCCCTACATTGTGTGGGCACTTATGATAGGTGCCATATTGAAAGCAAAGGGACTACTATATAAATAGGAAGCACACCTACTCTCATCTCCTGTAGGGCACCATGAATCACAAAGAGACATTGAATGATGTGAAAACTCCAAGGAAAGAACTATGATGCCTATGTGTTCTAGAACTCTGCATTTCTTGAGAACATGGATCCTTGGGTTGTTGTTTTAGGGAATAAAGCTATAACAGTTGGTGGGATGTAAATCATTTGCTGTTGTTTTTTTTTAGCAAGATTTATTTAGAGGAGGTTTGACATTGCTTTCCTCTAAGATCAAGAGAGGGACTTTCCTAAGGTCACCTACTGGTTTTCTATGGCTTAGAGCAGATTCAAACCTTGGCTTCCTGGAGTCCTAGACTGAACCCACAATGCACAAACAAACCAGATTGACACCACTTTAACTGCCATGGCTCAATGCTATGGAATTCTGGGAACTGTAGTTTGTTCTGGCACCAGAACTCTCTAACAGAATGACAATTCTCCCAGAATTCCATAGCACTGAGTCATGGCAGTTAAAGTAGTGTCAACCTGGAATAATCCTGTGGTGTGGAGGCAGCCTTAGTTCAACACTCAAACCACTATGCCACCTTTGGTGTAAATATTACCACTTATGAGTGGGCATATCCAACTCAAAAGTGGATATTGATGCCACTTTTGGGCACTTTGAAAGTGTGCAAGGCCAAGTCCAACCACTCCCTCAGCCAAGGGTGACAAAGTACATCCCATAGGCTACAGTTTCCCCTCATAGCTGTTTTTGTGACCTCTGTGTCCCCACCTTTTTGCCCTAAAATTGCTGACAGTGCTTCCCCAGCTCTCTAGGGTTGCTGTTATCCATTTTGCCAAGTGCCCAGGCATTTTGCCACCTGCTCACCTCATTTCAGCCTCTACAGTCCTCTTTTCAAAACATCTCAGATCATCTCAAAATATGGTCAAAAGATCAGTAGCATCCCCTCTCTCATGCTTGGGAGGTACTCTTGGTCATTTGGAGGCAAAAACATTTTTAGCCCCCAATTTTGGGGAGAGGATATGGAGGATGACAGTTGTTAGCATGCCCTACATACCCCATGCTGCATTTGGGGTCCCCATTTTTCATATTTCATGTATGGAACCAGCATGTTTGTTAGAGGTGCCCTTTAGGAACACTTGGTCAGATTCCCAGGAGAAAAGGAGTGAAAGCCAAGACGTGGATGATCCAGGTAATAATATAATCAATGCTAAATGGATGTACTAAGTGCTCCTTCTGTTCTCCAAGTCATTTTGCATTTCGTTTTGCATCTTGAGGCAAAGGCTGTCCTTGCACCCAAAGCAGTAAGCCAAACTCTTTGCCTGCCCCTGCCATATTCCCAGCCATTTCATCCTGGGGTTGCCCTGACCCAATCATTGTTTTTGTCACACAGTTCAGAATCCCATTTTTGATTCCTGGAAAAGGACATCCAGCCTTACATGATAGCCCACCATGTGGGGCTAGATTTCAGGTTTAAAAATTGGTTCCAGTATTGGTACATATGTGCCCACAGGCCGCACTCTGTGTATGAAACTATGCCACCCTCAGATCTCCCAGTCTGAGCCACTCCAGCTTTATGTGGTCTACTTGTCAGACAGGTAATTATCAACACCACCACCCCGCACACCACTCAAACTTCCATTTTAGTTAGCTCTGAATACTGTGTATGTGTCAATTATCATTGTATGTGATTGCATTCTGATGTTTTTTTTAAAAAAATAAAAGTCCCTTAGGACTCTTTCCCATGGCGACCTATATGCTCCCATCCTGAAAAGATTAAAGTGCGGCCATCCCAGAAACAAGTCTGTTAGGGGTCATCACACACACGCCCAACAAGAATTACAGACCCCATTAAAGTTGGCCCAAAGCGCAGGTGGGGTTCAGATGGAGGAGGACAAATCCCCATTGCCAGCTGGCAACATATCTTAGCTGCACATACTCCAGCTGTCATTTCACAAGCCCCCCGCCCTGCTCCAGGGAGGGAAGGGTGGCCATTGTGGTGGCTCCAAGGCAAGCACACATCCAGGGCAGCAGGGAGCCTGGACAGTGCAGTCCGGTGGCCTTCTCTGCCCTTCCTCCTCTCTCTGCTGGGCGGCAGGGCCGGGAAAGGGAGCCAGATGATGTGGGAAGCAGTTCCCTGTGCTGCTTGGGGGAGACAGAGGCGCTTGGTGAGGGACCCCATCAGTGCTTTCCAGTGCAGTGTATCCCTCGGCAGGGCCTCCCTCACAAGTGGCCACAGTGAACAAGACCTCTTGCAGCACCAACCCTCCGCCTGGCCACCTCCAAGGCCTCTTTGGCCATCCGCACTGCCAAATCCTGTTCACTGTGACTGTTTGGTTGGAGGGAGACCCCACCAAGGGAGACGCTGCGGGGGAAGGCACTGCTAGAGTCCCTCACCAAGCACAACCATTGTGGCTGCTCAGCTGAAGGAGGTGCTGAGGCTGTGAGAGCCAGGAGCTGCTGAGGCAGAGCAGGAGGCAGGAATGTTAACGATTCCCAGGAGGCTCTTGCTGGCCCTGGGCAGGAACACTGCCACCCTCGAGGAGGTCTGGGGAAGAGGAAATGATGGTGCCACTGCCCTTAGAGGAGCCCAGGTAGGTGAGCCAGGGACAAAAGTCACACTCTCTCAGCCAGAGTGAGGTGGAGGTGGAGGAGGCAGAGGACGGACATGGGTATCGAGGGAAATCCAGTGGTTATCTTCACAGCAAGCCACATGCGAATTTAATACAAATTCATAATCTAGTGAATTTACTCTTTTTTTTTGGCTTGACTCTCCATTGCGTTTGGATCTGCACTGGATTCCCTTTTATCTCGTTTGGAAAGTACATGCGTATTAACGTGAAAACCATGGATGACTGTGGACTGCTTTCACTATTGGTTTGAACATCTCATGCAAATTTACGTCAAACCCTATGATTGTTTTCTCATTGCCCCTGGGATAACTTTCCAATTTCACCCATTTAGAATCATAGAATCATAGAATCATAGAGTTGGAAGAGACCACAAGGGCCATCCAGTCCAACCCCCTGCCATGCAGGAACTCCAAGTCAAAGCATCCCTGACAGATGGCCATCCAGCCTCTGCTTAAAGACCCCTAAGGAAGGAGACTCCACTACACTCCGAGGGAGTGTGTTCCACTGCCGAACAGCCCTTACTGTCAGGAAGTTCCTCCTAATGTTGAGGTGGAATCTCTTTTCCTGCAGTTTGCATCCATTGTTCCGCGTTCTAGTCTCTGCAGCAGCAGAAAACAAGTTTGCTCCCTCCTCAATATGACATCCCTTCAAATATTTAAACAGGGCTATCATATCACCTCTTAACCTTCTCTTCTCCAGGCTAAACATCCCCAGCTCCCTAAGGCGTTCTTCATAGGGCAAGGTTTCCAGACCCTTCACCATCTTAGTTGCCCTCCTTTGGACATGCTCCAGTTTCTCCACATCTTTTTTGAAATGTGGTGCCCAGAACTGGACACAGTATTCCAGGTGGGGCCTGACCAAAGCAGAATAGAGTGGCACTATAACTTCCCTTGATCTAGAAACTATACTTCTATTGATGCAGCCTAAAATTGCATTGGCTTTTTTAGCTGCCGCATCACACTGTTGACTCATGTTCAGCTTATGGTCTACTTGGACTCCTAGATCCCTTTCACATGTGGTCTCATTCAGCCAGGTGTCCCCCATCCTATATCTGTGCATTTCATTTTTCCGCCCTAAGTGCAGAACCTTACATTTCTCCGCATTGAATTTCATTTTGTTAGCACTGGCCCAGCTTTCTAGTCTATTCAGGTCATTTTGAATTTTGATCCTGTCCTCTGGGGTATTAGCTACTCCTCCCAGTTTAGTGTCATCTGCAAATTTGATAAGTATGCCCCCAATTCTGTCATCCAAATCGTTAATAAAGATGTTGAATAGCACTGGGCCCAGGACAGAACCCTGTGGGACCCCACTGGTCACTTCTCTCCAGGATGAAAAGGAGCCATTGTTGAGCACCCTTTGAGTTCGGCCAGTCAACCAATTACAAATCCATGTAACAGTTAACTTGTCTATCCCACATTTTGCAAGCTTGTTTGCAAGAATGTCATGGGGAACCTTGTCAAAGGCCTTACTGAAATCGAGGTATACTATATCCACAGCATTCCCTTCATCTACCAAGCTGGTAATTTTATCAAAAAAAGAGATCAGGTTCGTTTGGCATGACTTGTTTCTCTGAAACCCATGTTGGCTTTTTGTGATTATGGCATTGGCCTCTAAGTGTTCACAGACTCTCTGCTTAATGATCTGCTCTAGAACCTTTCCTGGAATTGATGTCAGACTAACTGGACGATAATTGTTGGGATCCTCTTTTTTTCCCTTTTTGAAGATGGGGACAACGTTTGCCCTCCTCCAGTCTTCTGGGACTTCTCCTGTTCTCCAAGAGTTCTCAAAGATTATTGCCAATGGCTCTGATATTACATTTGCCAGTTCTTTTAATACTCTAGGATGTAGTTCATCTGGTCCTGGAGATTTATATTCATTTAGGTTAACCAGGTATTCCTGTACTACCTCTTTACTTATTCTGTGCTGAATTTCCTCTATTCTGTCTTCTGCTCCATTATCCTTAGGTTGAGCACCCTTTGCCTTTTCTGAGAAGACTGAAGCAAAGAAGGTGTTGAGTAATTCTGCCTTTTCTCTGTCCCCTGTTAGCATTTTGCCATCTTCTGCACGCAGTGGCCCCACTGTTTCCTTCTTCTTCCTTTTGCTGCGGACATATCCAAAAAAGCCCTTTTTATTGTTCTTAACCTCTCTAGCGAGCCTGAGTTCATTCTGCGCTTTAGCTTTTCTGACTTTACCCCTACATGTGCTGGCTATTTGTTTGAATTCCTCTTTCGTGATTTCTCCATTTTTCCATTTCTTATACATGCTCCGTTTAAAGCTTAGCTCAGTTGAAAGTTCCTTAGTCATCCATCCTGGCTTCTTGAGACATCTTCCATTTTTCTTCCTCATTGGAACTGTTTGAAATTGTGCCTTCAATATCTCCCTTTTGAGAAACTCCCATCCGTCTTGAACTCCCTTTTCTTTTAGTATTCCTGACCATGGGATCACTCCCAGTATTTCTCTAAGTTTATTGAAATTAGCTCTCCTAAAGTCTAGAGTGCGTGTCTGACTATGCCTAGCTTCTCCCTTCCACTGTATTACAAACTCCAGGAGAACATGGTCACTTCCACCTAAGGATCCAACCACTTGCACCCCATCAACTAGGTCTTCCCTGTTGGTTAAGATCAGATCTAAAATGGCTGATCCCCTTGTTGCCTCTTCCACCTTTTGGACAATGAAATTGTCTTCCAGGCAAGTGAGGAATTTGCTAGACTTTGAGGATTTGGCTGAGTTTGACTTCCAGCAAATATCAGGATAGTTGAAGTCACCCATCACTACTACATCTCTCTTTTCTGAGTATGTGATTATCTGTTCTAGAAAGGCATCATCCAATTCCTCTGCCTGAGTCGGGGGTCTGTAGTAGACTCCCACAGTAACATCCCTGTTTTTTCCCTCTCCTTTAATTTTTATCCAGATGCTCTCCACCTGGCTTCCAGTATTGACTTCCTGCATCTCTTCACTGGTGTAAATATCCCTGACATATAATGCTATTCCTCCTCCCTTCCTGCTTGGCCTGTTTCTCTTAAAAAGGTTATACCCCTCTATTTCTACATTCCAATCATGAGACTCATCCCACCAGGTTTCAGTGATGCCTATTATATCATATTTCCCTTGTTGTGCTAGGAGTTCAAGTTCATCCTGCTTATTTCCCATACTCTGTGCATTAGTGGAGAGGCATTTAAGACCATGTGTCCTCTTTACTTGCTGCTTTTGCACATTTTTTTGCCTCCTACTGTTGGGTCCTTGCACTGTTTGCCTTGTTCCATCTATGCCACTTGGACTATTCTCTCCATCCCTTTTGCCTTCCAGTATAATGTCTCCCTCCCCCACATAACTCAGTTTAAAGCCCTCCTGATCAGATTCTTCAGACTGTTGGCAAAAACGTTTTTGCCAACTGGCGTGAGATGCAGTCCATCCCTTGCCAGAAGTCCCTCCTCATGGAACCGCAGCCCATGATCCAAGAATCCAAACTGTTCTTGGCGGCACCATCTACGGAGCCAGTTATTCACCTCTGCTATTTTCCTCTCCCTTCCTGGACCATGCCCTTCTACCGGGAGAAGAGATGAGATGACAACCTGTGCATCCATCTCTTTCAGCTTCCTTCCCAGAGCCTCATAATCCCTTTTGATATTCTGAAGGCTGTGCCTTGCAGTATCATTGGTTCCCACATGAACCAAAAGAAGGGGGTATTGATCAGTAGGCTTGACAAGTCTTGTCAGCCTCTCCGTCACATGATGGATCTTTGCCCCGGGGAGACAACACACCTCCCGAGACATCTTGTCAGGCCCACAAACCACTGCTTCTGTACCCCTCAGCAAGGAGTCCCCCACCACGACTACACGCCTTCTCCGAGGCTTAGTAGTGGCTGTTCCCTTTCGTGATACTCTCAGGCTCTCCTGCTCTGTCCCTGATGTCTGTCCCTGCTGCTTTTCCTCATCATCTCTGACAACAGAGAGAGATTCAAAGCGATTCTGTAGCTGCAAGCCGCTCACAGAACGTTCCCTGGTTTCCTTACTTCTGTGTGTGACCTTCCTCCAAGCATCTACCTCTGTTTTATGTGGAGTGACCTCCTCCGCCCCAACAACTTCCTCTGTCTGTTTCCCACCCAAGACATTCTGGTCTGATCTGTTCAGGAGAATCTCCTGCTCTCTATGATGCTGGAGTGCAGATATCTGCTCCTCTAGCTGCTGTACTTTCTCTTCCAAGAGGGCTACCAACTTGCACTTGTGGCAGGTGTAGTTCCCCACCTCTGTAGGCAAGAAGACAAACATCCCACATGTGTTGCAGGTGACTGCGGCAGGGCCTTCAGTGTCCATACTGAGAAGTCTTAAGGAGGCACTGAAACAAGACTGTGGGCTTCCCTTGCTAGACTTGGCCTTTATTCCCAAGCTCTGTCACTGAGTTCAAGTCACGGGGCCTATAGTTATGTAGAGAGCTCCTGGGTAAAAGCTCCTTCCAAAGGCAAGTCTCTGATTCACTTCCTCTGCTGCTTCAGGCCGGCTCCTCTTCTATTCTCTAAAAACCTCCTTGACTAGATAAAATAATCAAAATTCGGCGCGCGCTTCTGCTAGCCTTGAGTAGCCTTAAGTAGTCTCCCAGCACTGGCTCCCAGAATGCAATGGCTCAAGTGTAAATTAGATTAGATCTCACCCAAGCACATGGACTACAGCCTCCTCCTTTTCTTTCTCCTCCTTAAAGGAAATGAAGCTTCTGCTAGCCTTGAGTAGCCTTAAGTAGTCTCCCAGCACTGGCTCCCAGAATGCAATGGCTCAAGTGTAAATTAGATTAGATCTCACCCAAGCACATGGACTACAGCCTCCTCCTTTTCTTTCTCCTCCTTAAAGGAAATGGAGCTTCTGCTAGCCTTGAGTAGCCTTAAGTAGTCTCCCAGCACTGGCTCCCAGAATGCAATGGCTCAAGTGTAAATTAGATTAGATCTCACCCAAGCACATGGACTACAGCCTCCTCCTTTTCTTTCTCCTCCTTAAAGGAAATGAAGCTTCTGCTAGCCTTGAGTAGCCTTAAGTAGTCTCCCAGCACTGGCTCCCAGAATGCAATGGCTCAAGTGTAAATTAGATTAGATCTCACCCAAGCACATGGACTACAGCCTCCTCCTTTTCTTTCTCCTCCTTAAAGGAAATGAAGCTTCTGCTAGCCTTGAGTAGCCTTAAGTAGTCTCCCAGCACTGGCTCCCAGAATGCAATGGCTCAAGTGTAAATTAGATTAGATCTCACCCAAGCACATGGACTACAGCCTCCTCCTTTTCTTTCTCCTCCTTAAAGGAAATGAAGCTTCTGCTAGCCTTGAGTAGCCTTAAGTAGTCTCCCAGCACTGGCTCCCAGAATGCAATGGCTCAAGTGTAAATTAGATTAGATCTCACCCAAGCACATGGACTACAGCCTCCTCCTTTTCTTTCTCCTCCTTAAAGGAAATGAAGCTTCTGCTAGCCTTGAGTAGCCTTAAGTAGTCTCCCAGCACTGGCTCCCAGAATGCAATGGCTCAAGTGTAAATTAGATTAGATCTCACCCAAGCACATGGACTACAGCCTCCTCCTTTTCTTTCTCCTCCTTAAAGGAAATGAAGCTTCTGCTAGCCTTGAGTAGCCTTAAGTAGTCTCCCAGCACTGGCTCCCAGAATGCAATGGCTCAAGTGTAAATTAGATTAGATCTCACCCAAGCACATGGACTACAGCCTCCTCCTTTTCTTTCTCCTCCTTAAAGGAAATGAAGCTTCTGCTAGCCTTGAGTAGCCTTAAGTAGTCTCCCAGCACTGGCTCCCAGAATGCAATGGCTCAAGTGTAAATTAGATTAGATCTCACCCAAGCACATGGACTACAGCCTCCTCCTTTTCTTTCTCCTCCTTAAAGGAAATGAAGCTTCTGCTAGCCTTGAGTAGCCTTAAGTAGTCTCCCAGCACTGGCTCCCAGAATGCAATGGCTCAAGTGTAAATTAGATTAGATCTCACCCAAGCACATGGACTACAGCCTCCTCCTTTTCTTTCTCCTCCTTAAAGGAAATGAAGCTTCTGCTAGCCTTGAGTAGCCTTAAGTAGTCTCCCAGCACTGGCTCCCAGAATGCAATGGCTCAAGTGTAAATTAGATTAGATCTCACCCAAGCACATGGACTACAGCCTCCTCCTTTTCTTTCTCCTCCTTAAAGGAAATGAAGCTTCTGCTAGCCTTGAGTAGCCTTAAGTAGTCTCCCAGCACTGGCTCCCAGAATGCAATGACTCAAGTGTAAATTAGATTAGATCTCACCCAAGCACATGGACTACAGCCTCCTCCTTTTCTTTCTCCTCCTTAAAGGAAATGAAGCTTCTGCTAGCCTTGAGTAGCCTTAAGTAGTCTCCCAGCACTGGCTCCCAGAATGCAATGACTCAAGTGTAAATTAGATTAGATCTCACCCAAGCACATGGACTACAGCCTCCTCCTTTTCTTTCTCCTCCTTAAAGGAAATGAAGCTTCTGCTAGCCTTGAGTAGCCTTAAGTAGTCTCCCAGCACTGGCTCCCAGAATGCAATGGCTCAAGTGTAAATTAGATTAGATCTCACCCAAGCACATGGACTACAGCCTCCTCCTTTTCTTTCTCCTCCTTAAAGGAAATGAAGCTTCTGCTAGCCTTGAGTAGCCTTAAGTAGTCTCCCAGCACTGGCTCCCAGAATGCAATGGCTCAAGTGTAAATTAGATTAGATCTCACCCAAGCACATGGACTACAGCCTCCTCCTTTTCTTTCTCCTCCTTAAAGGAAATGGAGCTTCTGCTAGCCTTGAGTAGCCTTAAGTAGTCTCCCAGCACTGGCTCCCAGAATGCAATGGCTCAAGTGTAAATTAGATTAGATCTCACCCAAGCACATGGACTACAGCCTCCTCCTTTTCTTTCTCCTCCTTAAAGGAAATGAAGCTTCTGCTAGCCTTGAGTAGCCTTAAGTAGTCTCCCAGCACTGGCTCCCAGAATGCAATGACTCAAGTGTAAATTAGATTAGATCTCACCCAAGCACATGGACTACAGCCTCCTCCTTTTCTTTCTCCTCCTTAAAGGAAATGAAGCTTCTGCTAGCCTTGAGTAGCCTTAAGTAGTCTCCCAGCACTGGCTCCCAGAATGCAATGGCTCAAGTGTAAATTAGATTAGATCTCACCCAAGCACATGGACTACAGCCTCCTCCTTTTCTTTCTCCTCCTTAAAGGAAATGGAGCTTCTGCTAGCCTTGAGTAGCCTTAAGTAGTCTCCCAGCACTGGCTCCCAGAATGCAATGGCTCAAGTGTAAATTAGATTAGATCTCACCCAAGCACATGGACTACAGCCTCCTCCTTTTCTTTCTCCTCCTTAAAGGAAATGAAGCTTCTGCTAGCCTTGAGTAGCCTTAAGTAGTCTCCCAGCACTGGCTCCCAGAATGCAATGGCTCAAGTGTAAATTAGATTAGATCTCACCCAAGCACATGGACTACAGCCTCCTCCTTTTCTTTCTCCTCCTTAAAGGAAATGAAGCTTCTGCTAGCCTTGAGTAGCCTTAAGTAGTCTCCCAGCACTGGCTCCCAGAATGCAATGGCTCAAGTGTAAATTAGATTAGATCTCACCCAAGCACATGGACTACAGCCTCCTCCTTTTCTTTCTCCTCCTTAAAGGAAATGAAGCTTCTGCTAGCCTTGAGTAGCCTTAAGTAGTCTCCCAGCACTGGCTCCCAGAATGCAATGGCTCAAGTGTAAATTAGATTAGATCTCACCCAAGCACATGGACTACAGCCTCCTCCTTTTCTTTCTCCTCCTTAAAGGAAATGAAGCTTCTGCTAGCCTTGAGTAGCCTTAAGTAGTCTCCCAGCACTGGCTCCCAGAATGCAATGGCTCAAGTGTAAATTAGATTAGATCTCACCCAAGCACATGGACTACAGCCTCCTCCTTTTCTTTCTCCTCCTTAAAGGAAATGAAGCTTCTGCTAGCCTTGAGTAGCCTTAAGTAGTCTCCCAGCACTGGCTCCCAGAATGCAATGGCTCAAGTGTAAATTAGATTAGATCTCACCCAAGCACATGGACTACAGCCTCCTCCTTTTCTTTCTCCTCCTTAAAGGAAATGAAGCTTCTGCTAGCCTTGAGTAGCCTTAAGTAGTCTCCCAGCACTGGCTCCCAGAATGCAATGGCTCAAGTGTAAATTAGATTAGATCTCACCCAAGCACATGGACTACAGCCTCCTTAGTTCATCTTAACCTGGAGTCTTCCTCAGTCATTACTGGTATATACAAGTGCAAACGGATCCAAAGATTGCTCAGCCTCTTGCAAAAGCTAATTTCCTTAACAATTAAAGTAACACTGTCCTATCTGGTGGAGACCCAGTTCTTTCCCCCTCCTCACCTTCTCTGGGTAACACAGTTTGAGTTATGACCCTCCATGTTGCCATTTGAGCTAACACAGTTCCTGAAACCAGTTGCACAACCTTTGCCTAAGCAAAGCAAGTACCATGATGGAATGGGCATTTAGATACCACAAAAGTATATGGATGTGATTGTGTGATGCAGAGAAAAGTAGCAGCTCAGACCTGTACCAGTCTTCTGGTACAAAAGAACATTTTGTCCTATTGCTTCCACCCCTCTTTTGTTGTGAGCAGGCACAAGACAACAGAGGGGTGCTCATCACTCACCCAAGGAGGGAAGGAGCCACAATTCCCAAACAAACCCTTGTAGAAATGCAGAAAACAGAAGTGGAGGGGAACTAATTTGCTATATTGTAAATGCTTAGTGATAAAATGGGAAACAAATTATCTCAATTCTTAGCCTCGGGCAATAGAAAGCCCTGTGAGCGTTTGGGGAAGACGTAAAGATTGTATGCAATGTGAAGGGTGAAGACAGGATTACAGCAGTGTAAATGACTAGTGTAGATTAGCCTTGAAAACCTTCTAAGGTTAATAGCAAAGATCTTCTGTCTAGAACAGTTTCAAAGACACTCTTTCTTCTCCAACCAAACAAGGCAGAAAATTGACCTCCCTCTTTTTCAAAGAGTTGAGAATTTTGCAAAACCAGAAAGCTGCTATTCACACAACCTAGTCCATTTGTTCTCTTACAGAGAGACCTACACCAGAATTAAGCTTTGTCCTATGTAGGGCATAAAGAACATTTTAGGCAAGTGAAGCAATATCTCAAATTAGGGGATGAATAAGTAAATCAACCTCTGTTGGTACAGTGGCTATCTTAGCTTGCAATTTTTTTCTTAAAAAAGGATATTGGGCTGTATCTGCACTGTAGCAATAATCCAGTTTAAGAGTGTGTTAACTGCCATGGCTCAACACTATGGAATTCTGGGAATTTTAGTTTGTTCTGGCACCAGACCTCTCTGACAGAGAAAGCTAAATGTCTCACAAAACTAGTTTCCAGAATTCCATAGCATGGCAGTTAAAGTTTTGCTAAACTGAATTATTTCTGCATTATGGATGCAGCCTTGGTCACAGTTCATTCCAAGGTACCCAAATAGTTACTGCTATATTCATAATTTCAAAAAAAGTAATGCTTCACTTCCCATTTCCTCAAAAATTATAAAACAGATGTTTTAATTTACTTTAAAAATCCAAATGAAGAAGCACAAGGCACAGCACAAGTCAGCACTTGAACCATGTGCTATTCTTTAAAAACTTACAGTTTAACTGGAAAAAGAGTGAAAGTATAACTTGTTAAGTTACAATCATAATGTAGCTCTCTTTGTCTGCATTAATGGGGGATGGGAAGGGGGGGGATGAATTATCAGTAATTCACTATTTGTTAACAGGTTACTTTTAAGGGTACAATGTTACAAGGTCTTAAAGCAGTGATTCCTAAATAGCGAATGCAGCAGTGTTAGCCCAGCATGGTTCTTGCTGTAAAGTAGTGTTGTTGCTGTTGAGTTACAGTTTTAGATTAAGCGGTTGCCTGTCTAATCTAAGGTAGATAGTCACTACCAACAACCATGAGGAATGGGTTTTCTCAAGCAAATCAAACTGTAGAGCTGCACTTTCCCCCTTTCCAAGTGCTGAACCCCAATTACCCTATACTGCGGAGTACAGTTTTATACCCTATACCTTGCAGTGGGAAAGAGTATGCTGCATACTCATTGTTGGTTTTGTTTGCTTGATTTCAATTGCAGTTGCTTCTTTACTTTGCCATAGCATCTGTCCTTCATCTTGCAACCCCCTCCCCATTCATAATCACCATAATCCTTTGAAACAAAGTATTAATCCTGGTGAGATCAGTAAAGCAGAGCAGGGTTACTGCAGACGCATAATGGTTAAACAATGCTTTAATACCAGAACAAACTGCTTCTAATCCCTATTGGACCACCCCACCCCCACCACCTCCTATTGCCACATGGCAGATCTGTACGTGATCACTACTGCTGATCACCACTTTGGAGGGGATCAAATTCTTTACGGAACAGCAGCACTAGTAGCATGTTTTGATCAAATCTGAACATACAAACTATCAGATGTTACAGAGGAGTAAGACAGTGTGTTACATGACCTCTATGTACATGGCTGGCAAGTACATTGTTATACTACTTGTTATTGTTGTTGTGTGCCTTCAAGCCATTTCTGACTTATGGCAACCCTAAGGTGGACCTGTCACAGGGTTTTCTGGGGCTAAGAGTGTGTGATTCTCCCAAGATCACTCAATGGGTTTCCATGGCTGAACTGAACTGGAACCCCAGTTACCCAGAGTCCTAGACTGATGCTCAAACCATTATGCCAAACTGGCTCTCAGTTGTTATAACTCATTCATTATCCCATAATATTGATGGAAAACAGTGTTGTTGTTTTTTTGTTCCTATTCATTTTGATGGGATTATAAAGTAGAATTTACTCATTGCTGGCATCCCATGGGTCTGATCTGATCTTTGCAACTGTTCATGTCACCCATAATCTGCTGCCATAGTGAGATCCATTGTTGAAAGACCACTTTGCCTTTCTCTTCCATAGCTATGAGATTAATCCAGAGACTACATATGCAATACCTATTGCTGTATTATATTTCATATTGTTATCCAAGACAAAAAAACAACAACAAAACAAATTAAATTTAAATATACATGGCACAAATACAGAGCAAATAAAAAGCAGCAAATGATCTTAAGGCAACACTAGGCAACTGCTCCAGGTCTAGAGAGGATCTCCCCCCCCCCCCCGCAGATCATCTGGGCACCATACATATTGCCAAAAATAAATGGTATGTAGAAGATGATAGATAGATAGATAGATAGATAGATAGATAGATATCAGAATTGAATGGAAATCCACTTCTGGTTTTCAAAGGTATGTGTTTCTTATGTTAAGGGTGATGGGTGTTTCCAATTAGTGATGTAAAATGACTGCATAATTCTACTTGTGCCTGAAGAAGAGTGGGGTGTATAATTACTGTTCACCCACCATGAGAAGTGTGAAATAATTGAAATGTTTCAGTCCCTCACAAGGGGCATTGCTCACCCGTTCCAATCAGGGATGGGAAATTCCATTTGAAATTTGATGTTCTGGAACTATTATTGTTTTATCGCAATAAAAGAGCAGGGAGAGAGACAGAGAGAGCCTGGAAAAGTTTTCGACTACAGCTCTCATAACTCCCCTCCCAGCTATAGGTGCTCTAGTTCAAAGTGATCTCAGCTTGTCTTCTTAATAGTATCTTTGGGGCGAAACAGATGGGCAGGAAAAAGTGGCTTGAAGCTGCCTTTTCTAAAGCCACACTGAAACCCCAACAACCGCACTGCTGGCTCCCAAGGCAGCTGGAGTGCTCATGTCATGACCACATGACATGGCTTCAAGCCAGGAAGAAGCAAGGAAAAAAGCTGCTTCTTTTTGAAATGGCTTTTCTCTGCATAAGGCACCTAGAGGGCACTTTCCTGTTGGCTTCAAGGGATGTGTCATCTAAATGCTACACCTTCAAGCCAGCCTGAAAGCACCTCTTTTTGCCTGTCTGTTTTGCCCATTTCTCATGTTTTAGGTTTGACAAATTTGCAAAAACAACATTTGCAAAAACAACAAAAACACGCAATTTCAACATCTCATTGGCAAGAACAGCTTCCTCTGTTGCTTGCTAGACCTTTCCAATGTGAAGATGAAGATACTCTATTTCACACCTGCTGTTAACTGCACTGAAGCAATACAGCAATAAAACAATAAAACATCCAGAATATTTAATTTCAAATGAAGTTCCCACCCATTTACTTCATTTGCAAATGAACAATTGAAAATTCTCACACCTGAGCAGTCATGTGGCAAATTTCTCAACTAATAGATAAAATTTTTAAAGGGCCAAGTAATCAAAAATGTGTGTTTTGCAAATTGCAACAAATGATTATCACATCCCTATCTGCAACCCCACTCCCTAATACAATAATTTACTTGCCAATGAAGAGCATGTGGGGACAACAGTGGGAAATCATCTAGATGTGCACAGTACTGCTAATGCAGCAACTCATAAGTTGGTTGGGGTGAAAGTGGGATGATGTAGTAGTCACTGCATAGTTCTGCCTGATGGAACTTTGCACTGTGTCTTCCTACTCCAGTATCTCTTAACTATTAATAATAAAGGAACCCTATCATCCATTCAGCCTGGCAATCCTAGGGGAGTCTTGGACCAGAAAAAAAAAGCCCTGGGAGGACTCTATATAGTCCCAGGACTGCATTTTGCCCACCCTTTTATTTAAAAAACATTTTAATCAACCCTAAACAAATAGAAGATACACACACAAATGATCTCTGGCAGCCAGCACAGAGGGAACAGAAGGGCTTACTTTGAAAGGGAATGTCAAAGCCTGGGCACAGCTGCTGATAAGAAAACTCTCCCTTGCATCTTCCCGATCAAGTTCATCTCTGAAGTCTGCAGGATTCAAAAAAGGCCTTGTCCAAAAACCATAGTATCTAGGCAGGCTCATATCAGAGAAGACAGTCATTCAGATAGCCTGCCCCTAAACTCTAAATGGCTTTAAAGGTTATAACCAGTCGTTGGAACTGAGCCTAAGAATAAAGGAGCAGCCAGTCAAATTGTTTCAACAAGGGAGCCATTTTCACTATCAGGACATTCCCTGAAGAATCTTAGGCATGCAGTTTGATGAGAATACTGACAATTCTCATCAAGAGCCCCTGGATTTTCTCCCTTTCTGCAAAAACACAATTCCCACAGTTCCCTGGGGAGAGGAAGTTAATTCATGTTAAGTCTGTGTAAGATATATACCATCTAAATCATTCTAGAGCTGTTTAGTTTGTCAGCTCATTATATAGTAAGCTATATAGGATTTAAAGTACCAAACTATGAAACCATTGCATATTTTACAGTGGAGTGGAGTGGAAATATAAGCACATAGTCTCTAAGTCATAGAGCTACTTTCCCTGATCGAATTCCATGCAGGTCAGCAATTGTCTAGTATTACTACAGCAGTTTCCAAAACATTCAGGTAGCCATCTTTCTCTGAACCATTTCTAAGTTGTCCTTTAACTAGCACAAGCAATTTAACTTATTTTCTGGATACAAAACATGTGCTTGACCACTGAGTTATAGCCCTGTGAATTCTCCAATACAGTCAGTAGGAACTGGCAAGTAAGCACTAAAAAACAAATGCTGTTATTTATAAAGCACATACACTACTTAGAAGTTTCACAAGAAATAAGGAAAGGCAATTCCTGCCAATGGGTTTATTATCTAATAGAATCTATGCAAAACCTGAAAAGGAAAGGAAAAAGAAAATAAGCAATTCAGGTATCGATTATTCATGAGGTACAGAAATATTATAATGAGCAGATACACTGAACAGTGCAGGTTCAATAATATTGTCCCAAAGGGCTTGGGGAGTAGAATGGGGACATTAATTGACATCAAGGTCAATTAATTTACCTGCCATCAATTATTTTACCTGCCATCATTTACCTTCCACCAGGAGACCCACTGAAGTCTTGATATGTCATAGGGTATTTGCTGTCATTGTACAGTGGGGAGAAAAATGGCAGGTGCTACCTTCCATGAGGATCTCTGCTGCTACTGTTGTCACCATCATCTTGTAGTGTTCAGAGTGACACAATATTTTTTTAAGGATAAAGGCCAAACCCAGATTGATCCCAATTAAGTAAACCTGTTGAATAAATGAGGGTTATTTAACTGTAGACTTACTATTCAGTAGTTGATTCAGTGGCTCTGCTCTAGTTGGAATTAGCAATTGGGTTTAGGTCAGAGACTCTTTTTCTTAATGTACTGTTGTTTGTTAACCTGAATAAATTCTTTTTTTAAAAAAAAAACAAAAACAAAGGCAGGGCATATATTGCACTACAGAAACAGAGGCCGAGGTAATGGGGGCAGGTCAGGGCAGCTGTGGGTCCAGAATAATTTGGGCTGCTTTTGGAGTATTCTAACCAGTTCAGCAAGGCCTTTATTTTCATTCCTGCAATGTATGCCCTGCCTTTGTTGACCCCCCCCCCCAATATTTATTCAAGTTAACAAACAATGGTGCATTAGGAAAAAGTAACAATATAAATAAAACCACAAAATATCTTTAATTAAATCCACATCTTCCCATTTTCTTCCAAGATCTAGGCCAGGAGGGGGAAACATCCAGTCAGCAAAGGTTTCCTATCTGGTACAATTCCCTTCCTACCGTGTTTCCCCAAAAATAAAACAGTGTCTTATATTATTTTTTTGCTTCCAAAGATGCGCTAGGTCTTATTTTCAGGGGATATATTATTTTTCCACGAAGAAGAATTCACATTTATTGTTGAACTAAAAAAAATGAACATTTATTATATACTGTATATATATATTTATATACAAAAACTTAGCTAGGTTTTACTTTCAGAGGAGGCCTTATATTTAGCAATTCAGCAAAACCTCTACTAGGTCTTATTTTATGGTGATGTCTTATTTTTGGGGAAACAGTGTAGTCCTGACCCTTTTGAAACCATGTCCTTCAGAGGCTAGCAGGGAGATGAATCCCCACGGTTACCCCTGTTCACTGGAGATAACACTGTTGCTTCCTCTGCTCAGTTGCCAGGAAAGCACTTCCCTGGTAAAAGCTGAGTCTGGAGGAGCATTCCTCCAGCTGCTGCTTCAGACGAGTTTTATTATGGGCAGACTTTTCCTAATCAAGGAAAGCCTGTGTTCAGGAAAGACAGTTCTCTGGTCAAAGTGCTAGCATGGGTTGCACCAGATGGCCCTTTGGCCAGGGCACAGATTGCAGGGGCTCTGGCCTGTTTCCCCAAAGAGAAGACAAACTTCCTAATGGAAGTCCACTGGAAGTCCAATAGTGATAATTCTCACCTCCCTTCATATAAGGCTCCCAATCCTGGTCTAGATGGACAAACTGAAGTTACAGTGTTACTTTTTCTTAAAGGCTGCAGGTAATAAATAAAAGATCTTTGTGTGATCTACATTTGAACCACTGAAGTATATCCTACTCCAGCAAGAGGCATCACCTGGGATAGAGTGCCTTCTGATAACCTTAGTGACTAGGCAGACTGATAACAAAGAAGCTATGTGTTATAATTCCAGAGGTCTGGTCCATTCAGATCCCACTGAAATCAGACTCAATGGTTGCCAAAATAGAACAAAACCACATGAAGCAAGATGACAGTCTCTTGAATAAATGGATGCAGAAGCAAAAGAAAGCTCACATGCCCCTTCAGCTGATAGCAGTTGACCTTCCTCACAGCTAATCATGTATTTGGATCGGTGAAATACATATGTCTTCCATTTTTTAGTTTGACAATGTACTTTCTCCTCCTTTAGCATGAGACTGAAAGAGTTTATCCTTGGAACAAGCTTATAGATCCATACTTTATGTTCTAGAAAGTACCCCAAAATCACAGGCTAAGAGAAAAATCATCCCCCCTGAAAATACAGGGTTCCCACTGCCCTGCAAAGAAGGGTTCTTAGACCTGTGAAACAAGAGGAAACATTCTTATTTCAGATGGGTGAGGTAAACTGGGCATACCCAAGCAGAGCTTGGAAATGGCTGGTTAATTAACTTGTTAAATTATTGACTTCTAAGATTTTTTTCTAACCACATGGCCTTATTCACTAGACTTTCTGATTAAAGTTGAAGTTAATCCTATGTTTTAACATAGTGGTTTTTTTTTTTAGAATGTGAGAATTCATTAGATTCTATGCCTCTTCCTGTGGCAGATTTAGTAAGACAAAAATGCATACGCATAAGATTAGGATTGGATGACATGTATCAAATGGCTCGCTTACTAGGTAGCAGTACCCAGCAGACAGCTGATGCAGCTGAAGAGCTGGGATAAAGAAGCAATTATAGAAAAACAGAAAGGAAAAAGAAGAATGAATTCTGGTCTATATTGGAATGGAGTGGAGGAGTGATTTGTTTGCTTGGTTCTCAAGCAGCCACAGCCCTTACAGAATGTCTTTCAGGCTTGAAAAGCTCCTCGCACCCTACTTATTAGCATCTGTGTCTTTTTAGGAGTTTGGGAGGTGCCTTGTGACTGTCTTCAACTTCCATCCCCTATACATTTTATTCTGCTTTCAGTTGTATAATACTGTATAAAGAGTTGGAAGGGGCCCTATCAGGTCCAACCCTCTGCTCAATGCTGGATATCCAGTTAGAACATCCTCAGCAGGTAGCTGTCCAGCCTCTTTTTGATGACATCTGAAGAAGGAGACCCCAACAACTTCTCTAAGCAATTGGTTCTATTGCTGAATCTCTCTCAGTCACAAAAAGTTCCTTCTAATGATCAGTCAAAAAAGAACTTCTTAACTGTATGAAATATTCCACTGTGGAATAGACTGCCTTAGTGGGTAGTAGAATCTTTTTTGAGATCCTTAAACAGGGGTTGGCTGGCCATCTCTCAGGAGTGCTTTAGTTGTATATTCCTGCATGACTATGAGATGGACAAGATGGCCCTTTCAACTCTATAATTCTGTTGTGATTCTACTCAATTTGTTTTGAGCAGACATGAGGAGAACATGTATTTAGGTAAACGAGTCTCTGCATATGCTCATAGGCACACTTGACTTACTGACTGAACTTTATAGCCAGCCACTTACTACTGCACCTTCAGGGGATCAGTATCTTCTAGCTGAAAGAAACATAATCTCTTACTAGCATGTATTATAATTCTTTATCAGTGTTAAATAAACAAAAGGTTTGAAGGGATAATGAATAGTGTACATGTTGGTGAGTGTGGAAGGGAATAGAAAAAATGAGAAGAGATGCAGAGATACGTGTGACAAAACCTAACTGAACAGTTTGTACAATAAATCCTGTACTTTTAGGACACCATTTACCAACATATAAATTTCTAAAAGTGCTGAATTCCCATCATTCTCAGCCAAAAATTGGATTATGGATTTATGTATAAATGGGGAAATAATCCATACTGAGGGAAGGAAAGTTTAATATGAAAAAAGAGCATCTTGAAAGTTGCCAATAATAAGTTGTGTCCCTAGCATTAACAGGGACAACTTCTATGCCATTCTCTGTTCTGGAAACTAAGGGTTTAAATAATTTATAATATGATTTACAGTATAATAATTTAATGATCACATTTTTGTCTGCATTTCTTCCAAAGAATACAGGGTGGTGCACATGGTGTAAATAGATCTTGACCTCACAGCACTATTGTGTTGTGTGATCTACCCCCTCACTGTTGACCATAAATGCAGCTGATCATAAACAGTGAGGAGGAGGAGGAATAACAAGCATTAGTCACTCAGTAGCACCTCACCTGAACAGCTTCCATGCTCCCGCATTTCACCATGGCTGAGCAGGTGAAGCCTACCTGTTCAGTGACTGAGTTATCCTGTGTTGCAGAGGTCATGTTATTTGTTTAATAGGAAAACATGAGGGAGCCAATGCAGCAATTCCTTGAACTTCCTTATGAGTAAGAATCACATCAGAGTGGTCAGAAATTATATCACATTGCCATGTCTTAAAACACTTAAAATAAAATGGTGACAACATGCTTGCCAGAGGGAGGATGCCACCCAGAAATCTGTCCTTCTCCTCAACTACACCCCACCCCCTGATGCCACACTGGTCTTGCAGGACAAACTGAAAGGAAAAAAAAAAAGAACAAGAAAAAATAGGTAATCCCCAAAAACTGAGGAGTAAAAAAAAAAAGAAAAAAAGAAGAAGAGCTTTTCTAAGCCATACTAAAGCCTTTAAAAACTGTTTTCATCGTTAAAACAGTCATACTTCATCTGTTCCAACAGCACCAGATTTGAGATGGGTACATTCATCATTTGAAATGTGGTACTGGAGAAGAGTGCTGAGGATCCCATGGACAGCCAAAAAGACAAACAAAGGAGTCCTAGAGCAGATCAAGCCAAATCTCCCTGGAAGCCAATACGACAAAACTGCTGCTGTTGTACATCAGTCAGATCATGAGAAGGCACAACTCATTGGAAAAGCCAATAATACTAGGAAATGTGGAGCGAAGTTGAAGGAAAGGAAGGCCTCAGGCTAGATGGATGGATTCTGTTAAGGAGGTAATAGGTATGAGTTTACAGGAACTAAGCAGAGGACACGGAGTCTTGGAGATATCTCATCCACAGGATCACCATGGGCCAAGATCAACTCAAGGGTAGTTAACAACAACAATAAAAATGGACTTGGGGGCTAGTGTGGATCTAAACTGAGAGATTGTAAGCCTGAGGGCAGGCTTAATTATAAGATTGTATGTACAGCACTGTGTAAATTTACAGCACTATATAAATAAAGGATAATAATAATAATAATAATAATAATAATAATACTGCCATCCAGCACTTGCTGGAAATAGACCCTCAGTTTAGAATATTTGCGTGCAGTAAATTGCCCAAATGTAGAAAAGTTTCCCTTCCTTTTCGATTTTTAAATCACACTTTTTATAGGGGATATTGTGTGCAAACAGCATCCCAGTAGGCATACCCCATTCCTTAAGATATGCTTCTTTTTGCATTAAAGTGTTGGGAAGGAGAGAACAATTCAGGAGCCTAGAGAATTTCTGAATCTGAAAGTTGCCTGAAAGTTTGCAAACCAAAGCCATTTCAAAGACATTTTTTCTCCATGTTTTCTCTGGGAATGGCTTGCTCTCAGACTCAGAGGTTGTTCCTGATGGGTAAAATGAATAGGATCCTACAGATAGAAAGTTCTTCCAACTCTGTAATTCTGTGTAGGTTGCCAGTTGGCTATTTGCAATTGTGGTAAAATACAGCCAGGAAATAGAGTTAAAAGTGTAAGTGGAACTATCTCACTTCGAGAGGCAATAGGTAAAAAAATAAAAATAAAAATACTGGGTGTTGCTGCTGTGTTCAAATCAAAACAAGATGATTGCCAAGAGATTCCTGCAAAAATATTGCATAATTTAAATAAAGTCTGATTGTCAGTAAGGTAGACCTGAGTTGATTGACTCAAGCTCAAGTTGGGCACATGTCACTTCAATGATGACTTGGATTTGACTTGGCAATATATGATGCATTAACTCAACTTGAGAATTGTATATGTTTAGTGACCAACATGCTGACCTAACTTCATCCAGAAACAGTAAACTCATTAGGCAATGATCTTGAGGTGGGGGTTACAGATCTAGTCAGCCTGTGCTTGCTGCACAATGGAGGAGCCTTCTAAAGGTTTTATATAAAAGCATCCTTCCACCTCAGGCCCGTTGCCTAACACATTCACCGTTTCCCTCTGAGATTATTTTTTATCTAACTTTGTCCATGTCGTCTTCATTTTCTAGTTATTGAAACTACACACACCACCACTACCACCACCATGACCACCACCTCCTTTTTTTCTGTAAAACTTGACTCCCAGGATTGAGACTCAACTTACGGCTTGAAGGTAAAGACTTGAGATTTGGTGTAAAAGAGTTGAATACATCACTGCTGATTACTGTCCTTGTTTGTGAGGTTCCTTTATAACAATAACATGGTTGGAAGTTTCAGTTGCATGACAGTTTCAAATGCGTAGTACTATGGATTTACTCAAGTAAATAGACAAATCTAAGTCAGCCCTTAACAACTGCAGTTCCCCAGCATTTTGGAGCTTGAGTGAATATGGTGAAGCCTTAACACATGTTAAACCGTGTTGTTGCTGTTGTTAACTGAATGACCAGAGTTCATATATTCCCCATGGAACCTATTATCTGGTTGTGTAAGGGTGTCTGTATGTGATTTGCCTGTTGTTCCATGGGGGAAGCAAAATTCCTGGCAATCAGTGTACTCTTTTTTTTACCAAATAATATAAAAAAAAATCTGTGATGGATCAGATGCAGCATTTTGTTCTCACAGAGGCTGACCAGATACCCACGGGAAGCCCACAACTAGGGCAAGAAATGCAGCAGCATTCTTCTATTTCTGTTCCCAGGAACTGTTATTTAAAAGCATAAAGAGGCATGTAGACATCATGATAATCAGCAATTGATCATTCATGAAGAAAAAAAAAATATCCTCCATGAATATGACCGTTTAAGCCTGGCCATCACTACTGCACCTTCTCCTTTCCCAGCTCCACTATGGTGCTTTCCTTTCTTAGGTGGGCTATATTTTTTCTTTATATTTGCACTTGAAAGAAAAAATTGGGAAAGTAATTTTCCTGGGATATCATGATGCATGTCCCTATACAGTACAATTATCCAAACTACATGCTGGGCTCATTGTAAGGTTTTCTATGGTTCAATAACATTTTATATCCCCTCATTTTGTTCAGATAAAGACATCCTGTAAAATTTTGAAAATAAATATGTCTAAATCCAACTGTTTGCCCCATCTAGAGTAGACCACTGAATCAGTGGCTCTATGAAATTGGCAGTGGTGTAAATCCCACTGAATCAATGGGTCTGGTCTACTTGTACTAATAAATAAATTTTGGCCAGTGAGAACTAAATGTTCATTATCAGAATGTTAATATATTCCTGTTAGTAACTGGCTAGGACATAATCCAGACCTAATTAAACACTCTGGCCTGATTTAGACAGGCACTAAAAGGCACCTGGGTGGCGCCATTAAGGTTCGGGAGCACGCAGCGTTCACATGCTCCTGAACCCTAGCACATAATGGCGCCGCCGCCATTACGTAACGCTGTTTTGATGGCGTATGTAATGGCGGCACCGCAGCTGTGCAGCTTGCACACGGAGCTGCGCAGTTGCGGCGCCGCAAGGAAGCCAAATGGCGCCTTTTTAAAAATCGCACCGCAACTGCGGCACAATAAAGTGGCGTGGTTCTCCCGCTCCTTTTTTGTGGTGCAACTGCGCTGCAGCATCTAGCTGCTGCAGCGCAGTTGCACCGCAAAAAAGGGTGGCGCCAGACCGCCCCTTTTGGGCAGTCTGGAAAGCCCCTCTGAAACCCTACTGCTGTAAAAGGAAGCATTTACAATAGGTTTTACTCTCTCCCACTGAATTTAACGTAAGTTAAATGTACAGTGCATCCACACTAACTTGCTATCCGTGGTTTGAGCTTCCATGGACGGCAAGCCCTGACTTTTTCAATAAGCACGCAAACACATGGTGCTGCAAGCAGGGGTGTGTGCTCATTGAAAAGATTAGAAATTAAGGTCTCACATTTTTTGCTATCCCTGGGAAGGCCTGGAACATATTCCTTGCAGATTGCAAGGGTGCACTGTACTGTGATTCGGCAGGATGGCACCATTTATCTCTGCTGTCAAAAGATGTAATTTATTTCAATCACAGGTAGTGGCTCTCTCTGGATTCTTGGCCATCCTTTAGATTTCAGTAACAACCCCCCCCCCATGGTTTCATCTTGCATGTGGTTGTGAAAGTTATTAGGAACTGCCCAACTAGCTACAGGAGGGCATTCTCAGAAATTTCCCATGGGACTAGAGACATGTATAGGGGACATGTATAGTGGTAGGGGCTGGCGTATCTAAACAAGAACAAGTGAGTCCAAATCCTATGGATCCTCTAATTTTGTTTTTGTTTCAAATAGTGTAGGAAGAGTGAACAGACCAACATTATGATGAGAGCCAGGGTGGTGTAGTGGTTGGAGTGTTGGACAATGACTGGAGACCAGGGTTTGAATCCCCACTTGGCCATGGAAACCAACTGGGTGACTTTGAGCAAGTCATGTTCTCTCAGCCTCAGAAGAAGTATTTGGACCAATCTTAGCAAGAAAACCCCATGATAGGATTGCCTTAGGGTCACCATGAGTAGGAAATGACTTGAAGGCATAAAAACAACTGTTCAGACCATACAATATTTTTGCCATATCAAAAAAAGGAGGGAAAAAGAAGTGTGTGGAAGGCACAGCAGGAGGTGGATTTTCATGGGAAGAAGAGTTTTAAGAAAGAACCACAGAAGTGATGTTGCCAGAAGGTCCCCTTTCAGCTGGGCTGAGCACAGAGGCAGACAAGGAGCAGAGTCATGAGACAAATTCCTGACAGGCTTCAGGAATAATAGAAATGCATTACAGGCAGCTTGAAAGAATCCATGATAGTACCCACTTACCTGATACTGCCAGTTTTTGTTTTTGTTTTAAGATGGTGGGGAATCAGCAGTCACAAAGACACTCACCCTTTCCTCACCGAGGTGATGCTCCCAAGTTCAGATATACAGAAAACTAGATACATGCAGATCTAACAACATGGGGTTCAGTATGCACTTCCTTAACCCACTCATTACTTTTGTAAAGATAAAGTTAAATGTAAATATACAGCTCTTCTCATGTGTATACACACACATGCATACACTCACACTTGATAGGGTGTTCACATAGCTCAGGGATGGCCAAATTTGCATTGTTCATGCATGCACATGGTACTTCTGAGCATCAAGAATTTTCAGGGACTTGAAAGCATTAACCCAGAATTCAATATCTTTGGAAGCAGGGCATTTGAGATTTTAAAAAGTGAAGAATACCCAATGTAATTCATAGGAAAAACAGGAGATACATCTGAAATGATCAATATTTGGTTGCTCTATCACAAGTTGGACTATCTTTGGCTATGTGACAGAGATAACTTTGGTCTCCTTGGTGGATGACCTACACAAGGAACCAGACAGACAAAATGTTTCTCTGTTGGTTCTCCATGGTATCCTTCTGGATCACCTGGCTGGGATGGGGCTTTGGAGCACTGTTTTAAAATGACTCCTGTCTTCTTTGGACAAGCAAACCCAGAAGATGGTGCTGGAGGACACCTGCTTGACACCTTGATCAGTAGCTCGTGGTCTCCGTCAGGTCTTGGTTTTGTCCCCCATGCTATTGCTATCCTCAACCCACTGGTGTCTGGGGAGAATGCCAAGCCAATGCTCACTCGGGGGAGTTTGTACTTAGCTCTAATGGAGATATTTAGAAGGACCAGGGTAACTCAATCTTAAGGAATCTTTCTCAGCTTTTACAGGGTCCAAATTCACACAGAACTCCAGAGCCAGACTTCAGAATGAGAATAAGCTTTATTTTTAAAAGGGGAATAAACACACCCACTCATGCAAGCAACCAAGAACCAAGAAATCAAAGGTGGGAGGCTGGATAGGTATGAAGCATCACTGATGGTGATAATTACCTATGTGGATCTTGACTCCATTCACTGTAGGCCTGGGGTGAAGAGAGGACTTAATAGCTCCCAGGGCATGTGGAGTGGCAAGTGTATTGAGGTGCTAAACCAAGCAAACCAACAGAGTTTCTGTCTGCTGCTAGACTGAGTCAAAAACCAGCTCTAATAGTGCCAGTATTTATACCAAAAATATCCCTTGGGGGCAGATTCCAAAAGGCTGAAAGGGTTAAGTGGGTTAGAATCCATCTTCCAGGGTAGGAACAATGGAGTGAAAGAGGGGCAACAGACATGCATTTCCCAGACAAGAGGGGATTAGCACACAGGATCACCAATGCATTGTTTATCTTCCCCTTGCTTTGTCTCAGGTCTCCTCTTACCTCCTCTAGGTGTGTCATGATGCAATATAGCTGGGACCTTGGGCAACTCCTAGTGCTAGCCTACATGCAGAGATTTACTTCAATATCATGGCATCAGTAGCAGGGTCATAGAAGGGTTGCCCAGTCTATATATTTTATTACATTTTGATATATAAAAATATGAGGGGTAAATAAGGGACCCATGGAGTAGTAACACTATGTAATATCTATCTGAAACCACTGGGAGAGGTCATCTGGAGTTTTGGGGTTCAGTGTCATCAGTATGCTGATGACACCCAAAACTATCTTTTCCATCCAATTCATAGGGTGCTGTTTCTATAGTTAACCATTGCCGGCTGTCAGTAATGGACTGGATGAGGGAGAAAAAATGAAACCAAATCCAGACAAGACAGAGGTGCTGTTGCTCAATTGGAAGGCAGATCAGGTAACAGGGATTCAGGCTGCACTGAATGGGGTTATGCTCTTCTTAAAATCTCAGCTTGGATATTCTCCTGACCTTGGATGCCCAGGATTTGGCTGTGGCCAGGAGCACAATTATAACTAGTGCACCAGCTGCATTCTGGTCCTTGATAAGTTGGATC
Organism: Urosaurus nigricauda; assembly: GCA_034509955.1. NCBI lineage: Eukaryota > Metazoa > Chordata > Lepidosauria > Squamata > Phrynosomatidae > Urosaurus > Urosaurus nigricauda. The sequence continues at coordinate 136,458,765 of JAOEGL010000004.1, forward strand.
TGGCTGTGGTGACACATATCTTGATTGAATCATAGAATCATAGAGTTGGAAGAGACCACAAGGGCCATCCAGTCCAATTCCCTGTCATGCAGGAACTCTCCATCAAAGCATCCCCGACAGATAGCCATCCAGCCTCTGCTTAAAGACCTCTAAGGAAGGAGACTCCACCTCACTCTGAGGGAGTGTGTTCTACTGTTGAACAGCCCTTACTGTCAAGAAGTTTCTCCTAATGTTGAGCTGAAATCTCTTTTCCTTCAGTTTGCATCCATTGTTCTGCGTTCTAGTCTCTGGAGCAGCAGAAAACAAGCTTGCTCGCTCTTCAATACGACATCCCTTCAAATATTTAAACAGGGCTGTCATATCACCTCTTAACCTTCTCTTCTCCAGGCTAAACATCCCCACCTCCCTAAGGCGTTCCTCATAGGGCATGGCTTCCAGGCCCTTCACCATCTTAGTTGCCCTCCTTTGGACACACTCCAGTTTCTCCACATCCTTTTTGAATTGTGGTGCCCAGCACTGGACACAGTATTCCAGATGGGGCCTGACCAAAGCAGAACAGAGTGGCACTGTTACTTCCCTTGATCTAGACACTATACTTCTACTGATGTAACCTAAAATTGCATTGGCCTTTTTAGCTGCTGCATCCTGTTTGCATCCTGTTTGGACTGTAATGTGCCGTAATGTGTGGGACTGCCTTTGGAAACTTCAGTGGGTCTAAAATGCTACAGCCAGGCTGATGAATGGGAGGTGGGTGAGGGATCATGTCACTCTCTTACTGAAACAGCTGCACTACCATTTCCAGAGAGAATTCAAAGTGCTGGTTTTGATCTTTAAAGCCCTAAACAACTTGGGTCCTGATATATATGTGTGTAGGGGTTTCTTCAGGGGCTATGTAAAAAGATTTTTTAAAAAGATTGAGCACAATGATGTGATGAAACATGCATAACGATTTGAAATCAAATTGCAGACATTTCTGAACTAGGGATTCTAATTCCACTAGCTAGACAAAAAGAAACATGTGAACTAGTCTCAAGTAGTATTTTTTTTTAAATGTTGTTAGCACATGTTTAAAAAGTCAGATATGTTTTGGAGTTTCTCTATAACTAAACAATCTTCTATTGAACCCTTTGAGATGTGTCTCCAGTTTTATCTGTTGATTCCACTTGGATATTAGAACATTTCTGAAGTATAATGTGTATTTGTACACATATATGGCCTGGAAAAAAAGATGAGAATTCACAGCCATTAATATTTCAGCAGATTCTTGCTTCCTCTCAGATGTCTAGAGGAATCCATAGTGTGTGATAACGGTTTTAAATTATTTTATATTGTTGTAATATGGTAGTTTATTTAATTGATTTTTAAAAAATTCTGTTACTTTTTGTTACTTGTCATATACCTTGTTTTAACTCATGCATAGGCTGCCTTGGGATTCACTACAGATGAAGGTGGGATATTAAAAAATAAAATAAAATAAGTTTCTATGAATTAGCTCTTTGTTTCCTTTTCTGAGTGGGAAACAAAGGTTTTCAGAAACTATAGATATGCCTGCTGCTGTTCTCACCCTAGATTAAATTAGTAGATTCCTGGGTGGGAGATAACAGAATCTCCATCCAAGAACTTGTCTTCTAGTCATTCCAGCTCCCATTAAAACACATCAACAGAATGTAACTAGCTGAGATGTCAAATCTTTGAGAGATGTTGCTCAGGCACCTATACTGTTACCTTTACTTATTGAAATCTTAAAAGTTACAGAACTGGAAGAAATTCTGAATCGCTTTGCAATGAGAGGCACTGAGCTGTCTGAATCCCCTGAAAGGTTATTTCACGTCAAACCCATAAGAGTATTCCAAGGGACTTCCAGACACTTGAGCAAGTGATGACTGTAGCCATTTCACTGACACCTGTGACATTCTCCTTGATCATATGAGGCCACTGAGTGGGATGGAACTGAAGAATGAAAATTCTTCCTATAAAGCAGATTAGCAGTGGCCATTCACTTTCTCATAATATACACAACATAACAACATTTATATGAAAAAATACAATAATAATAACCACTCCTTGTTTCCTTGGTGTCAAGACTTTCCAGATGTAATGTCAGAGAGTTTATAGTGCAATCCTGTGCAAGTAGACAACTACTCAAGCTGCTTTATCACAGTAGGGGGCAAACAGGATTTAAATGAGAGTTAAATGAGAGCTAAACAGGAAATGTCCTGTGATAAACATAAGGCATTTCCTGTTTAACTCCCCTTTAACTCTCATTTAAATCCTGTTTCCCCCCTAATGTGATAAAGCAGATAGTGTGGAGGATGAACTCACTCTCAGTGAGGAATGTGTGTATGTTTGAGTTCACTGATGGTGGTTAAGGATGGACTCTTGAGCATGGGGAAGCTACTTTACACCATAGCCAGTTCAAAAGCAGTACTGCCAAATCTGCTGGAGCATGTGGTTTTGGCCACCTCACACTTCATACATGCTGATCCTAAGATTAAAAAACAAAATAAGTAATAGGACAGTGATTTTTTGCCCCTCTTAAAAAAAAAACAAACACCCACTGGTAGAAGGATGGGGAAGTAAACCATTGTTTTGACTGCTTTTCAAAATGGAGGGCTCCCCTTCCAAATAGATTTTTATGTCTACCTTACAGAAACTGCAGATTTATTACATAATAAATTGCAATGTTAATTTATTACATTCATGCTATCCGGATTTTCAGGATAATTATCCACAATGGATTTAGGGTGATAAGTACATTTTTGGCAAGTACTCTAAAAAGTAAAGACTGCTCTTGTACAAAAATCCCAACTATAAATTTGCTGGGATTCCTAAGCTCTGCAAGGGTAGAGGACATATTAAAATGGTTTCTTCCCAGAGGCTAATGGATTCACAAGACCAACTTGACTGTGATCAGGAAGCCTGTCCGGAAAACAATCCACATAGAGTGTATGTATCTTAGCCTGAAGACCAGGGATAGTTTGGGGATTCTGTTAGTATACTGGCCACCCCGTTTTCTAACAGACTCCCTAACCAAGCTGACTCAGCTGGTCTCTGGGCTGTTGTTGGACTCCCCCAGACTACTAGTTCTGGGCGACTTCAACATTCCTCTAGAGACCAGCCCATCTAATCTATCTGGAGCGGCTTGGGAGTTCATGGAATCCATGAGAAGCATGAACCTATCCGAATTGGTCGACGGGCCTACCCATTGTGCAGGTCACACACTCAATGGGATTTTTAGTACGGAACAGGAGTATCCGTGGGCAGAGGTAACCAAAACCTCTGCATTGTCATGGATGGATCACTTTCTGATCAAGATGGAACTGAGGGCTGTTTTCCGCCCCCCCCCCAGGGGTGGCGGACCCATTAGAATGGTCCACCCTTGAAGGCTGATGGAACCAATCGGTTTCCAGAATGCCTTAGAGGGTTTATTGGTTGGCAACACCGGCGATTCTACTGAGACATTGGTGAACATTTGGAACACCGATCTTCCTAAGGCTCTTGATAAAATCGCTCCTGAGCATCCTCTCCAACCCGCTCCCAACTGTATGCCCTGGTTCTCTCAGGAACTCAGGGAGATGAAGCGGGTTGGACGACGACTAGAGCGCAGATGGCGGAACACTTATCCGACAGAACTCTTATACGACAGAACTCGCCATAGGCAGCACCTTCGCGCCTATTAGGAGGCTTTGCGGGCAGCGCGGAGATCCTTCTGCTCTGCTCGCATTGCGTCTGCAGAGTCCCACCCAGTGGAGCTGTTTAGGGTGGTGGAGGAACTGACACAGGTTCTCCCTGCACCAAATCCCCTGCTTAACCCCACGACAGCCTGCTGTGACGCATTTTACATCTACTTTGCAGACAAAATCTCTCGGATAAGAGCCGACTTAGACGCCAACGTTTCAGCAGGATTTGTAAATGAGGCACCTAGCAACTCCGTTACTGCTATTTTACTGGATGAGTTTCAATCTGTAAGTACTGAGGACGTGGACAAGCTCTTTGGAAGTGTGAGGAGAACAATCTGCTTTCTCGATCCATGTCCAACATGGCTGGTCGTCCAGGGAGGGGATGTTCTCCGGGATGTGATCAATGCATCCCTCAGGGAAGGTATCGTTCCACATTGTCTGAAGGAGGCGGCTGTAAAGCCCCTCTTGAAGAAACCTTCCCTTGATCCCCTGGACCGATACAACTATAGACCAGTTTCCTTGCTGCCATTCCTAAGCAAGGTGATCGAGAGAGCAGTTGCCTGCCAACTCCAAGCTGTCTTGGATGAAACCGATTATCTCAATCCTTTCCAAACTGGCTTCCGGGCCGGTTATGGAGTTGAGACTGCCATGGTTGCTCTGACAGATGACCTCCGCTTGAGCATTGACAGGGGTGGTGTGACCCTGTTAGTGCTCTTGGATCTCTCAGTGGCCTTTGACACCATTGATCATGCCATCCTGTTGGACCAGCTGAGAGGGATGGGGATCGGAGGCACTGCCTTGCAGTGGTTCTGTTCCTTTCTCTCCAGCAGTACCCAAAGGGTGAGGCTCGGGGACAGCTGCTCCTCCAAAACAGATTGAAAACAGATTGAAACTGAATCCGGGCAAAACGGAGGTACTGACAGTTACCAGCCCAAAACCAGGCTTGGGAATACAGCTCCCGGTCCTAGACGGAGTCACACTCTCCTCAAAGGACCCTGTTCGCAGTCTGCCGGTGCTCCTAGACTCGTCGCTTCACATGACTAGTCAGGTGAATGCGACAGTCAGGAGTGCCTGTTATCAGCTTCGGATGATACACCAGCTGCGCCCTTTCCTAGAGATGAGGGATCTGGAAACTGTGGTACATGCTTTGGTCACCTCACATCTTGATTACTGCAATGTACTCTACATGGGGCTGCCCTTAGGCTTAACCCAGAAACTTCAGTTGGTACAAAACATGGCAGCCAGATTAGTCTCTGGAGCTTCCAGAAGAGAGCATGTAACTCCAGTGCTCAAATCTCTTCACTAGCTGCCTATTAGTTTCCGGGCAAAGTACAAGGTGCTGGTTTTAACCTTTAAAGCCCTACATGGCTTGGGTCCATCTTATCTCAGGGACTGCCTCTCCCCGTACGATCCTCCCCGCACACTTCGATCCTCTGGGAGAAATCTGCTAAAGCCTATCAAGACCAGGCTGACGCAGACCTCCTAGAGGGCTTTTTCTACCACCGCTCCCAAGCTCTGGAACGGTCTGCCGGACGAGATGCGTCTCATGACATCTTTAGACTGCTTTAAAACAGCCTTAAAGACGCATCTCTTTCGGCAGGCCTTCCCTTGAAACCTTTGACCCCAGCTCCGGACTTAGACTATGCTTTTTGCCTACTCCCACGTCTCTGATCCTTAACTTATGATATGGCCGCATAAGAAGGGGTCTGCATATACCTATACTGTTTATAGATCCTACAGTTTTTAATTTATTGCTGATTTAATTTATTTTTAATGGGTGGGAGGTTGGAATGTGGGTTATGGGACTGTTTTAATTTTAACTTTGTTTTAATTCATGTCTTTTAATATGCTGTATTCCGCTCCGAGTGTTCTTACAGAGGAGCGGATTATAAATAAACCATTATTATTATTATTATTATTATTATTATTATTCCTGAACACTCTGGGCAATTTTTCAGCATCTAGAATTGGTGATTCTGTATATGCTGTGGTTGATCTGTGGAATAGGGAGGTGACCCAGACAATTGACCCAATTAGTCCCAAACATGCTTTACCTGGGTGCAGATCATGGTCTATTTGGCTTTTTGATGTGCTCAGGACAGTGGTGCACTTGGGTAGACAATTAGAGCAATGATGGAAAAAAACTTGGGATGAATCTGATTGACTGCAGGTCAAGGCCCATTTTAGAGCATTCTCCACAGCAGTGAGGCAACAAAGAAACTACTCTTTGCTGCCTCTGTTGCATCAGCTCGATTTCATCCTGTGCAGTTGATCTGTGTAGTTAAAGGATTATTACATCCTAGGACCCTATCAGACATCGGAAATTGGAAGTATAATCTAATGGCAATCCGAACGCAATCATGGGTTTTCACGTTATTACAAATTAAAGCATCTCACACAATTTTGGGCAATGGGGGATCATTTTCAGGTAATGAAAGTCATTCTGAACACATTCTGAATGCAATGGGAATTCACATGAATTCGCTAAACTAGCGAATTCACAGGAATTCGAATTGGCTCCATTCGCAATAAACAGAAATTCCTCCCATCTGATAAGGTCCCTAGCCTTCAGACCATCAAAGAGGAACCTTCAGAAATGTGCTGTGATGAACTTGCTAAATACTTTTTAAAGAAAATCATTTAAACCTGTTCTGATTGAATCCAGACAAGACAGAAGCGATGTTGGTCAGTAAGAAAATCAACCTGGGGTTGGGATTACAGTGTATTCTGGATGGAGTTGCACTCTCTTTGAAAGATCAGATTTGTAGTTTGGGGATGCTCTTTCTACAAATCCAACTCATTCTCCATTCTCAGTCTTTCATTCTCAGCTGTAGAGTGGCCCAACTTTCTAAATTTCAACTTGAGGATCCAAGTGAAATTGAATTATCTTTTAATCAATTCAGATTACTTTGGGACATTTTCAGGTATGTGGTTTTGTAGTTAGTTGACATTTCTTTGCAAAACTCTACATAGTATGCTCAAAGGTTGAAATCCTTTGCACATTATTAGAGGCCTGCTGGACCTTCCTGAGGCCTGTGCCTGCGCTAGCAACACCTGAGCCGCCCGCGGAGAATTTTACAAAGAGGGACGCCGGTGGGAAAGGCGGGACATACAAATAAATCATCATCTTCTTCTCCTCCTCCTCCTCCTCCTCCTCCTCCTCCTCCTTCTTCTTCTTCTTCTTCTTCTTCTGTCTCAGCCTATATAGGGAGCATGCACATTGTCTCCTTACACATACAGCACAGTGTGTGTAAGGAGATTGTTAGGCTCTTTGCTCAGAAGCTTATCACACCAGGGTCTTCTCTTGCTAAAATAGCATTGTTTTCAAAAAATGCTATGTAATTGGAATTGCTCTCGTCCCTATCACATCTTCAGAATCATTCCAGCATTGCAGCCTTCATTTGCGTTAAAATCTTATCACATGCAGTATTTGGGATTGTCCACTCACAGAGAAATTGTCCCTTGTCCTTTTTCCTAGTTTGGCACATACGCACATGCTTTCTCTCTCTCCTTCTCTCTCAGTCTCAGTCTTTCTCTCTCTTGCTCTCTCTCTCTCTCACACACAAACTCGGATGCCCCCCACAGAAATATAAAATGAAATGAAAACAGTCTTATGCTTAAAATGACTTTTTTTTTTCCTGGTGGAGGCTTCCTGATTCAGGCTAGACTTTATTAATTGCTGGCAGATGAAACTGAGCAGCTAAAGTAGAAATTAATCTGCCAGGGATTAACAGTGGTAATGAAATAAATGCTTTTCTAACCTACAACACTGTTTTTCCCTGACATTTCCAGGCATGTGTGTATCTGCATGTGAGGGTGGGGAGCAATGAGCAAAGTTTTCCCTTCTCGCCTTCTCAGACAAGCCCCAGTTGGTAGTGGTGGTCATTTTTTATTGGATTTTTTTAAAGAAAAAAAACATGTAGTATTTGCTGACAATACCCTATTGACAATTAAAAGATCCACTTTAAAATGGATAAAGTAAAAAGGCATTTAAAGGAGTTTGGGAAAATGTCAGGCTTACAAGTAAATTGGAATAAACCAGACTTAATGCTGTTTAATTATACAAAAACAGCAGAACATGATTTCCTAAAGGATAAAATAATAGATAGCTAATTAAAATAGGGATTTCACTATGAAAGAAATAGGAAACTCCTTTCTAAAGAATATATTAGAGATTTGGAAAAAATATAAAGAAAAATTAATGCCTGCTATCTCACCATTAACCCCAGTTGTAATGTTAAAAAACTTTCCAATATATTTAAAGGAAGAACTAGGGAAAGAGTTTAGAAAACAAGAAATATATAGGATAAAAGAATGGATGAAGATAATGAAGGATAAAGGAAAAATAAAGGAGAAATTGTAAAGTCTAAAATTAATCTGGTTTAATTGTATTCAGTTTGAAAAATGGAAAAAATGGAATAGGAAAATTGTAGAATTTAGAGAATATAAGAAATTTAAACAAATAATTAGGCAAAGAGATAGTATGGAGGCAAATGAAATTTTGTAAGGTGTTACAAGTGAAATATACAAATTATTATCAAAACATAATGAGAAAGAAGAATATTTTAGGACAATATGGGAGGAAGACTTAGCACAAATAAAAAATGTTCAGGAATGGGGAAAAATTTGGAACAAACATCATTTTAAAAATTTATCTATATGGATAAAGGATAATTATTATAAATTAATTTGGAGATGGTATTTAACACCAGTAAGGTTAAACAGTATAAATAAGATTATTCAAGGATATGTTGAAGGGGTTGCCAAGAAATTGGTACTTATATTCATGTGTGGTGTGGCTGTAGATCTGTAAAGAAATTTTGGCAATTAGTATTTAAAGAGATAACAGAAATTGAGTTAGAAATTTGCCCAAAGATATAGCATTATTATCTATATATGATAAGATAAACTGCACCCAGGCTATAAAGGACTTAATTACTAATCTCTTAACAGCGGCAAGATTAATTATTATAAAAAAACAACAACAACCCGGAAACATCAGGGAAATCTGCAAATACAAGACTGGTATAAAGAAATATGGCAAACAGCAATTAATGATAGGTTAATATGTAGAATTGAAGTAAGAAAAGGAATAATGAAGAGAAATTATTTTGAAGCATTATGGAAAATAATTATGGTTTTAGTAAAAGAGGAAGGTGTTTTACTTCCACAGGAAGAGTTACAGTTTTGGAGGGTAAAGTAATGTGAAGACATTAGGCTCTGGTGATGGGGAGCATTTGAAGAAGGGAGAGAGAAAAAAAGAATTAGTGAAAAAATTAATAGTGTTATAACTTTGTGGAATTATGAATAGTATATGATAAAAAAGACAGTAAGAAGAATGAAGATATTAATAATTTTATGTGTTTTTTTAGTTACTAGTTTAGTTAATATTAAATGGTTTAATGTGAATAAGATTTAGATAAGGTAGTAAAGAATGGATAATTAATGTGATTTATTACATATTGCATGTGGGAAATTATGTAAAAGCTATTTTTAAATACTATTGTATGTAGAATATAATATTAATAAAAAAAATTTAAAATTTAAAAAAATTTAAAAAGAGAAAAAAAATTTAAAAGTTTCTCGTTTACTTTGCCAATTGAAAGGAAATCAAATTGAAATTTCCACATTTTCATCTTCTCTTCTGATCACATTGCACATAAGCAACTCCCAAAGCACCAAAAGCATGCCCACTGACCACCAAAAATGGCATTTAAGTAGAACTGAACTATCACACTGAAAATCCTAGCATAACAGTAATGGAAAAGAGGTCATTAATGACTATAGAGTATTCCATAGGGTATTCTGGCCAATGTAGACAACTCCCATATCCTCTACCTTTTGTGTGGTCCTCTGCTTTGTTTTCTTTCAGCCACAGCTGTTTGGTTTAAGAAAAATTATTTAGTATGTCTTAGTCTGGTTACTATACTGCCAGTTCAATATCAGTTGAGTCTGAACCCAATCTTAAAAGGAAGCAGGTCATAGAACCGTGAGCACAGTTGACTTCATGATCCTGAATATGTGCAACTTCATCTAAGTTTTAGAGTTGTGTGTTTTGATTTTTGTCCCTCTTATGTGAATTCCCTTGCCGTTGAGAGACAAGGGCAACATAAATTGCCTGCAGCATCAAAATGTTCTCCATCCCCTTAGGCTACATAAAACTGTCTTCTTTGGTTAATGCCTGGACAAAGGACCAAAACTACAGTCAACGCAGTACAAGTATTTAGTGGATGTCCCATAAGACAGCCACTTCTCAGGAAGAAAAAAAAAATAAACGAATCTGGTTTATATTTTGAAAATGTACTAGTCCCCTTTTCACAGGAAGGAGGAACTCTTAAATATTAAATGCATAGAGTGAATATGGGAGGCTGGTATATCACCAGGGCAAAAAATGAAGGCAGAGAAGAGTAAGGAATGATGAAAACCAAGGAGAAGGAGGAAACAGGACTGTAAATGCTGAGGTACCAAGGAAGTAACAAAGCCAAACCAACTTTCTGCATGGGCACACCACATGAGCCCTCTTCTGATGTGATAGGACATATATTTATTTTTGTGTGACCTTCTTTCCCATTAAACTGAGAGACACTCAACCATATCCTGCCAGAATACTCTATGTGTTTTCTCACACATGAGTTTAAGTATACATCTGGACATTTGTACCTGAGTGATATGAAAATAAAAGGATCTTGAGTAGAACCAGAAACAGCTGACTTGGGAGAAGATACAGTGGGGAAATTAGCTCAAAAACACAGCCATGGCTTAACAATAAAGAATAAAAGAATGTAAACATTCAAAAATACAATTTTGCCAGAAAAGATTATGAAGAAAGGTAGCCTTTAACCTTGGACAAGCAGTTAATTCCCTTATCGTTTCTGATATCCATCACAGAGCAAGAGAAGATGGAGGCAAGAAAGTGGATTATTAGACCAAGGGAGGGTTTAATAATTTTAAAAAGAGATGGAGAAAGATGGAGGCTGGGGAAATTAGTGTTTGCGAATAAGGACTGGAACAATGTGCTAGAATCATAGAATCATAGAATCATAGAGTTGGAAGAGACCACAAGGGCCATCCAGTCCAACCCCCTGCCATGCAGGAACTCCAAATCAAAGCATCCCTGACAGATGGCCATCCAGCCTCTGCTTAAAGACCCCTAAGGAAGGAGACTCCACCACACTCCGAGGGAGTGTGTTCCACTGTCGAATAGCCCTTACTGTCAGGAAGTTCCACCTAATGTTGAGGTGGAATCTCTTTTCCTGCAGTTTGCATCCATTGTTCCGCGTTCTAGGCTCTGCAGCAGCAGAAAACAAGCTTGCTCCCTCCTCAATATGACATCCCTTCAAATATTTAAACAGGGCTATCATATCACCTCTTAACCTTCTCTTCTCCAGGCTAAACATCCCCAGTTCCCTAAGGCATTCCTCATAGGGCATGGTTTCCAGACCCTTCACCATCTTAGTTGCCCTCCTTTGGACTTGCTCCAGTTTCTCCACATCTTTTTTGAATTGTGGTGCCCAGAACTGGACACAGTATTCCAGGTGGGGCCTGACCAAAGCAGAATAGAGTGGCACTATAACTTCCCTTGATCTAGAAACTATACTTCTATTGATGCAGTCTAAAATTGCATTGGCTTTTTTAGCTGCCGCATCGCACTGTTGACTCATGTTCAGCTTATGGTCTACTTGGACTCCTAGATCCCTTTCACATGTGGTCTCATTCAGCCAGGTGTCCCCCATCCTATATCTGTGCATTTCATTTTTCCGCCCTAAGTGCAGAACCTTACATTTCTCTGCATTGAATTTCATCTTGTTAGCATTGGCCCAGCTATCTAGTCTATTCAGGTCATTTTGAATTTTGATCCTGTCCTCTGGGGTATTAGCTACTCCTCCCAGTTTAGTGTCATCTGCAATTTTGATAAGTATGCTCTCAATTCTGTCATCCAAATCATTAATAAAGACATTGAATAGCACTGGGCCTAGGACAGAACCCTGTGGGACCCCACTGGTCACTTCTCCCCAGGATGAAAAGGAGCCATTGTTGAGCACCCTTTGAGTTCGGCCGGTCAACCAGTTACAAATCCATGTAACAGTTACCTTGTCTAGCCCACATTTTATGAGCTTGTTTGCAAGAATGTCATGGGGAACCTTGTCAAAGGCCTTACTGAAATCGAGGTATACTATATCCACAGCATTCCCTTCATCTACCAAGCTGGTAATTTTATCAAAAAAAGAGATCAGGTTCGTTTGGCATGACTTGTTTCTCTGAAACCCATGTTGACTTTTTGTGATTATGGCATTAGCCTCTAAGTGTTCACAGACTCTCTGCTTAATGATCTGCTCCAGAATCTTTCCTGAAATTGATGTCAGACTAACTGGACGATAATTGTTGGGATCCTCTTTTTTCCCCTTTTTGAAGATGGGGACAACGTTTGCCCTCCTCCAGTCTGCTGGGACTTCTCCTGTTCTCCATGAGTTCTCAAAGATTATTGCCAGTGGTTCCGATATTACATTTGCCAGTTCTTTTAATACTCTAGGATGTAGTTCATCTGGTCCTGGAGATTTATATTCATTTAGGTTAACCAGGTATTCCTGTACTACCTCTTTACTTAGTCTGTGCTGAAATTCCTCTATTCTGTCTTCTGCTCCATTATCCTTAGGTTGAGCACCCTTTGCCTTTCCTGAGAAGACTGAAGCAAAGAAGGTGTTGAGCAATTCTGCCTTTTCTCTGTCTCCTGTGAGCATTTTGCCATCTTCTGCATGCAGTGGCCCTACCGTTTCCTTCTTCTTCCTTTTGCTGCGGACATATCCAAAAAAAGCCCTTTTTATTGTTCTTAACCTCTCTAGCCAGCCTGAGTTCATTCTGCGCTTTAGCTTTTCTGACTTTACCCCTACATGTGCTGGCTATTTGTTTGAATTCTTCTTTGGTGATTTCCCCATTTTTCCATTTCTTATACATGTTCCGTTTAAAGCTTAGCTCATTTGAAAGTTCCTTAGTCATCCATCCTGGCTTCTTGAGACATCTTCCATTTTTCTTCCTCATTGGAACTGTTTGAAATTGTGCCTTCAATATCTCCCTTTTGAGATATTGAGATGATAAGGAAATGCTAAGGAAGGGGATTGTGAAGCTATATATTGAAGGGGAGGAAGTGGTTATATTTACTTGGCTTTAGAATAAGGCGAACCAAAAACACTTTATTGAGTGGTTGGTCACAGATAATTGTAAAGATACCATGCACTGATACCACAGGGCAGTCTCCCTAAGCTTAGCGAATTTTGGGGCGATCATAATTTGTTTTGAAATAAAAGACCCTGTCTACACAGAGGGAAATCCACATTAAGGCTCCATGCCCACTACATTTTGATTCAAAGTGTGATGCGGGCTATACAACCCACGTTCACATTTGAATCGATTTATGATCCTCATTGGATCGATTAGTGGAGGAAAGGACTGGGTTAAAAGCAAATAGCCCGGGCTTTCCTGACACTAGTTTTAAAGTGGTCTTTTTGGGAAAACACAATTCTGAAGCATTTCCAGTAATTCCAATGCGGATTTTTCTACAAGTGGGAATGGCCCCGGAGAGACTCAAGACTAGTAAAGCTAGGAAAGGGAGCTACCTGATAATTTTCAAAATGTTTTAAAAACATGGGTAAATGGCCATCTTCTGAAGACCATGGTTGCCAGCTGATGCTACTAATATCCAACAACTGCAGAAGTGGCATCAGTGGAGTAATGGTGGCATAGTTTCTTCATTGATGCTTTCATTATCAATTGATGGAATATGAGGCTAGATGTTTGTTAAAAGTGGAACAAGAAGGCAGGGAGCACCTCAGTAGTGTACAGGTGTAAAGGGGCAGAAAAGCTAAGAATATCACTGAAACGGTTACAGAATGGCTAGTACTTCTGAGAGAAGAACATACATTGGGTGGATTATCATTGCATGACATTCATGTAAAGAAATGTTCTCTTTGTATTCTGCAAAACCAAAAAAGAGCATAAATCCAGGCCATGTGTGATAGTCTGTAGCCATGAGAGGGAAATGTGCTATGATTGTTTGCAACCATACCAAGCTCATGTCCTTTTTTGGGGGGTGGGTGGGTGGGTGGACAGTTTAATTAGACATGTGCCACATGAGCAAAATACTGTGAAGGTTTACCTACACCAGCCTGCAGCCACGTAAAGGCAACAAAATTTTCTTTTGATGCTGGATAACAAATCATATCTCCTGTGAGTTTGTTGGATTCAGGCACTTGGTAGAGTTCAGGTCTTACAAGTTACTGTCACTCACCATCATGAGTTTGACAATGGTACCCTTCTTTGAGGAACAAATATGGGTTTAAATGATGAGGAATAGCCACAGCTGGTATATCTCTACATGGCTTTTCCAGCGTGGGACAGAATCGGTAGCCAGCAGTCTTGAAATTCTAAAGATAGAACATAGGTTCTCTAGACTGTGGTATCTGGTTCCATATAAAAGCGGAAGAAATCAAAACTATAAAAATATATGAGGACAGTGCTAGAGAGTGGATTTGTGAGCACTGATATCATTTATACAACTACTTTATCAGGAATGATATTCCAGGTTCTGGGGGGAGGGTGAAATGTTGCATTCTAGTCGGCCACCATCCCCAACTTCACTGACAAATGTTAGACAATCAGCTGCTACTTCTACCACAGTGTCAATGTCAGTTCACTGCTACAGAAGTGCATGATATCTGCTCGAATGTGTGGACAAGGTACAACTCATGATGTCACACCCATGCAACTCTTCATACAGGATGATGGTGGTGCATGGCAGAGCAAGACAGAGTAGTTGTATAGAAACTGTTGAGACTAAGAGATTTCTGTGTGAGAGAGCATCCATGGGCCATAAATCCCTTTCTGAAGGTCATCAAAATCCTTAGTTACAACATTTTCATCTCAGGTGAGGTGATTTTCATGTTCAAATCTAGAGCAGCAGTGGCCTTCCAGATGTTGTTGGAATAAAACTCTCTTCATCATTCAACATTCGCTGTGCTGCCTTGGGCTGGCGGGAATTTCAGATCAATAGCGTATTGTTGCTCATATTGATTTAAGTTGAACAAATGGGTGTGTTATTGGGATTCCAAGTTGGGTTGCCAACAACTAGAAGTGCATGACACTTACAGCAGCAATGAAGCACAGACATAATTCAGTTGGAGCTGTCATATCAGCAGAGGGTGTACTTTTGACAGCCTCACCATCAGCATGAAGTGGCAGGCTTTGTTGCTGGAGAAGCTAAAGGAGGTTCAGAAAAAGAGGTGTCAGCGTATATCATTAGACAAAAACTGGGATATAATAATTGTATATACTTCATTTTAGGAGAAGAACATGAAGGAGAATGAGCAAGGAATAGATTCCAATAATCGGTTTTACTAAAGAGGATGATGTAAACTGCCTACCTCAAATTGTTTTCCATACCAGAGAAAGCAAGACACACACATTAGTGGAAGAGAATGAAAAAGGTATGTGCATATGCAAAATCATGGTGCAAAGCAAGACACAAAAATTAAGCTTAACTTACTGTTCAGTACACAGAAATTCATTCAGCTGGGGTTAATGAATCCCAAAGGAGATGATGGAAATAAACAATAAAAGATAATTAATAAAATATTAATAAATTAAAAGTTTTTTAACTGCAGGAAATAGTCTGTTTAATGTTAAAATATTTGAAATGACCTGAATAGACTAGAAAGGTGGGCCAATGTTAACAAGATGAAATTCAACACAGAGAAATGTAAGGTTCTGCACTTAGGGAGGAAAAATGAAATGCACAGATATAAAATGGGGGACACCTGGCTGAATGAGACCACATGTGAAAGGGATCTAGGAGTCCAAGTAGACCATAAGCTGAACATGAGTCAACAGTGCGATGCGGCAGCTAAAAAGGCCAATGCAATTTTAGGCTGCATCAATAGAAGTATAGTGTCTAGATCAAGGGAAGTAATAGTGCCACTCTATTCTGCTTTGGTCAGGCCCCACCTGGAATACTGCGTCCAGTTCTGGGCACCACAATTCAAAAAGGATGTTGAGAAACTGGAGCAGGTCCAAAGGAGGGCAACTAAGATGGTGAAGGGACTGGAAACCATGCCCTATGAGGAACGCCTTAGGGAACTGGGGATGTTCAGCCTGGAGAAGAGAAGGTTAAGAGGTGATATGATAGCCCTGTTTAAATATTTGAAGGGATGTCATATTGAGGAGGGAGCAAGCTTGTTTTCTGCTGCTGCAGAGACTAGGACGCGGAATAATGGATATAAATTGCAGGAAAAGAGATTCCACCTCAACATTAGGAGGAACTTCCTGACAGTAAGGGCTGTTCGACAGTGGAACACACTCCCTCGGAGCGTAGTGGAGTCTCCTTCCTTGGAGGCCTTTAAACAGAGGCTGGATGGTCATCAGTCAGGGATGCTTTGATTTGGACGTCCTGCATGGCAGGGGGTTGGACTGGATGGCCCTTGTGGTCTCTTCCAACTCTATGATTCTATGATTCTATGATTCTATGATTCTATGAAATATGGTTTAAACTTTTTGTTAAATATTTGGACTGGATTATTTAAACATGTGGACAAACTGTAGTTCTTGTTACCTAAATTACTGGGGTCTGGGGAGGACGTCCACAAGTGAATCTAGTTTAAGAGGAATTGTATTATTAGCTCAAATGAGAGAAATAGTTTGACTGGGGCAACAGCAATCTTGGAATCAGCCCAGCTATACCAAGTCCAAATCACAAAAAACTCCAGAGGCCCATTTCCAAATGGGATTTGTAGTTTATTAAGAGGGTAAAGCAATTCACCACACACACACACACACACACACAGAGTTCATGCATGCATGCAAGATCTAACAAAATCAAAGGTGGCAGCAGTGAATAGAGCTTTTGCTAATGGTAATACTCAGCTTATGTGGATTAGAGAAAATCTTAAGAAAAAAAAATCTGTTCCTGCTGACTTTTCTTTGTTTGTGCTAACATGTTTTGCTTTCTACCAGTGACCAGGGTTTCATGCTTTGTGTGTTAGGTACTAATTAGATCACTTAATTTAAGAAAAATAAGGGTGGTAACACAACAAAAAGAGACAAACACAACAAAAAGAGGGTTTGGAATCAATTCCAAGACAGAGATAAAAAGTGTCTACTAGGGTACACACAAAAATCACTTCATACAGTGTGTTCAAGAATGAGAATAAAGAGCATTCAGAGGTTTGACACATAACATTCCCGTCTCCCAAGGTGCATCATTATGACAGCATTTTCTAAAGCATTAGCCTCCCAACTCCAGGTTGTCTTGGATGACACCGATTATCTCGATCCATTTCAAACCGGCTTCAGGGCAGGATATGGAGTGGAGACTGCCATGGTTGGTCTGACTGACGACCTCCGCCTGAGCATCGACAGGGGTAATGTGACCCTGCTGGTGCTCTTGGACCTCTTGGCAGCTTTTGACACAATTGATCACTCCATCTTCTTGGATCGGCTGAGAGAGTTGGGGATTGGTGGCACCGTGCTCTGGTGGTTCCGTTCCTTTCTCTCCAGCAGATCACAGAGGGTGAGACTCAGAGACAGTTGCTCTTCTAAAATCGAGCTTAGCTGTGGCGTCCCTCAGGGCGCCATCCTGTCCCTGATGTTATTTAACATTTATATAAAGCCGCTTGGAGAGATCATTCGGAGGCATGGAGCTCAGTGTCATCAGTACGCTGATGACACTCAGATATATTTCTCCATGACCAGATCGTCTGCTCAGACCTCAGATGGTGTCTCTCCTCTCAATGACTGCCTTGCGGATTGCATGAGGGAAAACCGGTTGAAGCTTGATCCAGACAAAACGGAGGTGCTCACAGTCACAGGCCTGAAACCAGGTTTGGGAATACAACTTCCAGTCCTGGATGGATTCACACTCTCCTCAAAGGACTCTGTTCGCAGTCTGGGGGTACTCCTTGACCCATTGCTCCACATGACTAGTCAGGTGAATGCGATAGTCAGGAGTGCCTGCTAATGGATTGGATGAAGGAGAACCGATTGAAGCTTAATCCAGACAAAACGGAGGTGCTCACAGTCACAGGCCCGAAACCAGGTTTGGGAATACAACTTCCAGTCCTGGATGGAGTCACACTCTCCTCAAAGGACTCTGTTCGCAGTCTGTGGGTACTCCTTGACCCGTCGCTCCACATGACTAGTCAGGTGAATGCGATGGTCAGGAGTGCCTGCTACCAGCTTCGTCTGATACACCAGCTGCACTCTTTCCTGGAAATGAGGTATCTGGAAACTGTGATACACGCGCTGGTAACCTCACGTTTGTACTACTGTAATGCGCTCTACATGGGGCTACCCTTGTGCCTAACCCAGAAACTTCAACTGATCCAAAATATGCAGCCAGGCTTCTCACTAGAACATCTAGGAGAGAGCACATAACGCCTGTGCTCAAATCTCTCCATGGCTGCCAATTAGTTTCCGGGCACAGTACAAGGTGTTGGTTTTGACCTTTGAAGCCCTACATGGCTCGGGTCCATCCTATCTTAGGGACCACCTCTTCCCGTATGAACCCCCCCCCGCACATTCCGGTCCTCTGGGAGGAACCTGCTACAGCCCATGAAGACCAGGCTGGTGCAGACCTCACAGAAGGCCTTTTCGGCAGTTGCCCCCAGGCTGTGGAATGACCTGCTGGATGAGATGCGTCTCATTCCATCTTTAGAAAGCTTTAACAAAGCTCTAAAGATGCATCTCTTCTGGCAGGCCTTCCCAGAGAATGCAAACACTTCCCGGCTCCAAACTTAGGCCTTAGTGCCTCTCCATCTGTCCTTCTCCAGTGTCTTTTCCACCCATTTACAACCTAGGTTTTCAGGCCCGCTTCCCTGTTGCTGCTTTTTACTGTTGTAATTTGTTTTATTTTATGTTTTTAATGATATAGTAGTTTAATTCTCTTTTTAAGGGGGGCGGTGAGGGAAGGGATGGGACGTTTTAACTGATATTGTTTTAATCTTTTTGTTGTAACCCGCCCCAATTGCCTGTTCAGAGGGGCGGGCTAGAAAGAATATTATTATTATTATTATTATTATTATTATGAATCACACTGCATCATATGCTCCTTTGCATTATGAAACTGGTCAGCTTTTGAGCTCCATAACAAGACCTGTTGCCTGCCACCATCATCTGTATAATGTGTGACTCCATTGTCCCCCCCCCCCCCCTTCCAGGCCAGAAAACTACAGAAAACCAGTTTTTGATAAAGAACAAAAAGTCTCTCCCCCTAGGGACTCAGCATAAATAGTAAGCTCTATGAACTTGAGTAACAAAGTCAGACCATCTCTCTGTCTTCTCAGTGCTCTCCCACTCAGACTTTTCATTTTCCCAATAATCCTGTCCCGACAACCATCTTCTTGCCACTAGCTTGATGTGCCTGTCTTTTCCAATCCCTGCTGGCCTGTGCCTTTTTCTCCCACAACTTTCCTCCTTCACTCTTTGCATTCTTATCTCCATTGTTTCTAGCTTTTCCTCCTGTCTTCCCTTACTCTCCCATTCACCTCATCTGTACTCCTTTTCTTATATCTCCATCACCCTTCAACTGTTCTTGCCATCTTCAGCCTCATCTGTAAATGTCCCTTCATCTTCCTCCCCTGGTTTTGGGACCAATACATGCTGCCTACCCCAGGGGCTCCAAGAGTCGTCTATCACACCTAATCCACCACCTTGTTAATTACCCCTTCTAACTTTTAGGCCCAGGCTTTGGCAAGAACCCATACTAATGAGTAGAATAAATCTTTATTATGGTCATAGACCAGCATAAGAGACATTAAATTAAAAACATAAAAACAAAGTATACATATATTTCAATCATAAAATGGATATAGAAAAAATATTAAACACATTAAAAATATTATGGGTCGTGCCCTGTCCATCTGTTTACAGAGCAATATTTATTAGGTCTAGTCTTTGACATCAACCATCATCCAACAGATTTAAATGAAAGAACAGGACTTGAGGTCCCTCATTTTTTGCCATCCATGCAGCTGTGTGTGTGTCTGGAATGGATCCCCTGTACATAAGAAGGGATGACTGTATGTTATATCCCATTAATGTCTGAAAAGAAGTATAGAATTGTTCTATTCACCCCTGATTTTTATACAATAAGGGCAAAATGAGGCTAATCCTGGTATCTCTATATACAAACACTGGAGTAACACATGCTCTGTTGTTTCTCTAAGACTAGACTCACAATGATATTGTCTCTCCAAATAAGTGACCTTCCTATACTGGACCTCAAGGACAGCTGAGGGAAAAGCATGGCATTGTGCTAGAGTAAAGTCCTTCTGGTGTTTAGGTATTTCTAGATAAGTTAAATATGCCACAGGGAGTAGTAATAACTATTATATTCACAAACAATAAGAGTGGGAGGCCAAGCTAAATCTGATCAATGCTCTGTGTCTACTACATGTTGTTTAATGGTTGCTTTGACTTGATCATGTTCCATATTGAGCATGTACCAGATTGTAGATTGTACCAATTCTAACAATGGAGCTTATTGCTCCACTTAAATAACCCTGTTTATCCCATCCCAGACAGGCCCTACCACAAGGATTTTGCGACTGAAGCCACCAAGGGAGTACAGCCCAGCTTCAGCCTGGGTCCCAGGCAAGCTCTAGCGACCATTTTTCCAAGTCAGAAAGCTCCCATCTTGGAAATAAGGCTGCTAGAGCTTGCCTGGGACCTGGGCTGCAGCTGGACTGTACTCACCCGGCAGCTTTGGCAGCAAAATCCTTGTGGTAGGACCTGGCTGCTTCTCAATTTAGGCTTGAATTCGGATGAGGTAAGATGGGTGTAAGAGGTACAATGCTTAATTGTAAAAGAGGCCCTGCCAGACAGCATTAAGATTGATTTGGCTTTGAATAGTTTAAGAGCAGTGGGTATATAATATCCTCCTCTTGTCTTAAAGTATTTAAGAATGGCTGTTGTACTCCTCCATGCATTATCAACAACATAGAACCCATATGTTTTCCTACACCAGCAGAATGAAAGTTTACTCCCAGATATTTGAAACAGACCTGCTCAATCCTAGGGCCATCTGTGCTCCATGGAGTAACTCTTGGGCCTTTTGACAAACACCATGGTTTTAGTTTTCTGAAAATTAAGTTCTAACTGGTCCTCTTTGCTATTAGTGCTTTTTGTGCTCTTTTGAGGCTATGTGTTCTTGAGAATACTGTGGTATAATCTGGATAAAACAGAACAGAAGTATATCTTCCAGCCAGTTTTGGAGAGTGAAAGTTTGTATTGCAAAGATGGTCCACCATGAAGTTGATATAAAACCTGAACAAGAGTGGAGCCAATATGCAGCCTTTCTTAACACCTTTCTCATTCTCAATGGGTAAAGTGGCCCTGAGGGTTACATCTTTCCTTCCCCTCATACCACATATATATTAAATGGAGTAGACACTGATCAATTGAGGCGGCCACCAATTTTTCCCACAAGCTGGCTCAAGATATAGAATCAAATGGCATAATATGACATAAAGAGAGGTTATGCAGTAGGAGGAACATTTTTCAATAAGATCATAGAATCATAGAGTTGGAAGAGACCACAAGGGCCATCCAGTCCAACCTCCTGCCATGCAAGAACTCCCAATCAAAGCATTCCTTTGACCATCCAGCCTCTGCTTAAAGACCTCTAAGGAAGGAGACTCCACTACACTCCGAGGGAGTGTGTTCCATTGTCAAACAGCACTTACTGTCAGGAAGTTCCTCCTAATGTTGAGGTGGAATCTCTTTTCCTACTTGTCACTTCTCTCCAGGATGAAAAAGAACCATTGTTGAGCACCCTTTGGGTGCGGCCAGTCAACCAGTTACAAGTACCAGGCACTTATCTATGGTAGATCTCCTTTGGCCATCAGGCAGGAAGGTGTACCTGCCTTCCCTTAGGGCATGGATGGTACCCTGGTGTCTTACTGGTCCCAGTAAGTCAGGGCATGTTTGGGTGGCAGTGGTAGGGATCCCAGTAACTCCCTTGCCTTGTCACATTATGCCAAATTATTTGCAATTCTCTCACATAACCAGTCCTAGTGTGTGCGGTTGAGGACAAGTCTGTGATGGAGGCTTTGGAAACATATGAAGGTGTCTAGCTTTGGGCTGTTGCTTTTTCCAAGCTCTGGATGATAAGAGGTTTTTTGGCATCTTCACTGAGGTCTTTCCTGTGCAGAAGATTAAACCTGGGACCTTCTGTGGCTTTGCTGCTCAGCTATCAGTCTTTCTTCAGTCCTTTCTGATGGTCGCAGTTTGAAGGAAGTATTTTCTTCCTTTCTTTTCAAGCTGCATTTGTTTCAAGTACAGAGGTTATTATGTTATTTCACTCAGGTTTCTAAAAATAGATTGCTTCTTGTGCACATTCAAGTGAATACTGTATAGAGGCAAAATTCCCCACGTCTTGCTTGTTATTAAATCCTGCCCCTGACAGAGATGTGTGTGAGCAGCACCAAGGGTGCTACAATCTTGGAGCCTGCCCCTTCCTTTAATTTAAGGAGCAGGAAAGGAATTGAAGGAATCTTCAGTGAATATCTGTTTGATAGTGGGGAAGGTCGTTATTAACATTTCTGCCAGCATTTTATGTGTAATTCTTCCACAACTTTATCTGTTTTGCTGGATAGGATAGGCCTTTTACCTTTCTCTCAGCATGCATTTCTATTACTTATTTAGGGGTATTTGATTCACTACAGGTTGAGTGTCCCTTATCTGTAATTCTGAAATCTAGAATATTTCAAATACCAATTTTTTTCATGGGTAGCTAAGATAGTGATGCCTTTGTTTTCTGACGCTTCAGTGTACACAAACTTTGTTTCATGCACAAAATTATTAATAATACTGTATATACTCGACTATAAGTAGAGAAATTTATGCCCCAAAATGGACTTTATAACCATGGGTGGACTTATCTATGGGGAAACAAGTTAAAACTGCTTGAAAATTTCCTGAAAGAAGTGCCCACCCTCTGTATCCAGGGATCTTTAAGGAGGTTCCCATTTCATTCCCCACTCCCCGGCACTCTCTCCCCTCTCCGCTCTCTCTTCGTGTGTTTGTGTGTCTGTGACACACACAGAGAGAGAGAGAGAGAGAGAGAGAGAGAGAGATCCCTCAGTCCCCTCGCAGCCAGAGCTAACAAGCAGCTGCTCAGGAAAGGGAGAGAGAGAGAGAGTATGCCCAGGCTTGGACCCAGTTTTGCAAGCCATGAACCCGGAAATCCTGGGGGTTATGTGCAAAGAAAAAGAGAGAGGTTTCTGTTCCCTTTTGCAAGCCATGAGTCTTGGGAATCGTGGGGGTTATGTGATGAGAAAGAAAGAGAGAGGTCTGTCCCCCTTTTGCAAGCCATGAGCCTTGGGAATCCTGGGGGTTATGTGCAAAGAAAGACAGAGAGATTTCTGTCCCCCTTTTGCAAGCCATGAGACTTGGAAATCCTAGGGGTTATGTGCAAAGAAAGAGAAAGAAGTTTCTGCCCCCCCCCTTTTGCAAGCCATGAGCCTTGGGAATCCTGGGGTTATGTGCAGAGAAAGAGAGATAGGTTTCTGTGTGTGCCGAAGTTTGTTTCCCCTTTTACATGCTGAGACTATGATGCTTGGGACTTGGGAGAGGTCCAGAGAGGGAGATGTAGGGAGGGAAGTGGTGATTTGTTTCTCCCTTTAGATCTTTTGCAACATGCTCCAGTGTTTAATCCTCAATTTATCAAGGGGTAATATCAAAATCCATGATTTTGGCCCCCAAAACTGCCTTCGTCTTATACATGAGGTCGACATACAGGAGTATATATGATATTGTATAAAATTATCTTCAGGCTATATGTATAAGGTAAACATGAAACAAAAATGAATTTTGTGTTTAGACTTAGGTCTCATCTCCAAGACATCTCATTATGTAAGTATATGCAAATACAGATATTTCAAAATCCCCCAAATTTCTGATTTCAAGCATTTCAGATAAAGGAGACTCAACCTGTATTTTAAGAAATGAAGCAATGAAACCTGTCTTCATAAATAGATGAAATTGATTAAGATGCCTTTTTACCATTAAAAAATGGTAAAAGGGCTGTGAGGGCTGTAATGAGAATCCACAATTAGAATCAGAATCAACATTTTAATCTGACATACAACTTGAGTGTCTGTGCAGCTGTATACTTATATAGTTCTCTGTTTATAGCTTTAGAATTTATACTATCCAGAGAAAGAAAAGAAAGTGAAAGGGTATGCAGTTCTTCCTAATGCATCCTAGAACAATTTGAAAATGGCAAGAATTCTTTCCCCCTCCCATAGGACTCAGCTCATTTTCAAAGCCAACCTGAGCCTCAGAAAAATGATTCCAAGCTTAGGCAAATCCAATTTTTCTTATGGTAAATGATGTACACCTTCCACATGCATACGCCCATGCTTCACTGGAAACATTTAAAAATGTTGACTGGAATGTTTTGCAGAGCTTTGCTTTGAAGAGCTTCCTTGGCAAATATATCTTCTAGGTGCTAAATCCCATCTTGGCAGGGATACTTAGGGCAAAAGCTGTCCTAGTACTGAGATAAATTTTAACCCCTCAACAAGTTTTCAAAAAAAAAAAACAAAACTAGAAAACAATCCCATGTCTTAAATCAAAACCGTTTCCAGTTGAGATATTAACTAGAGCCAGAGAAGGTTTAGATGCCCTCTGATTAGATGCCTGTGTATGATTTGTTGCTGGTTATTCCCTGTTTATTCCTCTTTGCGTTCTTTTAATCACAATGTCATGTGAAAATCTTCACCACAATTTGTGCAACTTCCCCAGAATATTGACTCTTTAAACCCTCAATTTTCCCTGTGTGATAAAGTCCTCAGTGGGTGCTGTAAGGTCACATAGCACATACAGCTCTATCCTCAGCCACCTCAAAGCTACCTGTTCACTTTTCTGCCTGAAAAGGCTACATCTGCACTGAAGAAATAATGCACTTTAACTGCCGTGGTTGTCTCTCAGCTGCAGAGAAAGGCAATGGCAAACCCTCTCTGAACAAATTTTGCCAAGAAACCTCCATGAGAGGGTTACCTTAGGGTTGCCATAAGCGGGAAAATGGCAGGTACACAACAACCACACAAAGTATAGTTAGCATGAAGTGCATGAAGACTGATCCAAATCATATGTACTCAAAAATAAGCCCCAGTGCATTCAGTGTGGCTTAATTTATTTCATCTGCATTTTTGAATGCCTGATTACAATCAAAAAATCCCTGTTCTTGTCTTTCTTCATCCATAGGTTTCTGACAACTCACTCTGAAATCACTTCCATTTTTTTTCTTATGTGAAGAAACAAGTCTGACATTATGCTAAGAAAGGAACATATATTTGCTACTGAGTATATACTGAAATCAACCATGAGTCCTTGAGAACTATATTATAAATATTTGTCATATTCATTATCTACATAGAGGTGACTCCAGAAAGACTAATTGAGGAAGATACAATTAGAGTGTCAACATTTCTGGAAATTTTGAACCCATGAAGATTTTGAACCCTTGGCATAACATTGTCATGCTTGATATATTAAAGGAAGTTAATATATTTAAGTTTATTCAGAAAATAATTAAAATTAGATTTATTTATTTATTTAAAAATTGTACCAATGACCCTACAAGTTCCTGAACTGTAAGTAACATTTTCTTGGCCAATTTATGAGAAGCAAGTGAAAAACAGACAATAAAACAGAAGACAGAATCAACACTAGTAAAACAATGTAAATTATTGCCACCACCAGTCCTTCATACAGTTAAGCAGACACAAAGCACTCATTCCAATAAAAAGAATATAGAAAAGGAAAGCAGGATCAGAAATTGAAATGACCTGAGACTGTAGTCAGTGTTCCTCAGGCTATCTGAAGTAGGAGAACTAGGGTCCTTTTCTTCAATGTGCCAGGGGCCCAAGAATTCAAACAAATAGCAAGCACATGTAGGGGTAAAGTCATAACAGCTAAAGTGCAGAATGAACTCAGGCAAGCTAGAGAGGTTACGAATGATAAAAGGACTTTTTTGGGGTATGTCCAGAGAAAAAGGAAGAAGGAAACGGTCGAGCCACTGAGTGCAGAAGATGGCAAAACGCTAAGAAGGGACAGAGAAAAAGCAGAATTACTCAACACCTTCTTTGCTTCAGTCTTCTCAGAAAAGGCAAAGGATGCTCAACCTGAGGATAATGGAGCAGAGGACAGAACAGGGGAATTTCAGCACAGAATAAGTACACAGATAGTACAAGAATACCTGGTGAACCTAAATGAATATAAGTTTCCAGGATCAGATGAACTACATCCAAAGGTATTAAAAGAATTGGCAAATATAATATTGGAGAACAGGAGAAGTCCCAGCAGACTGGAGGAGGGCAAATGTTGTCCCTGCCTTCAAAAAGGGGAAAAAAGAGGATCCCAACAATTATCGTCTAGTTAGTCTGACAGCAATACCAGGAAAGATTCCAGAGGAGATCATTAAACAGGGAGTTGGTGAACATTTAGAAGGCTATTCCATAATCACAAAAGGTCAACATGGGTTTCAGAGAAACAAGTCATGCCAGACAAATCTGATCTCTCTCTCTCTCTCTCTCTCTCTCTCTCTCTCTCTTTCTCTCTCTCTCTCTCTTTTGATAAAATTACCAGCTTGGTAGATGAAGGGAATGGTATGGATATAGTAAATCTTGATTTCAGTAAGGCCTTTGAAAAAGTTCCCCATGACATTCTTCCAAACAAGCTTGTAGAATATGGGCTATACAAGGCAACTGTTACATGGATTTGTAATTGGTTGACCGGCTGAACCCAAAGGGTGATCAACAATGGCCCCTTTTCATCCTGGAGAGAAGTGACTGGTGGGGTCCCACAGGGTTCTGTCCTGGGCCCAGTGCTATTCAACATCTTTAACAATGACTTGGATGACAGAATTGGGGGCATATTTATCAAATTTGCAGATGACACCAAATTAGGAGGAGTAGCTAATACCACAGAGGACAGGATCAAAATTAAAAATGACCTGAATAGACTAGAAAGCTGGACCAAAACTAACAAAATGAAATTCATCATGGAGAAAGGAAAGTACTGCATTTAGGGTGGGAAAATTTAATGCACAGATATAGAATGGGGGACACCTGGCTGAACAAGACTACATGTGAAAGGGATCAAGGAGTCCAAGTAGACCACAAATTGAACATGAGTCAACAGTGCGATGCATCAGCTAAAAAGGCCAATGCAATTTTAGGCTGCATCACTAGAAGTATAGTATCTAGATCAAGGGAAGTAATAGTGCCACTTTATTCTGCTTCGGTCAGGCCTCACTATGTCCAGTTCTGGGCACCAAAATTCAAAAATGATGTGGAGAAACTGGAGTGTGTCCCAGGAGGGTGACTAAGATGGTGAAGGGTCTGGAAAACTTGCCCTATGAGGGACGCCTTAGAGAACTGGGGATGTTTAGCCTGGAGAAGAGAAGGTTAAGAGGTGATATGATAGCCCTGTTTAAATATTTGAAGAGATATCATATTGAGGAGGGTGCAAGCTTGTTTTCTGCTGCTCCAGAGACTAGAATGCAGAACAATGGATGCAAACTGCAAGAAAAGAGATTGCATCTAGACATTAGGAGGAACTTCCTGACAGTAAGGGCTGTTCGACAGTGGAACACACTCCCTCAGAGTGTAGTGGAGTCTCCTTCCTTAGAGGCCTTTAAACAGAGGCTGGATGACCATCTGTTGGGGGTGCTTTGTTTGGGAGTTCCTGCATGACAGGGGGGTTGGACTGGATGGCCCTTGTGGTCTCTTCCAAATCTATGATTCTATGATTCCATACTATATTTAGGCCTAATGGATACCACTGTTTCTTTCTGTCTTTTCCCCCTGGAGATTTGCTTCAAACTGGCAGCTGATGGCTCACACATACAATCACTGATCTATGGACCACCACTTTGAATAGCATTGCTGTGTATGGCTTTACATGGAAAGCAACCTGCTACACAATTTTATGAAACAAAAGTGGGAGGAAATATATAAACATATTGGCCTAATTATTTTCATAAGAAATAAGAAAATATTGCACAATTTATCTTTTTTCATTTTTCCTCCAGAAAAATATGGCTTTGGAAAAAAATGGCAAAAATATAGTTGTTTTTCCTGAATTGTGCTGATTTTTTTTAACTGGCCTTCACACCTCTAGATATGAATATTATAAGATAGATTCTTTCTTAAATAATATGTTTTTGTTTAAAAAAACCATAAACTTGAATGCATAAAGTAACATCATTAGAGGTTGCCCAATGAGCCAAAAACGCTGTGTTCCTCCTGGCTTTGTATCATACAATTCAGACCATGTAGACCAAAACCAGGATCAAACCTGATCATAGCATACTGGACACAGATTTGATAAATCTGGCCCAATCCTGGGGTTAACAGCAACTCTGGAGACCAGAGTTCAAATCCCTGATCAACTATAAAATCCCACTGAATGACCTTGGGATGGCAGTGGCAAACCCCTCTGAAGAAATATTCCAGGAAAACCCTATGATAGGTTTACCTTTAGGGTTGGAGTAAGTCAGAAATGACTTGGGGGCACACAATAACAACCACCACAATATAAAACTACCAAAAACACAATTTCCAAGTTATACTTCTACTGTAAGCACTGTAAGTACATTACAATTGCTCCATTGTAGTCTCAAAAAATTAGCATTCCCCAATCTTTCTTAAAGTTAACCAGGGGCTTAAAAAAATAACATTATTGATTTGGGCTGGTACAAACCACCAGGATGCGGCGTCCTGGCAGTGATAGTAGGGCTCAGGAGCATGCACCAACTGCATTATGGAAAGCTTCTGTAGTATCAAAATTGGCCGCCATGGTACTGCTGGAGGACCATTGATGGTTGGATGGCAGTGCAGCGCAGCAGTTTTGCATGTGGTAAAATAAGTTTTAACCCATTCCAGCTCAATCCCATCCTGTGCCCAGGTCTTCATTAAAATTGCATGCGATAAACTCCCAAGTTTGGAAAAAAACCCCTCACCCAATGAAAATGGCTTCTGAGTTGGAGGTTTTCTCTCCTCCTCCTGTGCAAGAAAGCTAGCTGAACATGTGGAAGCTGTGATTGGGATAGGGTCACACCATGCAGCAAAATATTTAAGTCCGCCCTGAATTTCTAATTTGGGACTCTGAACTGGGGCAAATTGCCACCTCCTTGCTTTTCATGTAATTAACTAGAGCTAATGGGAACCTGTATTTCTCTCAGTTTGGGGAGAAAAGCTGGGATATAAATACGGTTAAAAACAACAACACACTTGTGACAAGTGGGATACATCCTTTTTACAAGCATGTGTTCCTGTGTCTTTAATAAGAGGCTTCATGTGCAGACATTAGGGGGTGATAGTCCTTATCATGGCATGAAATTCTTCACTTACTGATTTTTTGCACAATAAAGTGCTGTGAAAAGCACAGGAGGAGGCTAAATTGAGTACTGTATTTCTATTCTATTCAATTTCTATCAAACTGAATTTTGCATAAATTGCCAGGTCATTCATCTCTCTCTTTATCTATAAATGATTTCAGAATATCAAATGCTGACTTCCATGAGACAAAGAGCCACTGGTCAGACATAGAACATTCTCATGAGTAGGCTCCAACTAAATACATCAAGATACATCATGAAGGATCAAGTAATGATGTGGTACAACTTCAAGTGATATATTAACTGGGCCAGTAAGTGTGCACAGGAAGAGAAGAATCTGCAAACCTAGGAAGACCAAAAAATAATGAAACCAAGCATAGGGACAGGGAATTCCCTCTGGCAACTCTATTGTCCCTTGCAGAATTCCTGCTGTTAAAAGTTTATTGAACTGATATTTTGCAAGTGGGATTTTTAGCCATGAGTTACTTCTCACATTAAAATGTGAAACAGTGCACTTGCTGTAAAAGAATTTACCAGGAGAAATCTGCTTGCTTCCAAGTACAGTGCATATTAGAAATGGGAAAACTGCTCACTTTTAATTTTGGTGAGTTCTTCCCAACTCCGTCTGTGTTTTCTTCCTGTCATTGTTTTATGTTAAGTTGGAAGACTTTGTGCTTTCTTTCTGCACAAAAATTCATGCAGGAGTTCCTGTCCTGGCAAGTGATGAGCCTACTTTGCTAGGTATTATGTCTCTATTTAAAAGTGAGGCTGAGGGCACATCCCTACTGATTAAAAAGACCAGAAAGCCCCGAATGTTGTTTCCATTCATCCTGATTTTATTTTAGAGCTCCACACACATTTTCTTTATCACAGATATATTTTCTGGCAGCTCCTGGTACCATCAGAGACTTTTTGTATCAGCTTTCTAAACCAGTTTATTTTAATTCAGTGTAAAATCAGAAAGAGCAGGAATAAAATTTGGGATTTTTCAGTCAGTGGGGATGTGGCCTTAAATGAGGACTTGAAAAGTTAATAAGTTCACAATACAGGGGAATAGGAAGGGCAAAACCTATGATTTCCTCTACTTGTTGAACTCATTTATAGCTGCAAACATTTACACGGGCATACGAAATAATGTCACAATTTAGAGACAATGTCTCATTAAGGTGGTATCTTTAAATGTTCTTTATCATTTCTGAATAGAACACTTCAAAATGTAACTGGTAGACACTCTACACATATATACTCCGAGCCAAACTACAGAGAGTTGGGCCATTTTAAAATTTTATAAGCATTTAGAACATACTAGTTTTATCATGATAAATTCATCTTAACTATTCTGACTTAACTATGTAGGTTCTGCTGAGGTTAAAACATATATTCTTTTGAAAAGAGAACAAGGAGAGAAATGAGGCAATTAAGAATAAAATATATTTGGGAGATTTTCAAAGTGAAGAAGGAAAGAAAGGTCTGTGATGCAAAACCTCAAATTGGTGTTAGAAAACCAGTTTATCTGAAAATTGCTTGATATATTTCAGATTAATTTAATATCCTTAACATGTCATTTTGGTATACCACTTAAAGCAATTCAGTCACAGGTGACTTGACCACTCTTCAGAGAAAAATTAATTATTTTTGTCACAATCTGAGCATTTCCTTCTCCTCTGCCCACCGCTTTTGTTGGTTTTATACCTTCTCACCCCTGCAGGATTTAGTTACAGAGAGCTACAAAAATGAGATTTAGATTAGGGCTCCAGTGTAGAACAATACATTACAATAAGGACAATACAAAACTTGAGGAAGTATGACAGACAAATTATGTTCACCTTCTTATACTGTTTTTGTTTGGTATCTCAATAAATTAGTTGAGACTTTCTGATGTCTTTAGTAAGATGCTCTAGTAGTTAAAGCTAAGGGGCTGTACAGACAGCCCTGAAAGGGATAGCTCTGTGCTTCCCCTTTTCATACTGGATTGGTGCCAGGGCAACCTCACCAGCAGCCCTGCGGCCCCAATCTGGCATTTTTTTCAGGCCAAAGAGTAGCGACAAAAGGCCACTTCTCTTTGGCCTGGAAAAGGGGTGCCCTTGTGGCTTAGGCATCCACTTCACCCTGGTGCTAAAGAGGAGAAAGGGGTGGCCCCTTTTTCCTCAGGATCGTTCCCGTGGCCATGTGGTTGTCGTGGGAATGATCTGTGTGCCCAAAAGGAGCTCCGATCCCAAGCTCTTTGCTGTGATGCCACCAGGCTGCTATAAGCTATCTGAGGTGGAGTGGAGATGTCACACATATGCCATCCTGTACATTCATTGGAACAAACAAACAAACAAACAAATAAATTTCTCTTCTTTATTTAGAGCACCATGTGTGTTTGTGGTACAACAAAAATAACTTAAATAATTGTGCAGAAAATGAGTTGTTGGCAGGATCATAATCTTTGTAAAGCTACCCATGCCAGATTTTTCTCTCCTGCACAAATAATAGAAATATTGTTGCCATCATTGGTACTCTGTAGCATAAAAAACTGCAAAGGAGAAAAGTCGGGCTTCTATATATTTTATCAGAAGTGTAGGAGAAAGAATTTTGGCAGGTGGAGCTTGACACAGAATATTGTGAGAAAACCTGTTGCTTCTCAAATTCCTTCTTCTACACAACAATTAATGGTATGGAATTCTTATGTCCATCATGGTTACTGGTCACCTCACTCTTGCAATTCTGGGCTGCAAGGATCCTCTCACCTCTGGGACTGCAACATTTGCAAAAGTAGTCTGGGGACCATAGTGAATGGGAAGCTGCAAATGACAGCTTGTCCATGCATTTGTCTGTAATTAAAAGATGTGTACAGATATTTCCTGTGACACATCCCAGGGGCACCGCAACAGACTTGGTGCTGCTGAAACCAGGAGATGCTAATGAGGACTTCTGCATATTAAATACCTTGTTTACACTGAAACAACAGACGGTGCTGTTCCAAAGGGAAGGGCTGTTGCAATATTCATATTACCATCCCTTTCACACACCTTATAGCTTCCTTTACCAGCACTCACAAACAAGCTCCACCTGTTGCCCAGCTCTCAGTGTGAGGAGCAAAGGCATCACCAGCTGCAGCCTGGATTATGGAGGCACACGCGGAAGAGCATTGTTTTGAGAGATTCCTTACAAAACTGCCCAACACTTTGTTGTTGTTGTTGTGCGCCTTCAAGTTGCTTCTGACTTATGGTGAGCCTAAGGCAAATCTATCTTGGAGTTTCCTTTGCAAGATTTGTTCAGAGAAGGTTTTCCCTTAAGGCCAAGGGTCACTAGCACCTGGGAGACAAATGGGGCTAATTTACAGGATTGTAGATGGTGAAGCTTTCCATATGTGTAGCTGTGGGGTGTGTGTGTGTGCGTACTGCACTGAAAATTAAAAGAATTCTCTAACTGTATTGCTAAAAAAGAAAGTTACACTGTTGAAAACAGGAAGGAAGTTCAAAGTGTTAAAATAGAAAATTTTATGAAGTGACATATGGTTTACACAGCATCTTTGCAGAGCTATGTCTCTTTTGTATACAATGACATTGAATTAGATTGTGTGGACGCAGTCCCTATCTGCTAATGAATTCATAGTGAGAAAGAAACAACAGCTATAGTTAAGTAAAATAATTTATCAAACAGCATTGTGGATGAAGGGGTTACAAAACAAAACATGGGGGCTGTGCAGACCTGCAGTTTGGGCTGGGTTGGAGTTGGAGTTGGAGTTGGAGTTGGGGCGTAGCATCTACATGATGCACACTCTGGTTCCATCCCCAGGGTGATGTGATGCCATGTGCTGCACCACATGGTGCATGGCATTACCGTGCTCCTCTGGCACTGCATGGTGCAGCACTGAAGAAGCACCATAAAGCTGCGACACCATGGCTATTGTGCCCTTTCCAGGGTGCACAAAGGAGCCACTTTTTTGGCTACTTCTTGCACCCTGGAAAGGTCAGATCAGTTGCTGCAGCCAGCCTGATCTGGCTGTAAAAGAAGTGGCTGGAGGCTGCCCCTTTGGGGCTGTCTGATAGCCCCATAGTCATAACTGGTTACCCTAACAAGTTTCTTGTGCTTAGTTTTTTGTGGGTTTTTTTTTGGGGGGGGGCATGTGGCTGTGTTCTGGAAAAGCTTTTTCCTGATGTTTCACCAGCATCTGTGGCTGACATCTTCAGATAATGCTGGCAGAAGGAAAGAAAGTTTTCTATGACTTTGGCAGATGCATGGCAAACATTAGAGTGGTAGGTGTGATGTCTACCATCATCCCAGCTCCATTCTGGCTATTTTCTTTCAAGCATCCCTCATAGGTATCCTGTGGGAAGGAAAGGCAAGAAAGAGTTAATGTCTGGCATGGGGGGGGGGGATATTTCTGAGAAAAATAAGTGGAAATTCCTGTGGATGATTAGAGAAGAATCAATTGGACAACCATTGGGTATTGCCTGCAACCCTAGAGTCTTTTCTAGTGCCTAACTCAATAATCCTATCTGTACAGGCCAGAATACTCTGGAGGCAGCCCAAAGTATTCTGGCCCTGGAGTTGATCCATTGTGCTGCTTGCTGGCTGTTTACACATATGTCCTGCAGTGCCACCCTGAATGGCTGCTGTAGTGCATCACCCACCCTGAGATCAGAAAGAGGCACCCAGCATTGATCACATTGTTGGGTGCCTCATTCAGACTCAGAATGAATGACATAGAGAGCTTTGGATCTTCTGGAAGATCCAGAGAAAAAGATGTGCTTTTAAAATTCATTATAATGAGTGTATACCCTGGTGCTGAATGGGCTGGACATCATCAGGACTGTTTGCACCAGAACTCCCCACCAAGAGGAAGATGGTGCCCAAGTTGCAGACTGGATAATTCCTATGAACTGTAATTCAGCAGGAAATATTTGCTCCTGCTGAAACAGTCCATCCAGTTTTCTTCCACACAGACCCTCTTCTGCATTAATCTATGATTTTTTCTCGTGTTAACAGATCATCTCCTTGTTTTTCGTGATCCTCTTCTAGCACTTTCCCTTACTATTAGGGCAAATCCTCTTTTAGTACTATTCCTTACTATTGATCCTCTTCTAGCATTATTCCTTACTATTTGGGGCATCCCCAATAGTCCCAGCCTCAGAGTCTTCCTCTTTCATCATATTACATAGCCAGCCATTTTGCCCAGACAGGGTTTCATTTTTTAGGAAGCGGAAGGAGCAATCGAGCCAGTGGAGGGAAAGCCACGTTCGCCGCTGCTTTTAACAATCGGGAGAAAGTAAGCAAGCAAGGAAGCAACAAACACACCAATTAATGTAAAAAGAGCATTACTACTCAACAAAACATATTGCTGAGAATCTGACATTTGGACTCCACAACAAATAAGAGAAATGGGTGACTTAAAAGAAATTTTAAAGAAAGTTAAAAGGGGAAAGAGGAAATATTAGCAAGAAGACACCCTATTTAAGAAACGTGGACTGTAACTTACAAAAAAAATCTGGTTTCAGTATATAATGGACTATTAAAGTTAATGAATTGGATTATAACTGGATTTCATTAGAAAAGGATTACATAACTGGACTTTATTTGCATAGGATTTATATATAATTTATATACAACTGAAATGAACTGAATTATAACATGATTTATATACAACTGAATCTGGCTGAACTAGAATAGGGTTCTATCTGGAATGAAATACAAATAAACAAATAAATAAATAAAAATGGACTATTAAAAGCTTACTGAACTGGATTGGACTAATGAACTGGACTGGTCTACTGAACTATTAAAAGCTTATTGTACTAGATTGGATTAATGAACTGGACTAGACTTCTGACCTATTAATTATTGAAATAGCTTTTGATTTGGGATTTGTGGCAAAGAACAAGCACAAATAATTTTTGGAAAATTTGGAAAATATCTGAACTTGAAAACCTTCCTGAAAGGAACAGAACAAACAAACAGAATAAAATCACAACAAATCTGCAAATTAAAAAGCTGCCAAAAAGAAGAAGAAGAAGAAGAAGAAGAAGAAGAAGAAGAAGAAGAAGAAACAAGTAATTAAAGATTAAATTTACTGCAACATAAATGATCAAAGACATAAGAACAATTATAAGTCACATAGGATCTGCCAATTAAACTATGAACTGAAGTGTATTTAAAAAGTCTGTTTGTTCATCTAATTATTTAATGGATTTTTGATTATATAAATAAGTTTGTACAGGACCTGCTAATTAATTTTGGAGTTGAGATACATTTAAAAAGTTTGACTGCTTACTTAATTAATAGATTTTTGATTATATAATTAATTCTGAATATTTTATATATAATTCTGATTATAAGGAAAAGAATAGAGTATATTTGATTGTCTCGGTACTATGAGTTATTGCATTGCAGTGTTTAATAATTTAAGATAAAAATAGAAATATAAGGTATTAATAGAAAGTAATAAATGATCCGGTTATCTCAGTTATAGAAAGGGAAAAATTTGAAGAAAATTTAGAAGCAGAAAGTGACCTTGGGAATGCTGACAGGATAGATAAGAAAGGCTGGCAGAAATACACATAAACTGCTTTTTCTTTAGACTGCAGTAAACTATGGAGAAAGCGGGGGGGGGGGGGGGGGGGAGGGAAGGAAGTAATATATTCTGTGTGATTCAATTTTTATATTCAAATAGTTTGAACACACTTAAATAGATTTAATCCAATTTGATTTGATTTTTGCAAATTAGGCTATTTAATTTAAGTAATTGATTGTAAGAAATGACATTTGATACCTTGGGGGAAAGTACTACAAACAGTAAAATTGCCAATAGTGTTTAAACTGTTAATACTACTTTAGCTGGTATATTAACAAGTCAACAAGTTCTTAAGGTGGAGAAGCTAGAAGAGAACAAGGGACAAAGATTGTGTGTTTTAAGATTCAAAGATAGAAAGAAAATGTGTTAAAGAGACAAATAAGATTAAATTGTGTTAAATTGCTAAAAATGGCATCAAGAAGGAAAGTAACTACACAAGTGTCTTCAAGCAATCCATGAAGACCCTCTATTGAGAATATTCAATGTCAGAACAAAATGAATAATGATGGAGGAAATAAGACAGATTTGAGATGATATGAGGGAGGACAACCAGAAATTGAAAAGTGAGATGAAACGAGAGGTGAAACAAGAAATTAAGAATGAAATGGTAGAGGTGAAGCAGACTTTGGAAAAAAGCACATCAGATATGGGGGAAATTACAGATAAAACAGGAAAATTGAAAACTAATTACAAACAAATGGAACAGAAAGTGGAAAGCTTAACACATCAACTGCAAGATAACCACGAAACTACAATAAAACTGGAGATCAAAATAAGGGAAAACTCTCTGAAACTTTGAGGATTACTGGAAAAGAATAATGAAAATTGTTACAAATTGTTGACCCTGATTTTAGCCAATTTTATAGATAAGCCAGCAGAACAATTCCCACGGGAACTCAAAGGACCTACAGATTAATTCTAGAGTGGCAAGGACAAAAACAAACAAAAAACAAAACAAAAACTCCCATGAGATGTTGTAATATACTTTGTAAGGAAACAAACAAGGGATGTTATCCTTCAACAAAGCTACAAAAAAAGATCTGGTAGTAGAAGGAAAGACAATTCAAATTTTTAAGGATATTCCAGGAACAGTATTGAAGTGGAGGAGAGACTATGCCTTTTTACTGATCAATTAAAAAAAAATGGAATACCTTTCCTGTGGGAAGAGGTAGAAGGAGTATCTCTCACTTGGAAACAAAAAAGATACAGACTTAAAAAAATAGACAATGGCCTGATCTAGACGGGAACTTTGCGGCACGATTAGGGCTCAAAAAAGCATTTTTACGGTTAGGGAGGGCGTAGCATCTATACCCTCCCTAGGCCTAAAGCACATGGATGCCGCCATTTAAAGATGGCGGTGTCCATACGGACGTGCCAGAAGACCGTCATCATGTGCGCAGCATTTAGATTTGCTGCGCACATAATGACACTCTAGCGCCGCGGGAGGGCGCAAATTGCACCCTTTCCATGGTGCCAAAAAGGAGCTCTGAATGGAGCTCCTTTTTGAAGGTGGGTCTTTGCCGCGGCTTTTAGATAGCCGTGGCAAAGACCAAGGGAGGAAGGGGCTGCAGCCCCTTCCTCCCTTCCGCCTCGCCTCTGCAAGTGCGGTGCAGCGGGTGCCCAGGGCACCCATTGCACCCCGCTTAGAGGCCACGGGGAAGCGGCAGTTCCCTGTGGCCTCCAGAAGTAGCGCGATGGGGCCGCTGCGGCTGCCGGTATGGCAGCCTCGGCCCCATCCCGCTGCATCTCGGGGTGAGTTGGGACTGTCCCAAAGGGGGTGGTCTAGATTGCCCCAAAGAGAGTGAATATTGGGGAAAGTACAGAAAAGGAATAGAATGAGAAAGAGAAAATAGTCCAAGAGAAGAAAGATTTTGAAAAAGACCACTGGAAAAGACAAGATTGCAAGAAAGTTACAGAAAAGAAAGAGAAAAAAGAGCTGAAAACCAAGACTCAGATGATGAGAAAGAAGAGGAAAGGAGGAGAGATAGAGAATGAGGGAAAGAAGAAACATAACTATTTGTATTGGAGCCTAAATATTGAGGAATATTGAGTTTCTCCTGATTGTTCTCTTAAGGTTAAGTTTAGGAAGTAAATTATAGTGGCTAGATATAAAATGGAAATACTCTCTTTGAACATCAAAAGATTGAATTTACCTCAAAAGAGAAATACAGTTAAACAGAAATGTGATATTATTTGTATCCAGGAATCACATATCAAAACCAAGGATATAAAACTTATTAAGAATAAAAAAATTAGGGAAAGAGTATATATCATCAGTAGATAAAAGAAAAAAAAAGGGGGGGGGTAATTATAGCTAATAATAATGAATAAAGCTAATGATAATGATAATGATAATAATAATAATAAGTGACCCGGACCCTAGCAGCTGTGGGTGTTGGTGGTATTCCAGGGAGGTCCATTCTTGATAAAGTGACTCAAGAAGCCCAAGTAGATGCTCAACAACTTTCTTTAACTCTTAACTTTAACCACAAGGTCTTTTAGTTCTATAGGTTAACACGTTACGTCACGGTTACCTATTCTCCTTACACCTTTACAGTTCTGTTTCTTGAGAACTCTCCTGCCTTTCCTCTCTCCCTTGGGGAATTATAGAGTGTCCTACCGGCCAACACTTTCCTCTGATGTCCCAACACAAACGGGGCCCAGGTCCAATTACAGGTTGAGTATACCACTGGTCTTCTTCTGATACCAAAGAAGCTGGGTGTGCTTGTGACGCCAGGAATCCCTCTTCTCTGGGGTTTTGTATTACTTCCCCGTAGTGGCTGCCTCGGCGGGTCCTCAGATGTCGTCTCGTCAGAGCAGCCGATCAGCTTTCCCTTGGTCTCCCTTCCTCCTCCCTCGGGCCTTCTCCTTCTTCCCCTCCGTCACCAGTATCTCCCTCTCCCTTGCTCTCCTTCCCCTCTTCCAACCCCGCCTTTTTCCCTTTTATATGAGACGCAGCCTCTTGCTGATCTACTGCCAGTCCCTCCCCAGCTGTTACCCATGAGCCCTGAGTTATCCCTTCCTTATTCACTTCTGTAGGGTCCTGCTGACCGTCCATTTCCTGGGCGGGATCCCAGCCTCCCCCAGCCTCCTCCTCCACCCTTTGAAATAATAATAATAATAATAATAATAATAATAATATACATAGGTAATCAGATTCATTCAAAAGAAATCTTTAAGGATAGCAAAGGTCACTGGCTAGGGGTAGAAATTATATGGAAAGGAATATATATATATATATATATATATATTGGTAGGAGTTTATTGTCCCCAAGAAAAGAAGGAGAATTCTACGACAGGCTGTATAAGAAAATAAAGGATTATGAATACAAAAATTATAATTGTTCTTGGAGACTTCAGTGGAGTAATAGACCTGAAACCAGATAGGAAGTCTACAAAACTGATAAAAGAGAAGCGGGGTAAATCTCTATTTTACATGGTGGAAAACCTAATGCTATCAGATATTTGGGGACACCTGTATAATCAAGTGGGAGGATACACATATTATTCAGACAGACACAAATCTCTAGGAAGAATTGACTTAATACTGATTACAAAAACAATATTGAAAGAGATAAAAGAAATTGGAATTTTGTCCAGAACGATTTCAGACCATAATCCACAAATTTTGATAATCAAAGAAAAAATTAAAAAGACCAATTGGAGAATGAATGTGGAATTATTAAAACATCCAGAAATTGTATAAAAAGCATGAAAGTAATTACTATTTTTTCTGAAGACAATATGAATAAAGAAATCAAAATGACTGTGGTCTAGGATACCTTAAAGGCAGTTTTACATTTTTTTAAAAGATAATCCAATTGGAAATACAGAAACTTTAATGGGGATACTGAAAGAATTTGGAGAGATAACTGGCTGTGAGATAAATAAGAAAAAATTAGTAATAGTCACTAAAAATTGAAACTGAAGGAGGAAAAGAAAATACAAGAAAAGTTGGAATAGAGATAAAGAAGGTTAAATACTTAGGAATTTATATTACGAAAAAAACTAATGAACTATTTGAAAACAATTATATAAGATTATGGACCGAGATAAAAAAAAAATCTATTAGTTTGGAATAAATTAAACCTTTCTCTAGTAGATAGGATATCAGCAATTAAAATGGCAATACTACTGAAAATTCTTTTTCTGTTCCAAATGATATTGATTATCAGCAATAAAAAACCTTTCATCAATTCGCACAGAGATTTATCAAGATTTATATGACAACAGAAGAAGCCCAGAGTAAGAGTTAGGATACTCCAAGATGCCAGAGAAAGAAGGAGATTGGCTTTACCAGATTTAAGTCTATATTTTGATTCTTCCATGTTAGATTGGCTCAAAGAATGGATGAAACTGTGTGATAAAAAAAATACTAGAACTGGAAGGAGATGGAATAAAATTTGGACTACAGTGGTCCCCCAGGTTATGAAGGTAATCCGTTCCAGATTACCTTTCGTAACCCGGAAGTCTTCGTTTCCCGGGGGACCGCATTAAGAGACGGACCGCGCAGCTGATTTAAAGGGGCCGCGCGGTTTTTCTCCTTCGCATCACGGGGGATCCTTCGGATCCTGGGGGATGTTTTTTGGTCCCGCCGGTTTCGGGTCCCGGGGATTTTGTTCCCTGGGGGATTCGTAAACTGGGGGACCACTGTACATGCTTATCTGGCCTATGGTAAAGAAAAGGTGAATCAAATGTTTAATAACCATTTTACAAGGAAGGCCCTTTTGAAAGTCTGTGGGGAATATGAAAATAATGAACAAAACTGCATTATGCCTGTCTCCACAAGAAGCTTTTTATAGAAAAGAAATGGACAGAGAGGATAATTGGTGCAAATATAAAGATATAGTGGAGAGGGAGAATGGAAAGATTAAAGTAGTGGAACAGCAAGTCCTACAAAATAAGGGATTTAAATTGGGGTGGTTCCAGTATAGGCAGATTTATGAAAGAGCCATAATGGATATCAAATCCCAGGGGATAGCTGAAGGAAAAACAGAATTAGAAGAAATACTATGGGATAAAAACAAAAAGACAATAGGATTACTATATAAAAATTATTGGGCAGCGGCAGCGCCCAGAGGGAGAACATCGGATGCAGCTATTGCTGGCTCCAGAACAACTTCCTCCCTGAGTAGCGGCAGCAGCAGCGCCCAGAGGGAAAGCATCATGCGCGGTTTTGCCAGCTCCAGAACAACTTCCCTTTGCAAACTAACTGTTTGCCAGGTGGTGAATGGTGAAATGACTAGCTGAGTTGATAATTATGCTATCTTAACTCAGCTTAGAAGTAAGGTCTGTGCTGGATAAATAAATACAGAAATATCCTAGTTTCCTTTCTCTCATATCCTCGCAGTCCTAGAGGGAAAGGGGAGAGAAGAAAGGAGAAGGAAGAAGTGAAATAAACCCATAGCCCAACTGAAAGTTTCCCAAAAGGGAAACCAAAGAGTCTCTAACAACAAGAAGTAAACAGGGAGAATATACAAACTGACTGAAACGATATATTCAGCTAAGACTACTGATAAGCCCTCCTCTCCCACCTTCCCCCTCTGGAAGAGAGGGAAGGACAGGGTCTCCAGCCTTACTTTATTTAAGCCAGAGGGAAGAAGTGATACCCGCCACTATTTTATTTTTATTCTCTTCCCCATGTATCAGTAAGATCAAGACTAAAGGATAGTCTTTTATTCCCTTCCCCATGTATCAATAAGATCAAGACTAAAGGATATTCCTTTTCTATATTAATACTCGATGTGTTACTGTCTAGATCTTCAGATAATGAATTGTCTTCAATTAATACTTGAAAATAGAGGAAAAAGAATTAATTAATGAAACAAGATATAAATTATAGTGTAAAATATATATCTCTAATAGCTCTTCTATTAAAGGTACATATTATGACAAAGGCTTATCCTTTAAATCACTAAATCAGTAAATATAGAAGACAAAAGTAAAGAAACATCCCCGGAAGGGGAAAAAGAAAGAAGTAAATCAATGACAAATATTCAAAATTCCCTTATCCTAGAAGAAATACAAAAACTAAGAATGGACATAAGAGCAGAAATCCATGTGGAAATAAGACTGGAAATTAGGGAATGGAAAGAGGAAATTAAGGCAGAAACACACAAAGAAGTACACGAATTTAAAGAAAATTTAATAAAGATGATCCTTGAAACACAATATGTATGTAGGAAAATGGAAGGAGTAGAGGAAAAAACAATTAATTTGGAAAATTGATAATTTAGAAACAACAAATCTACAAGAGGAAAAAAAAACAGAAATAGAATTGAAATTAAAAGATAAAACAATTAAAATTCAAGGCCTACAAGAAAAATATAATGAAAACTTAAATGATCATGTAATCCCAGCACTTGCACAATTTATAAATTGGTCCGTGGAGCAACTAGAAGTGGAAATAGATAAAATTTATAGAATTAATTCATGGATAGCTACAAATAAGAGATTACCAAGAAACATTAACATCCATTTTGTAAGATCTGGGGTTAGAGATTTAATTTTGGAAACAAATCTTAAAAAGAAATTCTTAATTGAAGATCAAGAACAGGAGCTTCAAATATTTAAGGATCTCCCTCCACAAATACTTAGGAAAAGAAAAGACTATTCAAAACTAACACAATTCCTTAAACAAAATAACATTTAATACAGATGGCGGAGAATAGAAAGGGTTATCTTTTCACTTGATAGGAAAAAAATCATAATTGGTACAATAAACAAGGCTAAAGAATTTCTAAAAAGATATAAATTAGATGAAGAAGACATATCAGATGAAGACAATTCATTATCTGAAGATCTAGACAGTAACACATCGAGTATTAATATAGAAAAGGAATACCCTAAACAAGACAAACGACACACCAGACACAGAAAGAAACAAGAACAAGGAAAATAAAAAACAGGAACTGTTACAGAAGACACAAACAAACAAGCACGAAAAGAATCAAAGAAAAGAAATGGAAGAAGAAGAAAATAAAATATAAGAACAAATGTTGGGATAATGTCCATAAAATTTTTTCCTGGAATGTAAGTGGTCTTAATTCAAAATCTAAAAGAAATAAAGTGTTTCACTATTTGAATAAACAAAAGGCTAATGTAATCTGTTTACAAGAAATACATTTGAGAAGCAAAGATCTAAGATTACTTGAGAGCAAAAAAATCAGGCACTCTATACGTAGCATCCAGTGAACAAAAGAAAAAAGGAGTAGCAACATACGTAAAATCTAATCTAAGAACCAAAGAAATATTTAAATGTAACAATGGGCTATATTCAGCCATTGAGTTGGAATAACAAAGAGGGAAAATTTTATTAATAAACTTGTATGCACCCCAAGAAACAGGCAATTTTTAAAAAGAATTAGTTCCAAAAATTAAAAAAAATGTCTATGAAAATATAATAATGGAAGATTGGAACGGGGTGGTAGAGCCTAAAAAAACAACAACTATTGGAAA
Organism: Urosaurus nigricauda; assembly: GCA_034509955.1. Taxonomy (NCBI): domain Eukaryota; kingdom Metazoa; phylum Chordata; class Lepidosauria; order Squamata; family Phrynosomatidae; genus Urosaurus; species Urosaurus nigricauda. The sequence continues at coordinate 136,501,852 of JAOEGL010000004.1, forward strand.
TGAAAACAGGGGATGAAGTAGTTAAGGAGAGAATGATAAAATGGGTGAAATACCTAGGACATCCAATTCAAATGGAGCAATGGGAAAAAATTTGGAACAAAGGACTAAAATACACAGTGTCACAAAATCTAAAGGGCAATTGGTATAAAATGTTCCACAGATGGTATCTTTCACCAAGCAAATTAGCAAAAATTTATAAAAATGTAAAAAGTAATTGTTGGAAGTGTGATGAAATTCCTGGAACTTTTTACCATCACTGGTGGAAGTGTAAACTGGCCAAAAGATATTGGAAAATGATTAGAAAAACAATTAATGTTATATTAGATCTACAAATGGAAATGAAACTGGAAACTTTTCTACCAGGAATTGTGGATGTTGAGGTAGATAAGAGATACGGGATTATTATTTTTTTAATTTAATTATGATGGCCAGGACAACATTTGCCCAAAATTGTAAAGAGAACAGAAGATTGGATGTAGAAATTATATGATATCATGAAAGTAGACAAACACATTTATTAAGAGATAAAACATTTAAAAAATATGAGATTGTTTGGGGCTCGGTAATAAATTATGTAAAGGAACAATGGGGAGAAACAGCAGTAATAGACCTGATAGAATAGAGATTAATCTATTATTAAGAAAATATATTATTACTAAAGAAAATTAAGTTACCACTGAATGAAATAGAAGGAAAATTAGGAAACAAGGTAGGAGCCCAAGAGATAGACTAGAAGAAAGTTAATTGACCAATAGAATAGAAGTGTAGTATTAAAGCACCTATGATGTAGAGTACCAAAGGAAAGTCATGCCCTGGTGGCGCAGTGGTTAAATGCCTGTACTGCAGCCACTCACTCACAACCATAAGGTTGCGAGTTCAATACAAGCAAAAGGGCTGAAGCTCGACTCAGGCTTGCATCCTTCCAAGGTCGCTATAATGAGTACCCAGATTGTTGGGGGCAAGTAGCTCACAGTTGTAAACCACTTAGACACTGCTTAGGCAGTGTGAAGTGGTATATAAATGAAGCTGTTTGCTTGACTGCTGTAATCCGCTTTGATTCCCCACCGGAAAAGGGGAATAGAAATCAATCCTATTATTATTATTATTATTATTGACACATAGTAAAGGTTAGAATAAATTGGTAGTGAGGAAACTGATATAATATGTTTTGTTTTCTTTCCATCCTTCTAAAAGTGTGAAAGAAAGAAAGTGTAAAGAAAGGAGGGAGAAGATAAGAATAATAAGAGAGTTACGTATGAAGTTGAAGGTGTATGTTAGTGCTGAAGGTAAAGGGTGAGAGGTGGAGAGTGCGAAAGAGGGACAGTAATGGAGAATTATTTATTTATTATATTTATTTGTATCCCACTCTTTTCCCAGGAGCGGGACTCAGAGCGACTTCACAACATTAAAAACAGTACAATTAAAATATTTAAAAAATTATCCAACATCCCCACCTATCCTCATAACAATTCATAAGAAGGAAAAGAAAGGAGAAGAAAGATAGAAGAAAGGAGAAAAGAGGTAAGAGAATAGTAGTAGGAGGTAAGAGGATAGGGGTTTAACTTTTAGATAAGATGGATGAAGATGGAAGATGGATGAGGAAGAAGAAGACAGTAATAATAATAATAATAATAATAATAATAATAATAATAAAATGAACAACTGTGTTGGATGTCTGAAATGAAATTTTATTGTTTGTATGATTGTGTAATATGATAAATAAAAAGATTATATATCCTAAAATTCATTTTAATCTGTGTTAACATGGGATGGGTAACTGGTGAAGTTATTTGGGTACCTGCCAATAGGTATCGTAATAGTTCCTGGCTTGATGCAAATGAACTATGACTTGATGTGACCTGCCAATTGGTAGGGAAAACAGTACTATGCTATTGTCTCTATTCTAATGCACAGAACATGAGAAATAAAGAAGTTCAGATTTAAAAATGTACACTTACAGCTGATTGCATACTCATATAGCTAGTCTTATGTAATGCAAACCACATGTTTTTGTGCAGAATTATGTAATCTACAGTGGTCCCCCGGGTTACGAATCCCCCGGGGTACGAAAACCCCGGGGAACGAAAGAGCCAGGGCTGCAAAAACGGCCCCGGGATCCGAAAGAAACCCCGGGATCCAAAACGGAAAAACGTCGTGGCCCCTTTAAATTTGCCGCGCGGTCCGTCAAAGAAAGCGGTCCCCCAGGAAACGAAAATTTCTGGGTTACGAAAAGTAATCCGGAACAGATTACTTTCGTAACCCGGGGGACCACTGTACCTTGCTACTTAATAATTAAAGGTTCTTCACTAACAAACAGTACAAATAAGGCTGATTTTTAAAAATCAGTTGTTCATAAAAGTATTGCTGCTGTCCTGCACAAAAATAAGTCTTGGCATGTTCAATGTGGCTTGTACAGGCTTGTGTATCTGCAAAATTTACCAGTTCCACCTAAATTATTATAAACGCAATAGAGATTTTTCTCCCCTCACATAAAGGACAGTGATGAAGTTTTGGAAATGGAATAAAAATGCAAATGACTTGAGACTAGTAGCTGACAAAAAAAAATGTTGAATAAAAAGGGGGAAAGCAAGCAAACAAGCAACAGGGATGGTTTTGATAAATATACTATTTAAGTCTCAGAACAAAAGAATGGACAAAATGGAGTCCAATAAATCTGATGTCCACTCAGGGGGTAAAGCCTGTCTACTACTACACAACACTCAGCTGGAATTTTACTCTGGGCATCATTTCACCCCTCTCTGGCCTCTGAGTTACTGAAGAACTAATGCACTGTTGAGGATATTGACTGTAGTTCTGTACTGTAGTAGTAGCTATTGTCAGTTATTCACACATTCCTGAATGCTGTTCTTCTCTCTCCTTCACAATTGCCTGCCCCATAGCCTCCCCAAACTTTCATGTGACAATTTCTTCAGGCTGTGCTCCATACAAGCTATGGGAGGAAACACGTTTTAGTACTTACATGGAGTAATCAAGGGTTCATGTTTTCATGCAAACACACCAACAAATACGTACTCTGATGTGTTCTGTGGATTTCAGATTATTCTTGTACCTGGGTACAAATTAGGAAAGAACACAGGAATAAAACCTTTCACAGACTTCTGAATACGTACATGGACAGTGTGAAAACATGTTTCAGTCAATGTGCACATTCCCCATTCTGTCTGTATCAGGGGGTTTATATACTAGTGGTGATGTGCAGTGATTGGGTATAGAGTTGAGCTATCTTTGGGATAGAGTTAATCAAAACCATAAATAGAGGGAGCAGTCTAACTTTTCAACATCAAGTGCAAAATAGGAGTCTGAAGCAGATAGTGTCTTTTGCATGTGCAATCCCATAAAATAAAACACCCTGATTTTCCAGTATTTCAGATCATGTGGAGAGCCTCCATGCATAGCAGAGGCTTACCTTTTCAGAATGCAGATTTCCATATGTAGAAAGTAAGAATGGTGAGGTTCAGGGATACCCATCTCTTTCTACTCACACCAGTTAACCTTGCCCTGTGTGCCAGAATGAGGCTTTGGCTTGAATCTTATATTATTATCATGTCAGTGCATAGAATCATAGAGTTGGAAGAGACCACAAGGGCCATCCAGTCCAAACCCCTGCCATGCAGGAACTCACAATCAAAGCATCCCCGACAGATGGCCATCCAGTCTCTGTTTAAAAACCTCCAAGGGAGACTTCACCACTCTCTGAGGAAGTGTGTTCCATTGTTGAACAGCTCTCACTGGACTCTTTCAGATGTGGGAAATTGGAAGCATAATCGAAGGGCAATCCAAATGCAATCATGGGGTTTCATGTTATTGCGAATTAAATCTTCTCACGCAATTTCGGGGAAAAGGGAAGTCATTCCGAACGCAATCATAGGTTTGATGTTATTGCGAATTAAAGCTTCTCACGCAATTTCGGGCAAGGAGGGGTCATTTTCGGGTAATGGGAGGTCATTCTGAATGCCTTCTGAATGCAATGGGAATTCACATAAATTCGCTAAACAAGTGAATTCACGTGAATTCGCATTAGCTGCATTCGAAGTTGGGAGAAATTCCTCCCGTGTGAAAGAGTCCACTGTCAAGAAGTTCCTCTTAATGTTTACGTGGAATCTTTTTTTTCCTCTAGCTTGCATCCATTGTTCTGGGTCCTATTCTCTGGAGCATGAAAAAACAAGCTTGCTCCATCCTCAATATGGCATCCCTTCAAATATTTAAACAAGGCTATCATATCACCTCTTAACTTTCTCTTCTCTAGGTTAAACATACCCAGCTTCCTAAGTCATTCCTCATAGGGCATGGTTTCTAGAACCTTCACCATTTTTGTTGCCCTCGTTTGACACACTTCAGCTTGTCAACATCCTTCTTGAATTGTGGTGCCCAAAAATGGACACAGTATTCCAGGTGAGGCCTCTAGACATGAACATATGGTAGAAACCCCAAAGAAACACATTCATCCCACAAAGGGGCATTAATTACAGCAAAGATATAGATAGCTTCACTCTTTGCACATTGTTATTGTTGTGTGCCTTCAAGTTGTTTCTGATTTATGGAGACCCCAAGGCAAACATATCATGGGGGTTTCTTGGCAAGATTTGTTCAGAGTAGATTTGCCTTCGCCTGAGACTGAGAGCATATCAACCAGTGGATTTCATGGCCAAGTGGGGAAATCATACCCTGGTCTCCAGAACTGCAGTCCAATACTCAAACCACAACACTATGCTGATCCTCCCAACCCTTTAAATAAGGTATTTTAATAGTCAAGACAGTGTTGTCTAATTAACCTCATCTCATACCACACCATACAGAATCATTAGTAATGTTTTTGTACCAATGTTATTGGTAAATCATAATTCCTGTATATCACTGGATGTAATAGCAATAATTGTAGCATATGCAACTAGCAAAATTGAAATTATACCTTTCAATTACAGCATCATACGCATAGTCTAAATGTATTTACACATATATAGTTTAATGTGGTTAAGGTGAAAATTTGGTAAGATATGATGTTTTTGAAGAAAATTTCAAAAGAATTGATATATTAAAAACACTTTTAAATTTTATTTTAAAACCTGGGGCCTCTTTTTTCACCTCCCACTAAGCCTCATCCCACACACATAATCTTTTCAGAATTTAAAGGGATGCAGGTGAATGCCACAACCCTTTTGTGCCAAAAAGCAGATGTTTGGGGAGCAGTGGTGTTGTCCCATTTTAGGATGTCACCTAGTGTGGTCTGCACCCCCTTCACCCCAGTGGTGTCCCTCAGTCAAGAAAGACAAGAATCCAGAGAGCAAACATTTAGGTCTCAGAGCTCCAATCAGTTTGTCTACATCCTCAAGAAGGAGAAGTTGAAACGTAACCATAACAACCTGATCAGACAGGATCCTGCCCACATTTCATCTACATCAGAGTGGGTGATATGTCTTCTCCCATACTCTTGAAAAAAGAATAATACAACAATAAGTTTCAATCAGAAGTATTTTCTGTTCTCCTGCTCCATCATCCCCAGTTGTCAAATCACTTCAGCTCCCTTAAACAATTCATCTTCAACTATGGCTGGAAGTCCCTCTCAAAACATATATGTGATAATGCAACTTTTGTCTGTTTCTTCATGTAATTATTCAGAACATACATTTTCCTGTGAAGCTTTCATCCACTGCAGATAAGCCTAAGGAAGTACAACTGAATGGAATGCATAGTGCTTCTTTTCTCCTGGCCACTGCCATCGTCTTTTCCCTCTGCTGCCTCCTTTGTGCCAGATTTTAAGTTGTAAGATCCTCAGGGCATGCTATGTAAATTGCCATATAAATAATGCATAATCTAAATGAAGATTAAAAGCAAAGCTTCTCAATTGTAATAATGACAAAAACGGTGGATCTATATAAGCAGCAAAATTCCTAGCACTGACAGCCCATTCATAGGCATGTTCATTTGGTAGTACCTTCCAGTGAATTCAGTGGGATTAATTTCCAAATTAATGTACATAAACCAATGGAAACTTACAATGTTTAAGGAAGTGCTGAAATATTTCACAGTGGTTTAAGCAGGACATTGCTCTCTCACCATAGCAAGGAAATGGATTTGATTACACATCTTTCAACCTCTAACTATTTCATGACTCAAAGAATCTGAGTGCATTTTGCCATTACAATCTACCAACATTTTGTATGTTAATCCATATGCAGGGTGATCAAACATCTTCCTTTTCCAGGACTTTTCCTACATTTCAGCTTTCTGTCTAGGAGGAATTCCAAAATGTGCTCCATTTTAAGCATGATGACTGGGGATTCATGTCAAGAGAAAACCTTTACCTTTATAAGAAGCATGAATTTATATTTCTATGAGTGTTTTCAGCTTATAGTTCAAATATCCTACTTTTTCTGGACTGTCCTACATTCTGATGTGCCTTGTCCTCCTTTGTGGTTACACTATCTGGTCACTTTGTCCATATATCATCCCCCCCCCCCCCCAATTTCAGTGCAAATGGTAACAGTGAGCATCTATGTTTGTTTTTTAAAGATGAAGTTCAATGTGTTTTTCTGGAAAGTGAGAACAGGAAAGCCAATGAGTCATGAGTCATACATTTGTGCATTGACTACAGTAGTACTGTAAAAGAATAGTTGAAGTTTGCAGTAATAAACCAATAAACCAAGCTCACCTATAAACTTGATATGCATAGGTTATTTTGATTTTGTTAATCCTGAAACAGGGACATGGAAAACTTTCTTACAGAGATCACCCAGGAGAAAGTGAATGCCCCCCTCCTTTTTAATAATACTTTCTTTGTCCTTTTTTGTTAAAGCTTTTCTGTTTGCAGCAGACTGTTATGTTAGTGTATATGCATGTGCGTGCATGAACCCCTTAGGCTAGAGAAGTGCCTTTCTTCTGTGCTATGAAATTCCCTTCAGGTGCTGCTGAGATAGCAAGGGTTTAAAAGCTGTAACACTTCTCTTCTTCCACTTGGGAGTCAGGGAAATGCTGGCACCCTTGCAAAATAATCCCTGAACAGAAAAATTGCTAAGGCCATGTACAGGCTGGGCCGAAAATAGCATATACAGTGGTGAGGATAATTATAAGTTGTCAGAATTTCTGTGGAAAAGGGCAAAAGAGAACTAGGTTTAGTATCTCTGAAACTGTACCTCTCCCCTACATCCTGGCATTTATTTTGTCCCCTCCTTAGGATGTTATATTTCTGTTCCTGAAGAGGCACAAACAGTATAAGAAGACCTTGTAAAAGTGGAAGGTGGGCTTGTATGTTGCTTCCACATTCTGCTAATTTTTCACTGAACTTTTCTTTGGGGACACAAGAGGAGGGGAAGGGCTAGAAAAGCATTTTAAAGGGATTATGACACATCTATATTCACCCAATCCAGGCATGAGCTGGGCACAGGCTTGAATGGGTAAAAATGGATCATATCACACACCTTTTTGGCCACCTCAGCTGCATCACGTACCCAATCCAGACTCCTGACATACTTTTCGAACCTACAATATTTTCCCATCCTTTGAAAAGTCCACCAGGAGTCTGGATTGGGTATGTGATACAGCTGAATTGGGCAAAAAGACAAGCGATAAGATCCATTTTCACCCCTATGCCCAACCTGTGCCTGGATCAGGTGAAAATAGACATGCAATAATCTCCTTAAATACCATTTCTTATGATTTTCTCAAACTCCAGGATCACTTATCTGTTCCCCTACTTTGAAGTACTTTTAGGCAACAGTAACAACAACAACAAGAACAACAATGTTTATTTCTTACCCACGTCTCCCTATGGATCAAGGTAGGAAACAGCAATAGATTAATATAGAACATACAGCATCAGTTAGAAACCCACTACAGTATATCAGTTAAAAACACTAGTCTGAGAACTAAGGAGTTTATTGCACTGGCTTTGCTCCCACGATAGACACAGGATTTAACTTTAAGAAGATGGATTTTATTGCATTTCCCTGTCACTGGGAAGTACACAGCCTGTTTGCAAACCAGACTTTTCTGGACTCCCGCATCTTTTCAAGAATTAGATTTTCCTATTCTTGAAAATATGAGGTAGAAGCCCAGCTTACAAATGGGCTGTGTACTCCCTGGTGAGGGGGAAATGCGATAAGATCCACTTTCTCAAAGTTACATCCCATGTCTATCGCAGGAGCAAAGCCAATGCAATAAATCCCTATGTGTTTGAGATTAGAGTTTGATATATAATTCAGAAGATGGCTCCATTCCACCTTTTGGTCATAGAAATAAGTCAGAAGTGGACTTATGATATGTAGACTGTGGAACATTTTAAAGCATAAATGCAAAGTTTTATTACAGACACTGGTGAACTGCTACTAAAATACTCATTACTGCAATCATTTATAAAAAAAAGATCATGGTGCTGTAGTTGGGGACTTCTGCAAAAAAAAACAATCACTTGTAGATTTGTGTGTGAAGAAAACAGCACTTTCTGCACAGCTCAATGTTATTTCAACAATAGAGAAAATGCTTTTTTCCCCACAGAAAATGTAGTTTTCTACATTAAAATGCCACTTGTGAAATTTGCACAAATAAGTCCTGCACTGTGAAGAGTGCTTTACAGTAATTCCAGAATTATTTGTTGGGGTTTCCTGGCATAGAAACATGTTTTTCAACCATTATTCAAAAATTTAAAATATTATTTCTATTCCTACTATAAGATCAGCAACACTGTGGCCCGGTACAGATGGACCAAAAGGGCCTTCCCCACACCGTGATTAGGGCTGGGGAGTGCTCAGCAACTGCACACTCCCATCCCTAGCGTGTATGGACACCACCATTTTTAAAGCGTGCCATCCATATGCGTGCACTGCCATGATACCATGTTGTACGCGGTGGGCCTGATGTCATGGCGCCACTGGAGGGCACCTAGGGCACCCTTTCTATGGTGCTGAAAGGAGCTCTGAAACAGATTTCTCTCTTGCCTCCAGATTTCTCTCAGATTTCTCTCTTGCCTCCGCCGGTCGGGCTGTCTTTGGGGCATGAAGCCCCAAGAACAGCCCTTTCCAGGCCATGGAGAAGGGGCCTTTTGCCCCTTTTCCACTGCCTGGATAAGCGGCAGATTGGGGCCTCTGGGGCAGCCAGTGAGCCTGCCCTGGCCCCAATCTGCCACTCAAAGGGGCATCTACAGACCACCCCTTTTGGGAGGTCTGTAAAGCCCCTGTGTTTCTCAAATGCTATATGGCTGAAGCAACACAAGTGATGAAGACATGAAGATGTAGAATGTACAGAAAATGCAAAGTTATGTAATCTAAGACAACACACAGACTAAAATATACAAACTAGGTAATCCAGGAATACCTAGTGCTTCAAGAATTAGAATTCTAACTGTTGGGCTATATGGACATATGGATTCAGTTCTCAGGCTATATGTCATCAACACACCAAGTTATATGAAGGATACAACTGATTTCCTGAGGAACATACAGTCCATCCACAACCTTCGAGAGAACACCATCTTTTACACTATGGACATACAATCCCACATCAAGATGGACTATAAGCAATCAAGAATACCATCCTGAATGAGGCCACAGCAGACCTGGCCACCAAACGCTGCCAGTTTGTATTTACTCATAATTACTCCACTTTTCGGAATATTTACCTCCAAGTCACATGGCAGCACAGTATGCGAGTATCTTATTGGCTGGCCTAGGAGAATGGCTCCTCAGCATGTGCACCCAAAATCTTCTCCTATACCTATGATTTTTTGATGGCATCTTTGTAATATGGCAACATGGAAAGCAATCACTTGAGAACAGGATTTCAATAACTTCCACCTTACCATCAATGTGCACCAGGAAGAATCCACACAACAAATTCACTTTCTTGACACCTCTGGACAACTGTACAATGTACTTCTAAGCACCACACTCTATTGAAAACCAACTGATTGTTACACATACTTACACAGCTGCAGTTCCCAACCAGAACAAATCTATTGTTTACAGCCAAGCCTTGTGATACAACTACATCTGCTCAGGCCCACAAGACAGAAACTCAAAATTCTTAGATTTACAACAGACATTTCTCAAATTACAATACCCACCTAAGGAGGTAAAGAAAACCAACAAGTTGAGATTAATACCTAGGAACCATTTACTATAAGAGAGTTTCAAAACACGAGATGATAGAACACCACTAATGGTCACCTGCTGTTCCCAACTGAGACCATTCAAGTGCATCATCAATCAGCTACCACAAATTCAGGAGAATAATTCTTTCAAGCTCAGGGAGACAAGAGTTTCTTGGCCCATAGATAGCCTCCAAATCTTAAACAACTGCTCACTTACAGGATACATAACATGGATGGTAATACAAAGACAACACCCTGCCACAAACCCAGATGCCATCTCTGTACCCACATCTGCTCTGGGAGCAACACTACAAGGGTCAATAATTTCACTCACATCAGAGGTATATTTACTTTCTCTTCCTCCATTATTTCATCCTATGCTAGCAGTGTCCCACTACATTCAGCATTGAACAAACAGGACAATCTCTACACAAGAGGATTAATAGACACAAATTTTACATCTCAACCTTCCTGAACTCACACACAGGTTGTAGTTTCTGAACAAGGAAATTACAAAGACTAGAAAGAGAAATCACTGAATTGAATTATCTTTACAAGTTCCATTCGATTGGTAGAGGTATAAGCAAGGAAAATGTCTTCATGGCATGCTACATGTTTCAATACAAGAGTCTTTGCTTCTTCACATATAACTAAAGGAATCTTTTCAGAGAGGTGTGAAGTTGAAGGCTTTCATGACCAGTATCCATATTTTTTCCTGGGTTTTTCGGGCTATGAGGCCATGTTCTAGAAGAGTTTATTCCTGATGTTTCACCAGCAGCAGTGGCTGGCATCTTCAGAGAATGCTGGCATGGAATGGAGTGGGGTATATATACTGTTGACTGACAGGAAGTGATTTACATGTTAATCTGTGTATTGTTCTGTTGTTGAATGGCAAGGTCTCAGGTTCTATTTAATTAATGATCCATTCTCTGCTAGGAAACCACCCTCACCCTGGGATAAACACTTCTAGCTTGAAAAACTCATAAAAAACTATTTTCAGAGAAAGTTTTGCACCCAGGGATTTTAGGGGTTTTATTGCTTTCATACATCAACACTAACTACCAAAACAATCTGAAAAACTTGATCACCTTGTGCAGCCCTTTGAAAATTTAGGGCAAAGGTCATGATTTGGATAATTCTGAATCCTATTACATTCTATCCCACTTCCACAACTGTATGAGTATGTTTTATACTTGCAGTCTTAATATCATTTTGTAGTGCATCTGAAGAACTGGATGGAATAATAATAATAATAATAATAATAATAATAATAATTGATACCCCATTCTTCAGCCCTAAAGGCTATCAGAGTAGCTTACAATTATTATTTTTAATTAGACGGTTCCCTGCCCTCAGGCTTGCAATCTAAAAAGACATAACACAAAAGGAGAAGAAGGGAATGGTGGGGGGGGGGGGGGAAGGGGATCAGGTCCAGCAGTTCTTCTCTCCCTCTGACACCTGTACCAAGGCAAATGGACTGGAAGAAGGGCTCAGCTTCTTAATCTAGGATAGGCCCAATGGAGTTTGGCCTGTGCTTTCACTCCCTCCTAGGCCAGATGGTGTTGACATGGAGGGAGGGCTCATGTAAATTTAAAGGTCATGCTAAAATAAAAACCAGTTGGTCTTCAAAGTGCTACCTCATTTCCTTTTCCCCTCTTCCTTCCTTCCTCCTTTTAAAATAAAAACTGTAAACCAAGATTTCATCATGACTATAGCAATGCATGGGGGGGGGGGAGGGGGAATTATTCCCATAAGCAATGTTTTATTTATTTATTTATGTCCCTTATTTCTCCCAATATAGGAACTGAAGGTGGCTAACAACACATTTGAAACAGTACATATTAAAAACAATGCAAAAAGATTGCAAAGTATAAATATAAAGTTTTAAAAAGCAATTAAATAATATATAAAGTTAAAAACATTGCACATTGAAAATATTTAAATGTCTAAAAAACGATATACAAGCCTGAACATCTGAATTGCACAGTGTTTAAAAGACTGTTCCTCATCACTTTGAAAAATATTGATGACATAAAAATGTTTTTACCTGCAACCCAAAGGGCAGCATGGATGAAGCCTGACCTATCTAGGGAGGGAGGGAGTCCCAGGGACTGGAAGTAGCCACCAAGAAGGCCCTCTCCTTTGTTGCCTACAAATAAGCCTGAGAAGGTGGTGGAGCATTCCTTTCTAAATTTACCACTAGTACCTCACCTTCCTCCCTAACTTTCTCTGGGTTTTTCTTCTTTAATTTCACCTTACTTCCCTCTCTATACTCAAACCAATCTATTCAGTTTTCAATTGAAAGTAATGCAGTGCTGAATGTGAGAAGATAGGAGTAAGTGATGAAGATTTGAGAAAGGGAAAGGAAGTGAAGAAGATGAGAAAGGGAATAATGATGATGATGATGATGATGATGTTTATTTCTTACCCGCCCCTCTGTAAAACAATCGAGGCGGGGTACAACAAGGTTAAAAAACAGATTACAGATTAAAATAATTCAAGAATTCCATCCCAACCTCCCCCCTCCTAAAATAGGATTAAACTAGTTAAGTTTAAAATTAAATTACTGACAATAGAAATACAACACAACATGATGCACAAATAAAAACCGCAATGCTGCCCACAGCATGGGTAGCAACAAAATACAGGGTGGGGGGGGGAATAGGGAGTTGGGAATTGGCTGAAAGATTGTAGGAGCTGGGTAGATTATACGGTTTCAGGGAAGGCCTGCCAGAAGAGATGCGTATTTAAGGCTGTTTTGAAACAGTCTAGCGATGTAATGAGATGCATCTCGTCCAGCAGGCCATTCCATAGCCTGGGAGCAGAAGCAGAAAAGGCCCTCTGGGAGGTCTGCGCTAACCTAGTCTTCATGGGCTGCAACAGATTCCTCCCAGAGGACCGAAGCGTGCGGGGAGTTCATATGGGGAGAGGCAGTCCCTAAGATAAGATGGACCCAAGCCATGTAGGACTTTAAAGGTTAAAACCAACACCTTGTACTGCGCCCGGAAACTAATCGGCAGCCAGTGGAGAGCTTTAAGCACAGGTGTAATGTGCTCTCTCCTAGGTGTTCCGCTAACAAGCCTGGCTGCCATATTTTGAACTAGTTGGAGTTTCCAGGTTAGGCACAAGGGTAGCCCCATGTAGAGCGAATTACAGAAATCCAAACGTGAGGTTACCAAAGCATGCACCACTGTTTCCAGGTCCCTCTGATCCAGGTAGGGGCGCAGCTGGCGTATCAGCTGAAGCTGATAACAGGCACTCCTGACTGCCGCATTCACCTGACTATTTATGTGAAGCAACGAGTCAAGGAGCACCCCCCAGACTGCGAACAGAGTACTTCGAGGAGAGTGTGACTCCATCTAGGACTGGAAGATCTATTCCCGAACCTGGTTTCGGGCCTGTAACAGCTAGTACTTCCGTTTTGTCTGGATTGAGTTTCAGCCTGTTTTTCCTCATCCAATCCATTACTGCTGCAAGGCAGTCATTAAGAGGAGAGACGCCATCTGAAGTCCGAACCGACAATCTGGTCATGGAGAGGTATATCTGAGTGTCATCAGTGTACTGAAGACACTGAGCTCCATGCTTCCGAATGATCTCACCCAGCGGCTTCATGTAGATATTAAATAGCATCGGGGACAGAATGGCGCATTGAGGGATGCCAGAATTAAGCTCAATCTTGGAGGAGCAACTGTCCCCGAGCCTCACCCTTTGAGATCTCTCAGAGAGAAAGGACCAGAACCACCGGAGTGTGGTGCCCCCGATCCCCAACTCCCTCAGTCGACTCAAGAGGATGGAGTGATCTACATTATCAAAAGCCGCCGAGAGATCCAAGAGCACCAGCAGGCTCACACTACACCTGTCGATACTCAGGCGGAGGTCATTGGTCAGAGCGATCAAGGCAGTCTCCACTCCATGTCCTGTCCTGAAGCCGGTTTAAAATAAAAGTAAAGAGAGGAGTAGAAGAGATGTAGAGATAGAAGAAATAGAAGAGACATAGAGAGATGCATGAAAGGAAGGGAGAGAATAGAAGGATATGGAAGTGGTATGGAAGCAGATGGAAGGGAAGAAATAATTAGAAGGTACATGGAAGTGACAAAACATAAGTTAAAAGAAGGTTAGAGGGTCTTGGAGATAGAGGTAAGGATGGTTGGGAGAATGTAGGTAGGAAGAAGGCATAGAAATATACTGATGCAAATGGTTACAAAACTAAGAATGATAACAGAGGAGATGGTATGAATGACAAATGATGGATTTTTATGGATATTGATGGTTCAATTTTATTCACGCTGTATTATGAAAAAAGTTTTTTTTTAAAGAAGAAAGTGGTGGGAAAGGGAGAAGGAACACTCTGAATGATCTTAGCCTTCTAATGGACTCATAAATGGAGATACAGTCCTTCAAATAATCTGGGCTGAAACTGTATAGGACTTTATAGGACAAAACCAATTGAGCTGTTGTAATAAGGGAGTTGGGTTGTCCCTGTAGTCCGCACTGGTTGACAAGTTGGCTGCAACTTTTGGGGACAACTGACGTATCTGAGCACTTTTCAAAGGCAGCCCCACATAAAGCTCATTACAGTAACCCAAATGGAATGTAATCAAGCCACGTCCCACTGTGGTCAGATCTGACCTCTCCAGGAACCAGCACCTTTGGTGCACTAGCTTTACTGTGCAAAAGCACTCCTGCTACAACTGAAACTTGGGCCTCCAGTAATTCCATGCAAGATGTTCTGATGGCAGTTGCACGTCAGTTGCACAACAGTCTCTGTCTTGTACATTCTTTTGCTTGATTGGCTAAGGGAAAGGTGGTTTCAAATGCGTTACCCATGGACTAGATGACCTTCAAGATCCTTTCTAGCTCTACTGCTATCTATAGATGTAGTGAAAAGGCGGATCTTTCAGGCAATCATGAAGCAGCATGTGACCAGCCAATGGGAAGCCGGCTGGGCAGGGCTATAAAAGCACCTTGCAGAGAGTGAAAGGGGGGTTAGTTTTGGGGGAAAGAGTTACATTGAAGGGAGGGTGTGCTCTTAAAGTTCCTAAGGGAACATTTTAGTTTTGTTTGGTGACCACGAAAGGGTCTTGAGAGACCAAAGGTTCAGAGGTTCAGAGCAAGCTGGTGGTTGAAAGAAAGGCTTTGGTCCATGTACTTGAGATAATATTGCCTGTGTGGCAATATTTGGAAGGAACACCTTGTAACTAAATAATAAGATGAATTTTAACAATGTTAAGTCTAATTTATAGTTTATTTTTATATTTTTCAATACACTTTTGTTATTGTTTAGAAAACTACTTGGCCTCTGTTTTTCAGTCAAACCACATTACCTAATATTAGTGACACAGAGGTGCTGTGCCATCTTAAAGAGCAGTGTTAGTGTGAAGGTTGGCAGGAGTTCTTCTCAGAATTTGATGGTAGTGGTGGGATTAAAACTCCCATAGGGCTGCCACAGTTAAGAATAGATTGTGGGTGGACCGTGTGTGTCTGAGAGGGTTCACAACAATAGATGGTAATGATTTCCAGTTGAGTATTTTTAACATAAAACAGAGGCCTCATTTCCATGGATCCCACCTGTATGTGTCTATTCCTTTGAACAGACAAATCTGGGATTGAGATCCACCACTCTCAGTGACTGACAGGTAATGGAGCAGCCCATACTATACCATATATATATTGCTTAACTCACACATCCATTAAGGATGAGGCACTTAACACTTTTGAATTTCCTGGGATTTTATAGTTCAAGTGAATGTGGAAAGCCTTTAAAACAGGTGGGCAAAGTGCAAGCCCCAAACCACATGGGACCTTCTCCATCCAGTCTTCCTGTTTGTTAAAAAATTGTTTGTGGCCTAAAATGGGTTGTGATAAGCATTCACATTGAAATGGCACACCCTGGGAGTGCCTGGGAACACAGTTTGCCATTTGAAGTCTTATTTGGGTGTTTTAAGGTTGCAGAGGGGGGTATGGCTTGCCAAGGTCAGGGGCTCCCTAGACTCTCAGAAATTCTTGACCTGCCTTTACATGATAAACCAAAGGTGATTGTAAAGTATGACACAGACATTTCTTTGCATATGGAATTATATACACACAAAGTATATAAACTGTACCTTTCACTGAATGTGCAGATCTTATACTTGAGCCCAGTGAGTATGATCTCTTGATACATCCAGCAAATGCAATTTAAAGGTGCCAATTAGCTTTTGGAATATACATTGGTGGGGACATGCTCTGATAAGCTTGGACTTGTTCTGCCATGCACCATCAGTGGATTCCTAAATAAAATTATACCCTTATGACACTTTCACAGAGAAATTTCATATAAATATACAACAAATCCTTTTGTTACAGTTCTTTACTCTGCAGTTAGGAGAGATAGTGTTCCTCCTCCACCATGAGAGAGATTTCTGAGGCAATTCACGTTTTTCACAGATCTTCTGTATTCATACAGGGTATAATTTACTTGCCTGTTAGATCAGCTTGAGCCAGTATATAAAGATAAAATGTTACAGCAGGCTGGACTCTCGATGGATGTACTGGGGTTCTGGATTAACATTA
This sequence comes from Urosaurus nigricauda, assembly GCA_034509955.1. Classification (NCBI taxonomy): domain Eukaryota; kingdom Metazoa; phylum Chordata; class Lepidosauria; order Squamata; family Phrynosomatidae; genus Urosaurus; species Urosaurus nigricauda. The sequence goes on from JAOEGL010000004.1 coordinate 136,518,506, forward strand.
CACAAGACTGAAAATCCACAACCTATATCCCTAATGGAGATTCTTTTCTTATTGGAGATAATAGAATTACTCTCAAGTGCATGCTGCTTGTTATTATAGTTGATACATTTTAGTGGTTTTTTTTTTGTATTTTTGATAAAACTGAATGATATAATAAAACTGAATGATATAAAAAATTAAATTTTTAAAATTATTTGAGCAATCCTTTTGATTTTTTTTAAAGTAAATATTTTCATTAAATAAACTTAGGGATTTCTTGATGGGGAGGAGAATTCCAACTAAGTTAACCTCATCCCATCCTAGTGCTTCTATTCTCTCAGCCAAATTACTAATAAAATATGTGTTAGACCTCTTGGGGAACTGCATACCGAGAAAGTGAGTTTTGGTTAGCTTCAGTCAGCAACCCAGTTAGATCTGTGGTTAGGTCTCTGTTCTGGAGAGCCACATAGTAAGTGAAACCATGTTCCACAGCCCCTGCTGTAAGAGAATCCAGAATCCATGAATGAGAAGGACCAATGAAAAGCAACACCTTCCAAACCCAATTTGCATAGGAAATTATCACACAGGGGATGGGACATCCCTGTGTCATCCTTCCTATGCAGTCGCAGGGAGGACTTTCATATGACATCATGCTTATCTGGACATTGTCTTGTCCAGAAAGCGCAAGTGATTGCACAAAAGTCTTTCAAATGACGTCACGCTGATCCTGTCATTGTCCTGTCATTGAAGTGGCATTGCCCAGCATTTGGCATTAATGAGACTTTGCATTAATGCAATGCCACTTCAATGACAGGATAATGACAGGCTCAGCACATACGATGTGAAAGGCATTCATGCAATCCACCCCATGGACGGGATATGGATGGGAGATTGATTTCATGTGAAATTAGTCCTAAAAAGATCAGGAAAAACAGATTTTGTCTAAGAGCACTTGGAAATGGCAGACATCTACCCAACAAAGCACCTTGCCCAGGAAAAGTACGTTAGCTACAGGTTAATAGTTGCTCACATAGTCAGGGTTTCTTCAGGAGTCACCATACCACTGCCTACTTTTGGAGGTAACTGGTTTAATCTCTTCTTTCAAAGAGCTATGGCGGACCATAGGATATTGAGAGACACTCCCTCCTTGCTAGATGCAAAAAATCTAAAGTGGCCAAAACAAACAAACAAGAACAAACAAACAAAAAGAATATAGAGGAAGCTGGCTGAATTTCACCAAGCATCTTGTTCACATCTACCACTGAAGTACAAAGGACTTAAGAACATAGTACAGTAGCCCCTCCATTTTCACGGGGGATCCGTTCCAAATCCTCCCTTTTGTGAAAATAGAAAATCACCAATATTCAAGCTCCATTGACTTGAATGGTAGCATACGCCCCATTTTGTCCCCCTCCATTTGCCGCCTGTAAATGGGCAAGGGATGCGGACTCCAAAACAGAGGGGCAACTGTATATACAAATAGTCTTGCAAGTAGGAGTTGTAACAAAATGTTGCAGTGTAGAATATTCCTGTTCAAAGTCCTGCCAGACATATTCCATTCCATTTCCCATCTCCCTGTTCTTTCACAGCCACAGTAGATTAGCACTATGTGCCCATACTCAGTCCTCACTGAGCTGTTTTGGGGTTTCCTGTTCTCCACTTAACCGATGCCTCCCTGTTGTGCCTCGCAAAATTTTATCAAACTGAAAATATGCTTGGTATTTTCCCTCTTCTGAGTTGGTGGCACTGTTTTGACTACACTCACAGAATGATTTTATTATTAGCTTATAGGACACTGATGCCAGAGTTTCCTATGTTCTTGGACAGCAATCTTTCATTCCAATGGGGGTGGCTCATAGAATTTCCCACTGGATTCTGTCGTTATTTCAGTAGTTATTTAGGCCCAAATGTGACTTTGTGAAACAGAGTGTGTACCTGGTGCTTACTTGGGAAGTTTTGTTCATTTCTTTTTTCTCTCTTGACTCCCTGCTGTAGGAATGTGTTTTACTTTATGACAAGAGGAAACATACAGAGAAGCACTGTGCAAAATCCTATTACTGGTCACTGGTCACTGGTCACTCCCTCCCTATTTTTTATGTCTCGCTTTGACCTTCACATCCATTCTCTTTCTGGGCTCCATTCTAATTATGAAACAGGGGAGCCTTTTGTTAGGGATATGTGACTGGGTCCAAAGGGCACCCCAAGCCAAGACATGATAAATTATAAAGAGATGGAATGAAGATGAAGTGAAAAGCACCACTGAGACATCAAAGAGATTATGTGGCCTAACACAGGGTTTGAATTTCAGCCAGCCTGTCTCCCATGATAACTATGGGGCAGAGAATACAGCTCCCTTCTTTCTTCTAAATTCTATGCTGTTGTTTCAAGATATTAAGGGTAAAGCAAGGCATATGTAAAAGGCCATTTGTAAATGAACTATCAGCATAACCACATAGCAGGACAAATATCTCAACAGTGTGAGATACCACATAATTTTTATGAAGTTCTGGTCCTTAAAGTTTTCTGGGAAGTTTCAAGAGTGATCCTCATTCTTCGTGCGAGGGAAATGATGTTTTGTGATACCCCTTGATTTCAAAATTTACCAGTTGAGCAAAAGTGATCAGGTAATCTCGGTAATCTCTTCAGAGTAGCATCAGTTTAACCAATGACACAGCAAAACCAAGAAAACCAAAACAGGATCTTTACAAGAGCATGCCCAAAAATTCAGACTTTTTTGTTTGTTTGCTACATTCAAAAGTAGAAATATGTTTAATTGAATTGTACATTTGGAAGGTACCCCAATGGTCATCTATTCCAACACCCAAACAAGGCAGGAGTCCATAACTCAAGTCTTTCCAACAGATGTCCATCTAATCAAGACTGAAAAACCTACAACATTCTGAAGTATTCTGAGGTTTTCCTATCAGGATGTTTTTCCTAATTTTTACTTGGTATCTCCTTTCCTGTCATTTGCATTTCTTGAATCTGGTTCTATCCTCTGCAGCAGAAAAAAAAAGGTTTGCTGCATTTTCCATGTTACAAAAGGAGATCATATCACCTCTCATGCTTATGTTGAATGTACCTAATTCCCTCAGTTGTTCTTCATGACATCATTTGTTTTGGTCCTGTTCCTAAATCTGTTGACGTCATCTTGAATCTTGATGCTGTGGCATTAGTTACTTCTCCCAGACTGGTGTTATCTGCAGATTGGATGTATTCCTTCTGTTTTTCATCCAAGCTGTTTATAATGATACTGAACAACACCAGAGCCAAGCCAAAAACCTGAGACACACACTCCTCACTCTTCTCTAGGATGACAAGGAAACTTTTATGAGCACTCTACCAGTAGCATCCACTTAATATTAGTATTGTCTGGTCAACATGTTAGTACCTTGTCCACAAGATTATCATGGGGTTCTTTTCTGATCCACAGCATTTTCCAGGCTTGCTATTCTTATCAAGAATGAGAGAGAGAGAAGATTTTGCTCCTGATTTTCTAAATGCTCATGGAATTACTTTTTAATGATATGTTGTATAACCTTTCCTAGTTCCCACCTCAAACTGATGAGTTGTTAGTTGCCTGGATCCTCTCCTCCATCTTCTTTCAACCAAGCAGCTGATGTGTCATATAGCTAGTAGCCATCAAAAGGAATTAAACAAGAATTTTCAGCTATCAAATAATTTAGAATCCAAGAGAGAAGGCTTTTATGCATATCTGATGAGGATACTTTTGAGAATAATTATGTGATGTTGGAATAGAAGGTAAAGGAATATTATCTCTCAACTCTGTAAAAAATGTAGGTACTATGGCCACTGCCAGCACACAGACACACACACACAGACTGCACATGAAATCTAGCAGAATTATAACAGTGTGACAATTTTCAAGACAGCAGGAGAGAACAATAAAATGAATGAATCTGCAATAAACAAAGCAAATAAAATCCAGACTAGAAGAGAGGAGAGAAATATATAAGAAGACTAGCAAAAGAAAGGGCCCAGATTAAGTAGAAACAAACAAACAAACAAACAAACCTGCAGGCAAATAGTTCCCCAAAATTATAAAAGGAAGGCGTAGTAGGTGGTTCCAATTTGGAGGAGATGGTCCAGTTTCCAACTGTACAAATCTATATCTTGGGATACTGGGAAGGGAAATGATGAAAGGACATGTTTCACCAGCTTTGACTGTAACGATTTGGATTCTTCTTTTTCTCTTTGTAGCAGATGATTTATTCCCTTTGAGCCAAAACAGAACGTTCACAAGAAAAGAACCAACATTTCTTTCTCACAGAATTCTTTGTTTTTAAGGTACATTTTAAGAAACTCAGAATCACTGTCACATTAAAACCTCTTCTTATATGTGCCAAGGTGATTGGGGGAAGGCATCATTATAGACAAGAGAAGTGCATGCCGTTAGTGGCATTATTAGGATTGGTTTTGCCCGGTGTGTCAACACCCCCGCCGACCTCCTCCTATATCACACCATACAGAATCCTTAGTGTTTTTGGTTGTTGTTTTTTTGTATTGGTGTTACTCATAAATCATAATTCCTGCATATCACCGAATGTAATGGCAATAGTTGTGACATAAACAACTAGCAAAATTAAAAATAAACCTTTACATTACAGTATTATATGCACAGCCTAAAGGTATTTACATGCTCATAGTTTCATGTGGTTAAAGTGAAAATGTGGTAAGATGTGATGCCTTTAAATAAAATTTAATAAGGATAAAATTATTTTAAAAATTAAAATTTTAAATCTTAAAATTTTATTTTATGTTTTCTCCTCCCACTGATCTTCACACCAGTCACACCATCTCCAGCATTTTAAAGGGGCACAGGTGAATGCCACACCCTGTTTCTGCCAAAAGGAAGATGTTTGAGGAGCAGTGGTGTTACACTCCCCTTAGGGCATCACCTGGTGTGGTATGAAACCCTCAGCACTCCTGTAGTGATGCCCCTGCATACATAACTAGCACAGTTTTGGGAGGACAGTTGCTGCTTGCATGACTATGGACCTTATCAGATGGGAGGAATTTCTGTTTATTGCGAATGGAGCCAATTCGAATGCACATGAATCCACTAGTTTAGCGAATTCACATGAATTCCCATTGCGTTCGGAATGTGTTCAGAATGACCCCCCCCCATTGCCCAAAATTGCATGAGATGCTTTTATTCGCAATAACATAAAGTCCATGATTGCGTTTGGAATGACTTCCCTTTTGCCTGAAATTGCATGAGATACTTTAATTCGTAATAACGTGAAACCCCATGATTGCGTTCAGATTGCCATTGGATTATACTTTCAATTTCCGACATCTGATAAGGTCCTATGAGTCTATAGAGAGAATCATAGAACTCCTTTTTCCTCAGTGTTAGTATTCACCTAATATTGTAATTTAGGAAAATACAAGTGAGGTATCCTGCCTGAATATGGAAGGCTGTCCTAATTCTAATTTTGTCTGCTGTTTGTGTTGATTATCCCAAAAAAGACTGACTTAAAGAACAGAAACAGCATGAAGGAATATGGCTACTATTACAGGTTCTTCCCCACTCCTCAAATAGATGTTTCTGGCTTGAAATAATGGAAGACTATTTCTCTGCCATTTTTGTTCTCTGAAATAATTGTAGGAGATTTATTTGGAAAGATCAGCTGTTGAATCCAATTGAACTATCTTTCCGGGTTGTGTATGCACACAGATCCAAAGAAGGTACGAACTGGAAATAGTCTTGTGGCTTCAAAGTTCTCAACTTATATTTCAGATGCCCATGGACTGGACTATCTAAGGCTGTGAAGAAAATATATTTTGCCTATGTTCAGCAGCAACTTCCTCTCTTTCCATTGGAACATATGTTCCACACAGACAAGTCCTTTCTGGGCAGCAGCTGCAGTTTATCAAGGAGATGTACACACATAGGCTGAATCTACACGAGGGCTGTATCCTAGTGCCACTGCATAATATTCCTGTCCCAGTTTGACTGGAATCAGATTGGAAAGTCACACAGGACCCTCATTATGTAGCCACATCAGTGCAAGGAGGTGTTTCTAGTTGGTGCACTGTTTGCTGTATTGGTTTATGTCTGGTTACATGACCAAGCAGCTGCGGATTTTTAAAATTTCTGCAGCACATGTGCATATTAATTTTCTTTTTGTTCTGATTGCTTGCCTGTGCTTCTGGAAAGTGGAGCCTGCAGAGAAGGCGACAATTCAATACCTTTTCCAGCTGCCAATTCAAAAAGGGAGCTACCCTTCTGTGATGGGAATGATCAAATGACCTAGGCATCCACCTGACCTAGATGCAAGGGGATCAGACATCCTCCTTTTGTGCCTTCAGCCTTCTGTCCAGGAGGAGTTCCAATAGGTCCTTCATTTGGAGCATGACTAAGGAGTATATATTTGTATTTATAGGAGTGTTTTGGGTTTTTATTTGGTCATGTCCTATATTTTTCTTGCTGGTCCTACATTTTGCGATGCCTTGTCCTCCTTTACCATGAGAAAATGTTGTCACCCTGCCTAAGTGACCTGTTTATACCCTCCTCCAACCTGCCCCCCTCCCATCCTTGATTCTAACATAATCCCAATTGGAGGGTCAAACCACTTGTTTTAAAAGCCCAGTTTTTTTCTAAACAAAACCAGCAAAGTAAACTGAAACGTTTTAAAATGTACCTAAAATCCCCCAGGCATTGAAAATAAGTGTTCTTTATGTTGGAAGGAGAGGATCATTACACGTTCCAAACAAACTGGGATTGAGGTAGGTATGCATTATTTAGCTTATGTAGATTCAGTCCATAATTGGTGGCTGAGAGAGGCAGAGATGTTGCTTCTGAATTTGGTGGAGAGCTCATTTTTGCTGTTAGAAATGGCAGGTATAGATTGATTTCAGCAACTGGGAGCTGAAAAAGAAACTAGGTGAGCTGTTCCACTGGTAGAAAATGCTCTCATAGAGTTCTGCAGATACCACGACTACCAAAAAACACAAAAAACAAAAACAAATAAACGAGTCTTAGAGAAAATCAAGCCTGAACTCTCCCTAGAAGCCAAGATGACTAAGCTGAGACTCATTCTTTGGATATATTATGAGAAGATGTGACTCATTAGATAAGACAACGTCGGTAAGGTAGAAGGCAGTAGGAAAAGAGGAAGACTGGATTACAGATGAATAGACTCAATCAAGGAGGCCATGCCCCTAAGTTTGCAAAACCTGACCAGGGCTATTGAAGATAGGGTGACTTAGAGTTTCCTCATCATACAGTCACCACAAGTCAAAGTTGACATGTCAACAGTTAACAGTAACATAGAACCTTCAGGTTCAGGCGCAGTCTGTTTCTGAATTGGGTTACATGATAGAGTAATCAACATCCGCTGTTTTCTCTTGTGCTGAGACCTCTCCCAAATAAATCAATATATCGTAATCCTAAACTAAGAATTTTTTACACAATCAAAACAAAGGTTCTCAATTTTTCAAGGAAAATGTGTCTGAGTTCTAAAAATAAGCAGTCACCTAACTGCCCCTTTAGTTAATGTGACTATCAAAAAGATTCTTTTTAAAGTTGATTCTTTTTAAAATTGTCAAAATACTATTGCTAATAAATAATCTTATCTGATGACAATGTCTCCTGAAATATAACATCCATTATTATTTGATACTTTACAAATGGCCCTCATTTCAACTCAGTCTGATACATATTACCCTTAAATTGTTGTTGTATGCCTTCAAGTTCTTTCTGATCTATGGAGACACTAAAGCCCATCATAGATTTTTCTTGGCAATATTCTTCAGAAGAGATTTGCCATTGCCATCCTCCGAGGCTGAAAAAATGAGTGACTTGCCTAGGACCCTGTAAGATCCCTGGAAGTTTAAAGGTGCAGAAATTTAACAAATTTCCCCTTTTTATTCCAGTGTTCAGAAAAAGCATACGTTATACAATTCTTCTAGAGTTTAGTAAAAACTACTGAAGTGCTTTATTCATACTTCTTGAGGAAGAATGACTTTCATAGGTTAGTGAAGTTCAAGGGTTACTAAGATCTTCTTGTACTTTTGGCAGCACCAACTGGTAAACTGATGTCATTTCGAAGCTAGAATGCTGCCAGCACTGCCATGTTTTCAAAGGGATTCTGTCCCTCAGAGGGAATGCCATTGATTCTGTGTGAAATGCCTATTGCTTTGGTTATGGAATGTGATCTCACACAGTCAGATAACAAGATAAACAGATAAAGAATAAAGAAACTGATAAAATAAAATAATGGCAGGATAGTTACTACACATTACTACACAGATTTAAGCTCCTACCTATGTTGAGGGGACAGGGGGTAGGGTGACTTTAACTCGTTGCCTCCACTATTGTTCCAATATGGATCAAGCTTCTCACCTCCAAATTTCATTGTCCAAAGATATTGAGCTGTGATGTAAATGGCAGGTATGGGGAAAGGGTTAAATAAATCTCTCTACCTACCCCACTCAAAGGTCTTCCATGTTAGGTTCTGTGTGCTTACTTTTGAGAAAAACACACACACATACCCCTTCTACCAAATCCCATTTACTTCTTTAAAGTGACTGTCAGAACCCATAAGGGTTTTGGTTCTGCCATTATGTATGAAGTTGGGAAATGTATATATAAATCCTGTATTGGTTTGTGGAGTATATGTGTGTGGGGGTGTGTAGTGTTATTAGTATTAGGTGACTTTAAATTTTGACACCAATTTCAAAGAACAGCTGGAAGGAGTTTTACTGCAGTCACCGAGCAGAAATCAAAAGGTTACCAGGCAGAAAAACAAAAGATTGTAGTACAGTCACCAGGCATCAAGTGGTTACGTAAAAGTCACCAGGTAGAAACAAAAAGGTTATGTTGCAGTTACCAGGCAGAAGTCAAATTGTTACATTGCAGACAGGCGGGGCTAGGTATCTTCAGTCTATATATAGGGACAAGAAGGCAGAAAAAAGGGCAGGATCAAATTAACGTTAGCCTGATCACTATCGTCCTTGGTTTTCAATAAAGTCTTTTGTTCTTTCACAAAGGGGCTTTCTAGTTTGGTAGGAAAGGGCGACATGAAGTTGCCTTTACTTAATACTTAGCAGCTGCACTGCAAGTCCCAGGTGTGTAATAAAAAGGCATAGGGCAGCTACACTGAGGAGGTGTGGGGACGACTTATCTGAAGTCTTTTCTGTTGCTCAGCAACTACATTGGAAGCTGTCAGGATGCTAGAAACACAAGCAGAGCAGCTCCATGGGTGGCAATGAATGGGGCTTTTGGTCGCACTGAATCTTTAATATTTTTTGTTGTTGTTGTTGCTGGCTGCGAACTGCGCAGTTGCACTGGTACATCATACAGGCAATTGTATTGCCAGCTGCAAACTGCGCAGTTGCGCAGGTACATCACACATGAACTGTGCAGTTATGAAGATCTGTCAAATTACCATTGTGGTTTTGCTTCCCTTTTTAAAGTGTGCAGTTGCATCGGTGCACCATGAATGAACCCCTTTATTTTATAATAATAATAATAATAATAATAATAATAATAATTTATACCCCACCCCTTTGAGATCAATCGAGGCGGCTTACACATTAAAATACTATTACATCAATAAAACAAACTGCATCCCTCCCCTCCTTAAAAAGATATTAAATCCATTACAATTTAAGTTTATGAATAAACTTCTTTATTTTATGAATGAATTGACGTTTTATGCGCAGTTGCATAACAGTTACAGCATCCCAGAGTCCCTACTGCACATGTCTAGGGTTCGGATTAGAGCTGGAGCTAGGGTTTGGGAGCTTTTAAAAACTGCACAGTTGCACTGCAGCATTTAAACACAACTGCACAGTTACACCCTTTTAAAAAAGAAGCTGGGAAAAGCAGCTCCTTTTTAAAGCTGCTTTTCCCCCACTAAAATCCGAAAGAAGTGCGTTCATGCCAAACTTTCAGTGTGGGTCATCTAAAGGCTACATTTTCATGCAGGCATGAACACACCCCTTTTTGCCAGTCTAGATCAGCCCTAAGACTATTATCTGAGTCCCTGGAACAGAGCACATTGGCACTGACAGACAGACGTGTACATCGACTCCCTGAGAATTAGGGATGGAAAGAACACTTGATATTTCCTGGTCAGAAAATGGGTTTCCTGGCAGCAGTGGTGTCAATAGGGAGGTGCAAGGGGTGATACCCTAACAGGTACATGTGACAGCACTGCTTCTCAAACACCTACCTTTTGGCAGAAATGGGCTGTGGCATTCATCTGCTTCCCTTTAAAATTCTTTAAGAGATGGTGGGAGTGGAGTGGGGAAAAAAGAAGAGCCCCCATATTTTTTAAAAATTAAAAATTTCAAATTTCAAATGTTAATTTCTTAAAGAATTCCAAAATTTTAATTTTTTATTCTTTTAAAATTTTCTTTTAAAAAATCACATTTTAACCAAATCTTCACTATGTATATGTAAATAATTGAGGTTGTGATATTGTAATTTGAATGTATACTTTTTAATTTTGCTAGTTGTTTATGTCACAACTATTAGCATTACATTCAGTGGTATATGGGAATTATGATTTACAAGTAACATTAGTACAAAAAAGTATTAGTAAGGAATCTCTTTGGTGTGGAATGGGAGGAGGTCAATGGGGGGGGGGGGAGTGACACCATGTGTTACCTCAATGGGTGACACCAACCATAATAACACCATTGCCTGACAGTCAGGAAATACTCTTGAGAAGAAGAATGGAACAGAAAGAATTTTGCACAGTTCTCTTGCAGCATTAGACCATTGCAAAGTTTTCAGGAAGGTTTTCCTGCACAGAATGACATGTGTGGTATCTTTGCATTAATACATATTTTCTGTGCAGAGAACATTTTTTTTTGCAAGAAAAAGCACAAGTCTTTCTCTACAGAAAAATCCTCTGGATGCTTGAACATTGAAAGAATAATGTGCAGAAGGATTCGTTTGTTTTAGCAGTGGTGAGAAAGCTACAGTAACTGCTTGACCTTGCATGAGAGTATGAAATAATCAAAGATTTATATCCCCATAGAGAATTTGGGGGAGTGGGTGGTGTTCACGGTGGGACAAACTGAACAATCAAGTCCTCACACTACTTTTCTGAAAGCTGAAAGTTGCCTCATCGGCCCTCAACTATGTTCTTTCTTTCCATTTAGGACCTCATCGCATTCTTTTTTTTTTTTTTTTTTACTGTTTTGGGGACAGAAACGGGAATCGCAGGGGGGCACATGAACGGGTTTTACCGCGCATGCAAGCATCCACAAAAAGGTCCCGTTCTGGCATGGATTTTACTGCATATGCAAGCATCCACAAAAAGGTCCCGTTCTGGCACCCGTCCCTGTTCAGTGCCGAGGAGCATTAAATGTTCTGGTTGGAAGACTTCCGTCTGGACAAAATAGCACCCATCAGCACTGAACAGGGATGGCTTGGGTACAGGTGCTGGAATGGGACCTTTTTGTGGATGCTTGTGTCTGCGGTAAAATCCATTCATGCACACCCCCGAGAGTCCCGTCCCCGTCCCCAAAATGGTAAAAAAAAGCGAATGTGATTAAGTCCTTAGTGAGGAAAAAGAAACATGTGATCTGCGACCTATGTTAAACTTTTGAAGGTGGAAATACACAACATCTGAGGCTAATTCAAGAGAGCCAGGATAGGCACTGAGATAACATACCTCTATCCTCCAATAGAAGGACTGGCTGGCTACATTGGTCGATTAAACACTGAAAAAAAAAAAGACAAAGAAGATACAGAGTTGTGTAAAAAGTGCATATTCTGATTTGCATGTAGATATAAATTTGGAAATAATTACCATAAGTTAAACAGAATTCCATTTCACTTGACCTACATTTTTGCTTAGTTTGCTGTCCAGATCCTTAAACTGTTCATGGACAACTCTTTGGTGATTAATTTTTAAACTGGGCTTGGACTGGATAACTCTTCAAACAGAGGCTACTTTTAAACAGAGGACTGTAAAGTAGGACACATGGTTACCAGACAGCAAGAAGCTCATGCAGAACTTTACTGGATACCTATTGTAATTGCCTTGCTTTCCTTAAAAGTGGAGCCATCCCTCATAGTGGATACTTATGGACTAGGCTTTTATTCTGCAGTTACCGAGACTCCATCACAACATTTTATGGAGGAAGGGTGGTCCATTTGTAACCATTTTATGTTTTGTCATGGCTTCTGTTTTTTTCTTACTATAATAAGCCCATTAAGAATGGGGAAATGGAAAGATACCCAACCCTATGGAGTGTCAGCAGCCCTTTGCCCAGAAGAACCACACATCTACATGTGTGCAAGTTTTCAGACCTTTTGCCACACAAGCATAAGGGTGTGTGCATGTGGGGAAGAGACAGGAGCTGGCCAGCAACTATCCCACTTCCTCCAAAACATGTCATTAAATTATGTCATAGAATCATAGAGTTGGAAGAGACCACAAGGGCCATCCAGTCCAACCCCCCTGTCATGTAGGAACTCTCAATCAAAGCATCCTCAACAGATGGCCATCCAGCCTCTGTTTAAAGACCTGCAAAGAAGGAGACTCTGAGGGAATGTGTTCCACTGTCAAACAGCTCTTACTGTCAGGAAGTTCCTCCTAATGTTGAGTTGGAATCTCTTTTCTTGTAGCTTGCATCCATTGTCCTGGGTTCCATTTTCAGCAGAAAATAAGTTTGCCCCATCCTCAATATGACATCTCTTCAAATATTTAAACAGGGCTATCATGTCACCTCTTAACCTCTTCTCCAGGCTAAACACCCCCAGCTCCCTAAGTCGTTACTCACAGGGCATGGTTTCTAGACCTTTCACCATTTTTGTTGCCCTCCTTGGACAAACTCCAGTTTATCAACATCCTGTTTGAATTGTGGTGCCCAGAAATGGACACAGTATTCCAGGTGAGGCCTAACCAATGCAGAATCTATTATTTCCCTTGGTCTAGAATAGGACATATCTATGGCCTGGTTTTATTGTAATAAATGTGAGATAAATGTGTATTTGGGCTTTATGTTGGAGGGCCCATATAGAATTTTCCTCAAGGAACAAAACTAGCACATCAAAGGGGTGTGCTGGATTAAGATTTCCCCTCTCTAACATATTAGCTTGTTATACACAGGGATCTTTTTCTTTTCTTCTAAACAGCAGAGGAGCATTCCTTCATGTGAGCCCCCACCTGCAATTTGAATTGTGGTATAGCCTAAGATGTAGGGCTACTATTTCACATAGAACTACCATGTCACCTAACAAGATCTATCTCAAGCGATTATCGGGAGAATAAAACAGAATTAGTCCTGAACCCTTTGAGGAAGAGAATGTAAAAGAGTAACGAATAATCTGTAGTTGTGTCTATTTAAAAAAATGCTTTCCCCAGCCCAGATATGTTGACTGCAGTAAAGCCTCTTCCATATCCAACTACGAGGCAGCACAAGCTAAGAATAACATTACACTCTCTTTAGTCATCTGGAAAGACTCCCTCTAAGCTATTTCCCCTCCTCCTTTCTTGCTTTCAGCCAGGTTCCAAGTGACTCTGATTCCCAGGCTCCCTGGTTGCCCTGCATCCTCTCTGCTTCTTTTCTCTTACTTGAATTCCTTGTATGGTATTGAAAGGCCTTGGGAAGTTTCTCGGGAACATAATAACCCGTTTCTCATAAATGTGTCCAACTCTTTAAATAGCCCCTATTCCCTGTGGGCCTTGGTGCTGTATTGTCACCATACAGCAGCAGCAGCATGGGTATTCAACTAGTCCTGATCAGTAGCTGAAGGAGTAGCATGACTGTACACCCTGCTTCTTCAGGGGATAGCAGAAGATGTGCATCCTGTCTCTTGCCACCCCTTCCTAGTACATCTCGGTGCTGCTGTACCAACACTAACATCTGATAGCTGTGACTTCACCATCAGGGGAAAAAAAGTACCACAAATTTTAGGTGCTCTTAAGGATACAAAGATATCCTAGGCAGGTAGATCTGATAGCATGATCTACCAGGACATTCTTTTGCACACGGTTTAGCTGCACTGAAATTAAAAGGGCTCCTTTTATTTTTAACAAGTCTTTTAAAATAGTTTTTATTAAAAGATTTAAAAGATAGAATACAAATGCAAAAGATAGAATACAAATAGAAAAAGGAGATTATCACACAGGAAATCTGCACTGGGATGAATGTGGGTTGTAACCACCTGGAATGGATCTTATCACACAGGTGGGAGCCTGGATAGTAGGCAGCCCATATCCAACCCAGGCGTCTCCAGCAGCTTTTAATGATTGGGATTTTCCTGTTCTTGTAAAGCTGCCAGAGAAGCCCTGGTTAGATATGGGCTGCCTGCTATCCAGGCTCCCAGCCGTGCAATAAGATCCATTCCAGACGGTTACAACTCGCATCTCTCCTGTGTGATCATCTCCAATGTGTAGTAGAAATATGAGAATAGAGGGACTGTACATACAGCCCGTAAGGGATGGAGTGATGCCACCCCTTTCCTAGCCAGATCAGGGCCATGATAAGTTCATACAACAGCTGCAATCTGGCCTTTCAAGGGTGCAAAAGGGAGCCTCAAAAAGCAGTTCCTTTTTGCGTCCTCAAAAGCACCGCAGCTATATGGTACAGCCACAGCACCGCAGCTATATGGTACTCCTTTGACACAGCGTCAGAGGGGTGCCATGATGCCACATGCTGTGTAGAATGGCACGTGGTGTCAGTGTGTCCTGGGGACAGAGTCAGGCATGTGTTGTGAGGAGACCCCAACTCCACTCCCATGCCTGCCTTAATGGCCAGTGTGTGCAGGGCCAGAGTCCAGAGGAGGAAATATGAGTGATATCACTTCAAATCAGAGCTTGAAACAGAGTCCAGAGGAGGAAATATGAGTGATATCACTTCAAATCAGAGCTTGAAACATTGGGTTTGAAAATTAAGAACTTGGAGAACCAATTCACTACAATCAATACTAAGAAGTTAAAAATTTCAGTTAGTTGTCACTAGTTAAATTGTTTTAATTGGGACAGAGAATGGCATGGAGGCTGTTGCAGTTGACATTAGAGAAGCAAATTTTGTTATTAGTTTATTGAAAAGGGCTGTTTTTGTCCCTTTATACTTTCCTTCCTCTCCCCTAGATTTTTTCCCCTCACATGGAGGACAAACCCCATAATATGACAGCTGCCAGGGAATTATGGGAGTCCAACACATTCCCAACAATCAGGTTGGGAAAGCATGAGATTTCATCCTAGAATCTCTTCAAGAGAGTTGGTCATTTATTGGCAGATTTTTTTTTCTTTCCACCCCACCAACATGTTCACTTCACATATTCCTCAAGTTTCTTTTTGCTAATAAGGAGTGATTTATTTCATTTAGAGGGCAATGATCCACAGCAAATACAGCAATAACTGCATAACTGCAAACATCAGCTATGTGAGTGGAGAATTCTTAATCTGAAATTTGAGAGTCTCTGAGCATAAACAGAACATTTTTCAGCAAAACCTAAATCCTATATCCTCTGCTGCCCCACTGATAAAAAAGCACAGTTTGGAAAGATGTGAGGTAGAGCATATGATTTGCATGCAGGAGCCATTGTTCCCAAATTCAGTTTGTGGCATCTTCAGTTGTAATGATCAGGCATCTAACATCTTCTCTGCATCCATATTGCGATAAATGCATAATTAAAGGGGGTGAAGGAAAAGGAGGATGAGAAGAAGAAAGTGGTGAGTAAAAATCAGAATGGGTAGAATGGGAAGAGGGAGGAAGGGAGGGAGGAAGGAGAGAGAGAGAGAGAGAGAGAGAGAGAGAGAGAGGACTCTTTCAAACAGGAGGAATTTCTCCCAATTCTGAATGGAGCCAATGCGGATTCATGTAAATTTGCTTGTTTAGCGAATTTACCTGAACCCCTGCTCCATTCAGAAGGCATTCGGAATTACTTCCCATTACCCGAAAATAACCCCCCTTGCCCGAAATCGCGTGAGAAGCTTAAATTCGCAATAACGTTAAACCCATGATTGCATTCGGAGTGACTTCCCTTTTGCCCGAATTTGCGTGAGAAGAATTAATTCGCAATAACGTGAAACCCCAGGATTGCGTTTGGATTGCCCTTGGATTATACTTCCAATTTCCCACGTCTGAAAGAGTCCAGAGAGAGAGTGCAAGCAACTGAACATGAAATGAAGGATGGATTTGAGGAAAACATTTTGCTTAGTTATCCAAATGCATAGCAGTGTGTGAGCAAGATTACAAAGGGACCAACTATTATGGTATTATAGATATGCCATGATAAAATTTATAATTTACTCTATTATTGTTGTTGTTGCTGTTTAAAAACTGTATATTATACAATAATGTGCAAAATAAAACTGTACAGAATATAATTAACAGAGGAGTGGTCACTACTGAAGAGGGGACCAGGATAGTGTAGTAGTTTGAATATATAACTAGCACTCTAGGTGACCAGGTTCAACCATGGAAACTCACTGTGTGGGCCTTGGATGAGTCACATTCTCTCAGCCTCAAAGGAAGACAATGGCAAACCCCTTCTGAACAAAACTTATCAAGAAAACACCATGATAAGTTTACCATAAGGTTGCCATAAGTCAAAAGACAGACACCAACATTACCGAAGATAACAATGGATGCCTCCAGAGCCTTTCTAAACATTTAGAATCATAGAATCATAGAATCATAGAATCATAGAGTTGGAAGAGACCACAAGGGCCATCCAGTCCAACCCCCTGCCATGCAGGAACTCCAAGTCAAAGCATCCCTGACAGATGGCCATCCAGCTTCTGCTTAAAGACCCCTAAGGAAGGAGACTCCACTACACTCCGAGGGAGTGTGTTCCACTGTCGAACAGCCCTTACTGTCAGGAAGTTCCTCCTAATGTTGAGGTGGAATCTCTTTTCCTGCAGTTTGCATCCATTGTTCCGCGTTCTAGTCTCTGCAGCAGCAGAAAACAAGCTTGCTCCCTCCTCAATATGACATCCCTTCAAATATTTAAACAGGGCTATCATATCACCTCTTAACCTTCTCTTCTCCAGGCTAAACATCCCCAGCTCCCTAAGGCATTCTTCATAGGGCAAGGTTTCCAGACCCTTCACCATCTTAGTTGCCCCCCTTTGGACATGCTCCAGTTTCTCCACATCTTTTTTGAAATGTGGTGCCCAGAACTGGACACAGTATTCCAGGTGGGGCCTGACCAAAGCAGAATAGAGTGGCACTATAACTTCCCTTGATCTAGAAACTATACTTCTATTGATGCAGCCTAAAATTGCATTGGCTTTTTTAGCTGCCGCATCACACTGTTGACTCATGTTCAGCTTATGGTCTACTTGGACTCCTAGATCCCTTTCACATGTGGTCTCATTCAGCCAGGTGTCCCCCATCCTATATCTGTGCATTTCATTTTTCCGCCCTAAGTGCAGAACCTTACATTTCTCTGCATTGAATTTCATTTTGTTAGCACTGGCCCAGCTTTCTAGTCTATTCAGGTCATTTTGAATTTTGATCCTGTCCTCTGGGGTATTAGCTACTCCTCCCAGTTTAGTGTCATCTGCAAATTTGATAAGAATGCCCCCAATTCTGTCATCCAAATCGTTAATAAAGATGTTGAATAGCACTGGGCCCAGGACAGAACCCTGTGGGACCCCACTGGTCACTTCTCTCCAGGATGAAAAGGAGCCATTGTTGAGCACCCTTTGAGTTCGGCCAGTCAACCAATTACAAATCCATGTAACAGTTAACTTGTCTATCCCACATTTTGCAAGCTTGTTTGCAAGAATGTCATGGGGAACCTTGTCAAAGGCCTTACTGAAATCGAGGTATACTATATCCACAGCATTCCCTTCATCTACCAAGCTGGTAATTTTATCAAAAAAAGAGATCAGGTTCGTTTGGCATTTACCTTTCATACAGTCCTAGGGTAAAAAACACGTACCATTCAACCTTAAAAGGCCTGACATTTAGAAGAGTCCTAGAAGTTTGATAGCCTTAGTCTCCTATTAAGCAAACAAATCACTCCCCTAAACACATTACATTCCGAGACTCATTTTTCTTTTCTTTTCTTCCAAACTCAGTTCTTCTGTTTCATAAATCCATTTCTTCTTGTCTGAAACTGGGCTTCACAAATTTGTCTCTCTCCTCCTCTCTGCTTTGTTCCTAAAGAAATCACACAGATTAGTCTGCCTAAGGGTGCATTTCCTCCAGTTCTCACTTTTATTCTCCCATGGCAGCAGGTCTCTTCCTGACAGAAGGAGAGACACCCACCCTAACAATCCTATGATCTAATTTGATGAACCATATTGCCAACCTCAGCATTAATGAGGGAATCTAGTGAGTTAGTGGAAAATATTAGAATAACTAACAAGGTACAACTTGATCAGTTAATTAGTGAATTAATTCCAAGATCTGTTTCAAATTATAGGTGGAAGATGCCATTTTCAAAAATGTTAATGTTGTGCTTCCTGATAAGATGCATATATTTACAAATAGAAAATTAGCACAGAAGGAAGCAGACTTTCTCTACAATGCATTCTTACTTCCAGTATTCTTTTTATTTTGTTTACATGGGAATAATTCAGTTATAACTTGTTGCAATGGTAAGGCACAGTATAAACTCAGGATCTGACCCTCTCATTCCCTTCTCTGTGTAAACAAGACAAAATTCTAGTCTCAAAAGTTGTCTCCTGCCCCACTCCAATTTTTTTCCATAGGTGGCAGTCAGTGTAGTGCAGTTTGACTGCTGGACTGGAATTTTGGGAGACTCAGAATGGAAGCCCTCTGGATGACTTTGGGCAAGTCACACAATTTCAGCCTTAGAGGAAGGCAAAGGCAAACTTCCTCTGAATAAAATCAGGTGGGAATTTCATCAAAAGTCAGAGTCAACATGAAGGCACATAATAGCAACCACAAGTTGGTATGACCTTTGTCAAAAAGCAGATTAGTTCTAGAGTGAATGTTAACTCCATGTCCAAAAGTTAACAGCTGTCCAGTTGCAGAAAATGAGTTGATTAATATTTAGTAGGCTCTGCTAGACAGTTTCACTTCATCCTGGCAGTTTAGGCCTGGGAACAGGCCTGGAATAGACCAGGAACTAAATGCAATGCTCATTTTACTGATGTTCTTCAATAGCTATGAATAGCTGTGAAGATAAGTCATGCCTTTACAGTTTAGTTTCCTTTGTTTGGTTCTGTGCTATGTAACCACAGAGATTCACCTGCCAGTTGCCTTACCCTAGGGACCCCATATCCAGCCATGGGGTTGGGAGTGTTAGATCTGGAATTTGAAGTTTGGAGACCTGATTGAACGACTTGCTGCAAGGGAATGCTGCAACCCATCAGTTAAAAGATGATGATGCTTTCCTATGCTCTAGACCACACGCTGCATCATCAGTAAAACTTGCTGTGGAGCAATGATATGAGAACCAGAGTGGTGTAGTGGTTTGAGCATTGGACTATAACTCTGGAGAGCTGAGTTTGACTCCCTGCTCATCCAAGAAAACCCACTGGGTGACCTTGGGCAAGTCATACTTTCTCAGCTGCAAAGGAAGGCAAAGCTAAAACCTCTCTGAACAAATCTTGCCAAAAAAAACCTGTGAGAGGTTTGACTTAGAATTGCTTGGAAATGACTTGAAGACATGCAACAGCAATAGCAGTGATGTGTGTCACTTCTAGGGGAATCTTGGGGAGGCCTGGAACTCCATCTGGTTCTAGCTCAGAACATCTCCCTGCTGTATCTACAGTCCCCACCCATCCATCCATCCATGTCCACTCATTTCCCACTCTGTCTCAAAGTATCACCTATGAGCCACTCATTTTTGTGCGGAAGCTGATGGTAAAAGGCATTTTAAAATGTAAATGCTAACATTTCAGATTTTTTTAGTCAAAACTAATTAAAATGGTTATTGTTGGCGTATTTGAATTGCCCAGGTGTGAATCATTATCCTCATTAAAATAATCAGGGAGACAGAGATGTGACAAGAGAGCAGATGGATAGGAACTGCATGTTTGAGGCTCTTTCTGGCTCTCTCCAGGAGAATTTTGAGCACAGGGAGAGGAAGAGGAAATGATCAGAATGGCAAGGTAATTCCCCATTGGAGACAAGATCCCAATGTTGCTCCCCTCTGAAAAGAATAAACACTTTGTGTCAGACCCTCTCTGAAATCAGACTGAAGGGATACATAATCTTGCACTACGTGATCATATTGAGAGGAAGTTAGCCATTGGGGCATCTCTTCACAGTGAGAAGCAGCAGCTCCATGAAGACTTGGGTTGCGGTCCTCCCCAGCACTATTTTCTGGAATCTTTTTAATTGGAAATGCCAAGGACTGAACCAGGGCTGATTTGTATGCAAAGCATTCATATGTGCTCTGCCACTGAGTAATGGTGATAGCCCACACCCTCCTAGGCAGCCCTAGCAAAGAACAAAGTCAAAAGAAGTTTTCATGGCCTAGACTCTGAGGCAAGGAGTCTTGGTTGGCCTGGCCTGACCATAAAGGGCATCTCTGTGAACAATGAGGATTAGATTCCTGAGAAATAAAGTAGATTTCCCTATTGAATGATTTAAGTAACTTGGTGCTTCCCTCTGTTTCTGAATAATAATAATAATAATAATAATAATAATAATAATAATTTTTACCCGCCCCACGGGGTACAACATGTTAAAAACATATACAGTTAAAATCCTCCAAAGATACCCACCTCCCTCCCCTTAAAACAGTATTAAACTAATCAGAATTAAAAGAATCAAGATTTAAAATACATATTCATTCAATGTCCCATGTAGGCGGCCAGATGGATGTCATGAGACGGTGGAAAATTACTTACTATCGGGGAAGGCCTGCCGGAAGAGATGAGTCTTGGTCGGTTTTTTAAAGCCTTCAAAGTTTGTAATAAGACGCATTTCATCCGGCAGGTCATTCCACAGCCTGGGAGCAATAGCAGAAAAGGCCCTCTGGGAGGTCTGGCACAACTTAGTTTTTATAGGCTGAAGCAGGTTCCTCCCAGAGGACCGAAGTGTATGCAGGGGCTCATATGGGAGGAGGTGGTCTCTAAGATAAGTTGGACCCAAGCCATGTAGGGCTTTAAAAGTCAAAGTCAGCACCTTGTACTGTGCCCAGAAACTGATCGGCAGCCAGTGGAGAGATTTAAGCACTGGTGTTATATGCTCTCTCCTTGATGTTCCAGTGACTAGCCTGGCTGCCATGTTTTGAACCAGATGAAGTTTCCAGGTTAGGCACAAAGGTAACCCCATGTAGAGTGCGTTACAGTAATCCAAACGTGAAGTGACCAGTACCACAGCTTCCAGGTCCTTCATCTCTAGGAAAGGGCGCAGCTGGTGGATCAGCCGAAGCTGATAACAGGCACTTCTAACCACTGCATTCAACTGACACGTCATGTGAAGCGATGAGTCTAGAAGTACCCCCAGACTGCGAACAGAGTCCTGTGAGGAGAGTGTGACTCCATCAAGGACTGGAAGATGCATTCCCAGACTTGGTTTCGGGCTGGTGACTGTCAGTACCTCTGTTTTGTCATGATTTAGCCTCAATCTATTTTCCCTCATCCAATCCATTACCGCCGCAAGACAGTCATTGAGAGGAGAGACACCATCTGAGATCTGGGCAGATGATCTGGTCATGGAGAAGTATATCTGAGTGTCATCAGCGTACTGATGACACTGAGCTCCATGCCTCTAAATGATCTCACCCAGCGGCTTCATATAAATATTAAATAGCATCGGGGACAGGATGGCTCCCTGTGGGACACCGCAATTTAGCTCGATTTTAGAGGAGCGACTGTCCCCGAGCCTCAACCTTTGGGGTCTATCAGAGAGAAAGGAACGGAACCACTGCAAAGCAGTGCCTCTGTTACCCATCTTCCCCAACTGGTACAAATCGATGGCATGATCTATAGTATCAAAGGCCGCTGAGAGATCCAAGATCACCAGCAGGGTCACACTACCCCTGTCGATACTCAAGTGGAGGCCATCTGTCAGAGCAACCATGGCAGTCTCGACTCCATATCCTGCTCGGAAACCAGTTTGAAATGGATCAAGTAAGTCGGTTTCATCCAAGACGGCTTGGAGTTGTGAGGCGACCACTCTCTTGATCACCTTGCTTAGAAACGACAGCAAGAAAACTGGTCTGTAGTTGTTTCTGTCCAGGGGATCAAGGGAAGGTTTCATGTGTCTCCAGAGAGGTCACACTGACTAGGCTTACTAGGCACTAGCATCTTTATAATAAAGTGGACCCTTGGTATCTGCTGAGGTTTGGTTCTAGGACTCCCCTCCCATGGATACCAAAATCCATGGATGTTCACATCCCATTAAATACAATGGAGTAGTGAAATAGTGTCCCTTATATAAAATAGCAGAATCAAGGTTTGCTTTTTGGAATACATGCATTCATTCACACACACACACACACACACACACACACAAATATTTTCAAGCTGTGGATGGCTGAATTTATGAGTAACTTATCTGTGGATATGGAGAGCCAAATGTGTATTCCTTATCCAAAATGCTTGGGATGAGAAGTGTTTTGGAGGGTTATTAGGAGAAGGGGGGTGGATTTTGGAATATTTCCATATATATAATGAGATATCTTGAGAACAAGCATTGTGTAGTGGTTTGAGCATTGAACTACAACTCTGGAGATCAGGGTTCAATTCCTAGCTTGGCCACAAAACCCACTGGGTGATCTTGGCCAAGTCACATGCTCTCATCCTCAGAAGAAGGCAATGGCAAACCTCCTCTGAACAAATCTTGCCAAGAAACCCCATGGCAGGTTCGCCTTAGGATTGCCATAAGTTGGAATCAACAACAACAACGAGATATCCTGGAGGTGGGTCCCAACTCTAAACAAAAAAAAATTCATTAATGTTTCATATATACCTTATACACATAGCCTGAAGGTAATTTTATACAATATTATTGATAATTTAGTGCATGAAACAAAGTTTGTGTATACTGAGATATCAAAAAACAAAGGTGTCACTGTCTCAGCCACCCAAGTGAAAAATCTATAGTAGCTTTGGACTTTGGAGTATTTCAGATTTTGGATTTCTGGATAAGGGATACTCAATCTATACTACAATTTAGTATTTAAATATAGTAATCTTAGTATTCATAAGTATAGGGCTAGACATACAGTCTCTCAGTAATCCTTACAACAGCCCTGTAAGCTGTGCCAATACAGTAACTTTATGAAATCAGTCCTGAAAAAATATGGCTCAGATGACAATGGTAACTGGGAGAGACAATGGCAAGTAACAAGGACATCAGAAGACCTCTTTCCCCAAAATGCTTTACACCTGTAATTTCAGTGCACCTGAAAGGAAAGAAAAACAAAACACCAGGAAAATGAGTGATAACAGTGACAAGTACTGGGTCATAGATTTTGCCTTCTTGTGTAGATAAAAAACACCCAATCTAGACGTACTTCCAACTTTTTACATTTGCTTTTATAGGGTTTGCACACTGGACTGTGAAATGTCACTTAATTTAAAGATCCACACAATGATACAGAATATAGTTTGTCCCCTTTACTTGAAGACATGGCACACTTCCTTCAAGTTAATCACTTCCCTGCTAGCTGCTTTTCTTTTCAGAATTTGTCCCCCCATACGGCTTTTCCTGTTGTAGGAGAAAAGATACAAATCTTGCAGAGAATAATAGCAGCTTGAAAGAGGTTATTCTAAGAAAGCTGGTTTCATCCCCTCCCCTCCTCCCACCCGACTTCTGATTACCGCCTCCAGATGTTGTTTTTCATTAAAAAGCAAATGCTGAGGGAAAGTTGCATAGAACTCTATGTCATGTGTTGCTTGCCCTATAGGTCAACACTGTTTCCATGTAGAGGTTTCTCAGAAAAGAAGGGCTGATATAATGCCTGAGAAGGAACTCACCATTTCTTGACATCCCTTTGTAAGGCTTTTTGATCTGAGGTGGGTTTGGGACTGAGGCTAAACTGGGACATGTTTGAACGTAAGCATTCCTCTTGTTTTAGCTGTGTTAACTGGATTAGAATCATAGAATCATAGAGTTGGAAGAGACCACAAGGGCCATCCAGTCCAACCCCCTGCCATGCAGGAACTCCAAGTCAAAGCATCCCTGACAGATGGCCATCCAGCTTCTGCTTAAAGACCCCTAAGGAAGGAGACTCCACTACACTCCGAGGGAGTGTGTTCCACTGTCGAACAGCCCTTACTGTCAGGAAGTTCCTCCTAATGTTGAGGTGGAATCTCTTTTCCTGCAGTTTGCATCCATTGTTCCGCGTTCTAGTCTCTGCAGCAGCAGAAAACAAGCTTGCTCCCTCCTCAATATGACATCCCTTCAAATATTTAAACAGGGCTATCATATCACCTCTTAACCTTCTCTTCTCCAGGCTAAACATCCCCAGCTCCCTAAGGCATTCTTCATAGGGCAAGGTTTCCAGACCCTTCACCATCTTAGTTGCCCCCCTTTGGACATGCTCCAGTTTCTCCACATCTTTTTTGAAATGTGGTGCCCAGAACTGGACACAGTATTCCAGGTGGGGCCTGACCAAAGCAGAATAGAGTGGCACTATAACTTCCCTTGATCTAGAAACTATACTTCTATTGATGCAGCCTAAAATTGCATTGGCTTTTTCAGCTGCCGCATCACACTGTTGACTCATGTTCAGCTTATGGTCTACTTGGACTCCTAGATCCCTTTCACATGTGGTCTCATTCAGCCAGGTGTCCCCCATCCTATATCTGTGCATTTCATTTTTCCGCCCTAAGTGCAGAACCTTACATTTCTCTGCATTGAATTTCATTTTGTTAGCACTGGCCCAGCTTTCTAGTCTATTCAGGTCATTTTGAATTTTGATCCTGTCCTCTGGGGTATTAGCTACTCCTCCCAGTTTAGTGTCATCTGCAAATTTGATAAGAATGCCCCCAATTCTGTCATCCAAATCGTTAATAAAGATGTTGAATAGCACTGGGCCCAGGACAGAACCCTGTGGGACCCCACTGGTCACTTCTCTCCAGGATGAAAAGGAGCCATTGTTGAGCACCCTTTGAGTTCGGCCAGTCAACCAATTACAAATCCATGTAACAGTTAACTTGTCTATCCCACATTTTGCAAGCTTGTTTGCAAGAATGTCATGGGGAACCTTGTCAAAGGCCTTACTGAAATCGAGGTATACTATATCCACAGCATTCCCTTCATCTACCAAGCTGGTAATTTTATCAAAAAAAGAGATCAGGTTCGTTTGGCATGACTTGTTTCTCTGAAACCCATGTTGACTTTTGGTGATTATGGCATTGGCCTCTAAGTGTTCACAGACTCTCTGCTTAATGATCTGCTCTAGAACCTTTCCTGGAATTGATGTCAGACTAACTGGACGATAATTGTTGGGATCCTCTTTTTTTCCCTTTTTGAAGATGGGGACAACGTTTGCCCTCCTCCAGTCTGCTGGGACTTCTCCTGTTCTCCAAGAGTTCTCAAAGATTATTGCCAATGGCTCTGATATTACATTTGCCAGTTCTTTTAATACTCTAGGATGTAGTTCATCTGGTCCTGGAGATTTATATTCATTTAGGTTAACCAGGTATTCCTGTACTACCTCTTTACTTATTCTGTGCTGAATTTCCTCTATTCTGTCTCCTGTTCCATTATCCTTAGGTTGAGCACCCTTTGCCTTTTCTGAGAAGACTGAAGCAAAGAAGGTGTTGAGTAATTCTGCCTTTTCTCTGTCCCCTGTTAGCATTTTGCCATCTTCTGCACGCAGTGGCCCCACTGTTTCCTTCTTCTTCCTTTTGCTGCGGACATATCCAAAAAAGCCCTTTTTATTGTTCTTAACCTCTCTAGCGAGCCTGAGTTCATTCTGCGCTTTAGCTTTTCTGACTTTACCCCTACATGTGCTGGCTATTTGTTTGAATTCCTCTTTCGTGATTTCTCCATTTTTCCATTTCTTATACATGTTCCGTTTAAAACTTAGCTCAGTTGAAAGTTCCTTAGTCATCCATCCTGGCTTCTTGAGACATCTTCCATTTTTCTTCCTCATTGGAACTGTTTGAAATTGTGCCTTCAATATCTCCCTTTTGAGAAACTCCCATCCGTCTTGAACTCCCTTTTCTTTTAGTATTCCTGACCATGGGATCACTCCCAGTATTTCTCTAAGTTTATTGAAATTAGCTCTCCTAAAGTCTAGAGTGCGTGTCTGACTATGCCTAGCTTCTCCCTTCCACTGTATTACAAACTCCAGGAGAACATGGTCACTTCCACCTAAGGATCCAACCACTTGCACCCCATCAACTAGGTCTTCCCTGTTGGTTAAGATCAGATCTAAAATGGCTGATCCCCTTGTTGCCTCTTCCACCTTTTGGACAATGAAATTGTCTTCCAGGCAAGTGAGGAATTTGCTAGACTTTGAGGATTTGGCTGAGTTTGACTTCCAGCAAATATCAGGATAGTTGAAGTCACCCATCACTACTACATCTCTCTTTTCTGAGTATGTGATTATCTGTTCTAGAAAGGCATCATCCAATTCCTCTGCCTGAGTCGGGGGTCTGTAGTAGACTCCCACAGTAACATCCTTGTTATTTCCCTCTCCTTTAATTTTTATCCAGATGCTCTCCACCTGGCTTCCAGTATTGACTTCCTGCATCTCTTCACTGGTGTAAATATCCCTGACATATAATGCTATTCCTCCTCCTTTCCTGCTTGGCCTGTTTCTCTTAAAAAGGTTATACCCCTCTATTTCTACATTCCAATCATGAGACTCATCCCACCAGGTTTCAGTGATGCCTATTATATCATATTTCCCTTGTTGTGCTAGGAGTTCAAGTTCATCCTGCTTATTTCCCATACTCTGTGCATTAGTGGAGAGGCATTTAAGACCATGTGTCCTCTTTACTTGCTGCTTTTGCACATTTTTTTGCCTCCTACTGTTGGGTCCTTGCACTGTTTGCCTTGTTCCCTCTATGCCACTTGGACTATTCTCTCCATCCCTTTTGCCTTCCAGTATAATGTCTCCCTCCCCCACATATCTCAGTTTAAAGCCCTCCTGATCAGATTCTTCAGACTGTTGGCAAAAACGTTTTTGCCAACTGGCGTGAGATGCAGTCCATCCCTTGCCAGAAGTCCCTCCTCATGGAACCGCAGCCCATGATCCAAGAATCCAAACTGTTCTTGGCGGCACCATCTACGGAGCCAGTTATTCACCTCTGCTATTTTCCTCTCCCTTCCTGGACCATGCCCTTCTACCGGGAGTAGAGATGAGATGACAACCTGTGCATCCATCTCTTTCAGCTTCCTTCCCAGAGCCTCATAATCCCTTTTGATATTCTGAAGGCTGTGCCTTGCAGTATCATTGGTTCCCACATGAACCAAAAGAAGGGGGTATTGATCAGTAGGCTTGACAAGTCTTGTCAGCCTCTCCGTCACATGATGGATCTTTGCCCCGGGGAGACAACACACCTCCCGAGACATCTTGTCAGGCCCACAAACCACTGCTTCTGTACCCCTCAGCAAGGAGTCCCCCACCACAACCACGCGCCTCCTCCGAGGCTTAGCAGTGGCTGTTCCTTTTCGTGATACTCTCAGGCTCTCCTGCTCTGTCCCTGATGTCTGTCCCTGCTGCTTTTCCTCATCATCTCTGACAACAGAGAGAGATTCAAAGCGATTCTGTAGCTGCAAGCCGCTCACAGAATGTTCCCTGGTTTCCTTACTTCTGTGTGTGACCTTCCTCCAAGCATCTACCTCTGTTGTATGTGGAGTGACCTCCTCCACCCCAACAACTTCCTCTCTCTGTTTCCCACCCAAGACATTCTGGCCTGTTCTGTTCAGGAGAATCTGCTGCTCTCTATGATGCTGGAGTGCAGATATCTGCTCCTCTAGCTGCTGTACTTTCTCTTCCAAGAGGGCTACCAACTTGCACTTGTGGCAGGTGTAGTTCACCACCTCTGTAGGCAAGAAGACAAACATCCCACAGGTGTTGCAGGTGACTGCTGCAGGGCCTTCAGTGTCCATACTGAGAAGTCTTAAGGAGGCACTGAAACAAGACTGTGGGCTTCCCTTGCTAGACTTGGCCTTTATTCCCAAGCTCTGTCACTGAGTTCAAATCACGGGGCCTATAGTTATGTAGAGAGCTCCTGGCTAAAAGCTCCTTCCAAAGGCAAGTCTCTGATTCACTTCCTCTGATGCTTCAGGCCGGCTCCTCTTCTATTCTCTAAACACCTCCTTGACTAGATAAAAAAAAATCAAAATTCTGCTAACCTTGAGTAGCCTTAAGTAGCCTCCCAGCACTGGCTCCCAGAATGCAATGGCTCAAGTGTAAATTAGATTAGATCTCACCCAAGCACATGGACTACAGCCTCCTCCTTTTCTTTCTCCTCCTTAAAGGAAATGAAGCTTCTGCTAGCCTTGAGTAGCCTTAAGTAGCCTGCCAGCAATGGCTCCCAGAATGCAATGGCTCAAGTGTAAATTAGATTAGATCTCACCCAAGCACATGGACTACAGCCTCCTCCTTTTCTTTCTCCTCCTTAAAGGAAATGAAGTTTCTGCTAGCCTTGAGTAGCCTTAAGTAGCCTCCCAGCACTGGCTCCCAGAATGCAATGGCTCAAGTGTAAATTAAATTAGATCTCACCCAAGCACATGGACTACAGCCTCCTCCTTTTCTTTCTCCTCCTTAAAGGAAATGAAGCTTCTGCTAGCCTTGAGTAGCCTTAAGTAGCCTCCCAGCACTGGCTCCCAGAATGCAATGGCTCAAGTGTAAATTAGATTAGATCTCACCCAAGCACATGGACTACAGCCTCCTCCTTTTCTTTCTCCTCCTTAAAGGAAATGAAGCTTCTGCTAGCCTTGAGTAGCCTTAAGTAGCCTGCCAGCAATGGCTCCCAGAATGCAATGGCTCAAGTGTAAATTAGATTAGATCTCACCCAAGCACATGGACTACAGCCTCCTCCTTTTCTTTCTCCTCCTTAAAGGAAATAATTCTAACAGAATTATTTTGTTTGAATGTTTAAGCTCGTGCTGCTTTTCCAGCAGGAGTTTTATTCATATATTCCAATGAGTTAAAGACTTAAAAAAAACATCTTTAAGGGTTGGCCAACATGTATGCCACGGACCACAGTTGTGCTGCTGTATCTTTCAGCAACATCTTCTCCAGAGACCCTGGCAATGAAGCCTGTTAGCCTGCTCCTTCTGCCTCAAGACAAGGATTGGGATTGTGTCACCTTCCAGACTTGGTTGCAGCTTCCAGGAGCCCTAGTCTAAACTAGACAATGGTAAACAATGCTGGGAGTTGCAGTTCAACAACAGCTGCTGTAAGACAAGGGTGGGCAATTTCTGAGTGTTTGTGGGGCGTTTTTTAAATCTCTGATGCAACTTGGCAGGCCACATTTCCTCCAATGCCCATTTCTCCCTTCCCCAGTTTTTGGCTCCCAAAGGCCAAATCATTTCAGCAGATTTTGATGTGTTTTAAGTGAGACACATTTTTTTTTTTTTAGAAACAGGAGGCAATAGTATTACAAGTTTTACAAAAAAGGAGAAATATCCCTATTGTGCAAATGCATAGTCAAGACTGACCACATATATTTTGTTGCCTGAAACACACACCCACACACACACACACACACATAGAACAAACGACTCTTTCAGACGTGGGAAATTGGAAGTATAATCCAAGGGCAATCCAAATGCAATCCTGGGGTTTCACGTTATTGCGAATTAATTCTTCTCACGCAAATTCGGGCAAAAGGGAAGTCACTCTGAATGCAATCATGGGTTTAACATTATTGCGAATTTAAGCTTCTCACGCGATTTCAGGCAAGGGGAGTTATTTTCGGGTAATGGGAAGTAATTCCGAATGCCTTCCGAACGGAGCAGAGGTTCAGGTAAATTCGCTAAACAAGCGAATTTACATGAATCCGCATTGGCTCCATTCGGAATTGGGAGAAATTCCTCCCGTTTGAAAGAGTCCATAGAGAAACTGGTCAAAGGCAGTTGAATTTAACTCTGGCAACGGGTCAGTGTTTTCCACTATAACTCATGGCAGCAAGCTAGCTGAATAGGAAGCAATAGTATATTGCACACGACTCTGTCCACCAATACTTTACTACTCATTCACTCACTCATCTGCCTGACAGTCATTCATTGCCATATATATTGTGGAGTGCATGGTCTTGACTAGCTGCAGCTCTGTCTGCTTGCTCAGGTAGGGAAGAGGTGTCGCTTGCATGTGTCACAGGAGGAAGCACCTGAACAAGACAGCCAGGCCAGGCCAACAGTAAGCAAATATGACCACTGTGGGGACACTGGCAGAAGAGTGGAAATGGTAGGTGGCTCAACAGGAATGGTGGGGTGTGGGGATATAGCTCCCTTCACCTAGGTTCATCTCTTGAAATACCTGCCTCATGTCTCTTAATAGTAGAGCCATCTCTAAGGAACATTGGTAGTAAGTAGCCTGGTGTCTTCACTCTTCTTGAATCCACCCAGAGGGAATGAGGAGATGCTTGTTTATGTAGGGTTGCCAAACTGTAACCCTGGGGAAATGCATTACATTTCTAAAATTCACTTTATATCTAGAGTGAAACTGATAACGATTACTCTTGTTTTTAACTTTTTCACTTCTGATGCCTTCATTTTCCCCTTTTTCCCCACATACAACACAGCCCTTGAAACAAGTGTGTTTCAAAACTGGCATAGCAAAACTAAGAGCAAAAAGCCATTTTAAAAAAAGAGTTTCATCTCTTGATTCAGAGGGCAATTTAATGGTAGAGGTTGCAGTTTGGTAATCCTACATGACATCCTGTGAGGTCAATGACAGACATCAAGTCAAAAGAAGAAATACACTTCAGGAAATGTGCCGAAGCTTGTCCTTGACTTTTTGAGTTCAAAGAAGAAACAAATCCTTCTTGGTCAGCCTGCCTATCAAAGCTTTTATCGGAGCAGTCAGACCTTCCATATATTACATAGTGGCCTATAACTATGCAAAAGGTGCCA
This sequence comes from Urosaurus nigricauda, assembly GCA_034509955.1. Lineage (NCBI taxonomy): Eukaryota > Metazoa > Chordata > Lepidosauria > Squamata > Phrynosomatidae > Urosaurus > Urosaurus nigricauda. The sequence goes on from JAOEGL010000004.1 coordinate 136,549,406, forward strand.
CTCTCAGTCTGACCAATTATTAGGAGTGTCATATTCCAGCCCCTAAATCTGGACATCTATTTGCATATTATGCAAATTATAATATGCCTATTTGAATTTGCATTCTAATAATACATTTTCTTGCGTTTATCTTACATTTTCTTTAGCACTATGTTTCGGCCATGGCGCCATTCTTAGTAACTACCTTTCGAAAAGAACTAGTATAGAGTTTGATCCACAGGGACAGGTGAGTACATATTACAAATTACATAGTAGTAGTTGTAGTTATTGTAGTTGTTGTTGTTAGTGCTGGACTAAGAACAGGGAGACCCAAGTTCAAATCCTTGCTTGGTCGTGCAACTTACCAAGTGACCTTGTGGCATCACTATCGCTCAGCAAATCCATTTTATGTGGTTGTTGTAAAGATTAATAGCAGGACAAGAAGGATGTAAAGGGGAATTCCTAGTGACTTAAATATAAAAATAACATTTTTTGTCATGCACAGGCATTTCTGGTGCCTTTCTCATCACAACATTGTAATAAGTAGTTTTTTTGCTATCAATTTTTTTAAAACTGACTCTTAAAATCACAGATCCATAAAAAATAACCCAGGAATTCCCTGAGAGTGAGAGAGCAGGGGGGAGATGGAGATGTGCACACTTGAAACAGAAACAGGTGCATGGTCATTTGGCTAAAGAGGGATGTAGAGGTTTACTTTAAAGAACAATGGAGTCTCCATTTATGCTGCAGAGGAAATAGTTGCAGAGTTACTGCCTCTGCTGGTTGGTGTGTCTATGAGCCTTATCACACTAGCGAAATCCTGTTGGAAAATGGGATTTAAACTTGATTTAAATTAGAAAAACCCACAAATGCAGCAAGTTTATCAATGTTCCTGCCAAAGAGAAATAACATGAAGTTACTTCCCAAAAGTAAAAAACTGTTTTTCTCCATTTTGCCTTCACTTTAACTTCATGTTATTTCACATTTGCTGGAATGTGGTGTGATAAACTTTCAGCATTTGCGGGGTTTTTAAAATTTAAATTGAGTTTAAAACCTGTTTTCCAATGGGATTTCGCTAGTGTGATAAGATCCTAAGACAGTGTGAGAATCAGACAGCCCTCTAGATCAGTAGTACTCAAAGGTTTTACCCTTGGGATCCCCCTTATGTCTATATGAGAATGTGCCCCTCCACTTGATGCAGTATATAAATAAAAAATATTTTGTTTATTTAGTGTATGTATTTTCATCTGCACATTCATGTATATTCATATTTTAACATTTTAAAAGGAAATAACATCGTTCAAATTAGAACAGTTTTATTTAAGTAGATTCAGTATTTAACTCAACACAAGTGTACATTTTATGCATAAAATATTTGGGGAAAGGAGGAGGAGGGATCAGAGCCTCCAAGTCTCACCTCCCCCTCTTGAGCAAGTCTCACCCCTGTCCTGAGGGTCCCACCCCACTATTTGAGAACCACTGCTTTTGATGTTGTTGAACTGTAAGTCCAGCAGCTCTAGCAAGCTTAACCAATTGTGAGAAATACTAGGATGCTCACTCTAACAACATCTGGAGGACCCCATTATTACTGCCTCTGGTCTAAGGGCTGCTGTCTGGAAAATATATCTTGCATTATATTGTTTTGAAGCTTTCTTCATACTTCAAAAGGAATGAAGAAGTTGTAACTTCTGATTCTCTAATTCTGGTGGTGAAAGCTTTGATCTAAGAAAGACCTGGACAGGGAACAATAATAATCCAAATGGCAGAAAATTAAAAGGTCTGAATCTTGGTTTTCAGACACTAGGACCTCTGCTCATTGTTAAACATTACTGATGAAAGGTGACTGAATCTGAGACAAATTTCCCAAACCAAAAGGGTACTGATTCATGGCAAATTGTTGTTTGTTTCACTGGTGGGAGCAGCTGCTGTACTGCTGCCATACCATTCTATTAACCTCTGAAGGGAAAGCTAGTGGTCATCCATCATGTCCCAACACTGTGATCTCTGTCACACTGTTTACATGGGAAACAGAGAATTACTCTTCCTTCTTTCCTTCCTTCTTTCCTTCCTTCCTTCCTTCCTTCCTTCCCTTTTTTTTTTTTGGAATGTCAGATTCCCACTGGAAATCCTGATTGCCATGGTTACTTTGAAGAGCTACACTCCTCTGTGTTCCAACCCTCCTTAACAGTGAACTGGAGGAGGTTTTATTTAAAAAAAAAATTGAACAGAAAATACATTTTTTTAAAAAAATAACCAAACCTCTATTCAGAGTTTATATCAAACCTCTTCAGTACTCAAATAAAGGAGAAGGAGGAAAACAAAGTGATCTTTATGAAATACACATGTCATTGACACCCACATTTAAAGAAATCATGTTCCCCAAAATCTTCCTCTGGGCCCCCTAGGACTCTTCAACTGAGCTCCATCCCTTAGGATTCCTGTATTTATAAAATACTCTCCATCATATGCAGGGTCAGGGTGGTTGTTCCCGATAAGTGAACCTGTTTAATTGGTGAATCATCATTAAATAATTCATTCTTTAAACTGCTCATGATTTCTGAGGTGCAAGGAGCAATAGGCTTTGCTTCCTCGTTTGTTATAGGGAGGAGGATGGTTATATGGTTCAGTGCTAGCTTGCTGTGTCAAAGAATGAGAGAAGAGAGGAAGAGAAGCTCTATCTGCCTCTCAACTCTCAGGAAGAAAGAAAAGAATACTCTGTAGGACTGGACTGTAGGCTGACAGAGATTGAACAAAAGATAGGATATCTCATATTTCCTTTAAATTTGGCAGACTCTCTTTCTCCATACCTAAAGTTGTTCAGTTTAAATTCACTCAACAGATCTGCAACTTTGTAGAGTCATTTTTTTTGACACTGAGGAAGGCAAATTTAAAACTACCAAAAAGCACACATGAAAAAAACATATAATAATAGGGGGCAATGGTGACAACCCAACACACTGTTTATAAATCTCATAATTTCCTTAAAGCTAATGATACAATTAATTGATTAATTAATAGTTAATGCAATAAGTTAAATTTACAGACTTCCAAAGTTAACAAGAAGAAGATAATTTTCCAGTTTCTAACTATCAATGTTAAATTAATTTTCAAATCCTGAGGAAGAGCACATGTGTTTGAGAGAGGGGTGGGAATGAGAGTGAGATGTCAATGGGGCAGTAGTATTCTTTGTGTAGAATGATGCTGCAAAGGATGTTGCAAACCTCCAATGATTTTGGCTATTACTGCCTACCACTATCAAATGAGTTTTAATATGTGCATATGTAATGTTGTTGTTGTTGTTGTTGTTGTTGTGTGCCTTCAATTCATTTCCAGCTTATGGTGACCCTAAGGCAAACCTATCATGTTGTTATTTTTATTGTGAGGCTTTTGTTTTTTGCAAGAAAATTAAAATAAATCCAAGCACATTGTTCAGGTACCACAACTATCTGAAAACATGTAGGGTGTTGCACACATAGTAGTACCCATTTCCCAACACTCAGATGAAATTGATTCCTTACCCAAAAGTCTCCATCCAGGACCTCCCGGGTGGCAATTATTCTCTGTACATTTTCTCCTCTCACCAATTCCCAGTGAATCCACCACAATCAGTAAACAATACAGCCAACATTAAGCTCCCTGAAGCTGTGACTGATACAAACCTCTTTCAGCTGGGAATGGGTGGGATCTCAGCTGGTCTAACTGGGGAGACATCAGGGAGAAAAATGCCTTTCCAGCAGTAAGCCATGGAACCTATTCTAGTCACTAGTCAATACCAGCCCAAGACCAAACTACACCTGACAGCATAGTCCACTAATGAGAGGCTGTTCCCTAACACACACACACACACACACAGAATATGCATCTGAGGAATAGGCTCAAGTCTACAAAAGCTCATGCTACCAGATTCTTTCTTTCAAAGATGCTACAAGATCCCTTTGCATACACAGAGAGAAAGACGATTGTGTCATATCAGTTGGCACTACCATTGCCCAGAATGTCAAGTTCTTCCCTGACTGTCAAGCAAGTTTAAAGCACACAGAGTTTTTAGAATCTCCTTCCTTGGAGACATTGTGTGACTTAAGATTTGGCTATCCTGTGCTGTCAGGGGGTTGCCCTAGATGACCCTTAGAGATCCCATCTACCTCGCCACTTACATGATCCCTCCTCAACATACATGTGGGCATACACACTCACCCATCAGAATCAGAACAGATAGTGAAAAGACCATCCTATTTACTGAGCAACAGACAAGTATAATAAATTCAGACAGGACAAATACTATAGAACAGGCCTGTAGGACAGTGGCAACTCCTCCATACATTACCACTGACATGGCAGACAGTCAGAGATGACATGGCAGAATGGGCACAACAGAGAGGACGGTGCCTTTTCTTGTAGAAAAATAGCTGCCAAAAGATGGTCAGACAAGTGAAGCCAACAAGAGTACTGTGAGCAAGCAAAAGAAGGTAGCAGGCAGCAATGCACCTACACGTGTGTGTGTGTATCTATGAGTAGTCACTGGGGAAAGGCATCCTGACTCCATACTTGTATGTCTGCACTCTAGCTATTTTTATGACATTCAGTTGTTTGTTCACTGAAGTATTCATGCCTTATACCTGAAAATCCCATGCAAAGGTATAGCTCATGAAAGTCTGGGAAAGCATGATGGCAACAGCAGTATCTGCATGGTCCTGACTACCACGACAAACCTCTCCCTCTCCCTTATGCTGGCTGCCAGCTGCTGGCTGCCAGCTAAGGTGTCCCCTGCACCTTTCAGGCTCCACAGCCATGGCACAAGGATCTCTCTCAGCAGTTACACAAGCCAGTGCAATATGTCATGGACAAGGGTAGCTGAGCCATCTTGGTACATGAAGCCCCTTTTCACACTATCATGCAGCCTTTCCATCTGCTCTGTCAATGTGCCCAAAATTCTACTGAGAATGCTAAGAGCGTCCTGGACAGTGGCGATTGCATCTTGCAATATCCAGGAGCCCCCTGCAAGTGCTCACTTTCCACCTGATCCAAAAGGGAAGAAACATATTGGGGCAATAGCTGCGAAGGCTAGGAACCTTGGCACTCTGGGGGACTTGGGCACATGATATTGAAGTCCCTCAGTCCCCAAGCATTCTAGCAGTACTCTCAGGACTACCCCAACCACTGCAGCAAGGGACAATGATGATTGTTAGGGTGTGTACCATGTCAACAGAATCCCAGTTCTGTCTCAAACACTCATCTTCATGTAGACACACTGGAAACTGGAGACTGTGAGATGGGGACTTGGTCAGGAGGCCCATTCATTTGTCTTTTCAGTAGTTTACGGTAATGCAGCTTCTTTTCCACTTTTTCGTTTGCCTGCTGGTGTTCAGAGAAACAGCTAAGAGAGACCCCTGTGCTCTTTCCACCTTATCTCTGTGTTTTGTGCTAATCCAAAATCTAGACTGTTGTCTAACCCATAGAAACACAATATAAATAAAACAATGTATTTTGCCAATGTGTGCAAAAAAGAGAGAAATTATCCTTATAATTTTGTGTTAGTCTTCACTGTTACATCATCTGTTTTAGCGAAGAAGCGCAACTCTGTTTTCCATTGAACCAGTGGAACTTGTGCTGCCATGCTGAACTTTTGGGATGACTAAGGACTTTATCGCATGCACTTTTAAAACCGTTTTGGGGATGGGGACGGGACTCACGGGGGTGAGCATGAACACATTTTACCGCACACGCAGGCGTCCACAAAAAGGTCCCGTTCTGTCTCCTGTACCCAAGCCGTCTCTGTTCAGTGCCGGCGGGCACCATTTTGTCTGGACGGAAGTCTTCCGACCAGAACATTTAACACTTCTCGGCAATGGACAGGGATGGGTGATGGAACGGGACCTTTTTGTGGATGCTTGCATGTGCGGTAAAATGCGTTCACGCGTGCCCCCGCAAGTCCCATCCCCATCCGCAAAACGGTTTTAAAAGTGCATGAGATAAAGTCCTAATAAAACCTTTTCTAAGGGCCAAGTGATTTCCTCTTCCAGTTGATTTGAATGGATATAGGAGCTTTCTGTGGAATAACAATCAATAACATTTGATGAGTCCATTAGCCTGTGCGTGTGTGTGCGCACCACTTTTGCAGCTGAAGAAGAGGCCTAACATACACACACCCTTCTCATGACTATATAGTAATTATGCTTATTCCTTGACCTTCATCTGGGCATCTCTTACCATTTTGGAATTTGTTTATAAAGTTCCCTTTGCAAATTCTCTGATGTAAGGTTATTTACTAGACTTTTAGTCTGCAGCTTTAAAATCAAATTCTATTGCTCTTTTCAACAGCTCAAAATAAATGCCTTACTTAAGGCCAGCTTCTCATGCTATCTTGATGGAGTAGTTCCCTTAGTTGCTTCTGCCAGCAAATTGGAAAAGTTGTGGCTTGTGGTCATAGATATTCTGTGCTTTATAGTCCAAAAATCTCAGAGTGTCAAAGAGGTTATGAAGTTACTTTGGGTAACACTCCTTTTGTGTGGGACTTTCTAAAGCTGATTACTTAAGGTATATATTGTGAAACTGTAGAATTGCAATTTTTTTTTGCATTCCTGTCTTACTGTGGGTTTCTGCAAGTGTTTCAACTGCATATACTATTTTAGCAGGATTAGCAGCTGGCTTAGCAGCTGGCTGCTGAAAAATCTAGTGCAAAGCTGAGTAACTTTGACCTTTTTGATATTTTGGACTTTAGCTTTCAGAAGGTTCTGCAGCTTGGCTAACATAAGGGATTGTGGGAATTGTAGTCCAAAATACCTGGAAGGCCAAAGTTTCCCAGCGCTGGTATTGTGTGTGGAGCTTTAGTGTGTGATTATTATTTGTATTTATTATCCAGCTTTACTGGACACACAAATATTTTTTAAAAGGCAATTTGAAACAGCATGGAGAGGCAAATGTCACTCCAGGCTTCTCAATCATTAAATCTTACAGACGCTAGCTTAGCTTTCTTATATCTGCTTTGTTTACTGCTTTACATTTTCTCTGTTTGAAAGATCAAATGGGCTTACTTTCTTGTGATGAAACTCATCAGGCTGATTGATTATTATAAACCCTTATTATCTAAACATTTGCATTTGTCTCATCATTTGATTACATAGTAAACAGATGAATGAAGGATTATAAATTGCAGTAATGACCTTAGTAACTAACCTATGTCATATACATATTCAATAGTAGTTAAATACCCTATTTGCCACCTTGTTTAAGTATCTAGGCTGCCTTTAAGGGCAAATGTTCTCCACCAGGGAGTTTACATAACTTCAAAAAATCAATAAGATCATATCCAATAAAAATACAAAAAAAAAAAGAGCAATGAAATCAGTATACACTATCAGCAAAAATATATAGGCCAATAACAGCATATCTGAAAAAAGGGTCTGGCATCTTATTAGAGACTTAGGAGAGTTGGTCCTACTCCAGTGAAGTCATGGGGAGGGTTGTTGCAGAGTTGGAATTATATATTAACCTCTTATGATGATCTAAATCCTCCCAGGACACACTTTTTAGCTGCCACAGGTGACTCCATGACTGGTGGAGACCACTGGGTGTCAGAGATGTGTGTGGCTATGTCACTATAGCCAGATACATCATCATGACATCATCTTCTGGGACCTATCTAGGTTTTGCTCAATAGTTTTGCTTTAGCTTGGGAGTTCCAGGATGATAATAGATTTAAGGCTGAGAATGGAACAACATCATCATTCTGCTTGTACAGTTTTTTTAGCTATCAGGACTGGAGATTGGTCATATGTGCACGTTATTACTATTACTACTAGTACTATTACTAATACTTCCCTCTGTTTGCTTCTTCTTTTTTATATAACCATCTTGTGATCAACTAACTTGGGAATCTTCTACAGGCTTTACCATGGGGGGGAGGGGCGGGAACTCCAACTCAGAGACCACATTTAGCTGGTCACAGAGAACTGAACTGTTAGCTATGGGGTAGTCTGGGTAGAAATTGTTGCTTAAAGGCCCTGTTCTACCACTTGCTGTGAGGGGATGCTGGATAATTTAGCCACAATAAAGCTTATAACGGGGATGTATATCAGTTTTCTGTACCAAATAGGTACAGAAATGCAGCCACTTCCAGCTCAGATTGAGTGACTAGATGTCATAAGCTCATAGGAGGACAAGGCACCACAAAATATAGAATATTCAAGAAAAAAATGTAGGACATTACAGAACAAAAGCTAAAAATACTATTATAAATATAAATCATGCTTCTTAAACAAACAAACTGATTCATTTATATACCACTTCATACCACCTAAGCAGTGTCTAAGCAGTTTACAACTGTAAGCTACTTGCCCCCAACAATCTGGGTACTCATTTTAGCGACCTCGGAAGGATGCAAGCCTGAGTCGAACTTGAGCCCTTTTGCTGGTCTTGAACTCGCCACCTTATGGTTTTGAGTGAGTGGCTGCAGTACAAGCATTTAACCACTGCACCACCAGGGTTTAGTCATGCTCAGAATGGAAGGCATTTTGAAATTCCTCCTGGACAGGAAGCTGAAGTGTAGCACATGCCTGATTATCATTAGTGCACAAATAATGATATGTATACAGCTGGCATGCTAATTTAAATTGTAAAAAACACTACTGGACACTATACTGTCTAGCTTTTTTTTCCTTATTGCAGAATCCAGGAGGATTTCCAAGTTACACACTTGGTCTTTGAGGAGAGGTGCATCTCTATTGTCAATTGTAAACTTCCATGCAGAACACTTGGCTTCTCAATCCAGAGTACCTTTATCAGCTTAATCCATTATCTTGTTCAGCTTCATCATTCTCCAAAACATCGTTCAAGAATCCTTCCAAATATGGTTCAATAATTCTGCAACCACCCTGACATATAAAGGGAAACAAGATGCAAATCTGAGTATCATCTATATAATGATAACAGTCCAAATGGCTCAATAATGTTATGAGACAGCTCCTCCAGGCAATCCAGGAGGTCAGGGTTGATGGTATCAGAAGCTACCGAGATCCCCCAAAAACAATTGTATAACACTGCTCTAAGCTCTCCAGAATCATAAATGATCAGCTAAAGTAAACAAGGGTGTTCCAATCTCATAGCCATGTACAGTAGTTTAACTACTGTGTGGCAGTGAATGGCAAGTGCTGTACAACAGTGAAAGTTCCTTTAGGAAGGATCTTAAAACTATCTTTTATTGCAAAGCAGCATTAATTTCTCAAACCCACCTGACCCTTCTGTTATATGTTATATAAGCCATGATGGGCAGGCACTGAATAAACAAGTTGTAATTCACATTCCTCAAAACACCTTGACCATATTCTCTGATCATAGAAAATGAAAACTATCCCATGAAATAGGACCACATGGTGCCCTGAAAACCCATACTGGCTGAATTGTTAAACCAGTAGCATTCAGATTGAGGCAGAAACAAACGACGTTACCCTGAGAATGCTAAGCACATAAATTACAAGGAGCCACTGAGAATTCTTTTACATTATTTTGTAGACTACCTTGAAGAAGATGCAAAGCATCCAGAAAAACTCCAGTGGATAGTATTAAAAGTATGAAATGGCAGGATAGTAACAATTGCTTCTTTACCACCATCACCTCCATAAAGTAGACTCAATGATTTAGTTCTTTCTTCACACCAAGTTTTTCTTACTACCTTTCCAGCTATCCCCTCCACCCATTCTTCATCATTGTCCCAACATCCTTACAACTGCAGAATCAATCCATGCTCTCTTCATGAGGAAAGTGTGCTCGGCAGTGATCATGTCAATGGCCTAATGTGTTGTCATCCTGTCCTTCAGAACTGCTAAAGTCAACAGGAGTGGCTGCATTTTGTCAACATGTCATCCTCCCCTCTCCTCAGCAGAATTTTACTTTAAAGCAAGGTGCCTTATTTTTAAGCCCATTCATGTACCTAGAAGTCTCCCAGGATAACAATTTGGTCTGAAACAAAGTCAGGGCTCCTCAAGCACCTTGATTTAAAGGAAAATTGAAGGAGGGCTCTTTTAAGATGGTAATGATGGTGGGACACAGCAATAAATGTGTTGTAAACATCTCTGGATTCAGTGTGGGCAATGTTTCCCACCCCTGAACTACTGCTTTGATAGGAACATCAACAATTTTAACAGAAAGCTGAATAATTTCTGAAACTTAAAATTGCTCAAGTTTCATCAGCCTCATGCTCATCTCCTTGCACAACAGCTTCTGGGCTTAAAAGAAGGAGCAGTCAGTTTGGAATTTCAACAGGGGCCTTTTTAAACACCCTCCATCACTGTTACATCTCTCCTCCGATTTTACCAATTGCTTCTGACAGTTATATCTAGAGGCACTTCTTTTATTTTTACTTCTCTACTTGGAATATAATCTCCCACATGATAGGTCTTGCACATCTCCCTGTCATTTCAGTATGGCTTGTGGATTGGATTGGATTGTGTCCATGGGTAAGATCTGGCCACTTCCCATTCTGCCACTCACAGTAACCTAAATCAGTTTTATCATGCTCCCCTAAGAAAAGATCATCTCTGATATGAGGTCAGATAATTTGGTTTCACAGCTCCTTCATAATGTTGCAATATCCAATAAAATTGCAAGATACTCTTAGCAGGAAAAAAAAATGGTGTGAGGCATATGCCCTCCATAGAACAACCAGGGAAAGGAGATGGCAGAAATACACTGAGCAGCAATTCCAATCCTCTGGATGGATGGGGTGTCTGGAAAGCCATTAATGGGCTAGTAGCGCCTGCAGTGCAGTGTTAGCCTTGTAGCTAAAGTACTTGTTTCCTGCAGGCAAGCAGAGTAAGCTGAACAAAAGCCCCTTTCTCTGTCAAAGAATGAGCTACAGTTGCCAATCCCCCCCCCCCCCCATGAAGCTGCTGAGAGGAGCAAGACTTTAGGTCCAGCAACACAAGGCTGGAAAAGCAAAGGAAACACCAGAACCCTTGTGTCTGACCTGCTCAGCCTGGGTCAGTGACCTCACCATTGAGCTCAAGGCTTCGACTGTGGAAAGGACATGAGGTGACTCACATGGAAAGAATGCCAGACCCCTCGGTTTATTAGCAAGGGTCTATTCATACAAGTTGTTCCTCAAATAACTCATGACCTTTTGCTCTACCCATGTGTTTCATTTTTGTCCTATCTATCCATCATCCACCCATCTATCTAATTCATGGTTACATTTATTATGCATGTGGCGCTTTACACAGTAATATACATGCAGGACAACCTCTGGCCCTATGAAGCTTGAAATCTAAATTTAAGCAGGAAGATGTGGAAACGTGGAGATAGGGGATGGAGGGAAGAGAAAGAGGGAAGGATAACAAAACAGTATAGAGAGGAATGGGAGAAATAGTGATAACAGAGGAAGAAGGAGGAAAGCATGCCCCTTATATTTGTTTTCTTTCAGTCAGACAAAGCAGTTAAAGGCATTCTGAGAGATGGGGAGAGATGGAGATTCAAAGCTATTTTTTTTTTTGGCCTGTCCCCTTCCTTTGCTCACTAATAAGACTGAGCTATGCTGTATGAGTTCTTTAGATTCATTTCTGTAGTGGCAGGTTTCTCCGATGACTCTCTTCTTGGTGGGAGAAGCCATTGTAGCTTCATCTATCACAGCAATGGAGGAGTTAAAATTACAGCATAGATCTATATCCTTCTTCCTAGGTTCACACTATAAATTCCACAATCTATGAAGTGAATAATGCAAGAAAGCACTGCTCACATTTTCAGACATGCAATATGTCCTCCCCCCTCTCCTAAGATTTTTAGTCATAACTTTCTGAAGTCACTCAACAATATGTCAGGCATAAATTCAGCAGCACAACTTCTCATGGCATGCACAAGAAGTGATAGGAAAATCTCCGCTTTTTCTTCTTCTCTAGCATTGAGGCACTAAAGGCACTGAAACTTTAGTACCCATAAGAGTTCCAGTCACTTGTCTATGAGAAACTCCTTTTTGACTGAGAAAATGTTTAAATAGTCCAACTGTGTGGGCTGGGCTAATTTTGTGAATCTCATGAATAACCAACTACAGTGGTCCCCCGGGTTACGAAAGTAATCCGTTCCGGATTACTTTTCGTAACCCGGAAATTTTCGTTTCCCGGGGGACCGCTTTAGTTGACGGACCGCGCGGCAAATTTAAAGGGGCCGCGCGGTTTTTCTGTTTCGGATCCCGGGGTTTCTTTCGGATCCCAGGGCCATTTTTGCGGCCCCGGCTCTTTCGTTCCCCGGGGTTTTCGTTCCCGGGGGATTCGTAACCCGGGGGACCACTTGTACCATGTTGCTGAAAAAAAAATGTTTAACAGATATCTTTATTGCTCTCTACCCCTGTGGTATGTCTGCAAAAGACTGAGAGAGAATCAGAGATATCTACCAGTCAAAATCCTTGAATCAACAAGAACACAGTATTGATGTCACTGAACCTGTTCAACTGTCTTGATTTCACTGAAATAAAAAGATCTGTGCCTGGCACTGAAGATACATCAGGGGGAAGTACCTGAAAAGGAAGGGTGGGGGAGAAAAGAAAATAGAAATGAAAAGAAAAGGAAAGGAAAGGAAATAAAAAATAGAAACAGAAATAAAAGAATGCATTATGCATAAACAGCCTGTCCTCAGAGTATAGACTGAAGAGCAGTTGACTAATACTTGCCCTTTTAGAAATCTTATAGATAATCCTGTTGCAGTATTATGGGTAAACATCCAACACGAATTCTCACTATAATCCTACAAGGACAAATCACCAGAACATGAAGCAAAATGCTTCTGTAACTCATTGCTAGTAGGAGTATGTTGGAATAGAAGACATCAAGGGAAGGAAGCACTGTGCAGAAAGGGAGATGCAGGTAGGCAGGAACACCTAAGCAGACAAGAGAGAGAGTCTGCCCTGCACTGGTAAAGAGAGTAGGAAATCACAGTCCCCCTGGCAAGTGGCAATTGCAAATACTCTGTTCCTTCCAGTTTGACAGTTTGCAAATATTCCATGGGGTTGTCCAGACTAGCAAAAAAATAAAATGAAAACAAAAACAAAACAAAAAACAAAAACCCCTCACACCTCACAGTATTCTTCCCCGGATTCACACCATTAATTGCCACACCTAGTTAAAATAACTGGACTCAAATTATGCTGATAGCCACACATTGACAAATTCAAATTGTACAAAAAGGACATGCATACATAAATCTATCACCCAACAGCCTGTATGATTTACCTGTCAGTCTTACTGCCCACCCTGCACTCTTACTGGATGCTGGTCCCATCCACTCTCCTTTCCCCCTTTGGGTCCCAGTGAGTGATTTAAGAAAGGGAACTTTAAATTTCTTTCTCTCTTATTCTTGCTCCACCACTGTCAGAAATTTAATGGGGGAAAGACAAACAAGGGAAGTGGGGAGAACTCCAGTTCCTGTGGCAACATCAGGTCTGGGAGGTCTGGAATTTGACTGTGCAAAAGTCAAAATGTCCTCTGAACTCCATTCGGCCCAGATGGCTCTCCCCAGATGCTCAACTGCTTTATTTATTGGCATCTCTTTGTGTTACAAGTTATGAACTCCAGGGTGTGTGTGCCACGGCTGCTGCCTGCTCTTGTGAACTGAGAGGGTGGAGGGAAGTGTGGGGTTCAGGGGGCAAATAAGGCCACCCATAGAGTGTCTGTATGAATGCAGTCTCACAGGATGGCCGGGTTAATGCCACAATTGGCCTCCCCACTCTGATGCTAATGAAGACAGTAAACTGGCAGTGATTTTGACTCTTGAGCATCCCACTGAGTTGCCCCAGTCTTAAGAATCATAGAATCATAGAGCTGGAAGAGACCACAAGGACCATCCAGTCCAACCCACTGCCATGCAGGAATACACTATCAACCACTCCCAACACATGGCCATCCAGCCTCTGCCTAAAAACCTCCCAAGAAGGAAACCCACCACACTCTGAGGCAGCATATTCCACTGTCAAACAACTCTGGCTTTCAGGAAGTTCCTCCTGAGATCCAGGTGGCATCTCTGAATCCATTGGTCTTTGCCCTAGTCTCCTTCTCCAAACTAAGTGTTTCCAGCTATAAGGGCTACTTTATTAAAAGGGAAGAGTACTTTGTGTCAGCAGAGCTGCAAGAAAAGGAGATTCTGACAGTGGTGGAACAGAAAGGAGAAAGAAAGTAATTGAGTGATCCCTTAGATCACTCACTGGTGTGAAAAGAAAGAAAGAAAGAAAGAGTGAAGGGAAAAAAGAGATTGGATTACGGAGGCATCCAATGAGAGTGCAAGATGGTTGCCTTGACAATCTGTCTTGTCCCAAAACTAACCCCCCCCCCATGTCAGCTTGATCCAGATAGGACACATGTTGCCAAAAAACATTTTTTCCTAGAAAATGCAGAATAAAACATTTTTTTTAAAAAAAAATGCATTATGTAAAAGTAGTAGTTTCACTGACAAAACACCCATATGTCATATATTTCTACAGCAGCAGAATTGAAGTGGATATGGATTTTTTTGGTAGTGTAGACAACCCCCATGCTTCTGTTATTCCTTCCGTGTTTAGTGGTAAGTAACTAGTTTTTCAAATTCTTCTGTGGCTGAAGGAGAACTCCTCTGTAGAATCAGCAATATGGTTTTGAATCCAATCTGTTCTCTCTCTTTGTAGAGAGAGAGAAAGACATACAGAATAGGCATGGAAAAGGTAAATGTGCACCTCCTATCCTCTGTTCATGAAGAAAAATCAAACTTCCATGTTCTCAGGTCTAGAGGACTTCCAACCACTGTCTTAAAAGTCTAACAACTTTTATTTGGCATCAAGCTTTCTTGGACTTCCTCCCACTTCATTAGCTGGCAGATGTTTATACACACAATGTGGAGAAAGCTTGATCTCTCTCTCTTTTTCATAAAGTTAGAACCAAGGGTTATCTACTGAAACGTAATGGTGGGGGGTTTAGGACCAGTAAAAAGAGGTACTTTTTCAAATTATGCCTTGGTAAATTGTGAAATTAACCACCACAAGATAAGGTTATGGCTGCCAGTTTGCACATGTCTGTGTATCATGCAGTACTAAATGCAGTATACCTATGTGTATCAGTTGATGGGGAAAGCAACAAAGAGCATGTAGTTGCATTGTCCTTCTGGTGAGCTTCCAAAAGGTAGTTGACTAGCCAATCTATGAAGAGAACGTTGGACTAAACAAGCCTTTCAACTGCATCAGACTGGCCAGTGGCTTACCTGCTTTATGTCCAGGAAAGCAGCCAAGAATGCTGATAGTTGCTCACACAGGCTGGTGAAGTTTTAAGGCAAAGCAAAAGTCCCTTTCAGCCAAAGAGAAATAAATCAAAGTTCCAAAGTAGTAGTAGTAGTAGCAGCAGTAGTAGTAATATTTATTTCTGCCCCGCTTCTCCAAAAAAATTGAGGCGGCTTACATCAATAAAATCCATACAATACAATACAATACAATACAATACAATACATCCCACTATCCCCCCTCCTTAAAATAAATCAACAAAATAATCACAACATAATAATAACTATAATAAATATACTTAAAACCCTTAAAAAATCACAAATGACATCATGGTGTAGTCACTAGGATGGTCCATATTAGTGGGGTGACTAAGTCAATTATTCAGGGAAGGCCTGACAAAAAAGATCCTCCTTGACAACTTTTTTAAAGCTGCCAAGGTTGGTAATATGTCAGATCTCCTCTAGCAGGCCATTCCATAATTTGGGAGCAGTAGATGAAAAGGCCCTCTCGGTAACCACAGCCAACCCTGTATTTCTTGGCTGCAATAAATTTTTCCCAGAGGACCTAAGTGTGCGGGGTGGATTGTATGGAAGGAGGCAATCCCACAAGTAGGCTGGAGCCAAGCCATGAAGGGCTTTAAAGGTCTTCACCAACACTGTGCCCAGAAACTAATAGGCAGCCAATGAAGAGATTTTAAAATTGGTGTTATATGGTCACCTCTAGATCTCCCTGTGAATAATCTGGCCGCCATGTTTTGGACTAATTGAAGTTTTCAGACTACACACAAGGCCCATGTAGAGCACATTACAGAAGTCAAGTTGTGAGGTTACCAGCACATGTACCACAGCTTTCAGGTTCCCTGGCTCCAGGAAGGGATGCAGCTGGCATATCAGCCAAAGCTGATAACAAGCATCTTCAGAGAATGCTGGAATCCAGCAATAGCTGCTGGTGAAATGTCAGGAATAAACTCTTCTAGAACACGGCCTCATAACTTGAAAAACCCACAAAAAACTATAATGGTTTTGTGGGTCTTGGGTGATCTTGCTCCCAGGAAACAATCACACATACCGGTACCTCATATTTGAAAGAGATTGAGTACAGAAGAGGTGAGTGGTGGATATTGAAAGAAAACAAATAGATCAATAACAACATTCATTTTGTAAATATTTTTTTTATTAAAAGAAACAAAAATTCCTAAACCGTTAGGCAGTGGGCTCTTGTTCACTGACAGATTAACCCCAACACATAGAGGAAAGCTTACAATAATACTCACTTTTGAATTTTTAAGCTTCAACTCAAGTTGAAATTGATTAATGTGTCTAGTGGTCAATCTTTTCCAACACAGGAGCCTATGACTAAGACTCTAGAGAGATTTTTTTTAAAAATTAAAAACATTAAAAAGAGGGGGAGGAACAAGGAAAATGGAGAAGAGGGTGGAAATAGAGAAATCTTGTTAATAGGGAGGGATAAGGGAGTTGATACCTATTTTGAGAATCACAATTCACATGATACTGTTTTTTAAATACCTTGCCTTTCAGATAGGAACAAATTACTTTGGAATACTCTGGAAAAGAAGGGGAAGTAGCTCTCAAAATCTAAAATCTAAAATGTCATTTGGGTCCTTTAAAAAAAAAAAGCATGGTGTACAGCAACAAATACCACCCCAATCCCCTTTCAGCACACTTGCTTTGTTTGAAAGGGCTCACAGTCATGAGAATTTGAATTGCCTGAATAACAGTCTTTACCAATTTGTTTATCAAGGAACAAATTATTTAGACATATACTTTTCGTCTCTTTACCCTGCTGTGCTCATGCTCAGATCAAATACACCATTAATTTTCTTCAGTCGAAGGATTCACATTATGTGAATCATGAAATTATTTGATGAGATTTAAAAATGATAACAAATCAAAACAGCTATCCACAGTGCCAGACAGAACACAAGAAGCTGCTGCTCATAGTAAGTTACAGCCTAGAGAAGGAGACTCTACTGTTTTATTATTTTTTTAATCAAGGTACATACCACTTACTATATCTAAAATGACTTTCAGGAATTGGTGGTATCAGAGCAGTGACTAGCAGGCATGAGAGATGCTCCTGATTCTGTGGTGCTTCTATAGAATCCTATAAGATCTCATCTGTTCATTGTGTAGATGTCTTTGTTTGTCAACAATATTCTTCTACTGTCTCTATGCAAAAAATATAAATAGATATGAATCTGACTTTAAACTGACACCATTCACAAACCAGAGAGAAAAAATTTCCATCTTCCAGAATACTCTGCTGCTGACCTGGAATTCACTGTTGTTCATAAAAGGAACTTTCAAAAGGAGACTCCAGCATGAAACTCTTGAACAAGGGCTAGTAGTATATTTGACTTTTAAAGGCATCCATTGAGACAATAGTTACCCTGTGACCACAGAACCGTGGAAAGTACACTCTGTCTTCA
Source organism: Urosaurus nigricauda (assembly GCA_034509955.1). Lineage (NCBI taxonomy): Eukaryota > Metazoa > Chordata > Lepidosauria > Squamata > Phrynosomatidae > Urosaurus > Urosaurus nigricauda. Next base: position 136,567,054 of record JAOEGL010000004.1, read on the forward strand.
ACCATAACTTAAGGGGACCAAGGGCCACACTGGGAACTTACATCCTGGGAATATCATGGCTGCCCTGTTTGGTGGGTACTTGGAAATGACAAGAGAATCTTGTGGTATCTGAAGGAAGCAGATCAAGACAGGTAAAGTCTGTATAAGCACAGCAGGCAAGATAAGGTCAAGTAGGTGAAGCCCTGGGTCCTTTGATCCCTTTTGAAACTGGCTGATGAGGGTTGCCTCATTCCAACTTCTAGACACGGGCAGAAAGTGCTGGCACAGTCTAGTACTAAACCTGCTTCTTGATGGAGAAGCTGAATTAGCCACCTTTTCTCACACCCAATATCCTGAAATATTATTTCTAATTTATTTAAAAGAAAGGGTGTAGCCCTATCTTCTGTGCACTGTCTTTCAAGAAGATTAAAACAGAAATAAAATATTTACCTCATATGTTCACTTACACCTACGACTGTACCTAGAAACTAAGGAAGAAGCCTATGCCTCCATTATGGTTTTTTTGTTTTGTTTTTGTTTTTGTTTTGGTGGAATATTGATTCAACATCTTCCTTTGGGAGATGTGGAAGCAGGACAAGCAATGGTATGCAGATGCTCAAAAGTTCAAGCATTTGTGATTTCAGATCTACATTTTGGGCAAAAAAACTTACTCTTGATCTATCAAGGCCTCCACTCTGTATATGACTGAGACACACTGTTCCACTCCGTGGCTCCTTGTGGATTGCAGAGCAAAATGGTAGTGTCTAATGGTCTCAGACCAAGCAGAATGAAAATTTGCTGCTGCTTACAGGGAGGGGCGGCAGTCATGCAGACTGTAAGCAGGAGACCAAACTAACCCACACAATGGCAAAAGAAGGGTCACGTGTAAGGAATGTGCTTCGCTTGTTTCAGGGAGGGGCAGATGATAGATCCATAGCTTTAAGGCGGCAAATTATTTTATGGTTGCTCCTCCTGCAGTTCCTCTGGGTTGAATGGGTGCCATCTAGGTACTGAACCCAACTCCTGAGAGAGGTTTGGCACCAGAAGTGTCCCTATACAAGCTGGAGCGGCAGCTATAAAACAGCAGCTATAAAATGGAGAGTGGATTTGCCACCCAGCAGCAAAAGAGCCACCAGTTGGCTCTGCTCCTTGGCAGAAGATACATTTAGCTCCAACTCCTGGTTACTCTGAGACGATAAAGCTGAAGGCAGGTACAAACTGACCACACCCAGCAGAGGACTGGGTAGGTCTGAAATCTGTGTATACATAAGTGTGTTAGGCTTGCCAGTTTAGCAGCTTCCCAAATCCTGAGAATTCAGTGCCAAACCTGAGATCTAGGGCTGCCCCCTGATGATGTTATGGAGTGGGGGGTACTGGTGGTGTCATTAAGCACGATGCATTAAGCAACAACTGCAATAACTGAGAATATCTCATTGAAATAAAAAACGGACATACTTTAAAAAGGAGAAAATCTTTCTCTGGTTGGAAATTAAATTTTTTAAGTGTTGCAGTGAAGGGGAGGGAGGGTCCCAGACAGAGGGGGGTGGTGGTAAGAAAATAAGTTTAGCAAAGAATTATGGGAGTATGGGAGGGGAATAAACAGGATGAGAAAGAGAGAAAAGTGAAAAAATGAAATGAATAGATATAAGATGGGGGACACCTGGCTTAACGAGACAACATGTGAAAGGGATCTAGGAATTCTAGTAGACCACAAGTTGAACATGAGTCATCTGTGTGATGCGGCAGCTAAAAAGGCCAATATAACTCTAGTCTGCATGAATAGAAGTATAGTGGCTAGCTCAAGGAAAGTGCCACTCTATTCTACCTTGGTCAGGCCTCACCTGGAATACTATGTCCAGTTCTGGGCATTCAAAAGGTATGTTGACAACAAGCTGGAGTGTGTCCAAAGCAGGGTGACCAAAATGGTGAAGGGTCTGGAAACCATGCCTTATGAAGAGAGACTTAGAGAGCTGAGTATGTTTAGCCTGGAGAAGAGACAATTAAGAGGTGATATGATAAATATTTGAAGGGATGTCATATTGAGGATGGAGCAAGCTTGTTTTCTTCTGCTCCAGAAAATAGAACATGGAACAAGGGATGGAAGCTATAGGAAAATAGATTCCTCCTAAACATTAGGAGAAGCTTCCTGACAGTAAGAGTTGTTTGACAGTGGAACACATTTCTTCAGAGAGTGGTGGAGTCTCCTTCTTTGGAGGTCTTTAAAGAGAGGCTGTTGGGGATGCTTTCATCAAGAGTTCCTGTATGGCAGGGTGTTGAACTGGATGGCCATTGGGTTCTCTTCCAAGTCTTAAGATTCTATGATTCTAATAAAAATATTCAAGGCTATTGCTCTGAGATTGTTGTCCTTGTCCTGAGGCCCCGGTGAGAGGGACCGGGCTCTGAGATTCAAATCCAAACCCTGATATCTGGAAGTCCTAGTACATATTCATGAGTGTGTGAATGCATGGACATCACTAAAATATGTTGTCAGCTACCAATTTTATTGAAAAGGGAGTTATATTTACTTTCATATATGTAAATAAAAAAATAGAGACAGTGTGGTGTACGGTTTGAGCACTGGACTATGACCCTGGAGACTAGGGTTTGAATCCCATCACAGCCACAGAAACATACTGGGTGACCTTGTGCAAGTCACACTAAGTCTTACAGGAAGGTAAAGGCAAACCCTGTCAGAACAAATCTTGCCAAGAAATCTTGCCATGATGACGGGCACGTCACCATAAGTTGGAAACACCATGAAGTCACACAGCAATGACAACAAATAAAGAAATACACAATGAACTCCAAGACTAGTAGTTTTTGAGAGAGCATTGCATGGAAAGCCTGGATCCATCAGCTTCCTGAGGTTTCTGTCACCTCAGAGGCTCTGTAGCCCAGTAATCTGTCCCATCTATGGTAATGGAACTACAGAAAGTTCTTCCACAGGTCATCATCATCCACATAACACAGAAATTGTGCCAAAATATGCTCTGCAGAATGAGATGGCCCAAATACCAGTTGGGAGAGACCCCTGTGTGCCATCAAGATGATATTTCCTTTTTTGTTTCTTTTTGTTCTCTCTCTCTCTCTTTCTCTGGAAGAGAAAGAAGAGTGTGTGTTATGTGTAAGGACTAGAATGTACTTAGATGCCAAATCAACACTTTTCTAAAGTGTTCAACATTTTGAAAACCTATGCAGAAAAGAGACATATATGTAAAGGAAAGCATACATATGCCTACATTGGGGAAATGCCCACAATATGTCTTTAATTGGTGGGGGAAAGCACTTGTAAAAATATATAGATTTGAAAAAGCCAATGCAAAGGATGCATTTCATAAAAACAAGCTAAACTGTGTATATGTATACTCTTGGGAATGCATACGACTTTTAGTGTGGACCAAAAAGAACTAAATTACAATTTGGCTTAGAACCAGAACCAGAACTGAAGAAATCTGTGGGGGAAATGGGAATCTGGACAAAACTGAAACTTGACAGATTTGCCTATTCCTAATCATCTGTTTATTCAAATGTATTTTATCAGTGGTGCAGTGCAAAGGCATGCATTTAAAAAAAAAATTAAAATATGTTAGTAAAGAAAAATATCTTTGAAGTGATCTTTCTATGTGCTGAATTATTAGCTAATCTCTAAAAATGATTTCCAAGCTCAAGGCTCTCACTGCAGAAGATTTCAATTAAGCCATTAGGGACCTTGCATTAATGAACACAGTGGAATCCTGGAGCTGTCATGATGAAGCCAGGAGAGGTATTTTTATCCAGCTTGTTAGCCTTGCAGATTTAGATCTGCCTGGCAAGCTTGTTCTCTTCGAGCCCTGCTCCAGTACATTGAGCGAGCACCTTATTATAATACAGTAAATGCCAGGTAATTATTGCTCTGTTTACACAGATCAACGGGGGAGTGGCTGTGGCATTATGCAGTTATTAATCAGTGCGGAATTAATTGCATTGTGTTTCATAAAACCTCATATTATCAAAGAAGCCACTATCCTCAGAACTCCTGCAAGGTTCCTTTAATTTCATATTTCACATCATGCTTACATCTAACTCTATGACTTTGTTCTCCTTCCCATTCCAATATATGACAAAATCCTGTCCCCTCTTGTATCTTTCTCCAAAGCTTTGGAATTCAGCTAGTGATATTGTTGCTTTCTTCCACCTTCTGCACATCTTTAGTCTTATGTGAACCATTTCTTAGGATTTTGACATCTAGAGGGTGACAAATGTAGGTTTGCCAATAAGCACATCCTTTACAGGAGGTAAAAATAATCTTTACTTGGACACATGCCTATGGTACATATTTTTGCAAATTAATCTTTGTCCTCATCTGCTCAAATAGTATATTTTCAATCATATATTTAATACATCTTAAGTATATACTTAGAAACAGCATACATTTTTGCCCTTTTGGCACCCAAGTCACATTTGTTACTCTAAACTTCAGAGAGCATCTCCTTATCTATTTAGCCTTTAAAAAAAGTCATGTCTGCCAAGATAATTAGAAAAAGTTTCTGTATTTCTGTTGTAAGATTTTATATACTTTTATTCTGTGTTTTATGCATCTTGATTACACAGGAATATTTACACATACAGCCATGTCTGGGTCAGTGCATACTAATAAACATTTCCATATAGGTGCAGTTGTGAGCTCATGGCTGCATTGGATATTTCATTCAAAGCAGTGTCTCTAGGAAACCATGCCAAATCTGGGCTCTTTTACTAGATTTTGGGTGTCTTCCAAGTCTAGATGCTTTGGGGTACAACTGCCAACCCATCTGGAATGACACCTGGTCCCAAACACAGCAATAATGGATTGTTGAGCGCCCATGCTCAGAGGCACTAGTTTCTGATGCAACTACAGTGAACCAGGACAACCAAAACCTGCTGTGACCACCAGGCCAGGATTGAGCTGAGCTGGTTTATATCACAAAAATCTGGTTGGACAAAACTCTCCCAGCCTCATTCACCAGGTTTCTGGCTACAACATTAGCACTGTAGAGTAGATGGAATGGCAGTGGCCAATTGTGCTTCTGTCTCTTTCCAGATTCTCTGTCCAACTCTCAGCCAGTTTTAACTGTCTATACCATGTCTTGTATAAACTAAAGAGGACTAGGAGTGTGTGTACTGTCCACCACACTGACCAAATGTTTTCCTGCCAAAGGTTTTCTTAGATGTGTTTAAGATTGCTTTGGGGGATTTTAACATACAATCCAAGGCCACCTCCTCTAGTACAGCTCACAACCTGATAGCCTCTGTGACATTCATCTCCCCTTCCTAAACTCTTCAGTAATGGAGTTGTAGGAATTTTTAGGTCATTAGATCTTTTAGGTCTAATATGGCTATGGAATCTGCCAAGGCCCCAGTCCTCCTTTGGAATAAAGAAAGATCACGTAGTATCAATAAAATTGGTCCTACATCTTCTTACACCAACTAAAGAACACATTCCTTTTTTTGGTATACTGAAGTGTTTATGTTAATGAAATAATTGAATCAATAGCTCAAGCACAAAGAGTGGGAAAAAATTAACACATTTGATCAAATTGAAGTCAACATTGGGATATAATTTGTGGTATGATTGTCAGGAAGTAAGCAAGCTCTGGTTGGTTGACAGAGGAGCGGGCTATAAATAATAATAATAATAATAATAATAATAATAATTATTATTATTATTTCATCACCTTTACAGCTATGTCTTGTGAGCCAACATGGTGGAGTAGTTTGAACTTTGGACTATGACTCTGGAGACCATAGTTTGATTCCCCGCTCAGAAATGGAAACTTATTGGGTAATCTTGGACAAGTCACACTTTTTTAGCCTCAGGAGAAGGCAAAGGCAAACCCCTCTGAACAAATCCTGCCAAGTAAACCCCCTGACAATTCACCTTTGGATTGCCATATGATGGAAGCAACTTGAAGGCACACAACAATTGCAACTACTGTGTCAGCATGATGTCAGTCAGTGGAGCTTTTTCTGGTGCTGCAGAGTCTGGTGTAATCTAATTCAGAGAGACAAATAAGTGAGCCTTTAGGTGGCCACTGTGACCAATTTACTATATATCTTGCAGACAAAATCAATCACATCCATGCCAACCCAATGAACAGAAGCCTGGGGCCTCAAATGTGGTGCTTATTAACATCACTGTACACATAGAGATCTCCCTTAGTGCCCACCAGGTCCCCCACCCCTCCAGATTTTTAAATTAAATCAAAAAGATGGCGTGCCTTAAAATGTTAGGGTGAAGCACTAGCTTCCAGCACCACCATTATTTCCAAGAATTCCCCAAAGTCTGGGGATCTTCAAAGTTAACCGTATTAGAATATTTCAGTATAAAATGAGGAAAAAAGGATTCAAGCAGCACCTTTGTGACTGATTACTAAAATGAACTTTCAATACACTTCTGGTATATTTAGCCTGGAGAAGAGAAGGTTAAGAGGTGATATGGTAGCCCTGTTTATATATTTGAAAGGATGTCATATGAAAGATTGAGCAAGTTTGTTTTCTCCAGAGAGTAGGACCTGGAGCAATGGATTCAAATTGCAGGAAAAGAGATTCCACCTCATGATTAGGAAGAACTTTCTGACAGGAAGTTTGACAGTGGAATATGCTGCCTTAGAAAGTGATGGAGTCTCCTTCTTTGGAGGTTTTTAAACAGGCTGGATGGATCTCTCTGTCATTGATGGTTTGATTGTGTTTTCTTGCATGACAGGGGATTGGACTGGATGGTCTTTTTGGTCTCTTCCAACTTTATGATTCTATTCAACTGCACACTTTTTCAATGTACCCTGGAGCTAGTCTATTTCTTAGGAACACCTTATGGGCTACTTGAAATTCTGCATCTTTCCCTTTTCACTGCATTGAACCTGCCAGAGAGGGTCTGTACCTTGGTCACTGAAGGGGTAAGGTCTCCCTGGAACATGGTTTCCTCTGCTCTAGTATTACAGGCCTTCTAAAAACTACTTAAAATCAAATGATACTGCAGCTTTAAACCAGCTGCTCCAGGTGTATGCGAGTATGTGTGTGTTATATTATTGATCCAAAGGTAATAGAAACCCAAAAAGGCATGCTTTTGGTGGATGTTTTCAGGGTGTGAGAAGAGACACAGGTAGCTTGGCAAGGCATGAATATGTTCTGCAAGCAGTAAAGTACCATTGTTTCCTAAGCTTTAGATTTATTTCTTCTGTGTCTTTAATCCTATTATTAGAAATGTGTATATAATTGTTTTTTAAAAAATAAATAAAATTAATTAATATGTAAGTAACAAAATACACATACTTAACAGTACTCCAAACAAAAAGATGACCATCTAATTGCACATCAGATTTAAAATATTTTATACAGAACTATGAAATATTCTATATAAAAATTTAAAATACTGTATGTTTCAGGTTGAAAGGCCAGCTTCAATCGTAAATTATTTATGACTGTGGCTGGCATTTTATGCTGAAGCACTCATATTTTATATTGATGTATAAAATCTCTTTATCTAATTTTTTTAAAAATAAAATCCTTTACATCTGTTTTATATAAAACATCGTCTATTTCAATATAAAATATTTTGAACCCGACATGCAAAGTGATGGTTATCATCTTTTCACTTCTTGTACACAATCTGTACAATTGCAGTGGCTCTAAAAGGTGTTTATTTATTTAGGTAGCATGTATGGAAGCATAAAAGAGGGCAAGGAGACAGGGTACAGGATAAGACAAACCCCCCCCCAAAGAATATAGTGTGGAGAATGACTTTCTTTTTCCTATTCCAACTTTACCCCTTAAAACCCAGCATGTCCACATTGCCCCAGCTGTTGAGACTTGAATCCATTCGCATCATAGCAGTAGGATTTCACAGCGAAGCAGCAGCAGCATCTCACACACAAATGAACCCCTTAGTTCCATGGTGGTGAACCTATGGCACTGTTACAGAGCAGGTCAAAATGTTACATTGCAAAAAGGTGGGAAAAGAGGAGATAGCTAGTGCTGTGTTTTGGTGGGGCTAAAATTGTAACGTTCCTGAGCTGTGGTTAGAGATGGGGCTAGTTGACTTCAGTTTATATTTGTGATGGGAGGGTGGGATCAGTTAGTACCAACCTAAATACTTTGCCGGTCTGTAATAAAAGTATATTCTTGTTTCATCACACCAAGGCTGATTGTCTGAATCCAGGGAATAAAGTTGTCTGGTACTGATAGCGAGCCAAAGATGGCACACAAACCCATTCTTGAGGGCACATGGAGGGTGTGTCTGTTCCTACTTTTCCTGGATGTCCTGGGCTTTCAGCTGTTCCTGGAAAGGCAGCTGAAGGCTCAGGAGGATGATGGGGAGGAGAATGAACAGGTGCAAATCTGTTCTTCCTCTTCCTGGCTGTCCCAGGCCTTCAGCTGTCTCCAGAGATACAGCTGAAGGACCAGGGGGATGGGGCCCTTCTGGGCCTTCAACTGCCTCCCCAGAGACAGTTGCCTATTCCTCCTCTTTCTGGCCATCCCAGGCCTTCAGCTGTCTTTGGGGAAGCAGTTAAAGGCCTGGGAGGTTGGAAGAGGGGAAGAGGAAGAACAGGGAAGTAACAACCTGCCCTGGAAGTCCCCCACCCCCAGAAGGTGGAAGTCCTACCTTCTGACATTGTGCCACCCCAGAAGTCCCACCACCCCACACACACACTGGGGTGATACCCAGTGTGGCAACACCTTTGAGTTTGGGCACTCAATCTCTAAAAGATTTGGGGTCACTGCCTTAGGTTATACACCAAATAAGGCTCTACACACAATAAATAGACCCAAGAGTAAATTAAGTTTGAACTTTCCTTAAAAACCCAAATTACTAAACTGGGATTATTGTACTTTGGATATATCATGAGATGGCAAGATTCATTTGAAAGCACAATAATGTTGGTTTGGTGGAAGGTAGTAGGAAAAGAAAGCCTCATTAGATACACTCAGTCAAGGAAGGTACAGTTATGAGTTTGCAATGTTGTTGATAACAACAACAACAACAACAACAACAACATATTTATATTCTGACTTTTTCTGAAGGAATGAAGGCAGATTACAAAAGCAGAAATAACAATAAAATATAAATTACAATAAAATCGCATTTCTAAATAATCCCCTACCCCCCATCCCCTCCATATCATAAAATAAATACAATACAATACAGTAATACAGTAATAAAAACCAATACACATATAAAATACTATACAATGCTAATGTAATACTATACAATGCAAATAATTCCCTCCTCCTCCCCTACACACATATAACAAAATACTGTATCTAAATATAACAATGGTAAAATATAAAATAAATCATTGAAACCATTAGTTAAACAATCAAAACAGAAGGAAGCGGAGATGTTAGATATTAGATTCTTTATATTTAAAAGATGAGTGGCTATTGATTAATGTCATTGTTGATTCTAAAGCCATCATCATCATGGTGGGTAGAGCAGGGCAGTCCTCCTCCAACTGAGTCCTCCATTGCCTTTTAGGGCTCTGGGTGATAGTGGGTGGAGTGGGGCAATCCTCTCCATAACAGCATGTCTAGAAGGTCTCTCATTCACAGGGTCATGAGAAGCTGTTGTTGTTGTTGTGTTCTTCCAAGTCATTTTTGACTTTTGATGACCCTAAGGTGGGGAACATATCATGAGATTTTCTTGGCAAGTTCCTTCAGAGGGGTATTTCCATTACCATCTTATGAGGCTGAGAGAATGTGACTTGCCCAAAGTCACCCAGTGGGTTTCTATAGTTCAACTGGGATTCGAACCCTGAACTCCAGAGTCGTAGTCCAATGCTCAAACTACTAAACCATGCTGGCTCTAGGATAAGCTGACTTGATGACAATTAACAACATATTTACGTAGGAGTAATTCCCATGAAACTGAGTGGTGCTTACTTCCAAATAGAAATGTAAAGCACTATACTGTAAGTCTCTTTAGGAACAAATAACACACAAATAGATCCATACTATTATTTATATCAATTTCTTTTGCAGTTTTGCTTTGCCAAACTAAGAATTGAGGTCTTTCATAGAATCATAGAATCATAGAATCATAGAATCATAGAGTTGGAAGAGACCACAAGGGCCATCCAGTCCAACCCCCTGCCATGCAGGAACTCCCAGTCAAAGCATCCCCGACAGATGGCTATCCAGCCTCTGCTTAAAGACCTCCAAGGATGGAGACTCTACCACACTCCGAGGGAGTGTGTTCCACCGTCGAACAGCCCTTACTGTCAGGAAGTTCCTCCTAATGTTGAGGTGGAATCTCTTTTCCTGCAGCTTGCATCCATTGCTCCGCGTTCTGGTCTCTGGAGCAGCAGAAAACAAGCCTGCTCCCTCCTCAATATGACATCCCTTCAAATATTTGAACAGGGCTATCATATCACCTCTTAACCTTCTCTTCTCCAGGCTAAACATCCCCAGCTCTCTAAGTCGTTCCTCATAGGGCATGGTTTCCAGACCCTTCACCATCTTAGTTGCCCTCCTTTGGACCCGCTCCAGTTTCTCCACATCCTTTTTGAATTGTGGTGCCCAGAACTGGACACAGTATTCCAGGTGGGGCCTCACCAAAGCAGAATAGAGTGGCACTATTACTTCCTTTGATCTAGACACTATACTTCAATACCCCAGATGTGCCAAGAGATTGTTTAAGTCATTAGGCAATTGTTTTGCAAGAGATTTCGATATTTGTGAATAAAAAGTGAAGACACAGAAGTAAAGTGAGTCCTTGTTATCCCCTGGAGTTTTGTTCCAGGAGCTCTTGTGGATACAAAGATCTGTGGATGCTCAAGTCCCATGGTATAGTAAAATGGTGTAGCTTATATTAAATGGCAAAATCGAGATTTGCTATTTGGAATATATATCTTTTTAAATATTTTCAAGCCATGGATGCTTGAATACATTAATAAAAAGTGTGGTTATGGTGGGAACTACTGTATCATTTCATTACCAGTAGATTCATCAGCACCATAAGGAAACAAAATGTCATGAACTGCCCTACTGACAACAATGGACCAGATATTGCATGGGAATAACTGTTACTGAGTATTTTTTAAAGTATCAGCTATCAAATATGGCATTTGCTAGTAGTAAGGACTCACAGACACACACATGCAACTCCATGGGAGTGCAAGTGAGTCTAAGAACCCCTGCTAGAGACAGTTATCAATAAGCAAAAAGGAGGGAGGAAATACTTGCTCCTAATGTGAAAAAACAAAAACAAAACCAAACAAGCAATCAACATTCTTCAGTCTCCAAACCAGTCACACTGCTGTCATATTATTTTCTTTTCAGACAAAGACACAAAGGAAATCTTCCAACTGGTCCTGGAGATGCTCCTTAGCCAGGTCTTCCTAGCCTTTAAGGTTAGGTGTCCACAAGAACATCTACTTCTACAGGAAAGAGCAGTGATGAGGGTGGGATGGGGGAATGAAGTGAATCTAGGATTGTGAAGTCACAAACCCAAGTACACACATTTCCTTCCTTCCTCCCCCACACCTGCTGCTAGCTAAGGACTCCCTGCTGCCTGAATGAGCTCTGGGTGGGCTGACAAAACTGGAGAAGCTGAGAGAGGAAGAGAAAGTGAGCACGCTGCTGTTCTCCTTCTGCTGCCATGGCAGCCAAGCAGGCACCACATGGCTCCCAGTCTCTCGCCTTCACTGCCTGGAAAGGTGTCCTACCTCTTCCTCTCATAGAAGCTGATTAAAAAAAAGGGGGGGGGGGAGAGAACAACAGAGCAGTTATTTGAACGAAAGGAGATAGATAAAATATTTTTCTTAAAAAATCAGATTTCCAGCTCCACTACAAGGAAAGCAGGAAAAGACAGCAGCACATATGCAGGGTGTTGCCATCAGCAACTCCATTCAGTGGCTTTCTTTTTGTCAGGGGCTGAAGAGGAAGGGCCATGCCTTTAGCCTCATGCTGTCAGATGCAGATGAAAGGAAATTGTCTCTTGATAGCACTGGATATAATATGGACAATATGAATAACATCATCCACATTAGGATCATAATATAACATTTTGAATTGGGACCTGAAAGTACAGGTCTTCAGTGCCCCAGTCCATTATGGAGAGTCGTTACTGGGAGGTGGTGTGGAGGACCAACAGTGACTTGACTGTTCTATTTGGGGCCTTTGCTTTCTGGCAGGGATGGGCAACTGCAATTAGGGTGGAGACCATAATTCTTGGTTTACCCTTGTGGGAGACACCATCACCCTGGGAACAATGGCCTGAAACAGATGGGCAGTAAGAGGTGCTGTTGCGGCGCGAGTAGGGCTGGGGAGGGCGCAGCATTTAAACCCTCCTCATCACTACTGCATATGGACACCACCATTTTAAAATGGTGGCCTCCATACGGGTGCGCCATCGCAACTTCATTGCGTGTGTGTTTAGATAACGCTGTGTGCTCCTGATGTAATGGCGCCACGGAAGGGTGCCTAGGGCGTCCTTTCCACGGCACCAAAAGGGGCTTGCAAACGGAGCTCCTTTTCATGGCGTGCCTCATTCCCACGGCAACTAGATTGCCACCAGAAAGGACACCACTTGGGCTGTCCTTTGGGCATGAAGCCCCAAGGACAGTCCTTGCCAGGCCGTGGGGAAGGGGCCTTTTGCCCCTTTTCTGCAGCCTGGAGAAGCCCTGGGCCCATCCTGGCGCTTCTTTGGGTGCCTACAGACCACCCCTTTTGGGCAGTATTTCCTTTTTCAGACGTTGGCTGGAAAGAACTTAATTTTCAGATCTTCCTCCTGTGGCTTGTGGGATTCTAGGAGTTAACAGCACAGGCAGGGATGAAGATTTCTGGGGAGGTTTTTGTGGTTTGGGGTCATGTTTTGGTTGAAGCTTCAGCCACCATTTTGGGGGATACTCTAGGGAAATGGAGTGGCAGGACAGTGTGTACTAAAACCCCTCAAATTCTGCAGGAACTTAAATTCCTTATACAAAAAAGCCAGATTCTGCTGCCTGCATAAATTATGCAAGTTTACAGGGATTATGACATTTTGCATAATTTATTTGACTTCTTTTCTTTCTTTTTTTTTTCTTCTTTAAACTATTTTTGTGTAATTTATTCATAAAGTGTTGCTAGTTGAAGGTAGAAGTATAGAAGGCACTGAAGCCCCATTCTTTTAAACAGTAACAGTGTTACCAAGCTATATATCTGCCTATTGCAGTTTCTGCAGGAATTACACATACACCTCCAAACCTGTCTTTGAAACCAGAAAGGCTAGAAAACTTGTTTAAGAATGAAAGCTGGAGCTCTTGGAAGGCTAAATTTTGTGAGGAGTATCACATTTGACACTGCTTCTGCATTGCCATGAAATTCTGGAAAATGTGGAAATGACACACGTAAAGATGTTGAGTGACTCTCCGTGAATGTCTCCTACTTATGCTAGAATATACTCTAGGGGGTAAGGGGAGTGTAGGCTGCACCAGGTGATACTCTAAGAATATGTGTGTGTGTGTGTGTGTGTGACACCACTGCTCCCCAAACCTATGCCTTTTGGCATAAACAGGGTGCAGTGTTCACCTGTGTCCGTTTAAAATGCTGGAGCTCCACAGAAGAAATGCTATGAGTGGGGCAAAGCTCAGTGGGAGGAGAAAGGAGAGGCTTCAGGGTTTTTTAAAAAATAAAATTTAAATGTAATAAATCTTCTTAATTTTTCTTTAAAATCATCACATCTTACCAAATTTTCACTCTGACCGCATGAAACTACGTACATGTAAATATATTTTGGCTGTGCATATGAAGTTGCAATTTAAACACATAGGGGCGGTCTGTAGCCACCCCAAGAAGCGGCAGCCTCAGAGGCCCCATCTCACTGCTTCCGGAGGCTGCAGGAAAGTGGCAAACTGCCACTTCTCCGCAGCCTCAAATCAGCGGTGCCGAGGGAAGAAAGGGGCCGCCGCGGTGACCCAGAAGCAAAAAGGAGCTCTGTTTCAGAGCTCCTTTTTGTGCTGCGGGAAGGGTGCGCTTGGCACCCCCCCATGGTGAGATGTCATGGCGCACACAGCATTTCTAAATGCTGCCGTGCCATGACGACATCATGGCACACCAGTATGGACACTGCCATTTTTAAATGGTGGCGCCCATACACTTTAGGGTTAGGGAGGTTGCAAAATGTCCTTTTGAGCCCTAATCATGCCTCTTCAGGCGCATCTGGATCGGGCCATAGGGGCTAAACAGACAGGCAAAAAGAGGTGTTTTCAGTCTGGCTTCAAAGCGTGTCATTTAGATGACACATGCCTTGAAACCAGCGGGAAAGTGCTCTCTAGGTGCCTTATGCAGAAAAAAACCTGTTTCAAAAATAAGCAGCTTTTTTCTACTTCTTCCTGGCTTGAAGCCATGTCATGTGGTCATGGTATGAGCACTCCAGCTGCCTTGGGAGCCAGCGGTGCGGTTGGTGGGGTTTCAATGTGGCTTCAAAAAAGGCAGCTTCAAGCCACTTTTTCCTGCCCGTCTGTTTCGCCCCATAATTTTAATTTTGCTAGTTGTTTTTGTCATAACCGTTGCCTTTACATTCAGTGATATGCAGGAATTACGATCTATGACTAACATTAGTACAAAAGCAATCATCACTAAGAATTCTCTATGGTGTAGTATGGGAGGAGGTCAATGCGGAGGCGATACCATGAGCTACCACATCGGGTAACGGCAACCCTAGTGATGTTAGTAATTCAAGAAGAATGTTTGCACAGAGCTACAACCTTAGGCCAGCATCTTGTTCACTTCTTCCACCAGCCTAGCTACCAGTGACTGGTGATACAATGAGAGAAACCACAGGTACTGTGCCAATGAGGGAAATATGGCAAAAGTAGCAGCTGTCATAGGAAGAAGTGAATCATTTTCAGCTTTGGGTGGCTTGCTATCAAATGCCCTAGCTTCTGGGGCAGGGGAAGATCTTTGGTGCTAAAGGTGCTTTGGTGGGAATAGCTTAGACCAGTGATGGCAAACCTTTTCAGGTCCACATGCCGGGGGTGGGACTTTAGCCCCCCAAGGAGGGAGCTGTGTGCCAGGGGCAGGACTTCTGCACTGCGGGAGTGGAACTTCCACCCTCCAGGGGTGGGGCTTTGGGGTTGGGACTTCTCCCCCTGCCCTTTCCCTTCTTCCAGCTGTCTCTGAGAGACAGCCAGAAGCCGAGGAAAATTGGGGGGGGGGGGGAGGGTGACGGGTGTGTGCCTTTGCTCCTGCTCCTCTTGCTCTTCCCCTGGCCTTCAGTTGTCTCTCAGAGACAGCTGGGGGCCAGTAAGGGACCATGAGGGGGAGGAGCAATGGGCCTGCAACCCCTGTTCCTGTCCGTGGGGCTTTGCCAGTCCTGAGGTGTCTTTCCAGGGACACCTCAGGACTAGCAAAGCCCCAAGGAGAGGAGCAGGGGCTGTGGGCCGACACCTCCTCCTCCTCCCCGTGGGGTTTTGCTTGTCCTTTTTAAAAAAAATAATTTTATTTAAAATTCTTAAAACATACAATACATATCTTTTCCTTTTATACATAAACATTTGATGTTACATTCTAATACTTTTATGTTTACTTTATATCTAAACCTCTTTAATGCATCGTCTCAGTGCTCCCTTTCTCCAGAGCCATTCCCGTTTTCTTTCTTATATTCCATCCAGAATTTCAGTTCATCTCGTGAAGGTAATTTTCCATCTTCTTTTTTTCAATGCATTTTCAATAATTTTTTCCATATTCCATTAAAATAATTTCTTTTCCATTGTACTTTTTTAACTCTCAAATTACATGTTAATTTATCATTAATTGCTAATTTCCATACTTTATACCAGTCTTCCAATTCTACATTAGTTTTTGTTTTCCAACATCTTGCAATAATTAATCCCACTGCTATAAGCAAATTTGTTACGAGTCCCCCCTTTTTTCCCCATTCCACAACATTATATAATGATAACAATACTGTTTGGTTTTCTGTCTATTTTTTTATCCAGAATATTTTCTATTTCTGATATCACATTTTTTCAAAATTTTTGTACGTATTTACATTGCCATCACATACGTATATATGAACCTACTTCTTGACAACCTCTCCAACATTTTTTTGAGCTATTCTTATCTATATTATGCAATCTCACCGGTGTACCCTTTCCATATCAATTTATAATAATTTTCCTTAATCCATACTGATAAACTTTTCAAATGTCTCAGGATTAGCAAAGCCCCACGAGGAGGAGGAGACATTGGCGTGCAGCCCCTGCTTTCCTCCGTGGGGCTTTGCTAGTCCTGGGGTGTCCTTCCAGGGACATCTGAGGACTAGCAAAGCCCTGCAGGGAAGCAGAGGCATCGGCCCACTGCCCCTGCTCCTCTCTGCAGGGCTTTGCTCCCTGGAAGGAGGCCTCAGGACTAGCAAAGCCCTGCAGAGAGGAGGAGGCATCAGCCCACGGTCCCCACTTCTCTCCACAAGGCTTTGCTAGTCCTGAGGTGTCCTTCCAGGGACACATCAGGACTAGCAAAGCCCCATAGGGAGGAGGAGGTGTCGGCCCATGGCCCATGCTCCTTTCCACAGGGCTTTGCTTGTCCTGAGGTTTCCCTGGAAGGACACCTAAGAACAGGCAAAGTCCCTCGGGGAACAGTGACCCCTTCTTCTCTCTGTGGGGCTTTGCCAGTCCTGAGGTGTCCCTGGAAAGGCACCTCAAGACTAGCAAAGTCCTGCAGGGAGGAGGAGGAGGAGTCCACCCGTCTTCTCCTTCCCAGGCCTTTCCTCCACCTGAACAGACTCGTCAGAGTCCATTCAGGGGGAGGAAAGGTAAGCTGGGGGTGAGAGGCCTTGGCACTGGCCCAGGCCTTTCCTTCCTGGGCATTTCCTCTGCCCGAATGGACTCCGAGGAATCCATTTGAGAGAAGGAAATGCAAGCCAGGAGGAATAGGACTGGGCATGCAACCCATCCCTCTTCCCCGCAGACCTTGCCCTGCCCCCGCCCAGCTATCTCTCTGGAGATAGCTGGAGGCCGGAGGAGGAGCCACTGGTATGAGCCAGTCGCTCCTCCTCCTCCTGCCCTTTTCCCAGACTCCAAATATCTTGCAGAGACTGTAAGAGGGCTGGTAGTAGTAGGAGCACCATTTTCTGACTTTCCACTGTCTTGGAGAGACAGCAGGAGACCCAAAAATGGCAGGGAGGCAGAACAAGCACATACGTTCCTCTTCCGCCTTCTCCCTCTCACCCATGCCTGGCAAAATGGCCTTGATTACCACTTCCGACACGAGTGACATCATGGGCTGAGACAATTTCCTGTACAACTGAAGAGACAATTTTCTAAGCCACTCCACCCAGATGTCTAAGCCCCCCCCCCCCAGCACTTTGTGATCAGCCAGGCATTGGCAATAAGACTGCTCAGAACCAACAGCCATCTCCACCTGTGGAGTTCCCTCCACCATGCAAGAGGCAGAAACTGAAACACACTAGCTTTACAAATTGTTACATTACTATACTGCACCAAGAATATTCTGGCCTTATATGTAAAATAGTGTCCACTCATATGACTTGAGTTTGACATAGTGTCTAAGAGAGAAACAACCTGTCCCTTGCGTATGTGTGTGAGTGGGATCTAACTAAAAAACGGAAAAAGCATAAGAAAGTAAGGAACTGCTTATCCCAAGCCAAACCCTTGGCCTATGCTGAGTGGCCTTCACCCTCCAAGAGTTCAGATCAGAATCTTAACCAACCCTATCCAGTGATAGCAAGGATGGAACCTACAACTTGTACATGCAGAGCAGATGCTCTGCCACTCAATATCTTCCCTTTCTCTCAAGAGGCTGTGATGGAGCAGCTGAAGAATGATGATTTTGAGTGGGAAAATATTAAGCAAATCTTCCATTAGCATTCCTCTGCTTATAACTACATAGGAGAGTTGTAGTAGTAATAGTAGTAGTAAGACAACAAAAGCCACAGCAGTATCTTTACTATAAAACATATAAGTATTCCCCTTTGACAAGATTGTCAAGTTGTGTCTGACTACAGGGGGCAGTGCTCATCTCAGCTGCTAAGCCAAATAGCCAGCATTGTCAAAGACTATTTTGTGGGTCATGTAGCCAGCATGACTGCACCAAACGCTGTTTACTTTCCCACTGAAGTGGTACCTTTATCTACATGCATTTGTATACTTTCAAACTGCTAGGTTAGCTGAAGCTGGGACTAATGATGGGAGCTCACCCCATCATGGGGCACTTGGGCCACGAATTGCTAACCTGCCAATCTTTCAATCAACAGAGTCAGCATCTTAACCAATTGAACCACCATGTGTGCAATGTCTTATTTCTATGGGAGACAAAGATGCAAACTTGGAAGTCCCTTGCTGAAATTGTACATCACATCACAGGTAGCTATAGGGAAGCTATTATTTCTCAACCTCGATTCTTCATCTACAAGATAATGAAACAAGGCTAGCTTACAGGGTTGTTTTAAAGTTTGCTTAGAAAATGTACATGGCGAAAAAAACCTGTTCTAGCCCATGGGTATGATGCTGTTTTGTTTTGTTTTTTGAAAACCTATTACATTGCTTGTAACACCTGTAACCAGTTTTGTTTCCCTTGTAAATGAAGGTCTAACAAAATGCTAATTGATGCATTCCACCTCTCTTCATCCCAGTTCAGAAGTGGCATGGGTGCTGTAGCGAATTCCAGTTTTACAAGGTAAAAGTTGCCTCATACCAAGCTGCATAGTTATATACAAATTGGCACTAGCAGTATCTGAAAATCAGTAGAGAAGAAGAACAAGGGATGAGTCATCTAGTCTGTAGGGAACTTAATTTTGCTGTCTCTGATCTTACATTGTAAATTAATGCTTGCTCGATACACAAACCCAGCCACATTCCTGCCTAGCTGTACTAATATGAGAGAGTTAAATCCAGAGTGTTCATTCCAACCAAAGAAACTCCCAGATGGAAACCTACAGCTTTGGTAGAGGCTGCTAATTTATTCTCCCCTTCTCAAAGCTGTCTTAAAAGAGTGCTGAGTCTATAAACGTAGCTGCACCAAAGTGTATGTGATCATCTGCCTCAACCAAGCTGCTATGTGCACGTATCCAGGTCTTTGTCTAATCTTTTCACATGGGGAGCCCACAGCCCTTATGTTGCTGCACAAGAGAAAGTGCTGGTGACGATGCTGTCTTTGGAATAGATTCTGGCTTCATTACCGGGGGAAACTATCCCAGATGAAACAATCTGATTGAGGGCAACAGGCTTCAGACAAGCAGTTTGATTGGATCCAAACTATTCCCTCTTATGCTTCAGTCCTAAATGGAGGTTGCTGAAAAAGGAATTGCATGTGTATTCAAGGTTTAGGACAGGGGCATCAGACAGCTGGGAGGAAAGGAAATAGGAGATAAGGCAGAGAAACCATCTTTCCAGATAGAGAGTGATTTATGAAAATGCCTACAGCTGATGCCATGGAGCTGGCTGGTGATCAAGTCTGCATACTTTGCACAACTCTTATAAATAAATGAAGAGAAAAATCCAGGCATTTTAAATTATTTTAACCAAAACTGCAATTCAAAGCATGTTTGTTTATGCAGAAGTAAAATTCACTGACAGCCAAAAACTAGAGATAATGTGAGAAATCCATGATTAATTTATCCTATAATATTGTATTTTGTTATTTTTAATTAGCAACCCCACACCACTGCATGGAGGATCAGGGAAGCAGCACTCTGCAAAAAGGGTGTTTAAGATTTTTCTTCCCTGCCCTCATGCAAATCACTGCTTCTTCTTCCACAGATTGACAGCAGAGGGAACCAGGTTTCAATTTCCCTGTTTTAAAAAAAGAAATGTAGTTATGTGATCCACGAGTAAAATAAAAAATCAGAATTGGACAATTCCTTCATTGAACTATTAAATTTCATTTTTATATATATATATATACTGTAAAAAAGTAAGCTTTTGAGTCCTTCAGAACTCTTAGTTTATTTTGGGATGGGACAACAAGTAGAAGAATTCAGAAATCTAGAGTTTCAAAATGGAGGCTGCAGTTTTTAAGATTCAGCCTGAGGTGTGGCATTATCAAGCCTCATCTCAATACAATAATTGCTTATATCTATCCCTATAATCAGTGCACTAGTAAATGGTCTGGAAAATAAATGCACAAATGTAACTGAGCATTACCAGTAGTATATAGAATTGCAGTCATGTTGAATTATGGCATGTCCTGTTTATGATATGGCCTGTTTCTTATTTATGTGTCTTTGCGTGCATACATTGTTGATACACTCCTGTATTCCAGATTGCCATTACACTAATTATAATGCAGAAACATCTGAAAAGAGGTAGACATAACAAGCTACAAATGACATTACTTGTACTCAGTTCCTTTTGCAGTCCCAAAATGTACCTAAATAACATCACAATAGCATCATTCAATGTAACGTGTTGACATCATTCCTCGTTTTGACATCATTTTTGTTGTTGTTAATGGTGGTCAAGTCCATTTTGACCCATTGTGCTCCTGTGGATTAGACACCTCCAAATTCCCTGTCCTCCACAGCTTTTCTTAGTTCCTGCAAACACATACCCATGACCTCCCTAATAGAGTCCATCCATCTAGCATGTGGCCTTCCTCTATTTTTGCTTCTCTCCACCTTTCCTAGCATTATTGTTTTTTTCCAGTGAGTCGTGCCTTCTCATGATATGTCTGAATTACGATGGCCTAAATTTTGTCATCTTGGTTTTCAGGGGGATTTCTGGCTTGATCTGCTTTAGGGCCCATTTGTTTGTCCTTTCGGCTGTGCACAGGATCCTCATCACTCTTCTCCAGCGCAGCATCCCGAATGAGTTCATTTTCTTCCTATCTTCTTTCTTAATTGTCCTGCTCTCACATCCATACATGGTAATAAGGAAAGCAATAGCTTGTATGATTCTAACTTTTGTGTTCAGTTGTACATTACATTTTAGAATCTTTTCTAGTTCTTTCATAGCCACTCTCTTCGTTCTTAGTCTTCCTCTGATTTCCTGACTGCAGAATCCGTTTCTATCAGTGTTTGATCCCAGGTATGAGAACTCTTTTACTACTTCTTACATTGTCTAAGTTAAATTTGGCTAGAATCTCTATCATTATTATTTTTGTTTTCTTTATGTTCAACAGTTGTTCTGCCTTTGCACTTTCTTCCTTGATCTTCCTTCGTAGTTACTCTAGGTCTCAGAGGTTTTCTGCTAGTATTACGTTGTTGTCTGTGTATCTTAAATTGTTCATATTCCTTCCTCCTTTTGACATCATACCTTCTCTTATTTTACTCTGGGAATACTGAGCTGGAATTACAACTGTGTATAAATGGCTTCTTGAAATTATCCAGCTTTTTTGTGAGTAAAGAAAATAAGATCCATTCAATGACTTTCTTCAAGGGAAGAAAAAATTCTCCCAGTTTTCAGATGAGGAGCTCATCATTAGTGGCAGTTGTGGTGCTGCTTTGTCCCCACCTCTACCAGCATTGTTTTTATATTGCCACTGTTGCCATTTTGCATACTCTTCAATGCTCTCTTTTAAATTTCATTCTGGAACATTTGTGGGTAGCACCCACAAAAAAATATGGAGAAAATTTGGTGAAATCTACAAAATAGCCTTTTACTTCTAGCTATGTAAGAAAAAGAAACATCTCAGAATGTTTAATATGTTCTGACAAATTTTGGTTCATTCTTCAGAGTTGTCATTCCTCAGAATTCAGTAATTTCCCCAGGATCTTCAGCTGTTTGGATGGTATTAAAGAAACAGCCAGTGACTACTTTTGTAGGCCTTGGAACTAGAACTATGTTGACTTCCTTTTAAACAGTAACTTTCCAAGTTCTCCTAACTGAAGTGTTGGCCTTGGGATGTGGCTGAAAAGTGGATATCGGCTATCTATATGTCAACTGCTCAAAGTTTCTTGGTGCATATTCCACAAAATAATTGCATTTAGCAAATATATATATATATATATATATATATAACAAAGAAGTGGTCCCTGTATGCTTATGATCATTTGTGTGAAGTTAGATTCATGCACTTGAAGACTATATTCAATAACTGCTAATTTTTCTCTTTACTTTTCTGCTTTACAGAAAACTCATGGGGTGCCAGAGAAAGGTCCAAAGCACATTTGGCTTTTACATTTGGAAGGGAAAGGGAGCTGTTGCTGCTCTGCAGCAGAATACATTCCTCCATCCTGATATATGTTTGTAGGAGGCTTGGCCTAATTAGGATTAGTGACATAATACTAGTTGTTTAGTTTCAGTCTTTGTCCATGTGATGTTATTTCATCTATCTATCTATCTATCTATCTATCTATCTATCATCTCCTATCTATCTAAAACCAAGAATCCAAATGATGTTGCATTCATCTTTGCCAACACAGTACATTCTGTATTAGTGCCCTCTCCCCACACTTAAAAAATACAGTGGGTCCTTGGTATGTGTTGGGGTTTGGTTCTAGGACCCTCTGTGGATACTCAAGTCCCATTAAGTACAATGGCATAGTAAAATGGTGCCCCTTATATAAAAAGGCAAAATCAAGGTTTGCTTTTCTGGTATTTTTTAAAAATACATTTTTAGGCTGTGGATGTTGAATCTGTGGATAAAGAATCCATTTATATGGAGGGCTGATTGTCATTGCATTACCAGCTTGCTCACTGTGGACAGATAAAACATTGTTTTTTTTAAAAAAGGATTTATGTACCTTAAATCTGTACCTGAGCAACATTTTGCTCAAATGGATAGCTTGAGTAAAGTCATATTGGTGTTGGTATGTAGAAAAGTTCTAGAACAAATAATTAGTCAGTTTGGGAGCACTCAGAAAAGCATCCTGTGCCAGAGCAAGAATTGATTTCTGAAAAACAGGTAATAGGAAGCTAATCTTATCCCTTTTGTTGATGGAATTACAAGCTTTGTAGATCAGAGGACTACTGTGGCTGTAGTGTGTCTTGATCTCAATAAGGCTTTTGACAAGGTTCACCATGGTATCCTTCCAAACAAACTGGCAAAATGTGAACTACATGCCGCTGCTTTAAACTGGATTTGTAGCTAGCTGACAGATCAGATTCCAAGAGTGCTCATCAGCGATTCCTTATCACCCTGAAGAAAAATGTTAAGTAGGATGCAAAAGTGTTCTCTCCTGATCCTGATGCTGTTTGGCTCAAAAAATCTGACACACAGATATAACATGGGTGATACCTGGTTTGACTTCATGATGGAACATGAGAGAGAAAGCCTGGGGCAGAGAAGGGCCAGCATGCCACCCCTGCCACCTTTCAAGTCCATTGTGGACTTGGAAGGCACGCGAGGTGGGAGGGAAGCTGCCTTCTGAGTTCAGCTTGGACTAAGAAGGCATAGGAGGTAGCTGCCCTTTTGGTCCTTCCCCATAAACTCTGCCCCTGGAAGCCCTCCAACCCAAGTGAAGACACCACTGGATATGAGCTTGTGATACCATATCCTGGAGTTTATTCCCACTTGCAAGGTGCTTCCTGAAGTTATTGCTTATTTATTTCAAAAGAGCATAACATGAATAAATTGGAACATGTATAAAAAATGGAAAAATGGGGAAATCACCAAAGAGGAATTCAAACAAATAGCAAGTACGTGTAGGGATAAAGTCAGAAAAGCTAAAGCTCAGAATGAACTCAGGCTTCCTAGAGAGGTTAAGAACAATAAAAAGGGCTTTTTTGGATATGTCTGCAGCAAAAGGAAGAAGAAGGAAACGGTTGGGCCACTGTGTGCAGAAGATGGCAAAATGCTAACAGGGGACAGAGAAAAGGCAGAATTACTCAACACCTTCTTTGCTTCAGTCTTCTCAGAAAAGGCAAAGGGTGCTCAACATGAGGATAATGGAGCAGAAGACAGAATAGGGGAATTTCAGCACAGAATAAGTAAAGAGATAGTACAGGAATACCTGGTTAACCTAAATGAATATAAGTCTCCAGGACCAGATGAACTACATCCAAGGGTATTAAAAGAACTGTCAAATGTAATATCGGAACCACTGGCAATAATCTTTGAAAATTCCTGGAGAACAGGAGAAGTCCCAGCAGACTGGAGGAGGGCAAACGTTGTGCCCATCTTCAAAAAGGGAAAAAAAGAGAATCCCAACAATTATCGTCCAATTAGTCTGACATCAATTCCAGGAAAGATTCTAGAGCAGATCATTAAGCAGAGAGTCTGTGAACATTTAGAAGCCAATTCCATAATCACAAAAAGCCAACATGGGTTTCAGAGAAACAAGTCATGCCAAACAAACCTGATCTCTCTCTCTCTCTCTCTCTCTTTTAAAATAAAATTACCAGCTTGGTAGATGAAGGGAATGCTGTGGATATAGTATACCTCGATTTCAGTAAGGCCTTTGACAAGGTTCCCCATGACATTCTTGCAAACAAGCTCGTAAAATGTGGGCTAGACAAGTTAAATGTTACATGGATTTATAATTGGTTGACTGGCCGAACTCAAAGGGTGCTCAACAATGGCTCCTTTTCAACCTGGAAAGAAGTGACCAGTGGGGTTCCATAGGGCTCTGTCCTGGGCCCAGTCCTATTCAACATCTTTATTAATGATTTGGACGACAGAATTGGGGGCATACTTATCAAATTTTCAGATGATACTAAACTAGGAGGAGTAGCAATACCCCAAAGGACAGGATCAAAATTCAAAATGACCTGAATAGACTAGAAAGCTGGGCCAATGCTAACAAAATGAAATTCAATGCAGAAAAATGTAAGGTTCTGCACTTAGGGTGGAAAAATGAAATGCACAGATATAAAATGGGGGACACCTGGCTAAACGAAACTACATGTGAAAGGGATCTAGGAGTCCAAGTAGACCATAAGCTGAACATGAGTCAACGGTGTGATGTGGCAGCTAAAAAGGCCAATGCAATTTTAGGCTGCATCAATAGAAGTATTGTGTCTAGATCAAGGGAAGTAATAGTGCCACTCTATTCTGCTTTGGTCAGGCCCCACCTGGAATACTGTGTCCAGTTCTGGGCATCACAATTCTAAAAAGATATGGAGAAACTGGAGCGTGTCCAAAGGAGGGCAACTAAGATGGTGAAGGGTCTGGAAACCATGCCCTATGAGGAATGCCTTAGGGAACTGGGGATGTTTAGCCTGGAGAAGAGAAGGTTAAGAGGTAATATGATAGCCCTGTTTAAATATTTGAAGGGATGTCATATTGAGGAGAGAGCAAGCTTGTTTTCTGCTGCTCCAGAGACTAAGATGGGGAACAATTGATACAAATTGCAGGAAAAGAGATTCCACCTCAACACTCCCTCAGAGTGTGGTGGAGTCTCCTTCCTTAGAGGTCTTTAAGCAGAGGCTGGATGGCCATCTGTCGGGGATGCTTTGATGGAGAATTCCTGCATGGCAGGGGGTTGGACTGGATAGCCCTTGTGGTCTCTTCCAACTCTATGATTCTATGATTCTATGAAGCATGGTTGCATGCAACCCTAAGGATGCTTTTGCATTTTCTCCAGCCCTGCCAAAGTGTGCTGGCAAAACTGGCAGGAAATCAGGCAGTCAAATTTTGATGACTGTTGAATCAAAGAGTAAATGTTTGCTTTAAAGAGGCTTTTGCTGTTTGCCACTGAAATTTAGTAGCAACCCATGTAACACTGGCATTTCTTCCTTGTTTTAAGACTTTCAGATTGCCACTAAACCTCTCAGTGTATTTGCTGTCACCTTTCATTCTCATACTGACAGCATTCATTCTCATTCAGACAGGCCTGTGAAAGCAATATTGGCACCTGGAACTATCTAAGTACCCACCCCTGATCTATTTGGAATCTTCCTCGTGGGATAATCAGGGGCCCATATGGTTGACTTCCATATGGTGGATCATTCAGGGATTAGAAGTGACTGGTTAATCATGAGTTATGATGTGAAGCCATTATTACAGCCTGGGTTTAATGTGAATGGAGTGGGGATGAATAAACAGAAACTCATATTTAGTTTGCTGGGAGTCCTCTATTGTGTCTACTGCTATTGTCTGGGCTGCTGCTTGCAAGTGCTATTGTCCAGGCGGCAACTCTTGGAGGATCTCTTTAGGGCAGAATGTTGCTCTAAAGTAGGGTTGGGTAAGTGTCAGAGCATAGGGGACCTTTCAGGAGGCTTTTCAGGAGGCCTTTTAGGGCCTTACCACCACCACCACGACCCCACACACTATTAGGGTACAGGGTAATGTGCAGGGTAATTTTCACCATGGTTTGTGGGCCAGCTTGGCCATTTTAGGGGCAGAGGAATCCCTCTTCCTTCCCTATTCCCTCTGTGCATTTGGGAGGCATGGGGGGGGGGGGTAAGGCATTTTTCATTGTTTTTACCCCCTATGATCTTGGGATCCACAAAATTGCACTTTGTCTACCTCCACCCAAATGGAACAAGAAGGCTAAGTATTTTATCAGTCTTGATCTCTCCCCCTCTCCTTTTATTTACAGTCTGCTGGCAAGGTCCTTTTATTGTTTGTGGTCTCTCCAAGGATGTCACATAGTGGATTCAGCCTCTAAAACAGCAGCCTGCCTCTAAACGAAAATACTGAGGTAAATGGTTAAATATGAATCTTGTTTCTACATTCCAGTTCCAAACCATGGAGCTTATACCATGAACAAATAAGTCGCCTTACCTTTTCTGGCTTGGATTCAGGATGCCCCTGGATGTTATCATACCTAAATTGCTGCCTATCTGGGCAGGATGCCTTGGTCATTCAGCACTTTTTCTAAGTTGGGGACCTTCCGACTTCAAAAATTGGCTGGTTGAGTGAGACTTCAACCTGGGATGCATCTAGGCGGTGGCATCCCGCATAGATAGGCAGCAATTTAGGTATGATAACACCCGGGGCATCCTGGATCCTGAATTCAAGCCAGAAGAGGTAAAACGGCTTATTTGTTCATGGGATAAGCTCCCTAATCTGATACCTAACTCTGATGCCTTTGCTGTGACTTGTATTGCAAAGAATCCAGACTTGTATCTATTATGCCCTAAAGGCACATGATTTTTCCTGCTTGTGTGTTCCTTGTTTCAACTTCTTTACAGGAATATCAAAAACAAGCTTTTTCACCCATCCTATGGATGCTCTTTGAAATAGTGAAGTGGCTCTATTTTGGGTTAAGTGGTAGCTTCATGGAACTTCTAAAGGAAACTCCAGTTTATTTGTTGCATGTGTTTGTGTGTACATAGGATAATCATGCCTGTCTGTCTGGGATGTATAATGCATGAGACCAGCAATGCCTCAGAGGAAATGTGAGTTTAGAAGTCTTTTCAGATGAAGGGACATTAAGGCATTTAGCACATTAGATGCCTGAGTGAGGGCATCTAGAGAAGCCTACTCCCCTTCCACTGGGTCTCTAACAACCTCAGGAGATGGAAGGAAGGATAGACATGTTCTGAATTTAGATCTCAATTGTGAGATTTTTCAGAACTTCCTTGCATTTTTTAAGAATCTTCCTGCGTGCCAGCATTAAGGACTCTTATGGCTTTTTTCAACAGAGAAATGAGATCCTCTTGGGAGAAATGTCTCATGAGAGATTGTACTGTTCATCATTCTCTTGCTCTTCTAGGGACAGCATGCCCTCTTCCTTGTCAGAGGGAGTTGGAGAGACAGAGATTTCACTCACCAATCTAACTTTACCTTCTTGCCTAGGGATAAACTCTCACAAACATTTTCATTGCAATATGAATGCTGTGGAATATTTTCTTTCCCCTTCCCACATTTTGTTGCCATTTTGGAGGTGGCCAAGGTTTGGTCTGATTCCTAGCATTCAGGAAAGACTGTGGAGAGTCTTAAGAGAAATACTCAATGCTACCCCATTTATTGAAATGGCTTCTATCATCCCTAATGGTTAAGTTCTGGTTTGATCTTGTTTACACATGTTCCCTGCTAGAGGATGATGGACATCACTATGCTCTACAGGAGGTGAGAGATATAATGTGTACTCCTGTACTCCTTTTTTTCTTCCTATAAAGTGATCCACACTCACAGATTGGGAGGAAATCAATTCAGAGAGCCATAAGCAAAAATTCTGTTGGAAGGATTTCAGACTGGTTTCAGGCCTGGTTATGGGATGGAAACAGTTTTGGTCACCTTGGTGCATGGCCGATGCTAGGGCTTATGCTCTGGGAACTGGACTGGACAAAAGTGACCATGTTGGTTCTGCTTGATCTCTCAGAGACTTTCAACATCTTTTTCAATGACTTGGGTGAGGGAATAGAGGGAACGTTTATCAAATTTACAAAAATCAAATTTGCAAATTAGGAGGGGTAGCAAATGCCCCAGAGGACAGGATCAGAATTCAAAATGATCTAAAGGATTAGAAAGTTAGGCCAAATGTAACAAAATTAATTTCATCAGGGAGAAATGCAGGATACTACATATAGGAAAGGAAGGAAGGAAGGAAGGAAGAAAGAAAGAAAGAAAGAAAAGCACAGATAAACAGATTACACCTATCTTGATGACAGCACCAGCTGAATATGAGCAACAGTGTGATTCAGCAGCTAAAAAAACCAATATGATCCTAGGCTGCATCAATAGGACTAGAATGTGTAGACTGACATGTGTAGTTTTGGGCATCACAATTTAAGAAGGATTTTGACAAGCTGGCACATGTCCAGGGAGATGACAAAAAGTCTGGAAACCATGCCCTATGAGGAGTGGCTTAGAGAGCTGGGTATGTTTAGCATGGAGAAGAGAAGGTTAAGAGGTGATATGATACCTATATTTAAATATTTGAAGGGATGTCATATTGAGGATGTCGCAAGCTTGTTTTCTGCTACCCCGGAGATTAGGACATAGAGCAATAGATTCAAACTACATGAAAGGAGGTTCCTCCTCAATACTAGGAAGAATTTCCTGACAGTAAATGCTATTCGATAGTGGAATATGCTGCTTTGGAATGTGGTGGAGTTTTCTTTGGAGCCTGTATGAACATCTATCAGGAGTGCTTTGATTATGTATGCATGGTAGGGGGCTGGACTTGATGGCCCTCATGCAGTCTTCCAACTCTATTATTCTTTGACTCTGTGCTACCATTGACCATGGTATACTTCACAATCAGCTTGCTAGGTTGGGACTTGGAGGCACTGTTCTTTCCATTCTTTCCTGGAGGGACACTCTCAGAGGGTGGTGCTGGGGGATTTCTGTTTGATTGCTTGGCCGTTGGGTTGTGCAGCCCCTTATTGTCTTGTCCCCTATGCTATTTGATATATACATGAAACTTCTAGGAAAGGTTGTCAGGAGTCTGGAGATCAGGTGTCACCAATATTTCAACAATATCCACCTCCATTACTTCTTTCCACCTAATCCCAAGGTAGCTGTTTCTGTACTAAACCAGTGCCTGGCAACTGTAATCGACTGGATGAGAGAAAACAAAGTGAAGAAAAAACAAGACAGAGATGTTCTTGGTCAATCTGGGAGAAGGGATTCAGTCTGTGTAAAATGGGATTACACTCCCCTGAAAATGCAAGTTTGCATTTTGGGGGTACTCTTTAATTCAGTCTTGAACCTTGAGGCCCAACTCTCAACAGTAACCAGGAATCTGTTTGTACAGTCAGAGCTAGTGCACCAACTCATTCCTGTAGAAGCTGGATCTGGCCACAGTAAAAAATGCCTTAGTTCCATCCTGGCTGGATTACTGTAATGTGCTCTACATTGGGCTGCCTTTGAAAAATACTCAGAAACTTCAGTTGGTCCAAAGACCTGCAACCAGGTTGTTAATGAGCTGGCCACAGGGAGCACACAAGTTCCTTGTTGCAACAGCTCCACTGGCTGCAGGTCTGTTTGGGAAACAATTCAAAATGCTGACCTATAAAGCCATATATGGCTTGGGTCCAGGCCATTTAAAGGACTGTGGCTCTATTTATGAGCCCATCAGAGTTCTGAGATCCTCTGGAAAGGCTCTTCCCTCTGTCCTGCCACCTTCTCAGGCTCATTCGGTGGGAACAAGGGAGAGGGCCTTCTTGATGGCTGCTCCCAGTCTTGGGAACTTCCTCCTTAAGTTTATTATCTTCCCTCCTTCTGTTAGGCTTTTAGAAACTGACTGGGGTGGGTTTCTAATGCTGCGCGGTGTTGTTTTTAAGGTTTCTATGTGGTCTTTTAATGAAGGTTAATGTTTTTAATTTTATAAATTGTTTAATTATTTTTAAGATTGTGCTTATATTTTTATTGAACTTTTTGCATTTTTTAAAATCTAAATGGTCTAAAATATGCTGTTAGCCACCTTGTGCCTCTATTGATGATTGGGGCAGAAGAGAAAGTGAATCAGGTCCCACTGAGATGCTGCAAGGGTAGAGTTGAACAGAATAATCTAAATACTATGGAGCCTCCTTATCTGCCAGCTTGCCTTTCATGGATTTAAGTATCTGTGGACAGCAAGCCCCATTGTCCTCAACAGGTAAATGTTGTAACTAATTAGAATAGATCCTGCCTCTCAAGTGAGAATAGAAATATCAGATTTCCAACATCTGCCAGTGAAGACCGGCTGAGTGAGTGTTTGTTTGCTCTCCTTCTACCTGGGCTCCTCCCATGCCTTGGCTCCTGGACTTAAGGAGGAGTCTTGTCTCCCCCCCCCCTTTTTTTTTAGATTGTGTATAGTTCACATTGTCTCTAGGATTGGGATGGGGGGGTGAGAATGGGGATTGTTTTCTTTTTACTTGTTTTGGTATGGTAATTGTTATGTGTTTTGCTTTGTTAATTTTATTTTTTGGTTGTTTTTTGTTATAATTACTATGTATTTTGTTGTTGCTATTGCTGCTGTGTGCTTTTGCTTTTTTGATTGTTATGTATTTTGCTTTGCTAATTTTACTGTTATTTAAATTGCTATGTATTTTTGTTGCTATAATTGTTATGTATTTTGCTAGTTATTGTTATTGTTAATTGCTATCTGATTTTATTGTTATTGCTTAATACATTGCCATTTGTTTTTTAATTCATGTATATTGTTATTGCAAGTATAATCATCTCTGTTGAAACCCGCCACGATTGCTTGCTGAGAAGGGCGGGCTAGAAATAAAAAATATTATTATTATTATTATTATTATTATTATTATTATTATTATACTGTTCTTCATTTTATTCAAAAACTTTTCTAGCACACTGAATTTAGGCTGAACAACAGGGTTGTTGTTGTTTTTCTAACAGTGGCTCTCCAAACTCCAGAATCAGTTACCAAGTTTGGTGCAACATAACCAGATAGATTTTTTTAAAAAAACAAAGACAAGCCCTTTATGGCTTAAATGTTTTATTGTCAATTTTTTTCATTTTAGCCCACCCTGCTTGTAACATTCTGTTCTTATTGCTATAATATAAGGATAGAAAGACTATTTAAAAAAAAATTTATGGTAAAATATGTTTCTCAACTGTCAGAAAACCCCGGCAAGAAGAATCCTGGATTGGTGAGAGTCTTCACAGAGTCTTCACAGTTTAGTATTTATTTTGTGTAAAAATTGCATTTTTGTGTGAACAGAAAACCATTTTCTGTTTAGGAGCCATCATTTTCTACTCAGAAAATAATACCTCTGCATAAGAAAAAAAAAACAAAAACCATTCTGTACAGAATTAGTCCCAAACTGTGAATAGTCCTCAAAAAGTATACAGTTTTAAAGACATTACCACAGTGGGAAGTATATTGCTAAAATTACTCTTTGCTTCCTTCTAGAATGAGATTAGCAAAGCATTATATCCCTATATAATAGCAATTTCTTTGTCTTTTAACAGTAACCTACTTTGAGAACAATTGTTGAACATTTAGATAACAATTGTTGAAAAGCAGGCTATACATTTGCTGAGTAAATGAAGCTTCCTACTCCTGCCTATGCGACTCTAGGGACAGACCAGTAGCATAGCCTTAGGCATGAAAGAGGAAGAGGAAAAGGTCTGCTATGCTACCATCTGGAGCAATGCAAGAGCAGAAAATCATAGGCAAAAGTGCTGTCAAGAATGTAAGCTTCAGAATCTTCAGACTTTTAAAACCCTTTCAATTTTTAAAAAACAAGGAATGGCAAAGCTACCATGTTTTCAAACGCTTTTTAAAAATCAAACTATACTGTATACATATTCCAATACACAGAATCAATAGAAGAAAACAACTCGGAGAGCCAAATGTACATGGGTTATATAGCAACATTTCTTTGTTCTAACAGTCTCTCAGTATCTGTACTCTATGCACTCCATTCAAATTGACTTCATTGTCTCCTAAAAATAACCACTGCTCTTTTGCTACCTGCTTGTGAGTTAATAATTATGGTTGACTTGGATATAATAATGGCATTGCACATTTTGTCTAAAAAACAATCCCCAACTGATCATTTTGTTTCACATTATATTTTCTGGTTGATTTCTCCTCCAGGTTAGCATTAGTGATGGGTGAACTGACCCTGTTATAATATATAATGTGCCATCCAGGTTACAAATTCAACATTTTAAGTTCAAACAGAAGTTTTCAGTTATTACAAGAATGTGAAGCTATGAATGGAATTTTACAGTAATACAGGGTGGTCTGAAGGCTTTTTAAAAGGCCATTTCCAATGAAGACAGTGGTCTTTTTCCTTTCCATTCTCTCTGTCAGAATCCTTGTAGTATTCTTCCAGATATGGGTTAGTAGAGGTAGTTGGGGATGATGGTACATAGTTAGTTGCTAGATAGAGAGTAGGAGTGCATAACGGTGCCAGGAGGATTTATCAGTTGACCTTGGGGCTGCTCGGCTCTGAGCTTGGAATGCAGGAGTTTCTGGTGGGAAGCATTGTGAAGGGGGGAGATAAGGTGGAACCGAAACCTATGGGAAAAAAACTGGAATAGATCTTTCGCGGGCTTTTGTGAGAAAGAGGGAGGTGTGGTACTTTGGAAGATATAGGGGTGCTGGGCGGGGACTGGTCAGTCTCAGCTAAGAAGCTGAATGGTGTGGTTTTGCTGATCCTGGAGCATCAATAAAGTTCTGTTTATTCTACATAAAGCTGACTGGTTGATTGTCTGGGATTCTGGACCCCTGTTCTGACAGTTAGCTGAGACTCTCCAAACCATCAACTCTTCTTTGAAGCAATGCAGGAGCAGGAGACTTCCGAGGAGCCTTTTACAACTCAGACGGCGGAGGAGGCCAAGGCCTCGGCAGCGGGGGCAGGTGCGTTACCGAAGACCACGAGACCTCCAGTGCTACAGACTCCGGTGAGCGGAGGACAGTGGTTTGGACAACCGGTGGCTCCAATTCGGACCCGAGAACGGAGGAGGGCCACTCGGTGGTCGGATTGGGACACGGGTCTCACGCAGCCCCTGAAAGTACAACCGGGCGAGGAGGCAGAGCTGGGGGAGCAAATGGCCTACCTTCGGGCCGACGTGGACAAATTGCATGACCTACTGAGGGAACTGCTGGCTACACAGAAGGGACGCCCGGACGGGACGAGAGAGGGGCGAGAGACTGACGGCGCGGCGGTGGCACCAGCGGGCCTAGGCCAGGACGAGGCCCCACCACAGGACCAGCAGGTAGTTCGCCCGGCACCAGACCGTCCGTTAGACCCACAGGCCCGGAAGTTGGGGGTTAAGTTTGACGGGGACCCCCAGACCCTCCCCTACTTTTTGTCCCAGGTGGCTGACCACATGGATGAATGGGGGCCCACCTTTCCCTCAGAAGCGGCTAAGGTGAAGTGTGTGGCGAAGCACCTCAAAGGGGAGGCAGCCAACTGGCTTGTGCAGCTGTACGATTGCCAAGCGGCCGAGCTGCGGAATCTGGCGGACTTTATGAGAGCCCTGAGAGCCAGATTCGAAGACCCGTTCAGGGCTGACACTGCCCTGGCCAGTCTGAAGACCCTAGACCAGGGCACCAGATCCGTCTCCGAGTATGCTATGGAGTTTCGGAGATTGATTGCCCAAGTGCCAGACTGTACCGAGGGGATGAAGATCCAATATTTTAAGGAGGGACTGCGTCCCGACATTGTGAACAGGGCACTTAACCTGGGCAACCCCCCTACGGCCATGGAGTGGATCCGGTTGGCTGGAGAGGCAGAGGCAGTGCTGCACGAGATCCGGATACTAAACCAGCGGAGGAATAAGGGGGCCAAGGGAAGAGAAACACAAGTCGTTGGGGAAAGAGGCAAAGGCAAGATTGGGCAGACAGCCGGGGAGGAGAGAGAGCGACGCCGCCGGCTGGGGCTGTGCCTGGGTTGTGGGCGCAAAGGCCACCTGGTCGCCAACTGCCCGGATCGTATCCCGGAGAAGAAAACGTCCCCCTCCGCGCCCCCTCCAGCGCAGGCTCCCAAGAAAGGGAAGGGGAAGGCAACGGCGAAAAGTTACGGCGACCGTGGGTTCCAGGTGGTGACGGAGGCCGAGGAGGAAGTCTGGACCGACGACGACAGTGCCGATGGAGAGGAGCCGGCTTTAAACTCCCCGAGCCTGCCTTAAAAAGCGGCCAGAGGCAGGCTGGGAGTGGGGACGGCCGCAAACCTATGGTGAGTGGGGGCATTCCCCTCTACACTTTGACTGTGACTTTGGTTGTGGGACGGGGGCAGAGAGCCATGACCCTAACAGCGGCAGTGGACTCAGGTTGCACTAGGTGCTTAGTCAACCCAGAAGTGGTGAAAAGCCTGGGCATAAAAACCCAAAACCTGCCGGACCCCATCCCTTTCTCCCAGATGGATGGCAGCTTGTTGGGGGGGCAAGCTTTGAAGGAGCGGACCACCACAGTGTGGCTGGGGATAGCAGATCACTGGGAAAGGATTCAGTTTGTGGTGGGACCCACGTATCATTATCACATCATGCTGGGGATCGATTGGCTACATCACCATAACCCCCACACTAAGTGGAGACAGAGACTATTAATTTTTGATGACCCAGGCTGCCGGGGTCACCAGTTGGACCCCACTATCAAAGTCCCTCCAGTGCAACAGCCAGTGTTGACGCCCCGGCCCCAGGCGGGTGAGGCTGCCACTCACTTAGAGCCAGTGAACTGGGGAGGGGTCGAAGGTGCAGCGGAACCGGGTGGCAGCCCAGAGGAGGCAGTGGCTTCCTACCCGGACTGTTATGAAGATCTTAAGGAGGTGTTTGAATCTAAAGAGAGTGACCAGCTGCCACCGCACCGAGAGACGGACTGTGCCATTGAGATAGAACCCGGTGCGCCCATGCCTAAGCCAAAACTGTACCCCATGACCCCCCGGGAGTTATCCACACTTAAGGAGTTTATTGAAAAGAACTTGACGAGAGGATTCATTAGACCTTCCACCTCCACTTTTGCCGCACCAGTGTTCTTTAGGGAAAAGAAAGATGGAACGCTGCGGCTGGTCACGGACTATCGAAACCTAAATGGGATTTGTAGCACTAATAAGTACCCTCTGCCTTTAATGAAGGATATGCTAGGTCGGTTGGCCACAGGCAAGGTGTTTACCAAACTAGACTTAAGGGACGCTTATTATAGGGTACGGATTAAAGAGGGGGATGAACATAAGACTGCCTTTAATTGCCCTCTAGGGGCCTATGAGTATCTGGTCCTCCCCTTTGGGCTAGCGGGAGCCCCCGGGGTCTTCATGAGACTCATAAACGAAGTACTACATGACTTGCTGTTTGAAGGGGTGCTGGTATACTTGGACGATGTTCTAATTTACTCTCAGGACCTGGAGAGCCATGTGCCACTAGTGCGAGAGGTGTTACAACGACTGCTTGATAACCAGCTATATGTAAAACTGTCTAAATGCCATTTCCATACGGACAAATTGGATTTTTTAGGGTACCGGGTGTCGGCGCAGGGAATTGAAATGGACCCACAAAAAGTGCACACTGTTCTGAGCTGGGCCCCCCCTAAGACCCGAAAACAAGTACAAAAGTTTCTGGGCTTTGCCAATTTCTACAGGCAGTTCATCCCGGACTTTGCTAGAATAGCACTGCCAATTACGGATCTTTTGAAAACCAAAACCCAGGAGGGAGGGGGCAAGGGCAAGGAGGTTAAAGAAAAGAAACAGCCCAAACCCTCTACCCCGATTCACTGGACTGATCAATGCCAGAGAGCATTTGAGCAGTTGAAGCTCTTGTTTAGTGCAGAACCCATTTTGCTTCACCCTGACCCTGACAAGCCGTTCGTCATGCAGGTGGACGCGAGCGACCACGCAGTAGGGGCAGTGTTGCTACAAAAGGACAATAATGGGCTGTTGAGGCCTTGTGCCTACTTGTCTCGCAAATTCCAAAAGGGGGAGCTGGGGTGGCCCACTTGGGAAAAGGAAGCGTTTGCAGTTAAGCATGCTCTGGACAGTTGGAGACAGTTTTTAGAGGGGGCGCCTCACCCTTTTGAAGTTTGGACGGACCATCGTAATTTAGAGGCCCTGCAAACTCCCCGAAAGCTGACTCCTAAACAGAGGAGGTGGGCTAAGGACTTTTACAAGTACAAATTCAAACTAAAGTTCCTCCCAGGAAGACAAAACATTTTAGCTGATGCCTTATCCAGGCTCCCCCAGCATATGGGGAAAGAGCAAATTCCTCTGCAAGCCATTTTCTCCCCTGAACAGTTGGGACTAGCTGTAGTGACTCGTAGCCAAGCTAAGCAGAAACCGGTCGACCCTTTGCCCCAACTGGATGGGCTGCTGCAAAAGATAAAAGGGGAAGCCGAAAAGGATGAGTGGCTTCAGAAGCACAAAGATCGGTTGGTTTTGAACTCATTAGGGTTGTGGGCTAAGGGCTCTCAAATTTATGTTCCTGCATCGATACGGCCTGAAGTTCTTAAATTGTGCCATGATTCGAAGGCAGCGGGTCATTGGGGATATTTAAAAACTTGGCACAAGCTTCGGAAAGCTTACTGGTGGGAGGGGGTGAGAGCTGAGGTGGAAGACTATGTGAAGAGCTGTCCGGTGTGTGCCCGTGCCAAACCAGTCGTCGGCAAGCCCAGGGGGCTTCTGCAGCCGCTGCCCACCCCTGGGGGACCGTGGAAACATATTGCCATGGACTTTATCACCGATCTGCCTGAGAGCAAGGGGAGAAACACTATTTGGGTGGTTGTGGACCTTTTTTCGAAGCAAGCGCACTATGTAGCTTGCAAGGGGATGCCTAGTGCTACCAAGCTTGCTGACCTGTTCATAGCCCACATTTATAAGTATCATGGGTTGCCAGACAAGATTGTGAGTGACAGGGGTAGCACCTTCACTTCAACCTTTTGGAAGGTGCTGCAAAGAAAATTGGGGGTAGAAGTGGCCCTGAGCACCGCCTGGCACCCCCAGTCTGACGGGCAGTGCGAAAAAAGAACCAGGCTCTCGAGAAGTACCTCCGATGTTACACTAATTATTTGCAGGATGATTGGTATGACTTATTGCCCCATGCTGAAGTGGCGTTCAACAGTTCAGTGCATCGGAGCACTGGCAAATCGCCTTTCGAGATTGTCTATGGATATGAACTCAGGACCCTCCC
Source organism: Urosaurus nigricauda (assembly GCA_034509955.1). NCBI lineage: Eukaryota > Metazoa > Chordata > Lepidosauria > Squamata > Phrynosomatidae > Urosaurus > Urosaurus nigricauda. The sequence continues at coordinate 136,604,332 of JAOEGL010000004.1, forward strand.
GGCCTTGCCAGCTGACCCTTCGGACCCTGTGACTGTGACTCAATGGGTTCAGAGGGTTCAGGCGGCTTGGTCCCAGGTTGCCAAGGCTCTGGAGATGGCTAAAACAGACTATAAGAAACATGCTGACCGTAAGAGATCGGTGGGGTGGGACATCAAGCCTGGGGATCGGGTGTTTTTGTCCACGAAGAACCTGAAATCTAGGCACCCGTCTAAGAAATTGGGACCCAAATTCATAGGGCCTTTCCTGGTGAAAAGACTTGTCAATGAGGTGACTGCGGAATTGGACTTGCCTAAATCGTATAGACATTTACACCCTGTATTTCATTTTAGTTTGCTGAAACCGGACCGAAGCACAGAACGTTGGAGACAGGACAAAGAACCGCCCCTGCCCATGATGGTTGAGGGGGAACAGCATTTTGAAGTCGCTAAGATCTTGGACTCTAGAATGCACAGAAACAAGTTGCAGTACCTGATTCGCTGGAAACACTTTTCAGCGGATCATGATGAATGGGTGTTAGCTAAACATGTTAAAGCCCCTGCTTTGGTTATGAAGTTTCATCGTCTGTATCCTGACAAGCCTAAATAGTATTTTGTTGCCTTTGCTGTTTCCTTTAATGTACTGTGTTTATCATATGTAGGGGGGGGGTTTCTTTTCGGGGGGCCGACTGTCAGAATCCTTGTAGTATTCTTCCAGATATGGGTTAGTAGAGGTAGTTGGGGATGATGGTACATAGTTAGTTGCTAGATAGAGAGTAGGAGTGCATAACGGTGCCAGGAGGATTTATCAGTTGACCTTGGGGCTGCTCGGCTCTGAGCTTGGAATGCAGGAGTTTCTGGTGGGAAGCATTGTGAAGGGGGGAGATAAGGTGGAACCGAAACCTATGGAAAAAAAACTGGAATAGATCTTTCGCGGGCTTTTGTGAGAAAGAGGGAGGTGTGGTACTTTGGAAGATATAGGGGTGCTGGGCGGGGACTGGTCAGTCTCAGCTAAGAAGCTGAATGGTGTGGTTTTGCTGATCCTGGAGCATCAATAAAGTTCTGTTTATTCTACATAAAGCTGACTGGTTGATTGTCTGGGATTCTGGACCCCTGTTCTGACACTCTCCTTGGAAAATCTGCCATAAGGAAAGCAATATGTGTTTAAAATAGATGTAAAATAGTTTGTTTCTGAGGTTGGCTGAGTCTTTTTCCACATAACTCAATATCGCACTAAGGTGTAATAGTGCTATTATTCCACTTTAACTGCTATGGCTGCTTCCTGTGGAAACCTGGGATTTGAGGTTGAGGAAGGGACATTTAGAATTCTCACCCAGAGACCTCTTAGACCTTACTAAATTACAAACCCCAGAATTCCTCTCTTAAGCACTCCTGCATACTCCGCAATGTATTTTGGGGTCCTCATATTTTTATATCTCATATCTGAAAATAACAGGTTTTTGAGAGATTGATGGTCTTTCAGGAACACTATATCAGGCACCTGGGAAAAGTGGTCCTTCCTCCCCCCTAAAGTGGTCCTTCCTCCCCCCAAGTAGTCTGTAGTTCCTCTCAAAACCTGAAACAAAAGATCACTTTGCAACCAAAGCAGTAAGCCACTCTCTCTCTGCCTACCCCCTATTATGCCCCAGCCAAACTTCTCCATCAATCTCAGGTAAATCCTGATCCAATCACTGTTTTTGTTACATTGAAGTTAAAACCATCAACCAGTTCATGGGATAATCATTATGTCGCACAATCTCATATGAAAATCTTTCTGTTATCTCATGATATTGATGGGAGCATACTGCTATGCTCCCGTCATTTTTGTCAGTGTGATAATCGCCTTTGTGTGAATTTCTCTCTTGTGTGTGTGATCGCACTCTGCATATTTTCAAAATAAAACCTTCTTAATACATCCAAAACCTGAAACTCTCCCTGTTAGTACTGGTATATATTGGTGCACACAGTCCAAAGGTTATCCAGGCTTCTTGCAAAGCTAATTTTCTCCAAAATCAAAGTATTGCTGATGGTTGGCACCCCTACTTCTCACTTTTTAAAGATAACACCACAGGAGGCAGCCATAACAGTTAACATGGAATAACAATGCTATAACAGTGTAGTGTGATATTGGCCAGTGCCTTAACAAGAGTAATGTGACTGCCTGTAACTGTGAGTGGCCTCTTTCATTTGTTTTTTTTTTAACCTCAAACTTAGTAGGTGTCAATACCATTTCTTTTACTTTTTCCACCCATTAATGCTGTGTTTCTAGGTCATCAGTTCAGGAGCATCTGAGACTGAGGGGTGGGTCCCTGGTGACGTCACAGAAGGTGGGCCCTGCTGGAATGGTTAAGCAGTGGTATGTTAAGCTTTAACTGTAGATGCTCAGAACCTTTAACTGTAGATGCCCAGAATAAAAAACACAAAGTGCAATAATATATTTATTATCTGACTGGAAATTCATGCCCTGATCTGAACACGGATCAAAAATTTGCTTTTTTATAAAGCTGTTTTAGAAACATCATTGCAAGCCATTTTTAAATCTACAGTTGACCCTTTCTTTACGCAGGGGATCCATTCTGGATCCCCCATGTAAGTTGAAAAACGCATATGCTTGAGCCCCATTCAATATCATGGAGTTGGTGCTCATGGTGTGACAGGGTCAGGATGTTTCAAATTAGCACACACACCATTCTTTCTTTTGTCATGCAGCTTCAGTGTAAACGGAAAGCCGCATATAGTGCGCCTGCGTATGGCACAGGTGCACTGCATATGGGCAGTATACCCCAATAAAAGACACTTTGTCAAGTACAAAGAAAGTTTCCCAAACTCTGCTATACAATCTGATTGTGGAATCATACCTCATCCACATGATTATCACAATCAACCTCATAAAGGTAAAGGGGAAGGTTTTCCCTTGACAAGATTGTCTAGTTGTGTCTGACTGTAGGGGTGCTTATCTCCGTTACTAAACTCAAGAGCCAGTATTGTCCAAGGACTGCACAGTATGCTGTTTAACTTCTCATCAAAGTGGTACCTATTTATCTACTTGCACTTTTCCATGCTTTCAAATTGATAAGTTGGCAGAATCTGGGACTAGCGATGGAAGTTCACTCTGTCACATGGCACCTGGACCTCAATCTGCTGACCTGCTAATCTTGTGATTATCATAGTTGGTGTCATAATTGCTGAACCATAATTCTGATAATAATCATCAGATTTGTGGGGATGGGGGGGAATGAGATGCTGCTGCTGCTGCGGCGGCGGCGGCGGCGGCGGCGGTGCCCACAGGACATTCTTATCTATTATGTCTAATCAAAAGAAAGACATATTAATTTAGAAATAGACAACTTATATAGAGTAGACTCCTGGATAACTAAAAACCATAATCTGCATAGAGATATAATTATCTTTTTGTAAGGAAGAGAGTGAGAGATTTAATCCTAGAAAAAAACTTTAACAAGAAATTTGAGATAGAAGGGAAAGAGTAAAAGGTTAAAGTGTATAAGGCCATCCCCACACAAACATTGAGGTAAAGAAGAGACTATGTATTACTAACAGAATTTTAAGGCATAATAATATAAAGTATAGATGGACAAAACAGGAATTTAGAAAAAAGAGACTTATAAATTGAGAAGAAAAAATGAAAGACTTCTTAATTAACCATAAAGTGCCACAAGATACAGGAAACTCTGAAGGGAAAGGAGAAGAGAGGAAAGGAAAAGGGAGAAATATGACAAGGGTGAAAACAAGGTCAGCAAGAGAACTTAATAGAAGTAAGAGAGAGACAGACAAAGAAAGTTCAGAGGATTCAGAAAGGCTAACATCCAAAGAAGATGAAAAGTCGGAGTCAGATCAGGACTCAGGAGTAGATAATGCAACTAGACAGGTCAGGAGAAAGGAAGAGAGGGAAACTAGGGAAAAAAACTAACTCTGAAAGAAGGTAGAAAGGAGAAAAAGAAAATTAAGAAAAATAGAAAAACTAGACAACAACAAATCTAAAATTCAAAGAAAGCAAGGAAATGGCAACCAAACTTATCTTTTGGAACATTAATGGCTTGGATTCAAGGTATAAAATAAGGAAAATTATTCATTTTCTAAAGAAACAAAAACTAGATTTTCATCTGCCTCCAAGAAACACACATTAAAGAAAAAGAGAAATAGAATAGAGTCTCAATTATTCAACATAAACTGGACCAGCTGATAGTTGGATAACCACAAATGTTCGATAATCTGGAAGGTCCAAGAAAAGCTTTAAAATCACTATGAATTGCAAATGTATTGAAGTTTTATTGCAATAACAGTAAAAGTAAATGTAAAAAAATCACTGATCAACATTGTGATGTACAGTATAAACAGTTCAGTCCTCTGAAAATTTAAAGAAAACACAGAAATTTTAAAGAAATCACAGAAAATGTAAAGAAATCACAGCAGCCGTGATGTTGGATAATCCGGAATGTTGGATAATAAAAAATTAGGAGAATTTTTTTTCAGCATGCAACAGAAAACAAAAAAAAGAAAGGTGTAGCAATTTATATCAGAGCAAAAGGTCAAGCAAAAGAAATATTCAGAGAAAAAGATGGTCATTATGAATTGAAATAATTTTTCAAGGCGAAAAAGCTTTATTAATAAATATATATGCTCCACAAGAGAATAAAGGACAGTTTTATTTTTTTTTAAAAAAAACTATACCAAGAAATAGAGAAGTGGAAATATGAGAAAATTATTATAACTGGTGACTGGAAGGGGGTTTGGGTTCCAGAGGTAGGCAGATCTAGTTGTAAGTCACAAAAGAAAAGCAAGGGAAACTATCAGAAACGGCATTCAAATATATAGAAAACCTAAATTTAATAGACCTGTGAACAATTAATAGCACAGGTAGAGATTATACTTTCTGTTCAAACAGATTTAAGTCCTTAGCCTAGAATATATATATAATTTGTGCTTCAAAACAATTATGTAAAGAGGTCGCAAAAATAGAGATACTCCCTAATACCTTTTCAGACCATAATGCAATTGAAATAGTATTTAAATCCACAAAATCAAATATACCTGGAGACTGAAAGATTACCAACTAAGGGTATAAAGTCTTTATGGAAAAACTAAAATAAGAGCTAATTTTTTTTACTTTAAAATCAACACAAATGTAGAGACACCTTCTCATATAACATGAGATGCAAGTAAAGTGGTGATAAGGGGGCTCTTTCTACAACAAGAAGTCAGGGCAAAAAGATTAGAGAAACAAAAAGAAAAAGAACTAATGGGAAAGTTAAGAGAGAAAGAACAAATCCTAAAAAAAAAACAAACACCAAAACCCCAGAACCCAAATAATAAAAAAGCATACCAAGAAGTGCATATTATAAAGAATCAACTAAACCAAAAGATAACAACACAAATTACAAACAAATAAAATATGCAAAACAACACTATTTTGAACATGCCAACAAAACAGGCAAATGGCTGGCCCATAATTTTTTTTTTTTTTAAAAAAAACAGAATGTAAGGAGACTTACAATAAAATTAAAGGAAAAGGGGAAAGATTACACCCAACAAAGCAAAATCAAACAAATAGCTAGAGAATATTTTAAAAATCTATTTACAACTGAAAAATTAACAGAAACAAAAAATTAAGAATTCAAGAATTTATTAGGAAAGAACAAATTCCCCAACTTACAGAGAAACAGAATTTAGCATTGAACAAGCCAATATCAAAAGAGGAAATAATTTCAGCAATAAAGAAATTAAAAGATAACAAAGCTCTGGGGTCAGACAAACAAAAACAGACAAACAGTTTCATTTATATACCGCTCCATACCACCTAACCAGCATCTAAGTGGTTTACAACTGTAAATGGGGAAGAAGACAGAATAGGGGTATTTCAGCACAGAATAAGTAAAGACACAGGAATACTTGGTTAACCTAAATGAATATAAGTCTCCAGGACCAGATGAACTACATCCAAGGGTATTAAAAGAACTGGCAAATGTAATATCAGAGCCATTAGCAATAATTTTTGAGAACTCCTGGAGAACAGGAGAAGTCCCAGCAGACTGGAGGAGGGCAAACATTGTCCCCATCTTCAAAAAGGGAAAAAAAGAGGATCCCAACAATTATCGTCCAGTTAGTCTGACATCAATTCCAGGAAAGATTCTAGAGCAGATCATTAAGCAGAGAGTCTGTGAACATTTAGCAGGGAATGCCATAATCACAAAAAGCCAACACGGGTTTCAGAGAAACAAGTCTTGCCAGACAAATCTGATCTCTTTTTTTGATAAAATTACCAGTTTGGTAGATGAAGGGAATGCTGTGGATATAGTATATCTTGATTTCAGTAAGGCCTTTGACAAGGTTCCCCATGACATTCTTGCAAGCAAGCTTGTAAAATGTGGGCTAGACAAGGTAACTGTTACATGGATTTGTAATTGGTTGACTGGCCGAACTCAAAGGGTTCTCAACAATGGCTCCTTTTCAACCTGGAGAGAAGTGACCAGTGGGGTCCCACAGGGTTCTGTACTTGGCCCAGTGCTATTCAATATCTTTATTAATGACTTGGATGACAGAATTGGGGGCATACTTATCAAATTTGCAGATGACACCAAATTAGGAGGAGTAGCCAATACTCCAGAAGATAGGATTGAAATTCAGAATGACCTGAATAGACTAGAAAGCTGGGCCAACTCTAACAAAATGAAATTCAATGCGGAGAAATGTAAGGTACTGCGCTTAGGACGCAAAAATGAAATGCACAGATATAGGATGGGGGACATCTGGCTGAATGAAACTACATGTGAAAGGGATCTAGGAGTCCAAGTAGACCATAAGTTGAACATGAGTCAACAGTGCGATGCGGCAGCTAAAAAGGCCAATGCTATTTTAGGCTGCATCAATAGAAGTGTAGCGTCTAGATCAAGGGAAGTAATAGTGCCGCTCTATTCTGCTTTGGTCAGGCCCCACCTGGAATATTGTGTCCAGTTCTGGGCACCACAATTCAAAAAGGATGTGGAGAAACTGGAGCGGGTCCAAAGGAGGGCAACTAAGATGGTGAAGGGTCTGGAAACCAGGCCCTATGAGGAACGACTTAAAGAGCTGGGGATGTTTAGCCTGGAGAAGAGAAGGTTACGAGGTGATATGATAGCCCTGTTCAAATATTTGAAGGGATGTCATATTGAAGAGGGAGCAAGCTTGTTTTCTGCTGCTGCAGAGACTAGAACGCGGAACAATGGATGCAAGCTGCAGGAAAAGAGATTCCACCTCAACATTAGGAGGAACTTCCTGACAGTAAGGGCTGTTCGACGGTGGAACACACTCCCTCGAAGTGTAGTGGAGTCTCCATCCTTGGAGGTCTTTAAGCAGAGGCTGGATGGCCATCTGTCGGGGATGCTATGATTGGGAGTTCCTGCATGGCAGGGGGTTGGACTGGATGGCCCTTGTGGTCTCTTCCAACTCTATGATTCTATGATTCTATGAATTTGCCCCCAACAATCTGGGTACTCATTTTAGCGATCTCGGAAGGCTGTAAGCCTGAGTCAAGCTGGAGCCCTTTTTGCTGGTATTGAACTCGCAACGTTATGGTTTTGAGTGAGTGGCTGCAGTATAGGCATTCAACCACTGTGTCACCAGGACTATCAGCAAAGTATTATAAGACATTTGCAGAGGAACTAGTATTGCCATTGTATAACACAATAAAGGAAATAAAGGTTGGTCATTACCCACAAACATGGTGTAATGTGACAATAATATTATTACCCAAAGAAGAAAATGATTCTAGTCTAATAGACAACTATAGGCCATATCGCTGCTGAATCTTGACTACAAGATTTATGCAGCAATCCCTGCAGAAAAACTTTCCGGGAATCAAATAAAAAATAATATAAGATCAATGGTGGACCTAATAGAATATTTGAAAACAACAAAGAGAAAAAATGGGTATCATTCTAGATTTAGAAAAAGCCTGTGATAATGCCAACTGGTTTTTCTTTTTCTTTTTTTATGAAGGAGGTCTTAAAACAGAGTGGTATAGGAAGCAGATTCCAAAAATAGATTAACGTTATATACTCTCAACAATATGCTCAAATAGATATAAATGGGGAAAAAGCAAAAAGTAAGCAAGGCTGTCCTCTTTCTCCACTTTTATTCATAAGGCTACTAGAAATCTTAATGAGAAAAAAAGAAAAGAAAAGATAATCAAATCAAAGGAATACAAAGCCAACATGTGTTTCAGAGAAACAAGTCATGCCAGACAAACCTGATCTCTTATTTTGATAAAATTACCAGCTTGGTAGATGAAGGGAATGCTGTGGATATAGTTTACCTCGATTTCAGTAAGGCCTTTGACAAGGTTCCCCATGACATTCTTGCAAACAAGCTTGTAAAATGTGGACTAGACAAGGTAACCGTTACATGGATTTGTAACTGGTTGACTGGCTGAACCCAAAGGGTGCTCAACAATGGTTCCTTTTCATCGTGGAAAGAAGTGACAAGTGGGGTGCCACAGGGTTCTGTCCTGGGCCCAGTGCTATTCAACATCTTTATTAATGACTTGGATGACAGTATTGAGAGCCTAGTTATCAAATTTGCAGATGACACCAAATTAGGAGGAGTAGCTAATACCCCAAAGGACAGGATCAAAATTCAAAATGACCTGAATAGACTAGAAAGCTGGGCCAAAGCTAACAAAATGAAATTTAACACAGAGAAATGTAAGGTCCTACACGTAGGGCAGAAAAATGAAATGCACAGATATAGGATGGGGGACACCTGGCTGAATGAGACAACATATGAAAGGGATCTAGGAGTCCAAGTAGACCATAAGATGAACATGAGTCAACAGTGTGATGCAGCAGCTAAAAAGGCCAATGCAATTTTAGGTTGCATCAATAGAAGTATAGTGTCTAGATCAAGGGAAGTAATAGTGCAACTCTATTCTGCTTTAGTCAGGCCCCACTTGGAATACTGTGACCAGTTCTGGGCATCACAATTCTAAAAAGATATGGAGAAACTGGAGCGTGTCCAAAGGAGGGCAACTAAGATGGTGAAGGGTCTGGAAACCTTGCCCTATGAAGAACGCCTTAGGGAGCTGGGGATGTTTAGCCTGGAGAAGAGAAGGTTAAGAGATGATATGATCACCCTGTTTAAATACTTGAAGGGATGTCACATTGAGGAGGGAGCAAGCTTGTTTTCCGCTGCTCCAGAGAACAGGACTCAGAACAATGGATGCAAACTGCAGGAAAAAAGATTCCACCTCAACATTAGGAAGAACTTCCTGACAGTAAGGGCTGTTCGACAGTGGAACACACTCCCTCGGAGGGTGGTGGAGTCTCTTTCCTTGGAGGTTTTTAAGCAGAGGCTGGATGGCCATCTGTCGGAGATGCTTTGATTGGGAGTTCCTGCACGGCAGGGGGTTGGACTGGATGGCCCTTGTGGTCTCTTCCAACTCTAAATTTCTATGATTCTATGATTCTAAATCCACAACCACCAGTTTAAAATAAAAGCCTTTGCCGACAAGATAGCTATAATATTAGAAAATCCAAAATACATCATGACAAGATTATGGGCAATGATAGAGGAAGTTTGAAACCAGGCAGGATTTAAAATTAACAAACAGAAAAGTGGAATTTTGATAAAGAACTTGAGAAAATCAGAAGAGCTTGAGCTAGCAGAAAACATATAATTAAAAATACTCACAAAAACAAAATATTTGGGCATAACAATAACAAATCAAAACTCTGATCTATTAGAAAATAACTACTTCAAGACTTGGAAAAATAAAATTAATGAGAATATTTAAAAATGGGAATCAACTATCACTTTTAGGAAGAATTGCATTGATTCAAATATATGTTCTCCCAAAAATGTTATTTTTGTTTCAAAATATACTGATTACCAAGAATACCTTTAATACATAGGCAAAAGACATTAGACAATTAATTTGGCAAAAGAAAAAACCTAGAATAAAAACAGTAGTACTGCAGGATTGTAAAAAGAAAGGAAGTCTAGGTTTACCGAATCTAAAAATTTATTATGACGTCTGCATTATAACTTGGGAAATAACTGGATTAACCTCAAAAATGAGAGGTTACTAGCTTTGGAAAGTGCCGATCTGGAAAAAGGTTGGCATGCTTTTTCTATGTTATGAAAATGAGGTATCATATAAAAATTTCAACAAGCATGTGATTAGAAAATCGTTACTTAAAACTTGGAACACGTACAATAGGTTTATCTATACTAAAATTCCAATATGGGCCTCAGTCCAAAAAGCCTTTCATAACACATGAAACACTGGCCAAGATTAAAAACATAAAAGAGTCAGCTTGCTGGAAGTGCGGTCAAAAAAATGCATCGTATTTTCATATGTGGGCGGGGGGGTGGGGGGAATACATGGATGCAGCAAAATTGTGAAGGACATTCACTGTAAAATCCAACGGACCTTTTCAGTCAAATTTTATTTGAACCCCAAATTGTTTTTACTGAATATAACAGAAGATCTGAAAGGGAAATTAAGCAAGGAAGAGATAGGTGCTATTCTTTATATGATCACTGCAGCCTGCCTAACTTTTGCAAGGTATTGGAAAAGAAAATATGACCAATTAATAGAAGAATGGAAAATAAAGGTAAATGAATTAATGGAGATGGACAAATTGACAATGATGTTCAATGGTAAATCTGACCAACAATATGAGAGGAAATGGTTCAAAACTAAGAAGCTCTGGTCTTGAAGACAATTTAGTATAAAGCAAACCAACTTCAAAGAGGAAATTAGAAAAAGGTAAACTCTATATTCTAAATATTTGTCTCAAACTAACAAAGTAAATTTGTTATCCTTTCTTTTGTTTAACTTTCTATATCAAGCCGAAAGATTGTAACAAACCTTGCATGTACATTTTTTTAAAAAAATATTTAAAAAAGAAGAAAGAAAGAAAGAAAGAAAGAAAGAAAGACTAAGTTTGTTGAGACTTAAACCTTTAAAAATACTGAGAATCTAATATGTCCTAGGCAAAATTTGGAGGTTTTCTTTGAGGGAGGAAAAAGTCAAAATAGAAACTGTTGGTGATTCAGAGAGTGGTTGAAGAAAAAAAAGGGTGTTAGTGTACATAGGATAATGTCAGAATCAGGAAACTCAGAACTTCTGTGTAATCAGTGAGTCAGATATGTTGAAGCAGAAGAGAACTTTATTGAAAGTCACAGAGTCAGCAATTCACCAATTCAGGTTTTAAGCTGAAACTGTCTATCAGCACAACTGATATATTACAATCCCATCATCCCCAACTCATCCACTAACAAAAGGTGCAAACTATATTCCCCACCTACTATTCCCATTACATAATTCCGCTTCCCAGCCCCCACCAAGCAAACCTTAGTTCTCACCAACCCAATATCTCAAACTACCCACAATACATGAATATCACAATCCCCATAATCCCAAAAACATCTAGTAGAACTACCAAATTTTAACAGTCTGTCCCTCCCTCAAAATCAACCCTCCGGTTTGTTTGGATAACAGCGATGGAAATTCTTAGTCAAATCAGGGGCTCTTATGTGTTTGCTATCAACTCATCTGGATTTACATGGAAATTTCCCCACCTAACCAAATATTGTAATTTGCCCCTGTGTATGTGTGAGTCTAATATTACTGACACTTCAAAATGTTGTTCCCCTTCAGTCAACAAAGGGAGAGGCAGAGGAGAATCAATCTCCCACAGTATAGCACTGTGTAAATCTACAACAACAACAACAACAACAACAACAACAACATAATAATAATAATAATAATAATAATAATTCTAAGGCTCAGCACTCAGGTCCAGCTTCAACAGGCTAAAATTAACAACAGGATGCAAATGCCCATGGGGCTAAAGAGATAGGTGGCATGCAGCTGCCCCTTTTTGCCCTGTATTGGGTCTATGGCAACCACATGCTGTGGCCTCTGGAGGACACAAAAAGAAGCCACAAAAAGCAGCTTCTTTTCAGCATCCTGGAAGGGGCATCATAGGAATGGCAGTGCGCCATCATGATGCCACTTCCACACTGCACTGTTGGAATGCTATTCCACAGTGATATCATCATGTCATGGGCAGTGTAAATGGGCATGCACCAAAATTGTGCCATGAGGCTGGGTCACAGCATCGAGCATGCGGATCCTACGCCATGACTCTGCCCACAAGCCAGTACAAAGTGCTGGTCTGTATCCTCCCTATATGATTTAGGCAAGTCTAGTCCAGCAGTCACTGAATTTATCAACTTTTTCACAACAAAAGGGCCCACATACTTAGGTCCAAGTTTTTAATTTTTTTATTTTTTTAAACAAGGTATAAGCCAAAATGTTTGTTTGCCAGGGAAAAACTTTAAAGTAAACAAAACTTATAGAAGTTTTTAGCCCAACTGTGCTGTATAGGACTTAGTTTACATGGCATCTGCAAAGCTTCTAATTATGATGATCAGTCCATACCCCAAAGCGGTAGGAGGCTCCCTCTAAAAACTGCCAGCAATTTTGGAGGGCCTATTTAATAGCAAATGCCTCCTTATCCCACATGGGCCAAATAACCTCCACACCTTGGAATTTTTTTAACAGGTAGGCACACAGTCTCAATGTCCCTTTGATATCCCTTTGTAACAACACCATGCCCATTGCAAAAGCACAAGCATCGATGTGTACAACAAAAGGCTGCTCAGGGTCAGGATGTTTCAAATTAGGTTTTGTGCTAAATAGCCTCTTTAACTCTTCAGACACTGCTTGGCAGTCTGGAGACCAGTTTACTAGTTCTGAGGGTTTAGATTGCTTGGGGTTCTGTTCTTTGAGTTTCTTTTTCCCATCCATTTTGGTTCTCAACAGATTAGTGATGGGCAGGACAATCTGAGCAAAGTTCAGGATGAATTGTCTAAAGAAATTTGCAAAGCCTAAAAAGGTTTGCACCTGTTTCTGGGTTTTGGGAGGGGCCTAATCCAACACTGTTTGGACTGTGCTCAGGTCCATCTCAATTCCCTGGGCTGACACTCATATCCCAAACAGTCTAGACAGTTTGTGTGAACAAGCCCCTCAACACTTCTCATACCAGTCTGGTGTGCATCTCAAGGTCTTGGGAGTAGATTAACGTGTTGTCGAAATATACTAGAACTCCCTCAAACAAAAAGTTGTGAAGAATTTCATTAACTACTCTCATAAAAATGTCTGGCACCCCTGCCAGGCCATATGGCATGACTAAATATTCAAAAGCCCCCAAGGGACAATTAAACACAATTTTGTATTTGACTCCCTCTCATATCCTTACACAAAAATAGGCATCTTGCAAATCCAACTTGGTTAACACCCTCCCTGTAGCTAATCATTCCAACATGTATTTCATAAGGGGAAGGGGGTATTTATTTGTATTACAAATTCCATTCAGATTTTGCAATAGTCCATCACCAAATGGAGGTCCCATCTTTCTTCTTGTGGAAAAACACAGAAGCTGCAAAAGTGGAAGTAGAAAGGCAAATAAAGCCCCTAGCCAAGTGGAAGTAGAAGAGCAGGTAAAGCCCCTAGCCAAGCCTATGCTAACCTCCTATCACATTCCAAAGCTCTGAGCTGAAGCCCAAGGTTGAGATAATAGCCCATCTGTGTCTTCCCAGCCCTCATCAACCAAACCTTACCTATCACCAACCCAATATCTCTAACTACCCACAATACATGAATATCACAATTCCTATAATCCCCCAAATAACTGGTAGAACTACAAGTTCTAACAGATAAGTAGCGGGAGGAGGAATAACATAGAATCATAGAATCATAGAGTTGGAAGAGACCACAAGGGCCATCCAGTCCAACCCCCTGCCATGCAGGAACTCCAAATCAAAGCGTCCCCGACAGATGGCCATCGAGCCTCTGCTTAAAGACCTCTAGGGAAGGAGACTCCACCACACTCCGAGGGAGTGTGTTCCACTGTCGAACAGTCCTTACTGTCCTTACATGATGAGGGAAAGACAGGGATGGGGAATGAGTGTAACCAAAGAATTGGGGGAAAAAAAGAATGAGGATGGGAAAGGGGAGTGGTGCCAAGGAAGGAGGGAGAAGATGAGAGTAACAGATGTGGGGTAGGAGTAGATAGAGGGGAAGGGAGGGGAGGGAGGGAGTTGTGGGGTGGTAGTGATGGTATGGGAGTAGGGAATGGAAAAGAGTGTATATGAGGGAGACCGTTGTGGTCTCTGAACCCTTGGTAGTTCTCCAAAGTCCCCTGAATCTGGAATTTCTTATTTTTTTGGCATACTTTCTACCCCAGTATGCAGAAATGTACAACAAGACCCAGCCAAAACTGCAAAACCCCACAACTCCCAAATACTTCCTTTATTGCCTGATTCCTGACCAAAATGGCAACAGGAAATGATACAATGAGATACAGCCAAAAAGGGAGTTGTTTTCCTACACCATTGAGGGCATATGGTCATTGAGGGGGATTGGGGAGAAAATAACCTTGACCCCCTATGCTTTTGCTCAATCCTGGAGTAGAGAATGAGGTAGAAGATGTGTAGAGTAGGAAGAAGGAGTGAGAGAGAGGGGAAGGGAAGGGAAGGGGGAGACTTCACACAGGGAGAGGAACTGTTAAGTTGTGATATATGCCTGATGACTGAAATTCAACAGGTATACAACATATAAGGCTAGGTGGTTTACCTATGAATATTTTACTATACTTCAGCTGCTACTCATTTTCCCCCTGTTACAACTGTTAGACACAGTACTCCAGGTATGGTAACATAAATTACTTTTTTTAACTTTCCACATTTCCCCTGTATGGAGAAGAAGCCCAGTTTACCTCAGAAACTTGGGCTAAACCATCAGAACTGGATTATCAATGGTTCCATTTGTGTACGTGATCCTGGGGCTCCTTGGAGCATAGGACTATGGAGAGATACTTGGCAGCCAGGGTAGCAACTGTTGTAGTGAGCAACTGCTGGCTGCAGATACTAAGGAGATTATCGCATGGCTTTTTTCTCTAATCTGGGCATGGGCTGAGACCATGCATAAATGGATGTTATTGCACAGCTCCATGCCCACATTGGAGGCATCCCATACCCGATTGAGACACAATAATAACAATAATAATAATAATAATAATAATAAATTTTATTTCTAGCCCGCCCCTCTGAATGGGCAATCGGGGTGGGGTACAAGAGAAGTTTAAAAACATCATAATTAAAATATCCAATGCCATTCCCAACTCCCCCCCTTAAAAAAGGATTAAACCAAAGACAAGTTAAAAACAGTTACAAATAAAGAAAATCCACAATGTCACACCAAAAGACTTCCTGAGCTGTTTAACCAGATGGAAAGTAAGAACTAGCAAGAGATAGAGCCGGGGAGTGTTAGACATTTTCCGGGAAGGCCTGCCGAAAGAGATGCGTCTTCAAAGCTTTCTTAAAGCTGTCAATTGATGGAATAAGACGCATCTCATCCGGCAGGTCATTCAAAAGCTTGGGGGCGACCACTGAAAAGGCCCTCTGGGAGGTCTGCACCAACCTGGTCTTCATGGGCTGTAACAGATTCTTCCCAGAGGATCCAAGAGTGCGGGGGGGGGGTGTTCGTACGGGGAGAGGCGGTCCCTTAGATAGGATGGACCCGAGCCATGTAGGGCTTTATAGGTTAAAACCAACACCTTGTACTGTGCCTGGAAACTGATCGGCAGCCAGTGGAGAGATTCTAGCACTGGTGTCATGTGCTCTCTCCTAGATGTACTGGCTGCCATATTCTGGACCAGTTTTAGTTTCCGAGTTAAGCACAAGGGTAGCCCCATGCATCATGCATTACAGAAGTCCAGACGTGAGGTTACCAGAGCGTGTATCACAGTTTCCAGATCCTTCCTCTCCAGGAAAGGGTGCATGCAGCTGGCAGATCAGCCGAAGCTGGTAACAGGCACTCCTGACCGTCGCATTCACCTGACTAGTCATGTGAAGCGATGAGTCAAGGAGGACCCCAGACTGCCAACACAGTCCTTAGAGTGTGACTCCATCAAGAACTGGAGACTGTATTCTCAATCTTGGTTTCGGGCCTGTAACTGTGAGTACCTCCATTTTGCTTGGATTGAGCTTCAATTTGTTTTCCCTCATCAAATCCATTACCGCCTCAAGGCAGCAGTTGAGAGGAGAGATGCCATCTGAGGTCTGAGTGGACGATCTTGTCATGGAGAGATATATCTGAGTGTCATCAGCATCCTGAAAACACTGAGCTCCATGCCTCCGAATGATCTCACCAAGCGGCTTCATATAGATGTTAAATAGCATCGGGGACAGGATGGAGCCCTGAGGGATGCCACAATTAAGCTCAATTTTGGGGGAGCAACTGTTCCTGAGCCTCACCCTTTGGAATCTGCTGGAGAGAAAGGACCGGAACCACAGGAGCATGGTGCCACCAATCCCCAACTCTCTTAGCCGCTCCAAAAGGATGGCGTGATCTGTGGTGTCAAAAGCCACGGAGAGATCCAAGAGCACGATCAGGGTCACACTACCTCTGTCGATGCTCAAGCGGAGGTCGTCCATCAGAGCAACCATGGCAGTCTCAACTCCATACCCCGCCCTGAAACCAGTTTGGAAAGGATCAAGATAATTGGCTTCATCCAAAACTGCTTGGAGTTTGAAAGAAACAGCTCTCTCGATGACCTTGCTAAGAAAAGGTAGCAAGGAAGCTGATCTGTAGTTGTTCCTGTCCAGGGGATCAAGGGAGGGTGTCTTCAGGCTGGGCTTTACTGCCGCCTCCTTTAAACATGATGGAACAATACCCTCCCTGAGGGATGCATTGATCACCTCCTGAAGGAAAGTTCTCAATGCGTCCCCTCCCTGGACGACCAGCCAAGATGGAGCCGGATCGAGGGAGCAAGTCGTCTTCCTAGTACTGCCAAGGAGCTTGTCCACGTCATCAGTACTCACCAATTGAAACTCATCCAATAAACTAGCATCAACGGAGTGACTGGACACCTCACTTGCAGGCTCTGAATCAATGTTGGGGTCCAAGTCGGCTCTAATCCGACAGACTTTGTCTGCAAAGTGAGTGTTAAAAGCCTCACAGCAGGCTGTCGTAGGCTCAAGTGGGGGGTTTGGTGCAGGGGGAACCTGTGTCATCTCCCCTACCACCTTGAACGGTTCTGCCGGACAAGACTCTGCAGATGCAATGCGTGCAGAAGAGAAGGATCTCCATGCTGCATGCAAAGCCTCCCGATAGGTGCGAAGGTGCAACCTATGGCGAGCTCTGTCGGATGAGAGGCAAGTCTTCTGCCATTCGTACTCTAGTCGTTGTCCGGCCTGCTTCATTTCCCTGAGCTCTTCCGTATACCAGGTTTTCTGATTGGGGCGGGCTGGAAAGGATGCTCCGGAGCGATTATGTTGATGGCCTTGGAAACATTGGTGTTCCAAGTGTTAACCAGGGTTTCAACAGAATCATTCCCAGCATTCCCAACCAACAAACCCTCTAGGGCTTTCTGGAAACCAATTGGTTCCATGAGCCTTTGAGGGCGGACCATTCTAATGGGTCCGCCACCCCTGGGGGGAGGCGGAAAGTGGCCTTTAGTTCCAGCTTGATCAGGAAGTGATCCATCCATGACAGTGCGGAGGTTTGGGTTACCTCCGCCCATGGATACTCCTGTTTCGTACTGAAGACCCCATCGAGTGTATAACCTGCACAATGAGTGGGCCCATTGAACAATTGGGAAAGGTTCATGCCTGTCATGGAATCCATGAACTCCCGAGTTGCTCCTGTTAACTCAGATAAACTGGCCTCGAGAGGAATGTTGAAGTCGCCCAGAATCAAAAGTCTGGGAGACTCCAACTATAACCCCAAGACCAGTTGGGTCAACTCGGTTAGGGAATCTGCTAGGCAACGGGGTGGCCGGTATACCAGCAGAATCCCAAACTCTCCCTGGTCTTCAGGCTTAGGTACATTCACTTGACATGGGCTGTTTTCCAGACAGGCTTCCTGGTCAAGGTCAGACTGGTCTTGTGGACTATGGCCACACCACCCCCTCGCCCACTTTGCCTTATCTGCTCACTCACCGTGTAACCGGCTGGGAGAGCCTGCGCCCACGTGGCAGCACTGGCATCCCCCAGCCAGGTCTCAGTAAAGCATGCCAGGTTCTCCCATACTTAGCAATGAACGGAAAAGAAATGTTTTTTTCTAACTACAAGAGAAGTCCCAATATGGTACGAAATGCTGCCAATTTGGACATGGAGCTGTGTGATAACTTCCATTTATACACGATCCCAGCCTGTGCCCAAATTGAGAGAAAACAGCCAGTGTGATAATATCCTACGCCTTGGCTTTCTCTTTGTCCCCCTCTCCATAAAATAACTGGAATGCTTAAAAGGCAGTAGAGCAGCTATCAGATGGGCACGTGTCCTCTATGAAGCAAAGACTGAGAAAGAAGGATGGAGAAATCTTCCAGCTTTTTTGGCAATGCCAAAAAATGACCATGAGCAGTGTTGCCAGTATCATTTCTCCTTCCTTTGCTGCTCTTCCACCTCTGTTTAGATTCTGGTAGAGAAAGAGTCTTGGTTAAAAACAGCTTGCAACGAGAGAGAGAATAGAGAAGGGAGACCAGTATATCCCGTTCAGCTGGGTGACAGGGAGAGAAAGCACATAGAAAGTTAGAGCAGGAAAATGAAAGAGGGACAGAATGTGAAAACTATCTCATTAGATTAGAGGTGGCACCAGGATTGGTGGGTACTGAAGAGAGGCATGAACAGAAACCTCCTGCCTGCTGGTGCCTGTTCTTCTTCTCCCAGTTCCTGCTCTGACTTTGCACACCACAACATGTGCCTGACATGGAGAGGCAATGAGCATGGCACAAGAGTACCACCTCCACAACCCTTTCCCCTTCCTTCACTTCCCAAGAGCTCTGAACTGTGGCATTTTTGCCTTCCAAGAGGTTCTGTCATGGGGGCTTTCTTGGCACACTTTATTGAGAGGAGGTTTGCCATTGCCTTCTTCTCAAGCTAAGGGAGTGTGACCTGCCCAAGGTCACCCATGGGTTTCAGTGGCCGAAGGGAGATTATAACTCTGGTCTCCCAGAATCCTAGTCTAACCTTTAAACCACTATGTCAGGCTGGTTCTTCCAGTGGAGTTTACTTCCTAATAAATGTGCTTAGTGCTACAGCCTTAATTGGAATGTTGCTAGCTGCTGTGAAGGCTATTTGCAGTGGAAAGTTGGGATTTACGTTTTCCAAATCATTCAGTGCATTTGATTTTTTGCAGCACTTTGCAAAACCAAGCCACTTTGTTTATAAATTCTATTAACCAATACCCTTAGATAGGTGGAACCAGACAGTGTCATTTTTGCAGCTGCCCACATTTGTGGGTTTGGCTTACCTGAGATACTGCATCAAAGTTGAATAGCTTACCTGCCTTATGTCTTTGCATTATTATTTTTTTTTCGTCCCTGCATTTGTCACATGTGTTTTCATGCAGACTGAATGGGCTACGAAGTTCAAAACAAGCACAACTGCTCCACAGTGAATTAAGGTATTGAGGCCTAGTGAAGCCTTTTTTGTCTAAAAGAAAGAGCTGTGCCAGTTAAAGTGGCATCAAGCTGATATTACAATGCAGTAAAGATGTTGCTGGGGAAAGCTTCTTTTAAAAACACACACTCTAGTGCTTTTGATTTTAGAAAGTCTACATGGACTACAGTATTATTGTGGGAGTGGCATAATTGCCTATTGTAAGTAACTTTTCTTCTGACAAAGGAATTTCTCTTTCTCTGCCTAAAACCGTGATTGAATCATAGAATCACAGAGTTGGAAGAGACCACAAGGGCCAACCAGTCCAACCCCCCCTGCCATGCAGGAACTCTCCATCAAAGCATCCCCAACAGATGGCCATCCAGCCTCTGCTTAAAGACCTCTAAGGAAGGAGACTCCACCACACTCCAAGGGAGTGTGTTCCACTGTCGAACTGCCCTTACTGTCAGGAAGTTCCTCCTAATGTTGAGGTGGAATCTCTTTTCCTGCAATTTGTATCCATTGTTCCGTGTCCTTGTCTTTGGAGCAGCAGAAAACAAGCTTGCTCCCTCCTCAATATATTACCTCTTCCACTTGCCTTTCCTTTTGTTAATTTGAAAATTGTACTTAGGCTTATGGGATGGGGTCCATAGCTTTCATCTGATTTCCTCTGGGTCCATGACTCCTAGAACAGTGGTTGCCAAAGTGGGTGGTAGCTAAGGGAAAAAAGAGCAACAGAGAGACACTGAGGGGGAAAGGGGGGAGCAGGGAATTCTGGGGATAGGGGTTGCAAGTAGAGTTGCCAGTGCTGCTGAAAAACCATGAAAGTATAGAACTGAGGTCTTTGAAAAGCAACATGTCTTGGATTCCTGAAAGCAGGAGTGAAACCTCACGAAAGAACTCGTCCAGATCCCACCTTTGAGGCTCTGGGTGGTACTATGCAGGCATGCCAGACCCAGAGTCCACAGGTGGGAAGGGAAAGGAGGCAAGCAGAGGCTTGGAGCAGCAAAGATGCTTTCTGGTGTCCTGGTAAGTGTGTGGTGATACTGCATGCATGGTAGGACTTTTTGCTTGGAACTGGAGCTGCTCTTCCCTTCAGCTCCCGCCTTACATAGAAACATTTGTGTGCGTGTTTGAAAAAGGGGAGAACCCTTTCTTAAGGTCTAAAGTACCTCTTTCCTCTGGACTCTTTCAGACGTGGGAAATTGGAAGTATAATCCAAGGGCAATCCAAACGCAATCCTGGGGTTTCACGTTATTGCGAAATAATTCTTCTCACGCAAATTCGGGCAAAAGGGTAGTCACTCCGAATGCAATCATGGGTTTAACGTTATTGCAAATTTAAGCTTCTCACGCGATTTCGGGCAAGGGGGGGGTATTTTCGGGTAATGGGAAGTAATTCCGAATGTCTTCCGAACGGAGCAGGGGTTCAGGTAAATTCGCTAAACAAGCGAATTTACATGAATCCGCATTGGCTCCATTCGGAATTGGGAGAAATTCCTCCCGTTTGAAAGAGTCCTCTGAGTTGCATGTGAATGAGCTGGAGCTCCCCTTTCCTCCATTTCTCTCCCAGATAGAAATGTGTTTGTTTGAAAAAAAGAAGGGGGGCATATGGGCTCTGGAAGACAAACAATGAAGTCCAGGAAATAAAATTTGCAATAAGTCCATTAGCAACACAATGAGAAACCTTTTTTCTTTGCCTCTCCTATGTGAAGATACCTGCCCCCTACTTTGGCAGATAATATTGAATTTCTCAAGAGGTTTGTGTTGCTGCATCTGAAAAAAAAAACCCTTTAAATGCTGCTCAAAACACATCAAATCCAGTCCTACTTAAAACAAACAAACAAACAAACAAACAAAACACAAATGTTTGACTTCTGTTGGCGATAAAGGCCTGGGACAGACGGGCCAAAAGTGGAGTGCTGATGATACTAGGGTTCAGGAGTGCACACCAACTGCACGTACCTGAACTCTAGGATGTAAGGATGCCGCCATGACTGTGCAGCCCTGCCCACACAGGGCGTGCATTTATGATGCAAGCGTGGCGCAACATGTGCACATCGCTGCGCCGCACTTACATCATGGATGTGCGACAGGTGCAGTCATGGTGTTCAGAGCATGCCACAAAAAGAACCTGCTTCTAGCTCTGGAGGGACGCCACACAGTTTGCCTGTTGTGGCATCCCTCAGCAGGAGAAAGGAGGGGCTGGAGACCGCACTTTCAGGGCAGTCTGCACAGCCCCAAAGACCCAAAAAGTCAAGTCTCAGCCCTTTGTTACCAAAAAGTTAAGTCTCAGACCAAAGACTTCAAAAAGTTAAGTTTCATCTCTTGTTTAGGATTATCCTGTTCTGTCTAAATTGCAGTATCCTGAATCCTAAAATGCATATCCAGGAGCAGCTGTGTTGGCCACACTGCAAACAGTAATTTCCCCAAACCACAAGACAGTGATACCTTTCTCCTGTTTGATTTTTAATACCTTTGCTCCAGGTTCCCTTTGGAACTTGGACTCACTAGCAGCAATTTTTGGTGTGTGCCTTCAAGTGGGTTTTAACTCATGGGCCCAGTACAGATAGCCCTTTTGGGCAGTCCCCGCAGTGTGAGTAGGGTTGGGGAGCGTGCAATCACTGCAGGAGGGCGCCTATGGCACCCTTCTGGGGTGCAAGAAGGAGCTTCAAAATGGAGCTCCTTCTGGGTGCTTGCGTCCTTGATTTGGCCTTCACACTGTCGTGCCAAGGATGATGAGGGGAAAGGGGCCGCAGTGGCGGCCCCTTTCCCCCCTCGGGAGCACCACCCATGGTGGGGTGCAGCGAGTGCTCAGAGAGCCTGCTGCACTTCTCTGTTGCCTGGAGAAGTGGCAGATTGGGGCCACAAGGGCTGCCAGTGAGGCAGCCCAGGCCCCAGTCTGGCACTTCTCTGGGCGCCTATGAACCACCCCTTTGGGGAGATGTGTAAAGCCCCATGGTGACCCTAAGGAGAACCTATCATGGGGTTTTCTTGAAAAGTTTCTTCATAGGGATTTGCCATTGCCTTCCCCTGTGGCTGGGAGAGTGACTTGCCCTGGGTCACCCAATGGGGTTGCACAGCAAGCAGGATTTAATTTACTTCATTTGCAAGATTACCCAAAACCTTGCTTAGGATACTTTCTTTGTTCTCCCCCCCCCTCCATAGAACAGTGGACCTAATACCAAAAAATAAGCATGGAGTATGTGTGTGTGTGTGCTAGTATTGTCACCCAAGAAGAAAGGGAGCGCTAGCCTGAAAAAGTTTGGGGACCACTGCCCTAGAATATTGAGAACTACTGCTCTGCTCTACTCTTACAGAGAAGTCAATGCTTCTTTGTAATATGGCAGCATGTGTTCTGGGTCAATGTTGTAGGAAGTGACTTCTTAGAAGGTAGGAAGACACCTTTAAATGTCCACTAGATATGCAACCTGCAAAAGAAGCACAACATGTTGGCAGCAAATTTTTCTGTTTTGCATTACACATTTGTGTTTTCTTAGCTCTGATTTGTTACAGAGATGTATATATCATAGTGAACACACTTGTTAATTCTAACCAGAACCAACAGGGCTATTCAAGTTCAAAAATTAAATCAGAGTACTCATTCTCATTAAATTCCTTGGATCAGAGTATTCAGTTTTTAAAATGAATATTCACATAAGAATTCACACCCTTTGAAAAACACTGCTGACTTTCCAGGCTTTGTGTAATTTGCATAATTTGTGGTTTGCAATTCATTCATTTGTAATTCATTAGTTCATGGCTACACAATTTGTAATTCATGACTTTGCAATTCATACACATAGCTGGTGACTTTGCAACTTGCTATTTTGATATGTAAGAAATAACATATACTTATAATGCTGTGCAAAATCTTGTTAATTAAATTGATAAAATACCATGTGAAAAGAACAAAAGAAGAAATAGTGGAAGGAAAATTATGAACTCATGAGGAGGGCTCTCCTTTATAAACTCTGGGAACAGTCCATCAAGAAGTCATCCACCACACACTCCTTTGAAATTAATGGGGAAAATCACAAGAACACAGTAATTGTTCAGTGGCACTTCTAACAGCAGTATCCCTGCTACATCACAAACATTTGCAATATTTAACTGATAGAGTTCACAAGTCATGAATGATTACATCCTCCCTCTCTTGCCAAATACCTATTTACTATTTATATATTTTTATTTGCCTTCTAGGGCTAAGGAGATAACACTAGGATCTCTTTCTTTTATTATTATAATTACTCCATCTGGACATTATTACTGTATTTTTTTGTATCTCTTTCAAGTTTTCTCCATTTTTAGGGCAATTAAATTTTGTAGCCATCTTTCCTAACCTAATTACAGTTATTTTTCTTCACAACCTGGCTGTTAAGTAAGTCACCAATTGATCAATGTAATCCGAAACAAAATACAAAGTATAGGCATTATCAAGTACAAAAATAACATGTATTATGAGAAAAATACTGATAGATCTGTTTCAGGCTGTAAAAACAAAATCCATTTATGTTCTAACAAAAATTTGCTAGCCAATATGGAAAACAAAACAATGGTCCCCAGACTAGAAATGTTCAATATACATTCCAGTCCACAACAAAGGAGAAACAGGAGTTGTTGTACTAGTGCGCTGCAAGCAAAACAATGCTCAGGATTTTACAAGAAAGTTTTTACCACATATGTAGTGAGAAATCCAAGATGTCAAAGTGTCAGGAGCTGCATCATGAATCTTGCCTGCCATGGTGTCAGTTGTTAACTTAGAAGGGGATAGGTGTTATCCTTATTGTTATGTGGTTCATGTTTTATACAATACTGAGGGGGAAATTATGGAACATGCAATGGTGTGTGTATTACTCAAGACTGTTGATCACATTCCTTTGTGATGACTCAAGATCATTTTCCTGGGAATGCAGGTAGAAGAAGTAAAGAAGGAGAGCATCATGGGAATAGAAAGGAAAAAAATATTGTGTTGCCTTTGTAATGAATGAAAAGGTAGCCCGCCAAAGATGTGAAATTTTGTGTGCTTTAATTATGCTTTGCCAACGCTTGCTCTTTAATTCTGACAACCAACATCTTTGGTGTACATCTCTAGTTACTGAATAAAAGTTTTCTGAGTTTCACTACTGAAGCCAGGATTACTGAACCAAAAGGCTTACTGGATTTAACAGATTATCAGAACTCTTTCACTGTCCCAAGTCAATGAAGCATTCTTTTGCAGGGCAGTAGCAAATCCAAAAGTCACAAGATGGTTGCAAGAGCCACCTTGAGTCCCACGCTATGAGAAAGGCAGGATATAAATGAAGTGACATACTTTGGATGTGTGATATCTATGATGTGTCTATCCTGGACAGATAACTTTGAAATTGTAGGGTGGTGATCTCGAAGGCAGATAGTCTTCAGAATCCTTTGTGGTGATGATGGATTCTCTTAAAAAATTAAGTGCTCTTATTTTATTATTTATATTATTATTTTTTATTAAAGCAAAGACATCAAGGCAAGTGCACTATTTAGCTACAGAGATGTATTTCTGCTTATTTAATATTACTCATTGTATTCACTGGCACTCAGTACTGCCCCCAAAAGGAATATTTTCTTGTTTCAACTCTTTTGTTTCTTTATAACAACTGTATCAAAATGACAATAACATGCAGTAATTAATAACAAATATAATTTTGCGTCAAGGTTACAGTCTAGGACAGTCTTTAAGAAATATGATGAAATCAAAATGTTTACCAGTCTGAAGATGCTCGTCTTCATCACAGCACACCTGTGGCCTTTCATTCAGGCCATCAGACCTTATATTTGTTGGTGGCAATGTTTGCATTTTGCACGCATGACTGCCTTACCCACAGAAAGAGGAACTTCATAAAAATATTCTCATATTGGGTCTTTTTTGTAGCCTGCAACCAATGAAATTATAGGGTTTCTCTTCCAGGGAAAGAATAATACAATGGGACCGCACAATCTGTGGGCTTGCCATCTGCAGATCTGAGCATCTGTGGATGGTAAGCCCCATTATCCCAAATTGCATTGTCTGCATGCAGGTGTGCTAATGGCCATGCACACATCATGCCGTTGTTAGGGATAACAGGACTTGAGGTCCTCCCCCCCCCTTTTTTTTTTTATTCATGGAGGGTCCAGAACAGATCCCCCACAGACACAAAGGTCCAACTTTTTCATTCATTTTAGGCTATAAGCACAAAGATCCAAATACATGTGGAATATTCTGTTCAAAAGGTTTCACTTTCATTTTTACTGTGCCCCTCCCTCTCCACTTAGCATCTTCTGAAGATCCGTTCCATTCCCAGTGTCCCAACAATCTATTCATTGAATTTTTGAAACTTAGCACTTAGGAGGTAAGGGTTTGATTCTATGTGCATATATTTACAAAAGAGCAATGTGATCGTGATCTCTACAAAGCTACGAAGCTTTCTGGCATTCATCAATTTTTGTAAACAACTTATTCCCATTTGCTGGATTTTCTTGGTCGGTTTGTAAACCATTTGCAGTTGTGTTTCCTCACCCCTTTCCCTATTCTGTCTGTGACTCCTTGGATGTATGGTAAAAATATCTTCCCTTTGGGTGGTTGCTTGTCTTGAGTCTTCTGGGTTTTTCTGGGCCTGGCAGCCCTTCTGATGTCTGCGCTGGAGTAACCATTGGCCTGTAGAGCCCGGTCCAGGTGTCTCAGTTCATCTTCCAAGAATTGGGGTTCACAGATAAAACTGCTTGTTGCTCTAGGGTGGGGTTCACAACCTTTTTGACTCAAGGAGCCCTAAGGGCTCCACAGAACACAGATTGGGAATTGCTGCTATAGAGGAATCTCTTTTTTAAAAAAAAAAGCCTGCTGGAAGGGGTTAAACATGATTCCTGAGCAAAGCAGGCCTCAAATGAATTACAACTAAAGAATGGAGTTTGTTGTAAAGAGGAAAAATATATGTACCTGAGGAGCTGAGAGGAAAAATCCTGCAGTTGTGTCATGACATCAAAACTGCCAGACATTTTGGCTTTGTAAAAATCTTGCACCTGGTGAGGAAACAGTAGTGGTGATGGCAAGGTGACCTGATGACAAACAACAACAACAACAACAACAGAGAAAAAAATGTAGCAACCCTCAATGGGCTCTTTTCCTTTTTCTTGAGAGGAACTCTACATGCAGAGACAAGCACCTGTCAAAATGCTCTTTCATACAACTCATCTCTACAGACCGATGAAACAATGAAGGAAGACTTCCATGTGTAAAGAGGACAAATGATAAACTACACACATACCTCAAGCATTGAAGATTAAATTTACTGCACTTAAGCCATACTCTGTGCTCACAAGAAAGATTCAGCCCTGAAAGATAGATAACATAATGAATACAAAGCTCCTATTAACAACATAAACCCATATATACTAGGATCACCTCCACAAGTACTGCTACTCACGTTCAGTTTGGAAGAGATGCCTTACATCAGTAAGCTGATAAGATTTGTGTGACGAAAAATTCGAGAAAGCGACCCATGTTAGTTTCTCACAGCAAGTTTCTCTTGCTAACAGATTTATTGGAATTCATCACTTTAGATTTTTTTGACTTGTTATCTAGATTAATCTGCATGGCATGATGCACTGGAGATAGTAAAAGACATGCTCAGAGGGAGACATGCAGGAGAACGTAAGATCTGAATTACAAACTGTGTCTCCTGTACCAACCACTGGAATGGTGGCCCCAGTGTCCCAGGAAGTGTTAGGGCAAGAAGGAAGATACTGGACAACATTGAGACAGAGCAGAAAGTTACCATGGCCATAAGAAGAGGCTCTGGTGCCTGACCACATGTTCCTTTGCCTGTGCTCTCTTAGCTTGCACTCTGAGATTTGGACTCTGTCAGCTGAGAAAAAATACTCTATTTGTCAGTATTCCTGAAACTTTAAAATGTTTGTCTTTTTTCTGTGCATACTTTATGAGATATTTATCAAAGATAACATTATATTTATTAGCATCACTGAAGCACTTTAAGTCTTATAGACTTGTTGGTGTGATATTGCTTCAGTCAGCACCTTAAATAGTAAGTAATAATGAAGCCCCTGAACACATTAATTTAAGAATATTTGAAGGCTGTACAAAAATTATTAATAGTACTAAAGCTGCAGTGCTGAACACACAAACCAGGGATGAGCCCAGCTAACCATAACTGAGACTTGCTTTTCAATAGACATGTTAAAATTGTACTGTAACTTGTCAGTGCAGACAGAACATTAACTGTTAATAGTACTGAAATACTTACAATCATTATCATTACAGCTAAAACACTTAATTAACTTGATTATAGATAGTACTTCAATTTGTATTAGCACTGAAATATGTTAGTATTAGCACCTTATTATGTAAAATTTGAGTTAAGATGTGATGATCTATTTCATTCATATTTCTTGAAATGTGTTTACTTTTCTTGTAGAGGCCACAAGATCAGCTACTAAATGAGCACCCATAATAAGAGGATCAATTCAACCTGCTTTGTATGACCTAAAAACACTGATTAAAATATTTTATTATAATTTTAATGTATTTCATATGCCTTTGAGACAATATTAAATAAATTGCTAAGGTAAAGAGTGAAACTGATGAAACATTTAATAAATTAGAACAGAAGATTTTAGAAGCTTCTACGGTGCAATTAACCAGCAAGATCCAGTGCTTTCAAGTATTTGATGAAGAACAAAATATGATGGAAAGTAACATGAAACAAATTCAGTCTACTGTAGCTACTGCAGAAGCCAAAACTAGGATACTGTATATGAACAACAAATTAGGTTTGTAGATAACCAGTTAGAACAAACAGATCACAGAAGCAAGAAGAATAGGTTTATGATAAGAAGTGTTATTAAAAAAAATGCAGGAAGAGAAACCTTTACATTTTTAGAGGACTGAATAGTCATGTAGGGGCAGATTCTGACTTACCTCGAAGAGTCAGACTTACCTGAAAGGGCTGGTTTTGTGAGGCTGCATGGTTTAGCAAGGAGCTGCCATCTTCCCTCTCTAGAAACTTTAGGAAGATCAGCCAGTCAGAGGACTGGTCAGTGCATTGGGAAGGCCTGAACAGGAATTAAGGCACAGGCTCCACTCAGGTCAGTAAGTAGGGTAATTCAAGCATTGGTCCTTGTGCTTCTCTAGCACTTGGATTTTGACCAGCTTGTATTTCAATACCTTGTCATAAGGTGTGTCATTTCATTCTATTAGTTTCAGCTCAATTGTCTGTTTATCAAGATTCTTTTGATTTCTGTTCCTATCTTCCAATGTATTAGCTTTGTTGCTGTTGTTGTCAACTGCCCTTGAGTCAATCCAGATTCATGTCAACCCAGTGAATGAGACATCCCAAAGCACCTGTCCTTCACTTAGGTCCTGTAAGTTCATGACCTTCCTAACTGAGTATATCCATTTAGCAGCAGTCTTCCTCTCTTTCCACTATGCTCGACATTTCCTAGCATTATTGTCTTTTCTAGTGAGTTGTGCCTTCTCATGATGTGGTCAAAGTACAACAGCCTCAGTTTGATCATCTTGGCTTCTGGGGAGATTTTGGACTTAACATATTCAAAGAACCATTTATTTCTCTTTTTGGGTGTCACCAGTATCTTCATCATTCTTCTCCAGCACCACATCTCAAACGTGTTGATTTTTTTTTTTTATCTGCTTGCTTCAGTGTCCAGCTCTCACATTAATAAATGCCGATGGGGAATACAATGGCTTGGACAATCTGAACTTTAGTGTTCAATTCTATATTTTTACTCTTTAGGATCTTGGCTCGTTTTTTAGCTGCCCTTCTCACTGCTACTCTTCTGATTTTGTGTCTGCAGTTTTCATTTTGCAAACTTTATAAGGATTCCCTCTATCCCATCACCCAAGTTATTATAAAAATCTTGAAGAGTGTTTTCCCCAGGACAGAATGCTGCAGCACTCTGCTTCAGACTTCTCTCCAGTTTGGAGTGCAGCCATTGATGACAACTCTTTGAACATGGTTTTCCAACCAATTACGGGTCAATCTATTCCATATCTAATCAGTTTGCTAGTCATGGGAGTCTTTATCAAATGCTTTGCTCAAATCCAGATAAATAACATCTACAGCATTCCCACTATCTACTAAACAAGTGACTTGATTTTTAAAAGCTATATGAATTAATTTGGCATGATTTGTTCTTGACAACCCATGCTGGTGCCTAAAAATCACTGCACTGTCATCCAGATGCTTACAAAGACACTTTATGATCCATTCCAGGTATTGAGGTCATGCTTACTGGTCTGCAGTTCCCCGGCTCTCCTTTTTTGCCCATTTTGAAGAGAAGGAAGAGTTGTCTAGCACCTCACCTATTCCCTAGATTACTTAACATCACCAAGTTCCTCCAGTACCTTGGAATGCAGTTCATGTGCCCCTGAAGCTGTGTGATTACTATCTCCTTATCAATCATGATTTGCAATTTGGATCCTTTCCCAAGGTCTCTGCTGAGATATGGATGCACACAGTTCTCTTTTGGAAGAAAACTGAAGTAAAATAGGACTTGTGCAGTTCTGCTTTTTCATTGTATCTCCTATCATTTTACCAACTTTACGGTAAAGTGATGAATTGATGTGGTGAGACTAATAGAATGAAAGTAAACAGAAAAATGCATTGTTCTGCATTTAGGCCACAAAAATGCATAGGGATAGAATGGGGGATACTTGGCTTAGCAACAATACACATGAAAAAGACCTTGGCATCATTATCGATCATAAGTTGGACATGACCCAGCAGTATGATGCAGCAAAGAATGCAAATAATATTTTAGCCTGCATTAATAGGACTGTAGTTTCCAAAACAAGGGAAGGAATAGTCCCACTATATTTTGCATAAAACAGGCCTCATCTGGAGTACAGCATTCAGTTCTGGAGAAAACATTTGAATGAAGGTTGAAGAAGTTAGGCATGTTCAGCCTGGTGAAGACAAAACAGAGGGGTGACTCTTTAAATGTTTAAAGGGCTGTTGCAAAGATGCATGTTGGTTTCTTCTCTACTGCCCAAGAGGTTAGGACCAAGTCTATTGGTTATAAGTTAAAAGGGGAGGGGGCAGATTTCAGTTGAACATCAGAAAGAACTTCTTATTTGTAAGAACAGTTTGACAATGGAAACAATTACTTAGAGACATGATTCTCATTCTCTGCACATCTTCAAAAAGAATCTGGGCAGCTTTCTGGTGAGGATGCTATAGCTGGAGAGTCTACATTGGAGTTTATCACATGACAGGAATTGAAAGTATAATCCAATGGCAATCTGAATGCAATCATGGGGTTTCATGTTATTGCATGAAAGATGATCACACACATTTTTGAGCAATGGGAAGTCCTTCCAAACACAATCGTAGGGTTTCACGTTATTGCATGAGAAACTATCACACACAATTTTGGGCACTGGGAGGCAATTTCGGGCACATAAATTCACTGAACTAGTGAATTCACTCAATTCTGAACTGGCCCCACTTTAATTTCTTTCGAAATTGAGAGAAATTCCTCCCGTGTGATAATGTCCATTGAGTAGGAGATTGGATTTCATGGCCTATGGGTACCTTCCAACTCTGTGATGTTAAGATTCTATTTTCTGCTTATATGCCAATATTTGCTTTTCAACACAATATATTTTTGGTCTTTTGACCAATTGAGAGGTGTATATTTTGGCTAGTTACACTTGTGCTGACATTTTACTCTTGGACTCCCCAAGACTAACCCTAAAATAATATTGAGAGAACATTGTATTAAATCAAAAATAGTGTATTCCCATACTTTTTAGAAGTATATGTAGTTTTACATTTTAAAATTATTTCGTGTAATGCATCACAAGCTCAGAAATGCATGGATTTCTGATAGTAAATTGTGCATGAATTTATTGTTTGGATCTGGGAAGTGTTAATTAGATCAGCTGCATT
Source organism: Urosaurus nigricauda (assembly GCA_034509955.1). NCBI lineage: Eukaryota > Metazoa > Chordata > Lepidosauria > Squamata > Phrynosomatidae > Urosaurus > Urosaurus nigricauda. Next base: position 136,635,683 of record JAOEGL010000004.1, read on the forward strand.
TTTTGTATATTTGTAAGTGGGACAGATATTTAGAATTAGTTACATGTTTTCTTTACTGCAAACACTACTGAATATTTTTTTTTTTAGTAATCTCCATATTTTCCTTCAGTTTCTAGCTAGCATGAGCATATCTGTACATTCTTTAAAAAATTAAGTGTATATATTTGTTGTTAACTGCCCTCAAGTTGATCTTGACCCATTGCAACTATGTGGATGAGACATCTCCAAGACCCCATGTCCATTCCTTGTTTTCTTTATGTTCAACAATAACCCTGCTTTGGCACTTTCTTCCTTGATCTTCCTAAGCTGTTATTCCAGCTCTTTCTACTAGCATTATGGTGTCATCTGCAATTCTTAGATTCCTCCTATTTTTATTCCTCCTGTTTCTATGTCCAATCCTACTTTTCTTACAATATGTCTGCATATAAGTTGAACAGGTAGGGTGACAAGATGCAGCCTTTTCTGACCCCTTTGCCAACTGGGAACCATTTGGTTTCTTCATGTTCTGTTCTGGCAGTAGCCTCTTGCCCTGAATACAGAGTCCGCATCAAGATTATCAGTTTTTTTTAAATTTTTTCCTTAAATTTTATTACAAAATACATATTACAAATTTACAGTCCTCATTTCATAATAGACTTTTCTCCCCTCACCGCCCTCCCAGAAACAGCATTTGGGGGAATTACATTTCAGACATGTTAATCATTATCAGAGATGTGGAAAATATTTTTTCATATTTTTTTACTTAAATATTTTTTCATATTTTTTACATAAATCATATTTTTTACTTCTTCATACCCCATTGTACCTTCCACTTTCTTAATCACAATTTCCCATTTATCTTTCCAAGATTCTTTATTGCTTTCCCCAATATATTTAAGTCTTCTTTCCCTAAGGGAATCAAATAATATGCATTCTTATACATATTTAAATAAAAAAGTCTTATTCCAATTTGATTTATTTTTCCATCCATAAGCAATCACTGCATAGGCAGCCTTCAGAAATTGTTTTATTACATATCTTTGATGACTGTTCAGTCTTAATTCCCCTAAATTGAGAGTTAAACATTTTTCTTTGCTTAATTATATCTCTATACCTATTAATATATTTAACTGTTTCTTAACGTCTGTCTAAAATTCTTGAAGAAATGGGCATTCCCACCACATATGTATATAAATACCCTCAGCTCCACATCCATGCCAACATGTTGATTGAAATTTATCATTTACAAATGCTAATTGATGTGGTGTCCTGTATCATTTTCCAATCATTTTAATCTGTTGTTCTTTTACATTTGTATTTTTAATATTAACAATTTCTTGTAACCAAATTTTAATTTTGTCTTTATCAACCAATAAATCTTTTTCCCAGTTCATTGTCAGTCCCTCTACCATTCTAAATTGAGTTGTTAACATAATCTTATAAATTTTCTCTATTAATCCTTTTTCATCTTCTAATTTTTAAAATTATTTCTTCTAGCAATTCATTTTGATCAAAAATATTCAATTGTATTTCATCTAATAATTTTATTATCCTTTTTATTTGAATCCAACATTGATTTCCCATTAATGTAATTAATTTTTTTTCTTGCCTGTTGAATCGTATAAGTCTCCAATTATTTTACATCCCTTGCTCTATAATTGTTTCAATATCTTTCCAAAATCTTCATTGTTATTTTTATTTAAATATTCGATTGGTAGCCATTTCCAGTTTTTTATACCCAATTTTTTACTCCACTTCTCCCATATTTTATAATTCACCATCACTGGACCAATTATTTTCTCTTTTTCTTTCTTTTCCCATGTTGTGCCCTAAAAGATAGAGGCATACTCCATTTGATTGCTCTGTCTTTCTAATTGAACCCACTTTGTCTTTTGATTATATTCCATCTCTATCTATCTGAGCAATTGAATTGCCTCAAAATATAGTTTGAGTGATAGAACACCCCATACTCCATCATTTTGATGCCTGTATAATAATGCCTTAGATAATCTGACATTTTATTCCCTGATATCCGTTTTAATATTGATTTATCCCATGTCTTCAGAATTTTACCAGGAATTATTTCTGGGATAGTCTGAAATAAATACAAAAGCTTGGTAATACCATCGTTTTTAAACATCCTAATTTTTGTTAGCATTTTCTAACTTTTAGTAGCCCATTTGGAGATTTGGTTATTATAATATTATCTAACTTAATTGATAAATTTATACCTAAATATCTCATATTTTTGTCCCTAATTTCAATCCTGATACGGTTTGAATTTCTTTTTGTCCCCGCCAATCAGTGTTCATAAACATTATATCTGATTTATTGATGTTAAATTTAAGCCCAGACATGTTTTCAAATTTCTGAAATATTTCCAATAATTTGATTACCGCTTGGCTTGGTTTCTGTGTCATTATCATAGCATCATCTGCAAATAGATTCAACTTTATCACTTCTTTACTTATTTTATATCCCTTTATCTCTTCTGCTTCCCTGATCATATTTGCAAATGATTCAATTGTTAATATTTGCAGATGATGCAAATCTTTTTTGATCTTTTTAAGGGGGGGGGATGCAGTTTGTTTATTGATCTAATGGTATTTTATCATGTAAGCCCCCTCGATAGATCTCAAAGGGGTGGGGTATAAATACTTATTATTATTATTATTATTATTATTAAAGGGGAAAGTGGGCAACCCTGCCTTACTCCACATTTGGCATTCCAGTCACCTTTGATCAACTTGACGTTCTGTTATGGTGTGTTGCCAATTTCTTCCTGTACTACCTCATAGAATCTTTCAATTTCTTCCTGTTCTGCCTCTGTGGTTTTTGCAAATACATCAGTTATGGTGATATTCATAGGTTTACCATGACTCCTTATTGAAATGATTTGGTCTGATTTTGCACTGTATACTTTGACTACTTTTGCCACATCTCTTCTTAGTATGAAAGCCACCCCATTTGTTTGTGTCTTTTCATGCTCTGAGTAGAATACTGTATACTGTATGTATATGTGTGTGTGTATGGTAGATATTACCAGATCCTTAAAGATGAAAGTGACCACACTTGCTTGAAATATGAGTTTCTATACTATCTGCATTTACTCCAGAATTAAGAATCCTGTCCGCTATGTTTAGATAAAACACAGAGAAAGTATTTCCATCTCACACACTCTCTTTTGACACCTTCCTCCCTCATTACCTCCTTCTTGTATCCCTTCCTTCATCCCACCATCACAAAGCCTCCCCAATTTACCATCATCTCACTTCTCCCTCCCTCCATTTCTTTATAATCTGTGACAGTTTGTACTAATAGTTTCCCTCCCCCTCCCCACTTTTCTCAAGAAAACTCAATGTCTGAGAAACTAGTATTTTGCCTATCTCTTGTTCAGTACAAGACTGCCCTGTTACCTAAATTGTATTCTTTATTCTAGTGTACTCTAGCAAAAGTATTGAATTCTGAGTTAACTCTCCTTAACTTGCCCTCTATAAAAATAGTTAAAATGAGGCTGGTGCTGGGGAAAGGATTCCCCACCTCTGGAATTAACATCCCACCATGTGTGCTAGAAATTCCTATTCACTGAACATGGGGGGGGGGGGGGGTGTTGCTGTTGTTGTTTTGGTTCTGTGTTGAGATAGTTCTGTGTTCTGTGCTACATCTGTGTGGAGGGTTATCTATGCAGTCAAGCCCCTTCTCTTTCTGGCCATGTGGCACTGTGAACAAAACATTCCAGAATCCAGGAGATAAAATTTGAATTCCATTATCAATACAATATTACAAGAAAATCCCAAAAGATGGAGCAAGAGAGAGAAAAAATGCCTGTAGGAAGAATGTCTCCAAAAGCTGAAATGCAGTCGAATAGTTCAGCCTTTTAAAGCAATCCAATGCAAAACTCCTGTGCGTTTATCCTTTTCTCTCACCCTTAGGAAATGGTTGCATTTCAGAATTGTTCTGGTTGGATTAGCTCCAGCTAGGGAATGTACTGGACTGAACTGAATATTAACATGATGCCACCGGGCCCAGTCCCAGTTTCTCTATGCCATGCATTAAATACCTAATGTGCTTGCATCTCCAAAAGGTTGCTCTAAGCTTGCACTGTAATTTGTAGTTATAGTGATTATCCTGTTCCCTCCATAAATAGAAGGGTTCCCCCCCTCACTTTGTCAGCATTTAAGGGAGTGTGGAACCTGCTGGGTAATTACCTTCCCATCTATCATCAGCATCATCAAAGTCCAAATGACAGACTATGACAAGAGAAAGAAAGACTAGCATTAGGTGATTTACATGTACCTATGCTATAGATATAAACAAATTTCAATTCCCCAAGAAACTATAGATCTAAGAAAAATGGATGCAGGAATAGGGTATCATAACAGATTTCAGTATTTTCATGAAATTGCAGTTCCAAGGATTCATGATACAATCTATATCATTGAAAACTGGAACTGTGCATTGACGTTTGCAGTGTAGATAGATATCCCTACAGCATCCTATTCCACTACAGCAGTAGCAATTGGCCAGGTCCCCACAAGTGCACAAATAGGTACTGAGCAGCAAGGCACTCTGCTCTGAATCCAACACATTACTGATCCTTCTCTCATAGCAGTTTATCAGATGACGGAAATTGGAAGTATAATCTAATGGCAATCTGAACACAATCATGGGGTTTCACTTATTGCGTATTAAAGTATCTCATGCAATTTCGGGCAAAAGGGAAGTCATTCCTAACACAATCATGGATTTGACGTTATTTTGTATTAAAGCATCTCACGCAATTTCGGGCAATGAGTAGTCAGTTTCGGGTACTGGAAAGTCATTCTGAACGCATTCAGCGAAGGACTCGGGGGCGGGGCACCGGTGAGAGCGGCGCACCCCTTAAAAGCCGGCTTGCCGGGCCCCGCAGCAGGACCGACGCTACACAGCGCCGCCTAATGCCACACCAACCACCTGTGCCGCTGCGCAAGACACCAGAGCCACAGGCTGAAGGCACCAGTGCCGGAACAGCGGAGCAGCGCTGCAGCGAAGGACTCGGGGGCGGGGCGCCGGTGAGAGTGGCGCACCCCTTAAAAGCCGGCTTGCTGGGCCCCGCAGCAGGACCGACGCTACATAGCGCCGCCCAACGCCGCACCAACCACCTGTGCCGCCGGCTGATAGGTCTGAGAGGACGGCGGAGGATTTGGGGGGGGCGAGGGAGGGGTCACCGGTGGGAGCGGCCTCCTCCTTTTTTGATCAGCCCGCCGGGTCCCTCAAGTTTTGTGCGTGCATTAGGAATACCAGCAATATCATACTGCTGCCTGGATTATCTAGGACTGTGGGGGAGGAGATCTTGGTGGGAGCTGCGTTTCCCTGTTGGCTCACCGAGCCCCCCCCTTACCTGATTAACATCTACCAGATAGCATAACACCCTACCAGGCCTGGGAATAACATCGCCTGCTATTGGATGATGTTGGGATGTCGGGATGTTAAAGCCATCTCCAGCTTTTATATCACTGGATATATCGACCCCGGAGGGAGGGGGACATGGATGTTGGAAAAGGGTTGGCTGTACCAACAGAGAATAATGCTTTTGAGATAAATGGGGCTCCTATTCAAGTTGTGTGGGGCAGGGGGGGATATGGCGGTAGGAGTATGGGCCAGTGTTCTAAGGGAAGAAGAGATCGATACTTAAAACTTATCTCTTCTTCCAGCCCTTCTCCTAACCAAAGGGACCTGAGGGACACTCCAGCCATACCACAAACCCTGTCTCTGCTCCTGTGCAATGCCAGGTCCATTAAAAACAAGTCCCACATCATACACGACCTGATAGAGGACAACAACTGTGACCTGGCTTGCATAACCGAGACCCGGCTTGGACCTGAAGGGGATGCAGTGTGGGCTCAGGTCCTCCCTTCCGGGTACTCGGTGAAGGACCAGAACAGGTTAGGTGGGCGGGGGGGGGGTGTTGCCTTCGTGCATAAAAACACCTTGTCTCTAACCAGGAACCATGTTCATCAGACTTCCTATATCGAGTGTATTTACCTGACCCTGAAGGCTAGAGACAGTCTAGGGATTCTGTTGGTCTACCGGCCACCCCGTGCGCTAACAGATTCCCTTAACGAGCTGACACAGTTGGTCTCGGAGCTGGTGCTGGAGTCTCCCAGGCTTTTAGTCCTGGGTGACTTCAACATCCCCCTCGCGGCCAACAACCTTCCATCTGGTGCAGCTCGGGAATTCATGGAGACCATGACAGCCATGGGCCTGACTCAGCTTATCACGGGTCCTACACATTTTGCAGGGAATACACTTGATTTGGTTTTCTGCACGGACATGGAAACTCCGTGGGCGGAAATCACTAATATTTCTGCCCTGTCATGGACGGATCATTTCCTGGTGGAGGCAAGCATCAAGGCATCAACCCAGATCCCCTCCGGGGGTGGCGGACCTATTAGAATGGTCCACCCTCGAAGGCTGATGGAACCTGGTTGGAAGTGACGGCGACACTGTTGACGCCCTGGTTAACACCTGGGATACGGATCTCTCCAGGGCTATACACAGCATCGCTTCCAAGCGTCCTCTCAGACCCGCTTCCAAAAAGAAGCCCTGGTACACGGAAGATCTCCGGGCCAGGAAGCGGGCTCTGCGACGACTAGAGCATGCCTGGCAGAAACACCAGCGTATATCCGACAAGGCTCTCCTAGACCATCTTTTGAAGGACTATGGAGAGGCGACACAAGCAGCTAAGAATTCATTCTACGCTGCTCATGTCTCGTCCGCGGAGTCATGTCCAGCAGAGTTGTTCAGGGTAGTGAGGGAGCTAACTCAGCTCCCCCCTGCCCCGAACCAGATCCTTGAACCTACCAAGGCCTGCTGCGACCAATTTAACAACTTCTTCACAGATAAAATCTCTCGGATAAACGAAGGTCTGGATGCCAGTGTTGAAGCAGAAACCAGAATAGAGGTGTCTAGAGCTTCTGTGGACTCGGTTGTACTAGATCAGTTTGAGTCTGTCAGTACCGAGGATGTGGACAAGATCCTTAGAAGCGTTAGGAAGACAACCTGCTCCCTTGATCCCTGTCCCTCGTGGCTAGTGGCACAGGGGGGACCGGCAGTAATTACGTTACTTCACCGGATTATTAATTCATCCTTGAGGGAAGGGTACTTTCCAGACAATCTTAAATTGGCCATCATAAAACCAATATTGAAAAAGCCCTCCCTCGACCCCCTGGTTCACAACAATTATCGGCCAATCTCGCTACTGCCATTTTTGCGGAAGGTGATCGAGAGGGCGGTTGCACTCCAGCTTCAATCAATCTTGGATGAAACGGATTATCTAGATCCATTTCAAACCGGTTTTCGGGTGGGCTACGGGGTTGAGACTGCCATGGTCGCCCTGGTCGATGATCTCCGTCTGGGCATCGACAGGGGGAGCGTGTCCCTGCTGGTGCTCTTGGACATCTCAGCGGCTTTCGATACCATAGACCATGGTATCCTTCTGGAGCACCTGGCAGAGATAGGGATCAGAGGCACTGCGCTTCAGTGGTTCCCGTGCTATCTCTCTGGGAGGTTCCAGATGGTGCAGCTGGGGGACGTGTGCTCCGACAAGAGGGCCCTCACCTCTGGGGTCCCTCAAGGAGCCATTCTGTCCCCCATGCTTTTTAACATTTACATGAAACCGCTGGGAGAGATCATCCGGAGGTATGGGGTGCGGGGTTATCAGTACGCTGATGACACCCAAATAGTCTTCTCTATGCCTCCGACTGCTGCAGTGACCAGGGATGGCGTCGCTCCTCTCGTGGCCTGTCTGGAATCGGTAATGGACTGGATGAGGGAAAACAGACTCAGCCTGAATCCAGAGAAAACGGAAGTACTCGTGATAGGTTCCCCCGGCCCAGGGATGGAGGTGGTTCCACCTGTCCTGAACGGGGTCACGCTTCCTGTGAAGGACACTGTACGCAGTCTGGGGGTGCTCCTTGATTCGTCACTCCATCTTACTTCTCAGGTGGACGCGACGGTCAGGAGCACCTGTTTTCAGCTTCGGCTGATACGCCAGCTGCGTCCCTACCTGGACCGGAGGAACCTTGAAACAGTAGTACATGCTCTGGTAACCTCTCGGTTGGATTTCTGCAATGCGCTCTACATGGGGCAGCCTTTGTATCACTCTCGGAAGCTATAATTAGTGCAGAATATGGCAGCACGGTTGGTCACCGGTGCCCCCAGGGCTGCCCATATAACACCTATATTAAAAGATCTCCACTGGCTGCCTATTCGCTTCCAGGCTCAGTACAAAGTGCTGGTTATCACCTATAAAGCCCTAAATGGCTTGGGCCCAGAGCACCTAAAGGACCGCCTCTCCCCATATAATCCGCCCCGCACACTTAGATCTACTGGGCAACAACTACTATGAGTTCTAGAGGCTAAACTATCAACGACTATGAAGAGAACATTCTCTATCTCGGCCCCTAGCCTCTGGAACTCGTTGCCCGCTGAGCTCCGCCTTGCCACCTCTCTCATTCTGTTCAAAAAGGGCCTAAAAACATATCTATTTGAACAGGCATATCCCTGATATCTTCCCCTTGTATGACTCCCCCCCCACACGACCAGACCTGAAAATTGTTATTTTAATATGATTTCTTTATTGTATTGTTATTTAATTTTAATACTTGTTCATCTGTGAGGGATGCTTTGACTTGGAGTTCCTGCATGGCAGGGGGTTGGACTGGATGGCCCTTGTGGTCTCTTCCAACTCTATGATTCTATGATTCTATGGTTCACTTTTATATGTTTTTATCTTGTTATGCTGTGCACCGCCCTGATTGCAGGAAGGGCGGTATACAAATAAAGCTTATTATTATTATTATTATTATTCCAAACGCAATTGGAATTCACGTAAATTCGCTAAACTAGCGAATTCACGTGAATTTGAATTGGCTCCAATCAGCTCCATTTGAAATAAAAAGAAATTCCTCCTGTCTGACAAACTCCATAATGTAACAACAGAACTTTAACCAAAGTCTGCTTTGTGGGCTACAATGAAACTACGTTCTGATTTTCTGTTAGCTCTTCTCAAGTGTTACTCATCTTAGATTGGCAGTATGATTATAAAGATCACATCCTCAGACCATACAACTTCCTCCACCTCATGTGTTGAGAAATTCAGGAAGGTCACACACACAGCCCTTCTTTCCTTTCCTCTGATGCTCTTCAGCTGACACCATCCCTTCCTGTTTCCTTCCCAAGTCTCTTGTGACTTAGCCCTATAGGATAAAGGAGTACATCTTCCTTTCTGGCAAAGGTCAGTATTCCTTTTGTAGTCTCAACTCCAGTGCCAATCCTGCACATCCAGCATCCTCTGGAGCTGGGTGTCAAAACAAGAGACCTACCCTGAACTTCAATAAATCCAATGATATGATAGATATCTGTCTATAAGGCCTTATTCCACACGTCTGATATTCTGCTCAGTGGAGAATTACAGTAGTTTTGAATTGGTTTAACTGGCTCATGTGACTGCTACATAGGTCTGCATAATATGCCTATTTTTCCTCAAACCATAACAGAAAAAATGTCCATGCAGCAGTATGTTATGTAATGGTTTGGACATGAAAAATCCTCCATTCCATAAAGCTTGTTTGCTTACGCTGATGTTCAGTAAAGGGATGCAGCCATTGTTTTGACCAGCATGAAAGTACTACTCCTGACATGATAAACTTACTCCTATAGCACAGTAGTCTACAGAGGAATGTAAAGCAGGTTTGATATGAGAGAGAAGGTGAGTGAGAGATGAGAGCCAAGTCCCTCTGAACTCTCAAATGCCTTTGATTCTGTAGATTGCATACAGTGCATCTAAGAACAGTGTATTAAATTTTTATGTACTGTTCTATGAGAAGCTACAAGGAAGGGAAGGAAAGAAAAGATTTATGTAGCTTTTGCATTGAACGTGTGGGCTAAGTTACAGGAACATGGGAGTAATGGCCAGGCTAAGGCTGACTTCAAAGACGTCTTGGTATGAAGAGAATACACTTTTCCTTTCTTGTTTAAACCCTGTATTTCAAATATTTGCAGGAACATTGGACTTTATCACATGGAGGCAAACTGGAAGCAAATTGGTTAAATCCCATGCAGAAATGGGATTTAAAAATATGTTTTTGAAGGTTGTTTTTTAGATGCGCTTGCATCAAGGAGAAATAACATGATATTAAGCCTAATCCAAAGTTGACAAAACCCACTCCTTTTTACTTTGGGGAAGTTTTTTTTTTCTGTTTTTTGGATTTTTTTTCTATTGTATATCTATCTCAAGGATATCTATATATCTGTTGTTGAAGGATGATACTCTACACTATAGTAACATATGTTACATAATACAGTATAGAATATTAGTTATATTTTATAGAATATTAGTAGACCAAGAAAATGAAACAAATAGGGATGACAATCCAGATAGTATAGCCTTACAGCCTGGTATATATAAATTTAGGAGAATTTCTCGAATGGTAAGAAATTTCTTATTTTTTTTAAAGAGTTAACAATTAGGAAACATGTAAGTCTGAAAGTCATTTATATAGCTTAGAAAGTTAAATGTTTGTCATGTTGTGTTCTTAGGAACAAATGTATAAATGTAAGAGGGTTTAGATTTGAGTGTTTTTTTATACTTTGGTGATGTTGTATGTCTGTTTTAGTTGTCATATATTTTTAAATAATATATTTTTTTATTTTTTAAAAAGAAAATTGTGTCCTTGTCTGCACATGTCAGGATACAGCAGGGGCAGTCTGGACTATCTGGGCCCTACAGCTACTCCAGTCTGCCCCATTACGTAGCCTTTGTTTCTATGCCACAGCATCTGTTTACATGGGTACTCACTGAGCTGCTGATGAGGCTCACTTACTTCTGAGTTCAGAACATGTTGCCCAACAACGGTCACATTCTGGGCACCTCATTCTGACCTCAAAATGAGCAACCCACTGTGACAGTGCACACCAATGCAGACAGATGCCACAGCATAGAAACAGAGAGCTCCAGATCTTCCAGGAACCTTGGAAGACTCTGGGAGATCTGGAGAATGTAAACTTTCAAAATTTGTGTTATCCTTGTTATACTGCACTTCTGGTGTGGGACATCATTCAGACTGCAAGAACAAGACAATGCCAGCACAGGGGTGGATGGCGGGTGGGGACTTTTGGTCCATGCAGATGACGCCTATGAAAGACCAGCATATTCACAACAATTAATAATAATAATAATAATAATAATAATAATGTTTTTTTATACCCTGCTCTTCAGCCAAGGATATCAGATCAGCTTACAATTTGTTAATTAAACATTTCCCTGCCCTCAGGCTTACAATCTAAAAAAACACCACACAAAAGGAGAAGGGAGAGGTGGTGGGGAAGGGGCAAAGTCCAGCAGATCTTCTCTCCCTCTGAGGCCTGGACCAAGGCAGATGGACTGGAGGGAGGGCTCTTTTTCTTCTCAGGCAAGGCCTGTCAGAACTGGCCTGCCTTTCTCTCCCTGAAGATGGTGGATAAAGGGAGGGCTCTTCTTGCTTGCAGGCAAGGCCTGTTGGAGCTGGCTTGCCTTTCTCTCCCTGAAGATGGTGGATGGAGGGAGGGGTCTTCTTGCTTTCAAACAAGGCCTGTTGGAGCTGGCTTGCCTTTCTCTCTCTCAAGATGGTGGATGGAGGGAGGGCTCTTCTCCCTTTCAGGCAAGGCCCACTGGCACTGGCCTGCCCCCCTCTCCCTGAAGATGGTGCATGAAAGGAGGGCTCCCTTTCCCCACAGGCAAGGCCCGTTGGAGCTGGCTTGCCCTTCTCTCCATTACATCATAAATGTAATGCTGATGACATTTAGAATCTCTCTCTCTCTCTGGCTTTTCTTCGCTAATGAAGATTCAGATTACTGCAAGCGCGTTGATGATTAAAAAGGTAAAGACAAACAAGACTGGTTACAGAAAGCACAGCAGAAAGTCTCCTTGGGTGATGTTACCAAGTTGTGGTTCATTCTGCATTGTCGTTTCTCTTCGAGACTTGTTCGGCGTGAGTTCTCGAACGAAGCTGAAGCATTGTGGATAGTGCATCTCCATGCCTCCCGATATGAGGCCAGGGCAGACCATTGTTGGTGATCAATTTGGCCAAGCTTGAGATGTTGTTTCAAGGAGTCCTTCTTTGGGGCACTCCTCTTACGCTGACCTGTGGTGAGTTCACCGTAGAGTACTATTTTGGGGAGGCGGTGGTCCTCCATCCTAGAAACATGCCCTGCCCAGTGCAGCTGCATTTTCAATAGCATGGCCTCAATGCTGGTGATCTCTGCTTGCTCCAGGACAGCAACATTTGTCACATAGTCAGTCCAGTGTATGTTTAGAATTGTGCGTAGACAGCGCTGATGAAAGCATTCAAAGAGTCACAGATGTTGGCGATAGGTGACCCATGTTTCAGACCCATAGAGGAGAATGGACAATACAATGGCTCTGTACACACTGATTTTTGTGCTTCACCTCAGGTGTTTGTTACTCCAGACTCTTTTGTGAAGCCTTCCAAATGCACTATATGCCTTTGCTAATCTGTGATCGATCTCTTTATCAATCTTGGCATCTGAGGAGATGATACTTCCCAGGTAGGTGAACTGCTGGACAGACCTAAGCACAAATTTGCCTATGGTGATGTGGGAGAGATAGCTCTCTTGCTGTGGTGCAGGCTGGTAGGGAACTTCCATTTACTTCAGGCTGACTTCCAGCCCAAACAGCTCTGCAGCCATTGCAAAGCAGGATGTTAGGCGCTGCAGAGCTGCTTCTGTATGGGCAACAAGGGCAGCATCGTCAGTGAAAAGCAGCTCACGACTAGATAGTTTAGAGTCTTTGTGTGAGCCTTCAGACGGCTTATGTTAAACAAGCTACCATCAGTACGGTAATGTATATAGATGCCATCTTCTTCTTCAAGATCTGCTGTAGCCCTTTGGAGCATCATGCTGAAGAAGATTGTAAATAGAGTTGGAGTGAGAACACAGCCTTGTTTCACACCATTAGTTATTAGAAGGGGCTCTGAGAGAGCATCACCATATCTGACTTGTCCTTGCTGACCCTCATGCAGCAAGATAATCATTTTGAGGAATTTGGGGGGAACATGCTAGTCGTTCCAGGATCTGCCACAGTCCTTTTCTACTCACAGTGTCGAAGGCTTTGGTAAGGTCAACAAATGTTACGTAGAGTCCTTTGTTTTACTCTCTACATTTCTCTTGCAGTTGTCTAAGAGCAAATACTCTAAGAGCAAATATTTTAAGAGCAAATTTGTAAGAATAAAGTTACACAAAACAATGGGCATATTTCAAAAAGCAAATGGATAGAAAGGTGTGTAAATGAAAAAACACAGAACAATACACTTTAGTCAATGGGGGAAAATTACATAAATAGGTTAGACTGTACACTAAATGCAGATATTAGGAAAATACAAAAGTACAAATTTCAGAACAGGAAGAAAAAGTTTTGCAATTTGTATGAAATGCAGACAGGACTGGGAGAAAATGGCTTTTGGATTTTTTAGCAATTGTTCCTAAAGAAATGTCAAAGTGTCTGCCATCAACAACTGGGTTCTGCACATTATTTTAAAAATTTCATCATTCCACTTAACCTAAATTATGCCCCAAATTTCCATTCCCTATTATAATTAACATAATTACAACTGTGTCACACATCACATACTTCTAAATGCCTGATACAGTAAGTGGTTCAATGGAGTGGGGTTCGGCAATGATAGGTGTGTCTTCTGGCTGCTACAGCCTTTCCTAGTGAATTGATGTTGAAGAACAATCTGCCTGAAATATGACAATGATTTGTTTTTTAAAGAGCCCACACATGTCCCTGTTAGCTCTCACTTGATGCTGTGACAAGGTTGTCAGAAGTTGCTGCATGGCATATTCCTCTCATTTGCTGCTGTCACCAGCAAGAAACATCTAGGTAGCAGTGGTATTTCAGATTATATTTCTATCCTAAGGTTAAGATTTTCAAACTGACATCTGAGAACTGATTGCTGTATTGGAGACAACTCTCAGCCTAGGAGCATTGGCCCACCCTTTTCTTTCCTCTCTTTGCTTCTCCCAGTATTTAAACACCTTACAACCTGTGGCTTCCTTGTCTCTCTCTCCTTTCAGTCTGCGGAGGATAAATTGGGGTCAGTTCAAATGCCATTGAAAATCCTCTCACTTTCACAATGTAGTACAGGCAACAAGAAATATGGTCAATCCAGACTGACCCCAAATACTGTATCTGGAGTATCTCATTCCCGAGTTGGAGACCTTTTCCAATTCTTGCCTCAAGTGATGATTTCAGCCCTTAGATTCCTTTTCATACAGAGTTCCTTCAGTTTTTAATCACTGTTACCACTATGCCACTGATTATTCTATTATTCTCTTTTCTTCCTTATTCTCGCCCAGCCCTTCTTGAGTTTTTCACTGAATGGAATTGCTCTGGATAGCCACATGATGAAAACACTATGCCTACATCCATAACAGTTAAGTGAAAGAAAGAATTTCAGCAGGTGTGCCTTATCATGCAAGGTATATCTACTGAAAGTCCCTCTCCCACACAATTCTCTTTCTTTCTTTCTTTCTTTCTTTCTTTCTTTCTTTCCTAATTTCCTGCAGACAGGACTTTGCTGCCCCTGCAATGGCAACACCACGCCACCCCCAGGACCCCCTGGTCCCCTTTGGACTCCCGATCACATGCTACATAGCCTTGGAAATCACACCCACCACATCCACGACCTATGCTACTGCCCCTGGAAAGTTGTGACAGCAAGGCCCCTTTCACTAGCTGGAGAGAGGGAGAATGGGAAGAGCCGAGCAAGAATGGCACTGGTCTCAAGTAGTACCACATGGCCTATTATAGGCCCAAGGACCAATCAGGGGCCGTGAAGGGCATAGGTCCCATTTTGGCTGGCCCCTCAACCAATCACAGGCACCTCCGCCTGTGATGATGCCCAATATGATGACACTTCTGCCCCCCAGCAACGTCTGGGAATTGTAGTCCCAGTACTGGGGGGGGGGGGGAGTACTGCCAATCCCAGCCCTGGAAATTCAGGGCAAGGCCTCGCGAGGGCTGGGCATAGTCCCGAGCCAGCGACTTCCTTCCCTGCAATGGCAATACGCCTCTATACCCAAATATTTAAAAATGTCTCTCCCCAATGCAAAACTTAGTAAAATAATATTTTTAATTTTTTTATTCAGGTAAATACTTTTTTACCTGTGCCTTTCCTTCCGCTGACAGGCTCCTTAGCTTTAATATGACATTATTTCCATTTTGTCTTTGGGTTAAGGCCAATGAAAGATTTCCAGCTCTCTTCTTTCCTACCAATGTATTTTTTATACGAAAAATGAGTTGAAAATGCTTAATGTTTTGCAGTTTGGAAATTAGAGGGATAGACAACCAAATGGCAACCAAATTAGAGATGTCACAAATTATTTTAATAACTGAATATGAGGTAGTTGAAAGTTAATTCTACAAACACTACAAAGACGCTCTGAGGAGAGAGACTACAATTAGAGAGCCAAGACACATGTTACATCAAGAAGCTGCCAAGGTAAAATGTAGTTCAGCCAAATTTACTGGGCACAGAACAAACAGTTGTTGATGACCCTGACATAATCATAATATACACAAAGGGAAGTCATAGAACAGTATCAAAACACAAAGGAGTTTATCACATGAGCTGCTAAACTACTATTACAGCAAGATAATAGTGTATAATGTTATGTCTCTACTGTTACAACTTTGCATTTAAATTGTTAAATTGTTGGTGGAGCACATCTTTTTATTTCCAGGAAAAACCCATCAATGTTTTCCAATATTTTCCACATGTAACTTCTTGACGAATTCAGTGTTCTCTGCCTAAGAAAGGTGCAGTAAGCCTAATACAGTGGTCCCCCGGGATACGAATCCCCCGGGTTAAGAAAACCCCGGGATCCGAAACCGGCGGGACCGCTTCAGTATCCCCCGGGATCCGAAAAAAGGGACGTCCCGTTTCGTCCCTTTTCCTCCGAGGCCTAGCCTCGGAGAAAAAGGGACGCCGTTTCGTTCCTTTTCCTCCGAGGCCTAGCCTCTGAGAAAAAGGGACCCCATTTCGTCCCTTTTTCTCCGAGGCCTAGCCTCAGAGAAAAAGGGACGCCGTTCCGTCCCTTTTTCTCCGAGGCCTAGCCTCTGAGAAAAAGGGACGCCGTTTTGTCCCTTTTTCTCCGAGGCCTAGCCTCAGAGAAAAAGGGACGCCGTTTTGTCCCTTTTTCCCCGAGGCCTAGCCTCGGAGAAAAAGGGACCTCGGAGAAAAAGGGACCCCTCGGAGAAAAAGGGACCCCGGCGTCCCTTTTTCTCCGAGGCTAGGCCTGACGCGGAAGGAGGCCCGATCCCGCCGGGTCGGGCTTCCTTTCGTTGGGCGCGAAGGCCCAGGCCGGCTTCCGAAGCCGGCCTGGGCCTCCGCGCCTGACGCGGAAGGAGGCCCGATCCCGCCGGATCGGGCCTCCTTTCGTTGGGTGCGAGCCTTCGCGCCCAACAAAAGGAGGCCCGACCCAGCGGGATCGGGCCTCCTTCCGCGTCAGGCGCGGAGGCCCAGGCCGGCTTCGGAAGCCGGCCTGGGCCTTCGCGCCCAACGAAAGGAGGCCCGACCCGGCGGGATCGGGCCTCCTTCCGCGTCAGGCCCGGAGGCCCAGGCCGGCTTCGGAAGCCGGCCTGGGCCTTCGCGCCCAACGAAAGGAGGCCCGACCCGGCGGGATCGGGCCTCCTTCCGCGTCAGGCCCGGAGGCCCAGGCCGGCTTCGGAAGCCGGCCTGGGCCTTCGCGCCCAACGAAAGGAGGCCCGACCCGGCGGGATCGGGCCTCCTTCCGCGTCAGGCCCGGAGGCCCAGGCCGGCTTCGGAAGCCGGCCTGGGCCTTCGCGCCCAACGAAAGGAGGCCCGACCCGGCGGGATCGGGCCTCCTTCCGCGTCAGGCCCGGAGGCCCAGGCCGGCTTCGGAAGCCGGCCTGGGCCTTCGCGCCCAACGAAAGGAGGCCTGATCCGGCGGGATCGGGCCTCCTTCCGCGTCAGGCCCGGAGGCCCAGCCTGGCTGGGGAAGGGAACCTTCCCTTCCCCAGCCAGGAGGCCCCCGCGGCTGACGAAAGGAAGGCCCGATCCGTCGGATCGGACCTTCCTTTCCTCAGCCAGGAGGCCCCCGCCGAAGGCCTCGGAACGGATTACCTATTTCCTATGGGAAATAGGCCCCGGGTTACGAAATTTTCGGCTTACGAAAACGTAGCCGGAACGAATTAATTTCGTAACCCGGGGGACCACTGTACAGGACAGAACTAGCTCAATTCTCAATGGAAGTTACATCACTGCTGCTAATATATTTTTAATTGTATTGCTTATTGTTTACTGCCCCTTGTCCCCAGTTCCCATATGGCCAAGAATGGAAGTAGCTTCTGCCTGCATTGCTATCCTTCTAAATGAGTGGACACCAAACAATTTGGAGTTACTGCCCCTTTCCTCTTGGGAGACAACTCCAGTGCCCTCTCCCATACTGATTTCTTGATATTAGCATTACTGTTTGTGCAGCAGCCAGTGATGTCTACCTCAGTCATGCTCAGCTTTCCACCACCACCTCCTCCTCTACCTCAGCCTCTCTTGTGCAAATACAGCACTGGCCCAGGCCTGCTCCTCTCTCTTGCTCACACTGGCCTTACAGCAAAAAGAAAGGTGGTTGCTCAGTTGCTGCTCTCAGGGTGACCAAGTGCAAAGGGAGCAGAGCCTGAGAAGACTCTTGCAAATGCTGGCTGCTCTGTCACTGCTCCCTTTGCACCCGCTCACCCTGGGAGCAGTACCTGAGCAGGTGGTTGTGTAGCAAATGGGAAGCCTCTTGCCCATGCTGGCCTTGCAGAAAAGTCTGATGTGGGCACAAGGCTCCTTGGTCACTGCTTGAACAGCTGCTCAGTTGCTACTCTCAAGGTGACTGGGTGCAAAGGGAGAGTCTTTTCCTCAGTGAGAAAGAATTCTCAATCCTTCTTTACAAGGCAGAGATGGGTGCCACTGGCATCCCACTTTTCTTCCTGGTGAGGAAGAACTCTCAATCCAAGACAGGTGAGGGAGGTGAAGGGCTCTTTCCAAGAATCAATCCCAGATAATCCTCCCCCTCCTTCCTTAGAGACATTCCTTCTCCATTCAGCTTCATCATTGTTTCCCCTTCCCACAAACAGTTTTTCTTCTGCTACCTCTCCTTTCAGCCTGTCCTAGAAAAGAAAGCAGGATCAGCAGTGCAGCTCCAGTCTGACAGCCAAACTCACAAAGTTTAAGCATGGTCCAAAATGTGAAAGCTCCTTTTTGCCACTGCCTCTCCCTTGCCGCTATGTGCCTTAACTCTTCATCCCCACCATAGTTCAAAAGGCTTCTGGTTCCCCTTGTCTTTCCTGTGTGCCAGTACTCTGACTGCTGGCTCCCCCTTCATGTTCTTGTGTGCCTTCAAAAGTTGTTTCAGACTTATGGTGACACTAATGCAAACCTATCATGAGGTATTCTTGGCAGAGTTCTTCAGAGAGTATTTGCCACTGCCATCCTCTGAGGGTGAGAGAGTATCACTTACCCAAAGTCACCCAGTGGGTTCATGGTCAAGCTGGTATATAAACCCTGGTCACCTCCCCATTTTTCCTCACCACTCCCTGCTGCTCCCTTTTGCCTCACTGCCCTCTAGGCTCTTTCCACACAATCCCCAGAGACACAGTACCACCCTCTTTGGAATTCACTGCTCCAGACTATCGTAGGGGTGGAACAGATGGGCAGGAAAAAGTGGCTTGAAGCTGCCTTTTCTAAAGCCACATTGAAACCCCACCAACCGCACCACCAGCTCCCAAGGCAGCTGGAGTGCTCATGTCATGACCACATGACATGGCTTCAAGCTAGGAAGAAGTGGGAAAAAAACCTGTTTCTTTTTTAAACAACTTTTCTCTGCATAAGGTGCCTAGAGGACACTTTCCTGCTGGGCTCAAGGTACGTGTCATCTAAATGCCACACCTTCAAGCCACCCTGAAAGCACCCCCTTTTGCCTGTCTGTTTAGCCTTGTAATTAACAACAGAAATAACATCTGAGACAAAATGTAGGTCTATTACTCTAATATCATCACTTTTCTTTTTGAGTATGTTTTTTTTAACATCTTTACCTGATTAATAAGCTAGTGGAGCTTCAAAGGCTTGCATGATGCTTTTTAATTGGCCCTATAAAAGTCTCACTTGTGGATTTTGTTGTATTTTTTTTTTTCACAGTGTAACTCTGTATCATCTAAGTCTCTCACCAAGCAAAAATGCACAGCATTCAGCATTCTTTTCATTTTCTTCTAGGAAATAAAATAGAAATCTCTCATCATCAATAACTATATAGCGGGCAGATTGAGAGGGGATAAATATTACAGTAATCATGGCTGGTTGCATACCATTGTTCCTGCATTATGTTCATTTTACATGACACATGCCCTCACCTGAAAAAAAAAGCAGCAGCCACTCTTTCCATCACAAATATTACACCTTTATCGTGATGATGTTAAAAATGTAAAACTCTGTTGACAATAGTTGCCTTGTGTTTTATGTGTATTTCACCATATCACCTATGTGCAGTTACCTTTTCCCCCACACCCTCTGTGATGTGATGCTGGAGTTAATATCAAGTCATATGCAAAGCTCTTCCCCCATCCCACTCCCCAATTTCTGGCATTAACTGCCACAGCAATCAATGTCCCTGTAGGTCATGATAAATTATAATCAGAGGTTATAACCAGAGGTTAATCAGAGATTGAATGGACATCTTGTAGGAGTGCTGCAGTCTGTATTCCGACATCACAGAAAGTTGGAATAGATGGCCCTTGAGCCCATTCCAAGTATATAGGCAACAAGCTAGTGCAGATAAAGCACATGAGAGAATTCCCAGTAAGATCCTTACTTCAAGAAGGTCTGGTGTTCAGCTGACTTCTTTTATACCAACAGCCCCAAAACTTCTACTTCCAGGTCCCCCCTTTTCTTAAAGGAACAGTTCCTTCATGCTCTAAGGTGTCAAAGAGCATGTTAGTGTGCTCTTCAAAGCTGTCCACAGAAACAGCATTCCAAGAGCAAATGTGTTCCATCAAAAGCTAGCCCTGCATGGGATCAGGGAAGAGAGAGGGCTAGAAAACCACAGTTTTTATCCCTAATTGTCTGCTGGAGTCAAAAGCTGCAAGCTTTTTGAAAGTAGCAGGATTGAGAGGCAGAACTGCAGCATCAGTGAATACCGGCCATAATAAAAGAAAGAAAAGGCACAGCTTTCATGAGGGTGGTAACACAGAAACCTGTCATCAACCATAAATATACACATTCACATTCAGCTTTGGTTTGACCTTCTTGTCAAAATGCTGGACTGATATTCTTTTGGGGCTTTTTGGATGGGACAGGACTATAAATCTATATCTAACAATATATTAAGGATTGTATATTAGCATTAGGAGGGGGAAATATGCACAAACCTAAATGTACTGGTGGCTTCCATGAGTGGGTTATCATACAGCAGTGCTTAGCACTTAAATTACTGGCTTGTCTAGCAAGAGGGTTCATTTTGTCATATATGCTACACATATGACATATATGCTATAGAACTAATCACCCAGAATTTATCAAAGAGAATTCTGGATCAAATTGCAGGCATTTGGTTTCCAGAATCAATTTAACTCCACACAGCCAGACCTACAGGCACCTTGGGTGACTGACAAACCTAGCTGGAACATAACAGCATAGTGTGAGGCCATAAAATAATGCTAGTCAGTCAGACTGCTGGAGTAATTCCAAGATGATGACACATGAAGATGACACCTTAGCTGTCAAGAAAGTCAGAGAATAAGAATTAATGACCAGAAAGAACAGGAAGTGGTTATCATGACCAAAGAAATAGGAGATGAATGTACAAACCTTGTTTTGAAAATCCCAGAAAGCATGCTGGCCGTGTTGTAATCATTATTAAATCATTGATAAGTGTAATGATTGTTTAAAAGTGAGAAGTAGCATGACTCCAGATTTCCTATTGGTTATATTCTTGACATTTAAAAAAAATCCCAATATATAAGATTGTTGGGAGGAGATATTAAGCACAGTTTCCTAATTGGAAAGCCCTTCCCAATGTTTAGCTTATTAGATCTGGTAAGAATGGATTTGAAAATATTTTTTAAAAACACAACCCTGAGGTTTCACTATTTACTGAATTATGTTTTATAATGTATGATATATGTCATAATAAAAGAACAAAGAGAAACTTGGACTCACATTGATCCCTATTTAAATAATAACTGTGATTGCACAGAGACTTTTTAGTTTTAGTGGCAATTAGAAGATTTGAATATGCTGAGTTATTGCTTAGTTTAAGGTTGGCAAAAAAGAAAGTATCTTGAAATAAGGCATCATTTGTCACAATTATATATTCTAGGTTTTTTTTTTCCTAATTTGGGGCTTCCCCTTTCCTGTTAGTCTTTAGTGGATTGTGAGGGAGCTGTTAATATTCATAAGTTTTAAAATTAATTTCTAAGATGAACAATCTAATTTACAATTAAATTAATATACATTAATTTGTATATTACATTACAGTGTAGAAAATAAAAAGAAAGTAAGAAGAAAAAGAGCGGGAAAAAGGGTAGCGACGAAAGGTGAGAAAAGGAAAAAAAGAGATGGATAACAATACACAACAAAGTGCTATCACACCCACCCAACCACCCCAATTTCTGACTGTAATGAGGGGGGAAATTAAAAAGGAAAAAGTATCATTCTGCCATTATAGATCCAATGAATTAATCCTACTAAAATGACAAAAAAACCATAACCACAGATTATTACATCATTGGATTTCTTATTGCTCAAAAACACCATAAATGTTTTTCAATGTTTCGAAAGGTCTCCAGTAACTTATCATTTAGAATACATGTTAATTTGGCCATTGGGCTATCTCAGCAAACTTAACAACCCATTCTTTCCTTGTAAGTGCTTTAGTCCATTTCTATGTTTGAGCAAACAATATTCTTGCTGCTGTTGTCATATATTGAAGAAGTAATCCATATATTACTTCTCTCCAGTTTTTTTTATCCATAATACTCACAAAAAATATTCCTGTAACATTATAAATCTGTCTTTTAAAAAAAGATTAACATAATTATCTTAAACCAGTATCTTAAAACATAATTATCTTAACCACTTTTGCCTTCTTACAAGTCCACCACATATGTAAAAAAGGAGTCCTTCTTATCTTCACATCTCCAATATTGGTTTAAAACATTCTGGGATATTTTTGACAGCTTATGTAGAGTTACATACGATCTATATATAATCTTATATAGGCTTTCTTTTAAATCACTGCAAATAGTAAATTTTATTGTTATTCATAACTTTTAATGTAGCCACAGTTACATAGAGTTACGGATGCTGCATACCATGTGAAAAATGTTATTGCAGAGACAGAATATGTCATAAAAGGTAGAGTAGATATGAGTCACTTCTAGGTGTTCCCAAAGAGAAATTTGCAGCCTCAAAAGAAAGCCCCTTTTCCTAACCAGGAAGTGCCTAGAAGTTATTTCCAGTTTCCCTAAAACTTGACAGCTGCTACATAATTGTTTCCCCTAATCCCTAAATAGGACTTTTAGCATTTTTAAAAATTAAATTATCTTGAAGAAAAGTGGCAAGTGTTTTTTTTTAAATAATAATAATAAAAAAGGGGGGGGGGAGAGAAAAGAAAAGAAATGTGGCAAGTTTAAGATTGCCATATTCCAGCCCCTCTGGGTACTGAATTTGCATATTATGCAAATCATTATCATCAACTCCACCTTTCCCCAAAAACCTTGATCCAAAGCAGTTTACAAATTAGTGATTACAATATACAGATTTTTATGGGGTTTCCAGGCTATATGGTCATGTTCTAGAAGAGTTTCTTCCTGATGTTTCACCAGCATCTGTGGCTGGCATCTTCAGAGAATGCTCTGAAGATTTTCTGAAGATGCCAGCCACAGATGCTGGTGAAACATCAGGAAGAAACTCTTCAAGAACATGGCCATATAGCCCAAAAAGCCCACAAAAATCTATTGATTCCAGCCATGAAAGCCTTCGACTTCACGATTACAATCTTGTTAAAAATGAAACAAAAGTCAGCATTAAAGTAAAATTAAACAAATCAGCCATATTAAAGCAATTTAAAGCATAAGGATAAACAGCAGGAAAAAAAGTTCAGTTAAAAACAATACTCTGCTCTCTTTAAAGCCTTTCCTTAAAAACCTTCAATTCAAAAAGTGTGTCAAAATGAAAATTCTACCTGTTGATGGAGACAGTAAGGAGGGGGCCATTTTGGCCTCCTAAGAAAGGGAGTTGCAGAGCCTAGGGCAACCATGAAGAAGGCTCCCATCTCAAAGCCCACTGTACCCGTGAAGGTGGTAGGAGGCCTGGTGGTGCAGTGGTTAAATGCCTGTACTGCAGCCACTCACTCAAAACCATAAGGTGGCGAGTTCAAGACCAGCAAAAGGGCTCAAGCTCGACTCAGGCTTGCATCCTTCTGAGGTTGCTAAAATGAGTACCCAGATTGTTCGGGGCAAATAGCTTACAGTTGTAAACTGCTTAGACACTCCTTAGGTGGTATGAAGCAGTATATAAATGAAGCTGTTTGTTTGTTTGTTTGTTTTGGTATAACTGAAAGAAGAGCTTCTGCTGAGGATCTCAGGACTTGGTCTTTCTCATGCAGGGTGATATAGGTTCTATACGTATGGCCAAATAAGACTGTGTTTTCTCCAGTCTGGCGTTGTCCTGTTCAGATGATGCAGGCCATTAAACCCAAGCCAGGATCAGCCAGACCAGACACCAGTCTGGTGGTCTCAGACAGATCCCAGCCCTAAGGGTCTATAAAACCCAGCTGTTTGTTGCAGTTTCCAGGAAATTCTGCCATGACAGCCAGCAGACCAGACAGCCTGGTGCTCCCCTTATGTGCAATTGCTGATGTCTCTGTTCCAAAGGCCCCCATCATGGCCTCTGACATAGGAAGGTGGCACCTGGCCACACGGATGTAGGTAGGTGCGCCATTTCCATTATGGTCCTGAGCAGGAACTTTATGGTTCACAGCAGGATGTGATGGCTGCAGCAAGTAAGGATGGCAGCAGGTCCATGGTGTGGCAAGTGGGCGGACACGTAAACACCCACCTGTCACTGTGCCAGGCCTGAGACTGACCCAGGCCAGAACCAGGGGCAGGATACCATAGACATGGCCCGTAGTATTTTGCTCATCTGCTCAAGCCCATAGTCTGTATAATAGCTGGATCTAAGTTGTATAGGGCTTTATGTCATAGCCAATGCTTGTGACATGCGGGGGCTCTCGCTTCTCCATCGACCCTGTTCACATACTCAGACTGTACAAGTGGGGAAAAAATCCATTATTATTGGACAAGCAGGAACCAAATTTATATCCACTGGGACTATATCAACTTAATATCCAAGTCATAATTGATCTGAGTGATTTTATATGCAAAGTACTGTACAATTCTTCATAATGGGCTATTGAGTGGGCTGCATTATCAGAATGTAATAGACTTCTGACCACTGAAAAAACTCAGCTGAACCTCTCCTTGCAGACACAATTGTGGCAGAAAAGCACATTTTCGTTGCTGTCCACATTGCCACAGAGTATGCTTTCAAACAACCTCCAGTCTATGTTTGGTCAGATTTGTCAAGGACCTTCTGGCAATGTCACTCTACTCTCTGTCTCACAAGTAGGCTGGTTTAACTCCACCTCAAGAGAGAGGTGCTAGGAATCGGCCCTAAGGGGAAATGTCCAGATGTGGGACAAAGGTGAAGGGGTTAGCTTTGATCATTCAGGACCCATGATGAGTCAGCAATTGAGCAGTGCTGGGTCACAGCAGGTGACACCATCAGAGGCTGAAAAATGCAAAGTCACACTGCATGGGGGACTTGTAAATATGTAAGACAGCAAGAAGAGGCTGGACAAAGTGCCTGTGCATGGCACATGTATATAAGGGGAGGAGTCTCATTGTACAGTGTAGGTTGATGGTGTTTGTGTGTTATGCGAGTAGCCTTGTCAGGGACAACAAGATTGTATACAGTGGAACCAGAAGTACAATGCCTACTTGATTGATATCATCGTGTTGTCTTCTTTGCCGCTTCTGGGAGAGAGAGAAGGAGTTATCCAGCTCACACAGAGTTTTGTGTCACTTCTTTGGTGGCCATCCAGGTACACAGCTTCAGTGTGGTGCAATGCAGTTCACACAATCACTCTAACAAGAGGACACTCAGAACTGATGGCATCCACCCCCTTGGTCCTTTCTCCATTCCAGAAGTCAAGCAGGGCTTCAAAAGCATTATCTGCCTAGGGGGCAGGAAAATCCCAAAGACCTGTCAGGAACCTGTCAGGAAGGAGATGGGTATGTTTAGGCTGGAGAAGAGAAAACTAAGAGGTGATATGACAGACATCTTCAAATCTTTGAAGGAGTGTCCAGCGGAAGATGAGAAAAATTGTTTGCTGCTGCCTTCTCCAGAGGGCAGGATCCAACCAAATGAATGCAACTTAGAAGCAAAGAGAACTTGGCCATAAAAACTGTTGAACAACGGAATTAGCTAGCTTCGCTTCTGTTTTTAATTTTTCACAGAAGTTGGATAGCTATATGTCAGGGATGCCTTAGCTGTGGATTTCCTGTGTTGACAGAAGATTGGACTAAATTACTTTAGAGGCACATTCCAGCTCTACAATTGTATGATTCTATGAACTTAAGAACTGTCAATCTCTCATAGCATAATCTTCCAGAGTTTAGCTTCTATATCAGATGTACAAAATTATCACCTATGAGAAATTACTATAGGTGTATGTATGTATGTATAACAATAGACCCAGTCTTCTGAGCTTGGTGACAGAGCTTAGGGAATAAGCCAGACCAACAGGAATGTTTAATAGGAAGTTTTTGAGGGGGAAGCTCACAGTACTGTTTCAGTACCTCTTGAAGACTTCTGAAGATGAACAGTGGGGGAACTGCTTCAGTCTTCTTGTCTACCAATGTGGGAAACTTCACCTGCACCAAGTGCAGTTTGGGAGCCCTATTGGAAGAGAAGGCCAAGCAACTGCAGGCCTGGGTATCTACACTTCAGCATATTAGGGAGCAATACATTTTCCTGGACAGAACAGAATGAACTGTCCTGGTTGGGGAAGACATGGAGGAGGTTTCTGGGGAGGAGGTCACTTCACATACACACCAAGTAGAAATTTGGAGGAATGTGACACACAGGACTAGGAGGACCAGGGATCATTCTGGGAGTTAGCACCTACAAAACTGATTTGAAGCCCTCTCCCTTATCAGGAATAACACAGGAGAGCAGCAAGGACAGTCCTCAGGGAAAGTGCAGCCTACTGACCATTGTAAAGTGTAAAGCCTACTGACCATTACACACATGCCACATGTTAAATGGGTATGTCATTGGTTGATTGGCTGAACCCAAAGTGTGCTCAACAATGGGTCCTCTTCAATCTGGAGAAAAGTGACCAGTAGGGTGCTACAGGGTTCTGCCTTGGACCCAGTGCTATTCAAGATCTTTATAAATGACTTATGGGCAAAACAGATGGTGGGTAAGAGGCAGCTTAATGCCACCCCTTTGAGCGCTAGGTCGGGGCTGCAGCAACTGCGTGGCCCTGATCCGGCATTTTTCCAGCCCCAAAAGAAGCGGCAAAATGCCACTCCTTTTGGGAGTGGAAAAAGGGTGCCTTTGTCACCCTGGTGGCACTTTTTGGTGCTCCTTTTGCTGTGTGGCATCAGAACGCCACACCAAAGGTGCACTGTGATGCTGCCCACCATGTGGTCAGGCAGGCAGAGTGACAGCAGCTTTGGGGTGGAATCGGGGTGATGCTGGCCCTTCTGGCCGGTCTGTTTAGCCTCTTAGATGAAAGGGCATGCTTATCAAATTTGCAAATGACACCAACGTAGAAGGAAGAGCTAATACCCCAGAGGACAGGATCAATATTCAGAATGATCTTAATAGATGAGAAAGCTGAAAGATAACAAAATAAATTTCAACACAGAGAAATACTGCACTTAGGTAGAAAAAAAATGAAGTGCATAGATATAGAATGGGAGACACCTGGCTTAAGGAGACTACGTGTGAAAAGGATCTAGGAGTAGTAGACCATAAGTTGAACACAAGTCAACAGTGTAATGTGGCAACTAAAAAAGGCCAATGCAATTCTAGGTTGCATCAATAGAAATATAGTGTCTAGGTCAAGAGAAGTAAGAGTGCCACTCTATTCTGCTTTGGTCAGGTCTCACCTGGAATACTCTGTCCAGTTCTGGGCACTGCAATGCAAAAAGAGGAGGGCAACCAAACTGTGAAAGGTCTGGAAACCAAGCTCTATGAAGAGAAACTTAGTGAGCTGAGGATGTTTAGCCTGGAGGAGAGAAGGTTAAGAGGCAACATGATAGCCTTGTTTAAATATTTGAAGGGATGTCATATTGAGGAGTGAGCAAGCTTGTTTTCTGCTGCTCCACAGAATAGGACCCAGAGCAATGGATGAAGCTACAGGAAAAGAGATTGCACCTTGATATCAGGAGGAACTTTCTGTCAGTAAGAGCTGTATGACAGTGGAAGACACTCCATCGGAGTGTGGAAGAGTCTCCTTCTTTGGAAGTCATTGACCACAATAAACATGATTGATTGATTGATTGGAGGTTTTTAAACAGAGGATGGATGGCCATCTGTCAGGGGTGCTTTGATTGTGAGTTTGTGCATGGCAGAGCATTGGACTGGATGGCCCTTGTGGTCTCTTCTAACTCTATGAATCTATTATTTTATGACAGAGGGAGAGAGAGGCAGGCCAGTTTCAATGGGCCTAGCCCAAAGTAAGATGAAGAGTCATCTCTCCAGCCCATCTGCCATGGCCGTGGACCCAGAGGGAGAGAAGAACTAATGAACTTCATCTCTTTCCTGCTGCCATACCCTTCTCCTTTTATGTCATGTCTTTTTAGATTGTAAGCCTGAGGGCAGGGAATTATCTAATTAAAAAACATTGTAAGCCACTCTGAGAGCCTTTGTGGCTGAGTATAAATATTCAACATAATAGTAGCAATAACAAAAACAACAACATATCCATGAACAGAGAAAATAGGTGTGTGTGTGTGCGTGTGTGCGCGTGTGTGCGTGCGTGTCATATAGAGAGAAAAGGAAAACAAGATTTATAAAGACAGGACAGATGTTGTTGGATGCAAGTTCCTATCAGCCCCAGTCAGTATTTTCAAATATCCAAGGATTATGGGAGCGGTAGTTGGAGAGCCAGAGATTTTCGATCCCACACAGCTTGAATCTGATGAAAAAGGGAGGAAATGGAAAATATGCCCTCAGTTCTTTCTACATTCTCTATTAATCTGCATCCTAACACTGACAGGCTGGAATATGACCAGAAAAGGGCAATGAAGATGGTAAACAATCTGGGAACCAAGGCCACTGAGGAACAGTTTAGTGAGCTTGGGGTGTTTATCTTGTGTAAATTGGGATTTGATATGATGACTATATTTTTAAATATCTGAAGGGGCACCATGTAAAACAGTGATCCTGAAACTTTTTTTGGGCTACTGCCCCCTTTCATCTCGGAAGGCAACCCTAGTATCCTCTGCCCTCATACAGTTCCAGGAAACAGAAAAGAGCTGTGTGCAAATCTCCAGCTCACCTAGTAGCACAGTGGTTTGCTACAATTTGCAATTGCAAGGCCCAATTGATCTTTTGCTGCAATAAATTCGGCAGGGAGTCTATTTGCACAGTCAGTCAATTTCTGCCTTCCTTCCAATGACTTCATTGTAGCACCAGGGATTACCCTCCACTCTGCTCTTCTAGCAATCTTCTGGCTAGAAACAAGGAGGCTAGCTTAAGGGTTCATTATTCCATCTTCCTAATTAGGTGAGAAGGAATAATTCCCTCATTTCACCTTGATCTGAGAACAGCCCCTTTAGTTAAGAGGTCTGTCTTAATTTCCAAACAGAAAAATAAGGCTAAATCTAACACTAATCTCAACAAGAGTAAATCCATTAACGGAATCAGTTGCTAAATGGTAATTCAACACCTTTATAAATCCCATTGATTCAATGGGTCTAGCAATTGGATTTATGCTTAAAATTGTAATAATACGGAAGGGATTAAACACTGTGCAGTAAACTACAGACTTCTTAGCTTAACATTCAAGTCAGTTAAAGCCTTTGAGCAAATATTAAAGAAAGAATAACAACATTATAAAAGAGATAATAAGGGGAAACATGGACTGACTGATTGATTTGAGTTCTTACAAATATTTATGAAAGGCTCACATCTACAATATTCAAAGCATTGTACACAAATAATAAAACATACAATGTATAACAAATACATGAAAATTGATATGCCATATCTATACATCCATGGGAATAAAATGCATTGTAGGATAAATTAACCCCAAGAAAGCTTCCATATAGGAGATTATTGCCTTGTATTTAAAGAAACTTATCTCTGACAGGATACAGTTGTGTTTAATTTTAAAACCAGGTTTTATTGCACACAGCCCTGGCTGAGTGAGTGCAACTCATATGCATCCCGGATCCCAGCCATTTTTATCAAGAGGTTTTTCAAAATTGGTAGCTTGCTGTTTTTGAAAGCCATAGGATAAGTGTGGCTGGGATCTGAGCTGTACATGGATTGCACTTGCCCTGCTGCGGCTGCATGTGTTACCACCTGGTTTTAAAATTAAATACGACTGTATCCTGTTGGGGGATAGGTTGCTTTAAATACAATGTGATAATACGTCTCAACAGTGCCAGAGGCTGATCCTTTCTGTCCATCTGCTTTTGGCCCAAGAGTCACAAACCCTAGAAGGAATGCAGGCCAGGTATGCTTCTCCTACAAAACAGAGATCCACCTTCAAATATCTGAAAGATCTATTATAGGGAAGATCTATTGCATACCTGGTATTCTGACTCTCCATTCTAAAATGTAATGAATAACTAAGAAAGAAGAAGTGGGATGGGGGGGGGGGGGGGAACAAAAGTATTAATATTGTTTTGCCAGTCCAGAGTAATCTTACTAGGATTATTCATATCTATTAACACAAATAATACTAAGTCATATTAACCTTATTCTGAAGAGTCTTTCAGAATGACACATCTCTTGGTAACCATCCACCAACAGTCTCCAGGGAAAGTCCTCAAATTTGTGACTCCTTAATACTCCTTACTCTGTGCTTTGAAAGTGTGCACAATCGGAGTCAGAGGATTGTGACCTTGGTGGAGGTGCATTTTAAATAGATTGTGTGGATGTGGGTTATTGATTCCAATCTAAAAGGGAATTTTACTGAACATACAATAATAAAAACGTGCACAATTATTGCATTTGGAGAACAGCAGATGCTATGGCAGAGCCTCATAAATGGCACACAATGAACTGATAACACAAGGAATGGGGAAATTATTTATGCATCCCTTATTATAACTCAAATGATCAAAATTGTGAGGCTGGGATGGTTGGGGCAACACAATTTGAAGTTCAGAGATTGCTTAGAGGAGAAGGGGGAAGATAGAGGAGAGGTTCAAAAGCAGAGACAATAGAATACTTCCTTAATTTGCATACATAGACATAGAGATGTGGTACAGAGAGCTGCCTGTTTGCAGGGAAATTACTCTCTGAAAGATAGATTTTAAGATGTAGAAATGACTTTTCCTAGCTGGATTTTCTTGAAGAAAAATGGGGATGGGGGAAGCAATGGTTATAAAGGGAGGCTAACCAATGTCTTCTTAGCCAGAGCCAAGATTTTAAAGAAGAGAATAAGCCACGGGAGTCTCTAGCCAAAATCCAGGATGAGGCTGTGTCAGAAAGAGAGTGATCTCAGCTTGAAAAGAGCAAGGCAAAGTCCAAGGCAGTCATTCATTATGAAGCCTTCAGAAGCAGAGGGAAAGCACCTTCTTAGGATTCAGAGGTTGTTTTTTTGTTTTTGTTTTTTTGTCAAAGATAGAAGTCTCAAGAAGGGTCCTTCCCTAGAATGGCTTTTGGTCAAATGTGATAGCTATAAGCAGACCTTTAATCCAGAATGGAACACTTTTGGAGTCTTTATGGTCTTTCATGAAAGATTTGGGGTGAGGAAGACGTCATTCAAATGTGCTTAAGCTTCCATATTTCACAGTGTTGCACAGTATTAAGTATACAGCATCATTTTGATGGCTCAGGATTACTGAGAGAGATTATGATGGTATTTTGACTATCAGAGAGATTTTGACTGTCAGTATTGAGCTGATCACAGAACCCTACAGGTGTCCTTCCCCCTATCCATGTGAATCCCTGTCCATAACCCACTGTTCTGCCAACCACAGCATGCCACATCGGTGACGCAGAGCTCACTGGCTCATGGCTGATGTCCAATCATTTACCTAGTATTCCTGGCACCACAGGTACTGCTGGTTGATGGAAGTGCATTCTTTCAATGTGGAGAGGCCTCATTCAGGATTTAACTGAAGAGGCCTCTCAGCTACCCTTCTCTGTCCTTGACCAAACCATCAATCAGTTCCATGTAGAATATATGTAATACATATATTCACACACCTCACACACTTGTCATCACAAGTGTATTGCAGAAATACAACTGTCTTTCAACAGCTAATGAAGCCTGAATGTTGTGCAGCCCTGTAAAGTTTTGCAGACAAAGATGCCATTATGCACATGTATGTGCTACTCTAGAAGGTAAGGCAAAACAGTGTTCTTCTATTTTTCTTTGTAACTGAAAGTGAGTAAGAAGTGCTCACAAAAATGCATAGCAAAGATATCAGTTATCCTGCTCTGCAGTTAGTTTAGTTTTCAAAAATATATCTGCTACTCAACAGCCTCTTCTTGCTGCAAGAGGAAGAGCCTCTGGAGATCGGCCAAGGAAACACTAGGGGCTAGAACTACAGACACTGTTCATCCAGAGACGTGGTCCTCATGCTCTTCCATTTTGCTCCTCTCAACTCTCTGTGAAATGATGGGTTGGTTTTTCTTTATTATTTTGCCATCATCCCTCCCTCCCTTAGGCCCTGCTTATTTTGAGTTCAAAGTACACAGACTGGCATCTGCTGTGCTCTCTCCTTGCTCTCAGCATCTCTCTGGAGTATGATTACTCTATGCCGTGGGTGAAAGCAGGAGAAATATGTGCTGATATGACATTTCAGTTATACATAATGCCATTAAAATATGATAAGAATGCTATTAACATTAATAATCCTTTTCATTGTATCATTTAGGGAGCAAAACAAGCCATTAAATATTACAGAGTCATTGGTGCTTTGATGGCTTTGTGGAGGGAAACATTTGGATGTTTGGATGCTTCCCCAGGGGAAAAAACATTATCTTTCTAAATGGTGTACTGCCTTCCTGTGCCTCTAAAGATCCTGCCATGGCTGAAAGGGGCAAACATCAAAATGGATGGCTTGGTGGGAATGGAAGAATGGCATAGGGAACAGTGTCCAGGGAAAGAGTGGATAGTGGGTCTAGAGAATCTAACAGAAGAAGACATCTAAGGATGTCTCATTCTGCAGAACCCCAGAAAGGAAGTACAGAGGAAGACTGTATCACACAGTTCAAGGATGTTAACACAGTGCAGTGAACAACAACAACAACAACAACCCTTATATTGTAATATTTTGTTCATTAAAATTCTCAAACAACAGAAAATTGCAGCTGTTAAATCCTTAACTGTCATGTCATTTAAGCAATATGGACAGACAATATCTTATACTGTGATTAGTTCCAACCTTTTCTTGGAGATGTATGGAAGTTTGGAGTGGAAGACTGTGCCTGAGTATTGTGGTTCCACTATCTAGTTGTCTTGGCTTTTCTCTTGTAGTAATTTTCAAACGTGCAGCCATGTTAGTCTCGTGCAATATAAAAAGGAGGGGGGGGGGAGAGAAAAAAGAAAGAAAAAGAAATGTTTCAGCACCTTTAAGATCAACTGATTTTTATTTCCACATAAACTTTCATGGATATAAACCCACTTTTTCAGATGCAGTAAAGAATGATAATAAACATTTAGATATAAAGCAAATACACACAGTTATGGGAGTGGGATGGAATGCAATAGGATCTAGATAAAGATGCAAATCACAACCCTTACACTAAATTTTCAAAGGGTGGCATAAGATGATACAGGTCTTTTAGATCTGTACAGTAATCAATTAGTGTGGACGTGTGAAAGCAATTAGAGTCTGCTTAGCAAAATCCAGTTTCCCAGGGTTCAAAACTCTGAGAAGATTTCTTTTGTTATATGTGCAGCAGCAAGAATTCTTGAATTAATATGTGTAGTGTGCCTCGAAGCATTGTGTTTGTTCATACAGTAACTGTAGTCACAGTTGGAAAACTGTGAAGGGACAGAGTGAAGGCTGAATTAAGGTGGTTGTGGGGTCCTGGATAAAGGTGGTTGTGGTACCCTTATCCAAGTCCTTTTGTATTCACATGTGAGCTATTTTAGGAGCACTGACAGAAAGTGAATAAATGAATGAATCAATAGAAAATACAATAGACAGCAGCACAAATAAATCATGTGCGAGCCCATTTTCAAACTTGCAACTTTAGTGAGACTAACGGCCTTATCCTGTGTATTTTTACTATATTACTCACAAAAGGTTGATGATAACAGAAACCACAGAAGATCCAGGAAGTGACTGAGGAAGAAAAAGAAGCAAGCTCCACATTTTTCTTTCAGCGCTAGGCCCCTAACTAGTGAGTAGCTTGGAGCAATTGTATCAGTAGAACCATTGAGAATCCACCCTCAGGCAGAGCTATGTTGAAATCCCAGCCAAACGATTTCCACTGCAATTGTCACTCAGGGGGGATATAGACGGGCAGAAAGGGCTGGGTGTCCACATGCACTCGGCCTTACTATCAGCACATGGGCACTGTCATTCCGTGTGTCCATCCATATGGGGCACACAACAATGATGTCCGTGTGGCACAGCCCCCAAACAGCATCGTGCCGCGTGGAAATCATCATTGCATGCGAAGCACACCAATTGCATTCTGCACGCAACCTAAAAAGAACCTGCCAGGAGTGTCTCACCATCCCTTTCTGCCCCGGATGGAGGCTGCAGCAGACAAATACCACAGCCTCCAGCAGGCGTAAAAATAACCCGCTCTCAGCGGGTTCTTTTTGGGTTGTGCGTGGGGTGCAATTGGTGTGCTCACATACAATAATGACTTCCACGCAGCACAATGTTGTTTTGGGTGCTATGCCACATGGACATCATTGTTGTGCACCCCGTATGGATGGGCACACGGAATGTCAGTGCCCATGCACCGATAGTAGGGTCAGGCTGGTGTGGACACCCAGCCATACATAACCTTAATTTTGGCCCCAGGGTGGTGCAAAGCGCCAGTCTGTACCACACCTCAGTCTACCACCTCTGCCATCCAAATACAGCTGTGCAGTGAGAAGGTTTAGCAGTGTACAACACAGCAACCATAGCAGTGGGCAACTGCTGGGCAGATGCAAGAGTAAATCAAGAAACTGGATTAAGTCATAAACAATCCAGAGTAGAGAAATATAATTTGAAAAAAACAAAAACAAAAAACACACAATTCAAACTTTAAAAAATTCTGCTTCTGGTTTTGTGTAGTCAGAGGTTCAGTTGCTCTTGGACTGAAGGCATGTGACAAACCTGAATCCAAGAGGTCCTCAGCAGTCTTGGCTTTTCCAAAATGGATAGATACACCTATTCTTCATCCCCAAATACTCTGGAGAAAAAAGCAGAGGGACCAAAGTGGAGTGTTGAGGAGCAGAATTTCATCTCCTGCTCTAAATACTACTGCTGGATTTTACGGCACTTGGCAGTCTGGATTACACAATGGAAGGCAAGGGGCTACTGAACTCTCATTTTGCACAATACTTAAGTGGAGGAGAATAGTGATTTTAGGTGCAGTGCCTGCTAAGTAACTGAGCAAAGAGGGTTCCCCCTCATGTTAATGAGCTGGCACCAACTGGAAACATCAGCTTTCTGGAGCAGCAGCTACCAGACTTAGAAGAAGGGGATAGAGGTGGCACAGTTCAGTGACTGACCTCAAAGATTGGCAAAGGGCTGGTCAGACAACAGAGCAGCAGAAGAGCAAATCCCACAAGGGCTTCATACAATCCAGTGATGACAGCAGTGGCCCTGATCCTCCACTTCTCACATTTTGCCACCTAAGACAAATGTCTCATTTTGTCTAATGACAGAGCCATCTCTGTTATAATAGTACTACTGTGGCCTAGTTAGTGTGTAAAACACTGTTGGTGAACTGCGGGTTATGTTGGACTAGGACTCTGGGAGACCAGAATTCAAATCCTCACTGAGCCATGGAAACCCATTGGGTAACCTGGGGCAACTCACACTTCTCAGTCTTGGAGGAAGGCAATGGCAAATCTCTCTGAACAAATCTCACCAATTAAAAAAACAACATTATAGGTTTACCCTAGGGTTGTTGTATGTTGGAAAAGGCAGAGGAGCAATAAATCTCAATCAGTGAAAGCAGCCACAAGCCACGTATAGTGGTAGAGTTGTGATGACAAGTTCTTCTGTGCTTCATTTGTGATTTCTTGTTAACCAATGAAGTCCATTCATCTAAAATGTGGTCATCCTCTCTTCCTAATTCCTTCCACATTTCCCATCATCATTTTCTTTTCTAATGAGTCACATCTACTCATGATGTGACCAAAGTACAACAACCTCAGTTTAGTTAACTTTACCTCCAGCAAAATTTCAGCCTTGATCTGCTCTTGGACCCACTTATTTCTTCTTTTTGCTATCCTTGGAATTCTCAGCACACTTCTCCAGAAATACATTCCAAATAAATTTATTTCCTTTTTGTCCATTTTCTTAATTGTCCAGTTCTCGCATCCATCAATGGTAAAGGGAAATACAATTGCTTGTACAATTCTGACTTTTGTGCTTAGTTGTATAGAGCCCTGGTGGCGCAGTGGTTAAATGCCTGTACTGCAGCCACTCACTCAAAACCATAAGGTTGCGAGTTCAAGACCAGAAAAAGGGCTGAGTACCCAGATTGTTGGGGGCATGTAGCTTACAGTTGTAAACTGCTTAGACACTCCTTAGGTGGTATGAAGCGGTATATAAATGAAGCTGTTTGTTTGTTTTGTTTATATCTTTGCTCTTTAGGATGTTTTCTAGTTCTTTCATTGCTGCCCCCTCCCCCTTAGTCTTCTTCTGATATAGAATCATAGAATCACAGAGTTGGAAGAGACCACAATTTGATAACTATGCCCCCAATACTGTTATACAAGTCATTAATAAAGATATTGAAAAGCACTGGGCCCAGGACTGAACCCTGTGGGACCCCACTTGTCACTTCTCTCCAGCATGAAAAGGAACCATTGTGGAGCACACTTTGGTTGTGGCCAGTCAACCAATTACAAATCCATGTAATGGTTAACTTGTCTAACCCACATTTTAGAAGCTTGTTTGCAAGAACCTTGTCAAAGGCTTTACTGAAATCAAGATATACTATATCCAAAGCATTCCCTTCATCTATCAAGCTGGTAATTTTATCAAAAAAAGAGATCAGATTTGTTTGTTTCTCTGAAACCCAGGTTGACTTTTTGTGATTATGGAATTGATTTCTAGATATTCACAGACTCTCTGTTTAATGATCTGCTCTAGAATCATTCCTGGTATTGATGTCAGACTAACTGGACGATAATTGTTGGTATTATCCCCCCCCCTTTTTTTTGAAGATGGGGACAACGTTTGCCCTCCTCCAGTCTGCTGGGAATTCTCCTGTTCTCCAGGAGTTCTCAAAGATTATTGCCAATGGTTCCGATTTGGATGTACTTCATTTGGTCCTGGAGATTTATATTCATTTAGATTAACCAGGCATTCCTATACTATCTCTTTACTTATTCTGTGCTGAAATTCTACTATTCTGTCCCCTGCTCCTTTTTCCTCAGGCTGAGTACCATTTGCCTTTTCTGAAAAGACTGAAGCAAAGAAGGTGTTGAGTCATTCTGCCTTTTCTCTGTCCCCTGTTAGAATTTTGCTATCTTCTCCACACAGCAGCAATATCATTTCCTTCTTCCTTTTGCTGTGGACATACCCATAATAGCCCTTTTTATTGTTCTTAACCTTTCTAGCAAGCCTGAATTCTGCACTTTAACTTTTCTGACTTTATCCCTACACGTGCTGGCTATTTGTTTGAATTCCTCTTTGGTGATTATCCCATTTTTCCATTTCTTATACATGTTCCGTTTAAAACTTAGCTCATTTGAAAGTTCCTTATTCATCCATCCTGGTTTCTTAAGACATCTCCCATTTTTCTTCCTCATTGGGACTGTTTGAAATTGTCCCTTTAGTATCTCTCTTTTGAGGAACTCTCATCCATCTTGAACTCCCTTCTCTTTTAGTATTCCTGACCATGGGATCACCCCCAGTATTTCTCTAAGTTTACTAAAATCAGCTTTCCTAAAATCTAGAATGCGTGTCTGACTATGCCTGGCTTCTCCTTTCCACTGTATAACAAACTCCAGGAGAACATGATTGCTCCCACCTAAGGATCCAACCACTTGCACCTCATTAACTAGGTCATCCCGGTTGGTTAGGATCAGATCCAAAACAGCTGACTTCCTTGTTGCCTCTTCTATCTTTTGCACAATGAAATTGTCTTCAAGGCAAGTGAGGAATTTGCTAGACGGAGGATTTTGCTGAGTTTGAAGTCCAGCAGATATCCGGATAGTTGAAATTACCCATCACTACTATATTTTTCCTATTTGAATGTATGGTCATCTGTTCTAGAAAGGCATCATCCAATTCTTCTGCTTGAGTTGGGGGTCTGTAGTAGACTCCCACCATAACATCCCTGTTGCTTCCCTCTCCTTTAATTTTTATCCATACGCTCTCCACCTGGCTTCCAGTATTGATGTCCTGGATCTCTTCACTGGTGTAAATATCCCTCATATAATGCTATTCCTCCTCCTTCCCTGTTTGGCCTATTTCTTTTTAAAAGGTTATACCCCTTTATTTCTACATTCCAATCATGAGACTCATCCCACCAGGTTTCAGTGATGCCTATTATATCATATTTCCCTTGTAGTGCTAGGAGTTCAAGTTCATCTTGCTTATTTCCCATGCTCTGTGCATTAGTGTAGAGACATCTAAGACCATGTGACCCCTTTGCTTGTTGCTTGTGCACATTTTTTGCCTCCTATTGTTGGGTCCTTTCATTGTTTGACTTGTTCCGTCTATGACAGTATGACTATTTTGTCCAGCACTTTTGTCTCCCTCCCCACATAACTCAGTTTAAAGTCCTCATGATCAGATTCTTGAGGCTGTTGGCAAAAACGTTTCTTCCAACTGGTGTGAGATGCAGCCCATCCCTTGCCAGAAGTCCACCCTCATGGAACTGCAGCCATGATCTAAGAATCCAAATTGTTCTTGGCGACACCATCTGCAGAGCCAGTTGTTGACATCTGCTATTTTCCTCTCTCTTCCTGGGCCCTTCAACTGAAAGAAGAGATGAGATGACAATCTGTGCATCAATTTCTTTCAGCTTCTTACCCATAGCCTTGTAATCCCTTCTGATATTTTGAAGGCTATGTCTTGCTGTGTCATTCATTCCCACGTGGACCAAAAGGAAGGGGTATTGGTCAGTAGGTTTGACCAGTCTTGTCAGCCTCTCTGTGATATCACGGGTCTTTGCCCCAATCAATTGGCCACCCTTTTGTTTTCCATATCTATTGGCATATGTTGGTTAAGATTGGAGTTGGTTCCATCAGTGTGAGTTGTAGTAATGTCATGGAATGTCATCTGTTCCTGGTGATTTCTTTTTCCCAACTTTTTCCCAACTTCTCTTATTATAGTTTCTACTTTGCTTTTTAGAATCTGTGGTTCATTTTCATGGGGCTCTTTGTTCCAGGTATCCTTCATTTTTTAATCTCTTTTGTATAGCTTTTCTGTGTATTGCCTCCAACTTTTTAAAAATTACCTCCTGGTCTTGAATTATGTTATTTGTGTCATCATAGAGCATCCTGGTCCTTGGTTTGATTGTCTCTTTAATTTCCCAGATCTTGTGGGAAAAGTCTCTTGTTCTTCCTTTTTTTTTTGTTATTGTCTTCTATTTCTTCACATTGGTCATTGTAGTAATTGTGCTTATCTTTTCTCACGAGTCTTTATACTGTTGAATTCATGGTTCTGATTTTGTTCCTGTCTCCCTTTTGTTTTGCTTCTCTCCTTTCCTTTAGTGCTTGAAGTGCTTGAACTTTTTCCCTAAGAAGTTGGTGTGTGTCCTTTGGTAAGAAGTTGGAGAACAACTCTGACATTCTATTGCTCAATACAGAATAGGCATTGCTCCTGTACATATTCTTAATAGGTCTTTGTTTGTTCCAGTTTCACTGTATTTTTCATTTATAATTTTTGGCATCTTAACTACTCTGATGTTGCTTGACCATATATATCCTGGCTTTCACCTATGAAATATTGAAGAATAACTAATCCTGAACAAAATTATGTTCAATAGGCCAATATTTTCCCCCAGTCCAAGATTAAAAAAAAGATCTGGGGGGGGGGGGAGGTTATTCCTAGACAGAAAACAATTTGTGGTAGCATTTAGATGGCACCATGTAACTATTCTATCCTCTCTTTAAGGGGGTTTCTTTGGTAAGAAAAAAGAGGGAAGAGACAATGGGGAAAATGGGAGGCGTATGCTTGGCAAACAAGATGTGGAAAAGTCAATGAATGATGCAGAACAACAATGGCCTAATAAAAGTGTCAAGTAAATCTCTCCGGACCTGCTTTGAAGTGCCTTTTGACTTTATGGCACAGGAAAGATCCAGTAATGTCATAATTTACTGAACAGCATCATATACTGTGTTTCCCCAAAATAAGAGTGTCTTATATTATTTTTTGCTCCCAAAGATGTGCTAGGTCTTATTTTCAGGGGATGTCCTATTTTTCCATGAAGAAGAATTCACATTTATTGTTGAAAAAAAAAATCATTAACATTTATTATATACTGTATATATATTTATATACAAAAACGTTGCTAGGTCTTGCTTTTGGGGGAAACCTTATATTTAGCAATTCAGCAAAACCTCTACTAGGTCTTGTTTTCTGGGGATGTCTTATTTTTGGGGAAACAGGGTACTATATGGCTAAATCCAAACATAGAATCACAGAATTATAGAGTTGGAAGAGACCACAAGGGCCATCCAGTCCAACCCCCTGCCATGCAGGAACTCCAAGTCAAAGCATCCCTGACAGATGGCCATCCAGCCTCTGCTTAAAGACCCCCAAGGAAGGAGACTCCACTACACTCCGAGGGAGTGTGTTCCACTGTCGAACAGCCCTTACTGTCAGGAAGTTCTTCCTAATGTTGAGGTGGAATCTCTTTTCCTGCAGCTTGCATCCATTGTTCCGCGTTCTAGTCTCTGCAGCAGCAGAAAACAAGTTTGCTCCCTCCTCAATATGACATCCCTTCAAATATTTAAACAGGGCTATCATATCACCTCTTAACCTTCTCTTCTCCAGGCTAAACATCCCCAGCTCCCTAAGGCGTCCTTCATAGGGCAAGGTTTCCAGACCCTTCACCATCTTAGTTGCCCTCCTTTGGACATGCTCCAGTTTCTCCACATCTTTTTTGAATGGTGGTGCCCAGAACTGGACACAGTATTCCAGGTGGGGCCTGACCAAAGCAGAATAGAGTGGCACTATAACTTCCCTTGATCTAGAAACTATACTTCTATTGATGCAGCCTAAAATTGCATTGGCTTTTTTAGCTGCCGCATCACACTGTTGACTCATGTTCAGCTTATGGTCTACTTGGATTCCTAGATCCCTTTCACATGTGGTCTCATTCAGCCAGGTGTCCCCCATCCTATATCTGTGCATTTCATTTTTCCGCCCTAAGTGCAGAACCTTACATTTCTCCGCATTGAATTTCATTTTGTTAGCACTGGCCCAGCTTTCTAGTCTATTCAGGTCATTTTGAATTTTGATCCTGTCCTCTGGGGTATTAGCTACTCCTCCCAGTTTAGTGTCATCTGCAAATTTGATAAGTATGCCCCCAATTCTGTCATCCAAATCGTTAATAAAGATGTTGAATAGCACTGGGCCCAGGACAGAATCCTGTGGGACCCCACTGGTCACTTCTCTCCAGGATGAAAAGGAGCCATTGTTGAGCACCCTTTGAGTTCGGCCAGTCAACCAATTACAAATCCATGTAACAGTTAACTTGTCTATCCCACATTTTGCAAGCTTGTTTGCAAGAATGTCATGGGGAACCTTGTCAAAGGCCTTACTGAAATCGAGGTATACTATATCCACAGCTTTCCCTTCATCTACCAAACTGGTAATTTTATCAAAAAAAGAGATCAGGTTCGTTTGGCATGACTTGTTTCTCTGAAACCCATGTTGGCTTTTTGTGATTATGGCATTGGCCTCTAAGTGTTCACAGACTCTCTGCTTAATGATCTGCTCTAGAACCTTTCCTGGAATTGATGTCAGACTAACTGGACGATAATTGTTGGGATCCTCTTTTTTTCCCTTTTTGAAGATGGGGACAATGTTTGCCCTCCTCCAGTCTGCTGGGACTTCTCCTGTTCTCCAAGAGTTCTCAAAGATTATTGCCAATGGCTCTGATATTACATTTGCCAGTTCTTTTAATACTCTAGGATGTAGTTCATCTGGTCCTGGAGATTTATATTCATTTAGGTTAACCAGGTATTCCTGTACTACTTCTTTACTTATTCTGTGCTGAATTTCCTCTATTCTGTCTCCTGTTCCATTATCCTTAGGTTGAGCACCCTTTGCCTTTTCTGAGAAGACTGAAGCAAAGAAAGTGTTGAGTAATTCTGCCTTTTCTCTGTCCCCTGTTAGCATTTTGCCATCTTCTGCACGCAGTGGCCCCACTGTTTCCTTCTTCTTCCTTTTGCTGCGGACATATCCAAAAAAGCCCTTTTTATTGTTCTTAACCTCTCTAGCAAGCCTGAGTTCATTCTGCGCTTTAGCTTTTCTGACTTTACCCCTACATGTGCTGGCTATTTGTTTGAATTCCTCTTTCGTGATTTCTCCATTTTTCCATTTCTTATACATGTTCCGTTTAAAACTTAGCTCAGTTGAAAGTTCCTTAGTCATCCATCCTGGCTTCTTGAGACATCTTCCATTTTTCTTCCTCATTGGAACTGTTTGAAATTGTGCCTTCAATATCTCCCTTTTGAGAAACTCCCATCCGTCTTGAACTCCCTTTTCTTTTAGTATTCCTGACCATGGGATCACTCCCAGTATTTCTCTAAGTTTATTGAAATTAGCTCTCCTAAAGTCTAGAGTGCGTGTCTGACTATGCCTAGCTTCTCCCTTCCACTGTATTACAAACTCCAGGAGAACATGGTCACTTCCACCTAAGGATCCAACCACTTGCACCCCATCAACTAGGTCTTCCCTGTTGGTTAAGATCAGATCTAAAATGGCTGATCACCTTGTTGCCTCTTCCACCTTTTGGACAATGAAATTGTCTTCCAGGTAACTGAGGAATTTGCTAGACTTTGAGGATTTGGCTGAGTTTGACTTCCAGCAAATATCAGGATAGTTGAAGTCACCCATCACTACTACATCTCTCTTTTCTGAGTATGTGATTATCTGTTCTAGAAAGGCATCATCCAATTCCTCTGCCTGAGTCGGGGGTCTGTAGTAGACTCCCACAGTAACATCCCTGTTCTTTCCCTCTCCTTTAATTTTTATCCAGATGCTCTCCACCTGGCTTCCAGTATTGACTTCCTGCATCTCTTCACTGGTGTAAATATCCCTGACATATAATGCTATTCCTCCTCCTTTCCTGCTTGGCCTGTTTCTCTTTAAAAGGTTATACCCCTCTATTTCTACATTCCAATCATGAGACTCATCCCACCAGGTTTCAGTGATGCCTATTATATCATATTTCCCTTGTTGTGCTAGGAGTTCAAGTTCATCCTGCTTATTTCCCATACTCTGTGCATTAGTGGAGAGGCATTTAAGACCATGTGTCCTCTTTACTTGCTGCTTTTGCACATTTTTTTGCCTCCTACTGTTGGGTCCTTGCACTGTTTGCCTTGTTCCCTCTATGCCACTTGGACTTTTCTCTCCATCCCTTTTGCCTTCCAGTATAATGTCTCCCTCCCCTACATAACTCAGTTTAAAGCCCTCCTGATCAGATTCTTCAGACTGTTGGCAAAAACGTTTTTGCCAACTGGCGTGAGATGCAGTCCATCCCTTGCCAGAAGTCCCTCCTCATGGAACCGCAGCCCATGATCCAAGAATCCAAACTGTTCTTGGCGGCACCATCTACGGAGCCAGTTATT
Source organism: Urosaurus nigricauda (assembly GCA_034509955.1). NCBI lineage: Eukaryota > Metazoa > Chordata > Lepidosauria > Squamata > Phrynosomatidae > Urosaurus > Urosaurus nigricauda. Next base: position 136,678,964 of record JAOEGL010000004.1, read on the forward strand.
CACCTCTGCTATTTTCCTCTCCCTTCCTGGACCATGCCCTTCTACCGGGAGTAGAGATGAGATGACAACCTGTGCATCCATCTCTTTCAGCTTCCTTCCCAGAGCCTCATAATCCCTTTTGATATTCTGAAGGCTGTGCCTTGCAGTATCATTGGTTCCCACATGAACCAAAACCAAGGGGTATTGATCAGTAGGCTTGACAAGTCTTGTCAGCCTCTCCGTCACATGATGGATCTTTGCCCCAGGGAGACAACACACCTCCCGAGACATCTTGTCAGGCCCACAAACCAATGCTTCGGTACCCCTCAGCAAGGAGTCCCCCACCACGACTACACGCCTCCTCCGAGGCTTAGCAGTGGCTGTTCCTTTTCGTGATACTCTCAGGCTCCCCTGCTCTGTGCCTGACGTCTGTCCCTGCTGCTTTTCCTCATCATCTCTGACAACAGAGAGAGATTCAAAGCGATTCTGTAGCTGCAAGCCGCTCACAGAACGTTCCCTGGTTTCCTTACTTCTGTGTGTGACCTTCCTCCAAGCATCTACCTCTGTTGTATGTGGAGTGACCTCCTCCGCCCCAACAACTTCCTCTCTCTGTTTCCCACCTAAGACATTCTGCTCTGATCTGTTCAGGAGAATCTCCTGCTCTCTATGATGCTGGAGTGCAGATATCTGCTCCTCTAGCTGCTGTACTTTCTCTTCCAAGAGGGCTACCAACTTGCACTTGGGGCAGGTGTAGTTCCCCACCTCTGTAGGCAAGAAGACAAACATCCCACAGGTGTTGCAGGTGACTGCTGCAGGGCCTGCAGTGTCCATACTGGGAAGTCTTAAGGAGGCACTGAAACAAGACTGTGGGCTTCCCTTGCTAGACTTGGCCTTGATTCCCAATCTCTGTCACTGAGTTCAAGTCACAGGGCCTATAGTTATGTAGAGAGCTCCTGGCTAAAAGCTCCTTCCAAAGGCAAGTCTCTGATTCACTTCCTCTGATGCTTCAGGCCGGCTCCTCTTCTATTCTCTAAACACCTCCTTGACTAGATAAAAAAATCAAAATGAAGCTTCTGCTAGCCTTGAATAGCCTTAAGTAGCCTCCCAGCACTGGCTCCCAGAATGCAATGGCTCAAGTGTAAATTAGATTAGATCTCACCCAAGCACATGGACTACAGCCTCCTCCTTTTCTTTCTCCTCCTTAAAGGAAATGAAGCTTCTGCTAGCCTTGAGTAGCCTTAAGTAGCCTCCCAGCACTGGCTCCCAGAATGCAATGGCTCAAGTGTAATTTAGATTAGATCTCACCCAAGCACATGGACTAGAACCTCCTCCTTTTCTTTCTCCTTTGTTAAAGGAAATGAACATAAATAGGGTAAGTGTGACAATTTTTGGCACCACTCCCCCCCCCTTGTCCCACATTCCTCTTCTGTCATGAAATACTACTTTACAGAGTTTTCTAGCCCTCCAGAGTTTGTAACAGCAGCGCCGATCAGGACTGGGTGCGTGTAGTTGCCACAGTTCTGTCATTCCTTTTGCCCCATCTGCTTGGGGGCTCAGCCAAATACAGGTAAAAACAAAAACAAAAACTGGGATTCTGAGAGAGCAACTCTCTTTAATACTGCATTCTTAGTTCATGCCACACCATTGGTTAAAAATAAATCTGTTTTAAATAATTACATAATGCAAAATGCAACACATTTTTTAAAAGGTAGAGGATTCCACTTTGACAAATTTTTCTAGTTGTATCTGACTGTAGGGGGCGGTGTTCATCTCTGTTACTAAGCCAAAGTAACAAGTGTTGTCAAAGACAACTCCATGGTCATATGACCAGCATGAACGCATGGAACACTATTACCTTCCCACTAAAGTGGTATCTACTTATCTACTTCTGCTTTTACATGCTTTTGAACTGCTAGGTTGGCAGAAGCTTGGACTAATGACAGGACCCACCCATCAAGCTGCACTTGAGCCTTGAACTGCCAACTTGCTGGTCTTGCAATTGTCAGAGTTAGCATCTTAAGCGCTGAGCCACTGCATTCCATATATTAAAGGGTTCTTTTTAAAAAAGGCTTCTAAAGTTTTAGAAGCTTGCAAGCAAAGTACATTCTCTAACTGGAAAAAAAAAAAACTACTCAAGCAACTATTCTGATGACTCACTTGGGATGACAATCCACTCTGTAGAATTTCAGAGATAATCTTATTAATGTTGTGGGTATATCCTGTCCAGAGAACCAAATTTTATTTCTTTCCCACATCTCCTCAAGGCTTGAGGTGGAGTACAGCATATTAAAATACAAAACACAATTACAAAGAAAACACACAAAACCAACAGTTTAAATACAGTCCTATAAAACCATTAAAGCACCCTCATATGACTACATTCTTTAAAATACACAAATTAAAAAGTCATATTTTCAAATTGACTGTGTAGGCCTGCTGGTGTTTTTAATGCTGTTTTAAATGCTGTCAGTATTTTCACCTGTCGTATCCCCTCTGGTAGGTCATTCTACAGTCTGGGGGCAGCAGAAAAAAAGGTAGGGGGCAGTGCTCATCTCTGTTTTTAAGCTAAAGAGCCAGCATTGTCCGAAGACAGTTCTGGTGGTAAAGGGCGCAGCATAACACTCTTGTATTCCCACTTAAGTGGTACCTGTCTATCTACTTGCATTTGCATGTTTTTGAATTGCTAGGGTGGGAGAAGGTGGGACTAGTGACAGGAGCTCACCCCATCACGTAGCACTCAGGCCTCGAACTGCCAGCCTTCTGATCTTCCAATGATCATATTTGGTGTCCTAACCACAAAGCCACTACATACCTCCAAGGTATACCCATAATCACTCTAGCTGCTGGAAAAATTAAAGAAGTCCAGCTTTGAGGTTACCAGTGCATGCAGTAAACCATTAGTGCAACATTCATTCAATCCATTCTAAAGGAATAGATTGGCTAAAAGGAAAGATGCTTTAAAATACCTTCCCTGTGGCAGGGGTTGGATGAATGATTCTTCTGATCCCTTCCAACACTTATCATTCTATGTGGAGAACACTACTTGTTTATTTAGTACTTACAATGTGGAATAGCAATTTCAGTTGCACAATAGTCTCAGCTGCATAGATTTAATGTATCTGTTCCATGAATAGACAAAAATGTGGATTGCCACCGACAATCAGAACTTGAAAGTAACTTGAAAGAACTTGAAAGTATACCACAGTTAATAACGGAGCTGTGTTCCTGGGCTTTACTTCTTTGACAGAAATTTTGGTACCAGAGGTAGGAGTAACATGGAAAGATTAGGGATAGGCACCACCCAAAAAGTTTTTAATATGTTTCAGCAAACCATTTATTCAAAACTCTCATTATGCACATGTGAAATGAAACAACCAGGTCAGGCAAGTCTTGCAGAAGTCAACAAAAAAAATTATGAATCTTCTAGAGACCACCTGAAAGATGCTTCCAAAGTGTATCCTAAGATTTATTTAATTTTTCGTTCAACAGCCTCTACTTCTCTTATGATTTCCATTTTAGTGGTGAAATTTATAAATTATGCTTTTTCATCTTGTGAAGATGAAGGTGAAGCTAGCTAATCTGCTTTCCTCTTTTCTTTCTGTCTTGCTTTTCACACATGCTAAGTAAGTTATTCTGGAGGCAGCTGTTTACCTTGCCTGTTGTATGTAAAGCACATCTCAGCTACAATAGGAACCTCTAGAATAGAATCTCATTTTTCCCAGGTCAAGCTTTATTGTCCTGCATACTGAAAACATGCTGCAGCAACCCAACACTAAAACTGTTTTTCCCCCCAGCACTCCTTCAGCATTCTCTCAATACCAATGCAGCAAAACAAAACAAAAAAACTTTCCAGTTAGATGAAGGCAAAATGGGGCTGGGCTGGGGTTGCATAAAAAAGATTTTGTTTAAAAAGGAGCTTCTTTGTAGAGGCTTTGTTAACTAAGGTATGCCTGCAGTTGCGGAGAACTAGTTAAAAATCACATTACATGATGATCGTAGTTTAATAAGAGATAATACCACTCCATTCCTTAAATTACTTTCTCAACGTAACTAACTTGGGGTATGACTTGACTAAATGAAAGTAAGGGCTTTACAGGGGAGTTTCCACACCAGATTGGGGCCAGAGCAGCCTCACAGGCAGCTCAGAGGCCCCAGTCCGCCACTTTTTCGCGCCATGGAAAAGCAGCAAAATGCCGCGTTTCTGTGGTGTGTGGAGAAGGGGTGTTCTTGGGGCTTCATGCCCCTGGACACCCTCACACCTGCCGGCAGTGGAGAAAGGGGCTACTCGGCCCTTTCTCTTTCACTTCATTCCCACAGTCACTTGGTTGCTGCAGAAACGAAGCACCTGGTGCCGCCATCACAGTGCCACTTCCTGCTCACCCTGTTCGGGTAACCTGCAATGACGTTGGCTTCATGGTGGCCCCCCTGTAAACAGGAGGCCGCCATGCCATGCTAAGGTTAAGGAGTGTGTAGTTGCTGCACGTTCCCTAACCCTAGAATCGGCCCCAGGGCGTCCCTTATTGGACATCTGTATAGGGCCTTAGATATTGTGCAGTTCAAGTGTTGGCACATTCTGTGCCTTGTGCTGCTAGACCTTGATGTGACAATGGCATGGTTGGGAGAAGAGTGTGTTGTGCAGGACAAATCAGTGGCTGATAGTGTTGAGTTTTTAAAAACAAACACAAATATTCTAGTAAATCCTAAAAACCAGAAAATTAAAAGAGCTACTTTTTAAAAAGTTACTTTAAAAAAAAACAACCTCATAATTTTGGGAATAAGTGTTATTCTTCCTAATTACTTTTCAAAAGTTACTTTCCAAACTATGTTGACAGCCACCTTGCTCAAAGACAGAGTGGAAACAAGATTAAGCTGACAATAGAAGTAGCTCCTGCACACAGAATTGAGGAGACATAATTTTGCCCAGCATCTGAGGCAGCAAATTGCCATGGTCTGAATCTAAATAGCTTTCAGGAACACCATAAAGACTAGGGTGTTAGTATGCAAATTTCATGAAGATCCAAGAAATACAATGACAGTGATAGTAGACTGAGAGACCAAGTAAATGTAAGAAGTCATAATCACAAACAAAGCAATGAGCCAGTAGGACATCTGTGCATAACAAAGCAGGCTCAATTGAGGAATTACAGTTTCTGGCAGCTTCATTAATCAGTTTTAAAAGGAAAGTGTGAGAGCATGGTAAAGAAATCTAGCAACACCTTTAAGACTATCTGACTTGAGGAAATGAACTGAAACCCATGAAAATTCATACTAAAATACATCACTCTGCCCTCCCTTTCCTTTTTATGGTAAAGCCACCATGGAATAGTGGTTTGAGTGTTGGACTATGACTCTGGAGATCAGGGTTCAATTCTCAGTTCAGCCATGAAACCCACTCGGTGACCATGAAACCCACTGGGAAGTCACAGGTGCTTCAGGAGAAGGCAATGGCAAACCTCCTCTGAACAAATTTTACCAAGAAAACTCAATGATAGCTTTGTCTTAGGGCCACCATAAGTAAAAAACTATTTGAAGGCACATAACAACAAGACTAATATTGCTGTCTCTGAAAGCATCCAGTTTGGGGTGTTAGGGTATTTCTCGGAGGCCTGGCATTACATCATAGATTAAGAATAGGGGCGGCGGCGGCGAGGAGGAAGAGGCCGGACCAGCCGGGCCCCATAAAGGCCCCCACGCCCTCCCCTTCTGCGGCGGCGGCGGCGAGGAGGAAGAGGCCGGACCAGCCGGGCCCCATAAAGGCCCCCACGCCCTCCCCTTCTGCGGCGGCGGCGGCGAGGAGGAAGAGGCCAGACCAGCCGGGCCCCATAAAGGCCCCCACGCCCTCCCCTTCTGCGGCGGCGGCGGCGAGGAGGAAGAGGCCGGACCAGCCGGGCCCCATAAAGGCCCCCACGCCCTCCCCTTCTGCGGCGGCGGCGGCGAGGAGGAAGAGGCCGGACCAGCCGGGCCCCATAAAGGCCCCCACGCCCTCCCCTTCTGCGGCGGCGGCGGCGAGGAGGAAGAGGCCGGACCAGCCGGGCCCCATAAAGGCCCCTACGCCCTCCCCTTCTGCGGCGGCGGCGGCGAGGAGGAAGAGGCCGGACCAGCCGGGCCCCATAAAGGCCCCCACGCCCTCCCCTTCTGCGGCGGCGGCGGCGAGGAGGAAGAGGCCGGACCAGCCGGGCCCCATAAAGGCCCCCACGCCCTCCCCTTCTGCGGCGGCGGCGGCGAGGAGGAAGAGGCCGGACCAGCCGGGCCCCATAAAGGCCCCCACGCCCTCCCCTTCTGCGGCAGCGGCGGCGGCAAGCAGAGGAAACGAAGTGGGAGTTGAAGGACTAGCCGGCCCCACAAAACCCCCACGCCCTCTTTTACAGCCATAACTTCTGAGGTTTTATGGTTTTGATAGAGATATAGCATAGTAAATAGGTCAACAGACCCACTATCTTAAGTGTGCCATAAGTTTTAACTAATTTTGAGTGAAAACTATTTTTAAAATGAAACTAAGGAAACGTCGCCGTTCCAAGGTTTCACAGGACCCTGACAATAAACCCTCCAAACAATCTAAAATTGATTCTCACTTTGCAAGTAGACCAGGAACATCCGGCACTCAAACTGATATTGAACTAAACAATCGATATGAAATCCTGGACTCCTTGCAGGATGAGGATCTGTTAATAAGGGATGAGGGAAAGAACAGTGGGCTAGAGCAATCATCGACCAAATGCCCATGGAAGGATCTCCTGGCAAAAGAAGCATTTTTAATTTCAAAGACGTTTGAATTATTATTAAAAAACTGTGCCTCCATTGGTAAAGGGTTAGAAACCTTATTAGATAAATTACATAATGTGGAATCATCGAACAATGCAAATAGACCAAATTCTCAACCATTACCTATCTATGATTATCCTAATCCCTCCAAACTCCCTTCAGCTTTAACAGTACAACCATCCCAGGTGATGTTAGCCATAGGATATAATGCAATTAACAAGGGTAGATGGTCCAATGCGTATAATATCAAATCCTCCCTAAGGAAACTATTGGGATGGGAATTCAGGAAAACTATGTTAAATTCATTTCATTTTCTGCCAAAGGTAGGCCACTATTTAAGACTTATTTTGACCTTTAACTCCCCCGCGGCTCTTAATTTGCTTTGGGCAAAAAAGTCATCAATGGAAAAAAACTATGACATCCACTGTGTGAGGGTATACTCAAATAGGGTGACCAATCCTCTCATAACCTTTAAGGAAAGGAAATCTGAAGTAATTGTAACAGAGATTAATAGGCCTTCATCTAAGGACAAGCTTAATAACATCACCGATCTCAATATTCTAAAGGAGGAATGGAATAATCTATGTAGTGTAATTGAATCGATAAATAACAGCCAGCATGTAGCAGAAGCTTCTTTATCTACGAATGTAATTACTCCAAAGAATGATACCTGCCAAGTAAAACAAGTGAACAAAGGCCAGCATAAGATCTGTAACGATATCCCTTTCATAACTCAGGGAGACCCCGTTAAAAATACACATATTATGGATAAGTCTCCTTTGCCTCTAATATCTATCCAGACTGAATTCTCACGGTCACCCCCTATTGTTTCGAAAGTTCCCAAAGAAAAATCTTTAATTGACTTTGAAGTAATGGCAAAAGTGGATACTAGACAACAGAATTGGGCCAAGGACTTAAGCGAGCTCATTTCCCTTGGACCACATATTGATACATCCTATGATAAATCCCCCCTGGTAGATGACCCTGAACTTAAACAAACAGAAGATGAGGCATTGCAGGGATTTCACGGCCTCTCCCTTACAAATCAATTAATGGTTACATTGCAACTTGAAGATACAACAGCAAAATTTCGTAAGATAATTCAGACCAATATAGAAGCTACTTCTTCTGCTATACTACCATCAAAAGAACTGTACAACCCTAGATTAAATGGCTGTATTCAAATGGATGATCAAATCATATCCTCGATCGAACCAGATCCAATACAGTGACTCCAAGAGAGCAATTCCAAAAGCCCTCAAAGCCTAAGTATAATCTCATGGAATATTGCCGGCTGGGGAAGGAGAAGTGGCGATGTAGACTTTATTGAATATATCACCAAATTTGACATAGTCTGTCTACAGGAGACATGGAGTCTGTACGACATATGTCTTCCTGGGTATATTTCCCTTAGTGTGCCAGCTGAAAGATCCAGTAAAAGGGGACGGTACAAAGGAGGATTAGCTGTTTTGATAAAAATAAATAGCGGCCTTAAGTATATATCATTGGCCCCCTGTGAGAAAATTGCACAAGCAATTCTTCTACAGTTTGAAAACGTTAAAATAATCTTATTTAACATCTATATGCCGGCAACTAACATCATGCAAGCTTCCTCTACTCACTGGGACCTCTTGTCAAACTATCTAGATGATTTGATAAATAAACCTGAGCCCCCAGGGTGTTTATTGATGGGGGACTACAATGCTAGAATTGGTCCCTCAAATGACCATCTCTGTGAGCAGTGTATGATTAATGTAAATACGCCACCTTTTCCTTTGAACCTTCCTCGAGTTGGGATGGATCCAGTTATAAACAAAAACGGGTTATTTTTGGCAAATCTGTGTGTTACCCATAACCTGATCATACTAAATGGCTCTGATTACTTCCCAAACACCAACGGTTTTACTTTCATATCATCAGTAGGGAGGAGCTCTATCGACTATGTAATATCTAGTCCTGATTTAATGAAGCTAATTGCAGACTTTGAAATCTCCAGTAGAGTTGAAAGTGACCATTTACCTCTTTATGTTTCCTTGACAATACCTAATTTAGTTAATGTATCGCCCACTAGTAATGAAATGACTGATAGATATGAAAGATTAAAACGAATTTACTGGAATTCAAGAACAATGGATGCAATTAGTAAAATTTATAATGATGATTGCGTACTAATGGAAATTAATGATTTAGCAAATTGCATTTCGATAGATGAGGCCTTGTTAAGATACAAGAACATAACATCCACTTTGAGTAGTAGAACATCCAATTATATTTACCCATTGAGAGGGAAGAGCTCCTGGTTTGACAAGAATTGCCTTATACGGAAAAGAAATCTTAGACAAACATTCCAACTTGCTTTGGACAATCCGGAGGCGAATCTTAGATCCTACTTAACGGCCCGGGTTGAATACTTTAAATACACCGAAAACAAAAAGAAATCTTTTTATCATCAAAACTGGGCTAAGTTAGACAGAGATCTGAAATCAAACGATATTAAATCCTTTTGGTTAGCAGTCAGGAGACATTTAAACAACGATATAAATCTATCTAATTCTTGTATCCCACCTCAAACTTGGGTAACATATTTTAGCAACAAGATGCAATCCCAAATAACTGACAATATTTCTATTATTATGAACCCCTCTAATCTTTGGAGTCCAGTCTCACCGGACGAAGTCCATCAATTAATCTTAAAGTTAAAATCTGCCAAATCGCCGGGGTATGACACCTTACCCGCTGAAATATTGAAGTACTGTCCAGAAATTTGGACCAAAGCATTGGCAAATTTATTTACCTTAGTAAACAATTCTGGTAAGATGCCAGCAGGCTGGAAAGATTCAATCATAATCCCAATATTTTAAAAAGGTGATAAACAAGATCCAGCTAATTACCGCCCGATAAGTTTACTTTCTATCGTGGGAAAACTTTATGACAGCTATTTGGCTATGAAACTTCAAAACTGGATGAATACTCAAACTCTCCTAGGGCCTGAACAAGCGGGCTTTAGAGGCCATATGTCTACTACAGATCATATCACAGTCATTTCATTTCTAATCAGTAAATATTTATCTCGCCCCAAAGGGAAATTATATGCTGCATTTATTGATCTAAAAGCGGCTTTTGATCTTATTCACCGACCTACACTATGGAACAAATTAAATAGGATAAATATAGATCCAAGACTTCTCTTTTTGTTAAGCCAAATTCATACTAGCAATGTTTGTAGAGTAAAATTCACTGAAAGTGGACATCTAACTGAGCCTATCTATTCAGAAATCGGGGTAAGACAAGGCTGTGTTTTGGCCCCACATTTATTTAATTTATTTGTGGCTGATCTTCCATCCTTCATGTCAGCAGTTGATACCCACCCTCCCGTATTAGGAAATCGCCCACTTTTTGTGCTGCAATATGCTGATGACACTGTACTACTCTCACTGTCACAAGTGGGCTTATCAAGAGCATTGAATAGATTTAGTGAATATTGTGTTAAATTCCACCTTCAGATAAATGCTAATAAGTCAAAGATTTTGGTCTTTTCAAAAAGTTTTGCTCCAAGGGTGTGGAGGGTGAATAATCAAAGTATGGAGCAGGTAAAAATGTATACATATTTGGGTGTACTTTTCCATTATAACGGTCTCTGGGCAAAGCAGAAAGAGAAGGTCATACAATCTGGGAAAAGATCTTTGGCGACTATACAATCTTTTTATTATAAGAAGGGAAACCAGGACATCCTCGCAGCTATGAAAATTTACAAAGCCAAAATAAGACCTCAATTATTATATAGTATTTTTGTTTGGATAACAGCTTTTAACAACGTGGTTGAAAGTTTACAAACACAATTCTGTAGGAAATTGTTATCTATTCCACCTTGTGTTCATCATCTAACACTATATGCCGAGCTTGGTCTAGATTCTCTCGAGACCACAGCCTGGCTGATGGTGTACAAAACTTGGCTTAAAATCCATTATAGACCCAACAGATCTAGTTTAATCTGGTATCTTTTGTCTGACAACCATTATTCTACTTGGACAAAAATCTATGATGATCATTTAAAAACAAAGGGCCTAAGTCTGGACACTCTCCTCCCCTTAACGGAGGAGGAGTGCTTCAAGACAATTAAGGACTGTTTATTGAGCTGGGATTATAAAATGACGTACACCAATCCTCCCAGGATATGTTCTCCATCTGTGTTTGGTATTTCCCCCTGTTATGGTGAGATCCCAAAGTACTTTCAATCACTGTCTCTTCAGGCTTCGAGGAAAGCCTTCCTATGTGCAAGGTTGAATATTCACCCTTCTTGTGTCACCAGAGGAAGATATCTGAAAATCCCATTTGTAAACCGAATATGTTTATGTGGACTATCCCCGGATACTCTCCAACATATTATATTTCTTTGTCCGTTGTACCAAAAACCGAGAGAGAAATTGCTAAGGAAACTATTGGAAATGAATTATTGCTTGATGGATCTAAATTTAGTTCATTTATTGGAGGATCGTAATGTACAGATTACACGATTGACGGCTAACTTTTTGATGGAGGCAACAAAAATCTGGCATAAATCTAACGATCACTCAAAGTGAAAAGTTTTTAAAAGGCGACCAATTTTATAGGGATGTAATCCAGTTTAATTTTGATCTGTTGTTGTTGTTATTAGCATTGTTTTTGTTGTTTGATATGCCTAATAAAGGTTCATGGAATGGATGGATTAAGAATAGGACAAGAGTGGGAACAACATTCTTTAGGGGAAGTTTGAACACCCCACTCCACTCTACCCTGTCCTGCCCCTGTGTATGTTTTCCCCTGCTGTGGTGGGCAGTGAAGGTGAGCAAGATTGCTGAGGAAATAGCAGGCCACAGTGAGGACAGTGCTATGGTGGAAGGGACAGCTATTTTTTCAGCTAGCAGTAAGAGCTATTTAAACCATTCTGCTTTAAAACTGGAGGATCTTTCTGAGTTTGGATGGATTGTGGAGTCTCTGAAGATGCCAGCCACAGATCCTGGTGAAACATCAGGAAGAAACTCTTCTAGAACATGGCCAAAAATCCCAGAAAAAACTTTGGATGGATTGGCTGTCTTTTTCTTGGTTATTCTCTAACTCCTTAAATGTCTGGTCCCCCTCACCTCATATTTTTTCTTATTGAAAAAGATGAACAGACATGGCCATCATAGAGAGCACCTGGAGATACCTAGTGGGAGCAGGTATTCCTATTCTTATCCCTATTCCTATGTATGCTTTTCCCAACTGTAAATGTTTGACTTTCTTTACCTGTTTCTCAGGGTTTGGGACAGAGGGATTTATTAGAAAGAGGGACTTGGGATTACATGTTTTTGGGTTCTAATGAAGGGAATTGAGACAGTCTGAGTAGCAACTGGAAGTGTGAGAGATAATGGTGATTGTGATGCAACATGGGGGAGGAGGAGAAGACATCTGGTGGCCTTTGCTGACCTGCTGTTGTTCCACACAGAATTGGGGCTATGCTGGCTGCTGCTGTGTCACCAGGACGAATTTCCTATCAGGATCAGATGTTCCTCCCACTTCAGTACTTTCATTTTCCTGGCTTGTGAAGAGATGCAAAGCAGAACCACTGGCAGTGGTGTGTTATCCAACTGGTGACACAAAAGGGGGGCACCACTCTGAGTCACACATTTAGGTACACGGGGATATGGGCATCACTTCTTAATTGGAGAATATACAATAGGCCTAGCACATGCACTAGTAACCTCAGGGCTAGATGTCTGCAACGTATTGTATATGGAGCTACCTTTGTACCAAGTTCATAAACTTCAGTTAGTTCAAAACATGGCAGTCAGATTGGTTTACTTGTACAGCTAGGAATGATCATATTTCACCTATATTAAAAGCACTCTACTGGTTGCCAATTACTTGCTGAGCAAAGTCTTGGCTGTTACTTTTAAAGCCCTACATGATTTGGCAACAGGTTACCTACATGATTGCCATCTCCCATATACTCCTCCCCATATACTGAAGTCCTTGGTGGTGGTGGTGGTGGGGCACATTTACTTCTGTCAACCAGAACTAGCCTGACAAACTGTTGCCCAGAAGGCTTGTTCTTCAGTTGCTCCAAAATTGTGGAATGAGCTGCCAGAAGAGATTTGTTACCTGGATATAATGAGTGACTTTAAAACAGCACTAAAGACTAATTTATTCCAGCAGGCCTATTCAGATTATTAAATTAAAATTATGAATTTTAAAATTATGGATTTAATATGTATGTGCTTTTAACTGATGTTTTGGTTATATATTTTTAATTGGTGGTCTTTGTTTTTAGCTGGAGTCTATCTGTTATTGTATTTAAATCTTTTGTTCCCCTCCTTGATCTATAGGAAAAGGAGAGTAAGAAATGGATGATGATGATGATGATGATGATGATGATGATGATGATGATGTCTGGTAACATAGTGCGTCCCACAGTGAGAGGGAAGGATTGGTGGGAAGAACTGGGGTTACTAAGGTGAGAGCTGGATTATGTGATTTCTGTGTCTAACCTAATCCACTGACCTGGTATGCTTTCCATGCCTGGGACCACAGGGCAGCATCAGTACAGATTGTGGGAAGTGGGGGCACAGGAGGGAAGAGTTGCTATCATCCATATCTATCACTTTCACAAAGAAGCCCACTTGCTCCAGCACTGACTTTGAAGGTTTGTAGAAGCAGAAGACGGAGAAGGTTTATTCTTATGCCAAAAAGGAGACCAGGTGCAGGCTGTAACACAGACCGTGAACTACTAATATCCAAAATTAGAATAAAAGTGAAGAAGAACACAAAATCAGGCATCATCATGAAATATGATCTGAAGAACATCACTACAGAATTAAAAGATAAAACGAAAAATAGATTTTCTATATTAACTGGGAACCAGATAAACTTTGGACAAAAACCAGTGACAAAGTCAAGCGGGAAAGCAGAAAAATGCTATCCACAGCCAAAAGGAAAAAGAAGAATCAATGGATACTAGATGAAATGCATCAAACAGTAAAGGACAGTCAAGAAGCAAAAGAAAATGAAGACAGAACCAGAACCAGAACCATGAATGCACCTGATCAATTATTAGTGTGCAAGGATAAAGAGAATTGCTATAATAATCAACAAAATATGGAGAAACAAAATGGCTTCAAATTGGAAAGAGGGTCAGATAAGGCTGCATTCTGTCACCCTATCTGTTCAACATATGTGCATAAAATGTCATATGCAGAACAGATTTAGACTCAGATGGAGAAAAAGTGAATATCAACAATCTAAGATATGTAGGGTCACAGTGACTGTCCAATCCATTGGCAGTACATACCTTGGACTTGATTTTTGCTATTGGGTGGATGGAAGATGATCTGTATTGGGGCAGGGGGAGTGTACAACAGTTCTGCTGTGATCAGATTACATCCTTATGAAGTTTGGATTTGTGGTAGTGGATCCTCCCTGCAGTGGTGGTGAACCAATTACAGTGGGCCCTCTGTATCCGCGGATTTGCCATCTGTGGATGTAAGCATCCGCAGACTGCAAGCCTGGGTGGGGGGGCAGAGGAGGAGAGAAGGAAGAAAGAGGGGGAAGAGGTGGTAGCATGGCAGCAGGGGGAATAAGGAAGAGGAGGAGGAGAAGGGATGGAGGTGGCAATAGGGAACAGGAGGAGAAGAAGAAAGGATGAGAAGGAGACAGAGGTGGAGGCAGAGGTGGCAGCGGAAACAGGAGAAGGGGAAGGCAGGAGGAAGAGGCAGTGGGGGAAAGAAGAGGAGGAGGCAGCTTCTCCAAAGTGCCATTCTCCCCAATGGTAGTGCAGGCACATGGCCACACCACCACTGAGGTCAATGGGACTTGAACATCCATAGATTTTGGTATCTGTGTGGGGATCTGGAACAGATCCCCTGCAGATACCAAGGACCCATTGTAAGTTGGCCTAATCCTGGAGAGATATAGAGTCTGAAGGATTCCTTAATGCCTGGGAGTATTTTCTGGTTGATAGGGCTAATGATTCTGCTGAGACCTGGGTCTCTCTATGGAATGGTGAGTTGGAAAAGACCATTGATGCAATCACTTCAAAGCACCTACTTCAGTGCTGTGGAGCTCAAAAATGATCTTGGCTTACAGAAGATCTATAGGAAATGAAAGAGGTTAGATGAAGGCAGAAGGTGTAGGCCTTGGTGCTAGTATTTCCAAGTAGTGAAGAACCTATGGCTTAGGCAGAAACCTCATTTGCCTACCGTGATAAATTTGCCAGAAACTTTGAGATCAAAATTGCTTGTATTCACTCAGAACTTGACATCACAGTCATTGCAGAGTCTATGGGAAATTTACCAGTGTACCATCTGGTAATTATTCTTGGGATCAATTTCAGTTATTGAAGCCTGATGACATGAAAGAAACAATTGAACTTATGCATCTCAGCACATGTAGTCTTGACTCTGCCCCATCTTTATTGAAAAGATCTTGGAGTCAAGAATTTATAGGATGGGTCTGAGGGATGCTAAATGCCTCACTATGTGCAGAGATGTAATTCTTCACTAAGTTTCTTCTCAAAGATAGCAATAAATAATTTTAGCAATTTTCTTTCTGCTTCAAGAAAGTATTCAAAACTACACCACTTTCGAAGGCTATTCACAATTTGAGACTTCTCTGTGCAAAATTCGGATATAGTTGTTTTGAGCAGAAAACAGCATTTTATGCATTGAAAATTACATTTCAATGCAGAAATATGAATTCCTGTGCAGAAAATGCTATTTTCTGTGTGGAAAATCAACAATGCAAATCAACCATGTGCAAATTTAACATAGAACAAAGCTCCAGTTACAACATTTTCTGAACAGAAAACAGCATTTTTTCACCTAGAATTGTCCATGCCATTGTATTTCCAGTTTGTTTGTATGATTGTGAATGCTGGACAGTGAAGAAGGCATTAGGAAATGAATCAAATCATTTGAGATGTGGTACTTGAGAAGAATTCTACAGATACAGTGGACTGCTAAAAAAAAAAAAAAAAGGACAAATAAAATCTGAACTCTCCCTGGAAGCCAAGATGAATAAACTGACAATATCACACTTTAGAAATACTATAAGAAGACAAAACTCACTAGAAAAGACACTAATGCTTGGCAAAGCAGAAGACAGTAGGAAAAGAGGAGGACCACATTGCAGATGGATAAACTATGTCATAGAAGCCACAACCCTGAGTCTGCAAGACCTGAAAGGGCTGTTGATGACAGGGTGACTTGAAGGTATCTCACATAGACTCACTTTATTTATTTATTTATTTATTAGTATTTATATCCTGCTTTTTAGCCCTAAAGGCTCTCAGAGCAGCTTACAGATAGTTATTCAGACGGTTCCTGCCCACAGGCTTACAATCTAAAAATACATGACACAAAAGGAGAAGGGAATGCTGGTGGAGAAGGGGATCAAGTCCAGTGGCTCTTCTCTCCCTCTGAGGCCTGGACCATGGTAGGTGGACTGGAGGGAGGGCCCTTCTTCTTGCTCTGGCTACCCCTGATGGAGCTGGGCCTGCCTTTTCACTCCCTCCCAGGCCAGATGATGTCAGATGGATTGGAGGGAGGGCTCTTCTACAAGCTAGTCCTGGAGTTGGGCTTACCTGTTCACTCCCCTCCCTGGCCAGATGATGCCGATGGCATGGAGGGGGGGGCTCTTCTTCAGGCTAGCCCTGATGGAGTTGGGCCTGCCTTTTCACTCCCTCTTAGGCCAGATGATGTCACATGGCATGGAGAAAGGGATCTTTTTCTTCAGGCTAGACCTGATGGACTTGGACCATAAGCAGAATTTGGCCTGATGGTAATTAACAACAATAACAAGATTGCTGTCTTGAATGCCACTGGCTTTCAATATACTTCTGGTCTGAATCTAAGATGCTAATGATATTATTTAAAGCCCTAAATGGTTTAGGACATTGATACTTGTCAGAACCATTCATGCATGGATTCTGTCAGAGTTCTGATAATGTGTTCATTGGACTCTTTGGGGCTTTACAGACATCCCTTTTGAGGCGGTCTGCAGCCACCCCTTTAAGCAGCAGGATGGGGCCAGGGCTGCTCCAGAGGCCCTATCCTGGCACTTCTGGATGCAGCCTGAAAGTGGGGTGTGGCAGGCGCCCTGGGTGCCCACTGCACCCCACTCTCCCCAGCGGTGCCGAGGGGACAAAGGAGCTACCGCTGCCACCCCTTTCTCCTCGGGGTCCTTGGTGCGGCCAAGGACCAGGCGCAAAAAAGAGCTCCGTTTTGGAGCTCTTTTTTGCACCGTGGAAAGGGTGCGCTTGGCACCCTCCCGTGGCGTGATGTTGTCAGGCATGCACAGCATTATGTAAACACTGTGTACGCCATGACAACATCATGGCATGCCCATATGGACACTGCCATTTTAAAATGGCGGTATCCATATGCGCTAGGGTTAGGGAGGATGCAAACGCTGTGCCCTCCCTAATCCTATTCGCGCCGCAACGGCACCCTTTAGTGCTTGCATGTTTTGGGCCTATGATGCACAAAGATTCTGAGTTTACTCAAGTCTGAATTCTTGAGGGAGCACCTCTCTATATGTATGCCTGCCTAAACATTTAAATCTCTTGAAGGAGCACTCTTGTCTGTGATGGGAACCCAGTTTTGGAATGCCTTCCTCATAGAAGCCTGATTGGTGCCAACACTGGTATCATTTCAGTGTCAAGTCAAAACATGGCTTTTTATTAAAGCCTTTGGGCCTAATAATTTTATCCAGGCTATGCATATGCTATGATTGCACTATTTTAAACTGTCAAGTTTCAATTGTCTGGTTTTAATGGATAATATGTTTAATGTACTTTAAACTTTTAAAATTATTGTTTATTATTATTATTATTATTATTATTATTATTATTATTATTTTAAATTGATTTTAATAAACTTCCCTGAAATCTTACCTAGGGTGTGATATAAATATTTTAATAAATAAGTAAATAAATAAAATCTGATTGCTGTTTTTCCTTTCAGCAGCTTTGAGCCAGTGGTCTCCCAGTTGTCATGGCAACATCCCTCCTGGACTTAAAGTTCTGCTGTTGAATGCCAGGTCAGTAAATGTAAGACCACTGCAAGAGCCAGCTTGGCATGCATCACTGAGACCTATATGGAAATAGTGTGGATGGGTGGCTGGTGAACTTATTCTAGATGGTTGAATCAGCATTCTTATTACAGTATCAGCCTAGACCAGATGGATAGGTAAGAGAAATTGTGGTAGACCACTATTTTCTATTGCTCTAGCCAGCTTTTACTTGGTTTTTACCTGATTTGTTCCTAGTGGTGTACTTGCAAAGATGGGGCAGCAGAAGTGCTTCTCCTTCCACATCAGACAGTGGTAGAACTTGATGGTCTCCATCATAGTGTTTCCTCATTTGCCTGTCTTTGAACAATATTGTCATGTTGTAGTGTTCTACATCATGTTTTAAGGGAAATGAAAGATGTGTCCTAGCATTGTTTCCCACTATCTCTCTGCTATGGGCACAATATGTGATTACTTTCCACTAATCATTCCACTGCCATCAAATATGAGGGCTTCTACCTATTCTAACCTCTCACCAATGTGTGGACTTTTTACTGTTACCACTACTGTTGCCACCAACTAGGGGCACCTCCTAGGTGTCCTCCTGGTTCCTGTGTGACTTTATTCATCTTATCTCCCCACAAGACTCCACCACCCTGTATTAACTGCTGCCACCATAGACACCGTGTTTGAACTCAATGTGCAACATTCTTAGAGACTCGAGCGCATAGTACAAAAATAATGATTTATTAAACAAAAGTTGAATGTAACAGTACAGATTAATTATGTAATATATACAAATCTTAACACTAACTCTAAGTCATATCTATCGTCATATCTATCTCCCCCCCCCCTTATTCATTTCGTAACTAAACGTAACTGTGACTCTAACTCTCCTCTATCTCTGGCCCTAAATAAGGGCGAAAACAGACAGCCACGAAGGGGCAGCTTGAAACTGCCCTTGGCCAAGACACCACAGGACTCTGGCAAGCACATACTGTGGTCCTGAGGGAAAGATCAGCTCCTTTTTGAGCCAGGTTTGGGTGGCCCGGAAGCAGTGTCTTCCATGCTTCTTGGAGGTGTGTGTCATCTAATGGTGATGTCCTCAAGCTGCATGGAAGCCAGCTTTTTCAGACTGTCTGTTTGGGCTGTAACTCTCTTAACCAGGGAAACTCCTAAACTCCACTAACTAATCCCTAATTTCGACAGACTCCTCTTAGCTCTGACCAGTTATCACTCACTAGCCTTTCAAAATCCCTTTAGATATTCTACCAACCACCATGCACTCGCCATATTCCATTTTTTCATCCCCTATAGCCCCTTACCTTGTCAAATCTACTATACAGAGCATACACAATTATTCCTTACTTATAAATGTAAAATATTTTCTACACAAGTCCAGAAAATCACAGTCACCCCTTGGACCAGTTTTTAAAACAGCTGCTCCTCCTTTTCTGAACGTGTGATGATTTTCTGTTCCTGACACTTTAACCCCCCCCCCCCACGGCTAACAATGCCTTTCCACTTCTATGGCAATATACTAGATACTGCTATCTCACCGCCCCTCCAACAGCTGACTTTCCATTTTAAAAAAAAATGCTTATTGAGTTTATTCCCTTGGACAAATTTGTCAGTCCTGATTTTGTTCAGCTTCTATTTATCCAAGTTTCATCTTAACTTGGTGTCATCCCATTTCTGTGCTTTGAGGTTCAAAAACCCTATATTTAATTACAATTTTTGTGTATAATTTGTGAACATTTCTCACAATATATGCATTTTCCTAATATGATGTGTTTTTTACATTATTTGTTTCTAACTTAAGGCAATCCCAAGGCAAACTTATCATAGGGTTTTCCTAGGCTGAGAGTGTGTGATTTTCCCAAGGTCAGCCAGCGGGACTCCATGGCCAAGCAGGGATTCAAACCCTAACGTCTAAATAGCTCGGTGCTCAAACCACTATGCCCACACTATATGCACATTGTACATATGAAAGCTTCTAATTGCTTTCAAGGAAAGATAATGGAAGCCCCTGGCAGACTTTTTAGCTCAACACAGAAAGGTTGGAGACTGGGGGAAAAGAGGCAGTGCTTGCATGCACACCCATTTCTCCTCCTCACTTTAAGTCCTCCTGTGAAGGTCTGAATGCCAGCATTTTAAGGGCTGCACTTCACAGTGATGTTTAGTTTATTTGGTGTATGGTAGGGAGAGAAAGAAAGTAGGGTGGGGGAGAGAATATGGCAAGGAGAGAAAGGAAAAATAATATTGATTTATAGTTCTCCTGACACAATACAACATGATGCTTCTCAGCACTTAGGGACTTCCCAGCCTATGAACTGATTATGACCATCTAATTTTAAGAAAGCCATACCAGTGGTTATTGGGTATGCCCGTGAAAGCTGGAATAAGGGACATTTTGTCATCAAAAGTAATATTGTTATGGCTCTCTGTCCTGCAGAGTTTTTGTAGTAGCCTTCTGGATACATTTTGGAAAGTATCCCCAGATACTCCTCCCCTGTGTGACAGTGCCCATTTGCACACTTCTCTGTGTATACAGCATCTTTCTTAAATGTGCATCTAGTAGACAGAACTTCAGATCACAACTTTCTGGCTTTTCCTGACTATTCTCTTGTAAAGTGCCTCCCCCCCCCCAAAAAAAAGGGGGTAAGGAGGGAGAGAGAGAGAGAGAAGAGGCTATGTCTTGTTATGATAATCAACCCATCACTGATGGTTAGTATATGTAAACTAAGGAGCTGTAAACTAGGGAGCTGTCACATCTCATCATTCCACACTGTGACAAAATTATACAGAATTATCAGCTCTGGCTACTGGAAAGTCTCTCGGAGCATTCAAGAATCCATCACCTGAATTCATCCATAAGTCTCTGGAAGCAGATCATTTCAATGGCACAGCATCTCTGCAAGGAGAGATTGGCACATTAAGTCCAAACTTCACCACCAAATGATCTGTCTGTGATAATGGAGTGACTTCCTCCTCTCCATAGATGGACAATCACCTGAGAAAAAGGTCAGATTGAGAATTTGCTCTGTTGTGTATCAGACCAATTACAAAGTGAGACAGCCTTATGGTTGTCATAGAGGCCATGAATTAACTATATTAATAGAATCATATAGGGCCATCCAGGCCAATCCCCAATGCCCTGCAGGAACTCATAATCAAAGCACCCCTGACAGATGGCTATCCAGCCTCTGTTTAAAGACCTTCAAAGAAGGAGACTCCATCACTCTCCAAGGAAGTGTGTTCCACTGTCATACAGCTCTTAATGTCAGGAAGTTCCTCCGAATATTGAGGCAGAATCTCTTTTCCTGTAGCTTCATCCATTGTTCCATGTCCTATTCTCTGTTGTAGCAGAAAACAAGCTCGCTCTATCCTCAATATGACATACCATTTAAGTAAGGCTATCATATCACCTCTTAACCATCTCTTTTCCAGGCTAAACACCCCCAGGTCCCTAAATCTCTCCTCATAGGGCTTGGTTTCCAGACCCTTCACAGTTTGATATGTTCCAGCTTCTCAACATCCTTTTTGAACTGAGTTGCCCTAAACTGGACACAGTATTCCAGATGAGGCCTGACAAAAGTAGAATAGAGTTGGACGATTACTTCCCTTGATCTGGACACTATATAATTTGCCCTCCTTGTCCACACATTCTTTATTCACAGATTCAAGCATCCATGACTTGAAAATATTTTTTAAACAATATAAATTCCAAATAGCAAACATTAATTTTGCCATGTTATGTAAGGTACACTTATTACTAGGCCATTGTGTTTAATGGGACTTAAGGTACACAGATTTTGTTATCCAGGGGGATCCTGGAACGAAACAACAGTAGTTAACAAATTCCTACTGTATTTCTATTGATGCAGCCTAGAATTGCATTGGCCTTTTTAGCTGTTGCACCACACTGTTGACTCATATTCAACCTGTGGTCTACTAAGATTCCTAGATCCCTTTCACATGTAGTCTTGTTAAGCCATGTGTTCCCCATCCTCTCTCTCTCTCTCTTTTGCCCTAAGTGCAGTATCTTACATTTCTCTGTGTTGAAATTCATGTTGTTATCCTTGGCTCAGCTTTCTAATCAATTAAAGTCATTTCGAATTTTGATCCTGTCCTCTGGCATATTAGCCATTTCTCCTAATTTGGTGTCATCTGCAAATTTGACAAGCATGCACCATATTTTTTCATCCAAGTTCTTGATAAAAATGTTGAATATAATTGGCCCAGGACAGAACCCTGTGACACTCCAATGGTCACTTCTCTGCAGGATAAGAGAAGCCATCATTGAACAGCCTTTGGATTTGGCTGGTCAACCAATTATAAATCCATTTAACAGTTGCACTGTCTAACCCACATTTTACTAGCTTGTTCCCAAGAATGTAATGGAGGACCTTGTCAAAGGCCTCACTGAAATCAAGATATGAAATATCCACAGCATTCCATTTATCTAGTAATTTTATCAGAGAGAGAGAGAGAGAGATTAGATGAGTCAACCTATAATGACTTTTTGTGATTAAAGCATTCCCTTCTAAATGTTCAGACTTTCTGCTCTAGAATCTTTCCTGGTATTGATGTCAGATGGCTGGACTACAATCGTTGGGATCTTCTTTTTCCTCTTTTTGAAGATGGGGACAACATCTGCCCTCCTCCAGTCTGCTGGGACTTCTCCTGTTCTCCAGGAGTTCCAAAAGATTATTGCCAATGTCTGCAAAATTACATTTGGCAGTTCTTTTAATAACCTTGGATGTAGTTCATCTAGTCCCAGAAACTTCAATTCATTTAGATTAACCAGGTATTTCTGTACTACCTCTTTACTTATTCTGTGCTGTGTTTCCCCTATTATGCCCTCTGCTCCATTTCCCCCAGGTCAAGCAACCTTTTCAGTCTTGTCAGTCTCTCTGTCACATCATGGGTCTTTGCCACAGGGAGACAGTTTGACTATTATCTCCAGCCCTTCCTACCTTCCAAAATTCTGTCTCCCTCCCCCACATACCTCTGTTCAAAGCCCTGCTGATCAATTTTGAGACTATTGGCAAAAAGGCCAACTGGCATGAGATGCAACCCATCCCTTGCCAGAGGTTCCCATCATGGAACCACAGCCCAGGATCCAAGAATCCATGTTATGTAGCCTCAGCACCAATGTTGAAGTCCTCCCTGACCAAAGGCTCTCCAATACCACATCTGAGACCTCTTCAGGTAGCTCAGTCAGAAGATAGCAGTAGGGATGATTACAGTCTCCATTTGACTTTTTGTCCCACAACAATATACAGGCCTTCATTGTGTGTCTGAGGGTGGAGGTGTTTATTTATTAGGGCAGATAGCACTTCCATAGATCACTGTGCTTCCAGTAGTGTGATTCCTTGTCTCTTCCTAACTCAAAGTATAGGCTTTGAAAAATGGCTGCCAAAGCAGACTCACATGTCTGCAGGTGCTGGCCTTCTCCACTACTCAGAAAGGATTTCTTCCTAAAGACTTGGCCTAATATCACTCTTATAGCTGTGTTACAGTAAATTGCGCTTCAATGGCATCTTGCCTGGAAATCATAGGTGAAACTCATTCACTCATTCATTCCTTGAACTCTTTCCCAATGAGCCTGGAGCTCTTCCTGTGATGTCAATAGGCTGCTTGCCCTATGACAAGCACCCTTCTTCCATGCTTCTTTACACCTCAAAACAAACACTGTACCCAATACCTCTTGGTCTGGGCCACACAAGCCTGTCTGACCAGTCGTACCACTGTTCCTGCTGAGATATAAGGAAAGATTTTACCTTTTGTGATTCATTGAAACTCCTTTGCAGCTGGACTCCAGAACCACCTTATAAGCCCTGCCAGCCTTCCAGGGATCCATTTTACAAGCAACTTAAAGGAGCTAAACTAATTAATTTAACCTGTTCTTCACCATGCTGAATGCATATCAGTGCTTTGAGCAATCACTTAAGCCTCAAATTAGAATCTGTTCTGTTTCAGTACAGCTATGTAAAATATTAACTTCATCATGGCTAGAGAGAGGCTTATTACATTGTGATTTATGGTATTATGAGGCACTAGAACTCTCTGGGAACCCTGAATACCTTTCCCTAAATAGAAGATCCCAGGATCTCTTGAAATGTACCCCCTATCAACAGGTTTATCCATTAAGACGAGGACAAACTCTAGCAACCTAATAATGCAGATCTAGAATAACTCCCAAATTCACTTCCATGTGTGTAGAACCAAATATGGAGGTATCCAATGAGACACTGGATTGTTCTCTTTTAGTCCTCCTAAGAACTCAAACTGTATATTATCATAGAATTATACAGTTGGAAGAAATCAGCCTAGCTGGTGGGTAGGCATTAGCTAAGCTCAGGCTTCTCCACCTACCCACACATCCCATGGGTCTCAGAGGTCTGCTACAGCATCCAATCACAGAGCATGAATGTCAAAAGCTAACAAAAGTGTTCACAGCAAAGTTCATTAATGTGACTTGTTCTATGAATGATTTCAGACTTGGATATAGGAGAAAAGAAGAATGAGCAAACTCACAAAGAGCAATCAGGTTAAATTTGCATGTTTTTTTGTCCTTCTGGGTATAAGTTGAATATCTCCAGCAAACAGCTTATGATGCAACAAAAATGCACAGAGACCAAAAAGATAGAATTAAAAGATGACTGGGATGGTCTGAGAAAAATTATGGAGGAGTGGAAGATAATGAATTTATACTGAGGTTCAAAATAAGAAAAAGTAGATCTATCTATGGCAGAATATTATATCTGTAAGTTTCCTCAGGTTCAGGCTCAGGAAGTCTATTGCTTTTGCTACTATAGTTAGGTGGCACGGTGGGGCTTTTTAGATTGGCAGGAAAGTGTGACATGAAGTTGCACTTTCCTTAATGCTTAGCAGCTAGACTGCAAGCCCCAGGTGTGCATTTAAAAAGTACAGGGCAGCTAGACTGAGGTTTTTTTCTGTGGCTCAGCAACTACATGGGAAGCTGTCAAAACGCTACAAACACAGGCGGAGCAGCTACAAGGAACGTGGCTTTTAGCTGAGCTTTAAACATTTTTTTTCCCTTGCTGGCTGTGAATTGCGCAATTGCGCAGGTACATCATACAGTCGGAGCTTATCACATGGGGGAGTACAGGACCATTCCGAAAGACGGAGAAAGTGAGGTCAGTTCGGAAATGCACGTGATTACGCACAAGCTCATCACACACAAGACAAGAGAGCATCTACACAAAAAGAAAATGCAGAGTCAATACGAAAGAATTCATCACATGTGAACATACTGGTCGGCTTTCTGTTGCAAATTAAGGCATCTTGGGAAATGGTAGCAAAGGCTCATGGGAGTTGTAGTCTGTGTTCTGTCAGAGCATTATATTGAGTTGTCTTGAGGTTTCAGCCCTCTGTCCAGGAGGGATTCCCATATGTCCTCCATTCTTGAGCAGAGGCCCCCCCCTTTTCCAAGTTGACCAGGCACGTCCTCCTTTGCCAGGACATGTCCTACTTTTCCAGCCTTCTTTTTGAAGAGGAAGCAGGAGGGCCAGGCTTGCTCTGGCCAGGCTCTGGGGGTCTCTTCCTGGCTCCCTCCCTCCCCGCTGCCTTCCTCCTCCCTTTGGCTGAGAGAGTGTGACTTGCAGGGAGGAAGGGCAGCGGTGGTGCTCCAGGTCCTCCTGATGCTGGGCCAGGGCAAGCTGGAAACAGGAGGAGGAGGAGGAGGAGAGGGACATGGGGCCCCTCTGCTGCCCTGCCTCCCTGCAAGTCACACTCTCTCAGCCAAAGGGAGGAGGAAGGCAGCCAGGAGAGAGCCCTGGAGCCTGGCCAGAGTGTGCCTGGGCCTGCCTTCTCCTCCCCCTTCGGCTGAGAGAGTGTGACTTGCAGGGAAGCAGGGCAGCGGAGGTGCTCCAGGTCCCTCCCCTTCTCCTCCTCCTCTTGCCAGCTTGCCCTGGCCTGGCTGAGCGCCTCCAGTGCCCTGCTGTCTCCCTAGAAGTCACACTCTCTCAGCCAAAGGGAGGAGGTGAAGGAAGGTGCAGGCGCACTCTGGCCGGGCTCTGAAGGTCTCTTCTTGTCTTGGCACCTTCCCTCCCTCCGCACTTGTATCACTACCTTTAAATGGGTGCTTTAAAGAGACAGAGCCCCATTTAACCGTGCAACTACAGTGGTCCCCCGCCTTACGAATCCACCGGGTTACGAAAACCCCGGGATCCGAAGGCGGCGGGACCGCCATTGTATCCCCCGGGATCCGAAAGATACCCCGGGATATGAAGAAAAAAAGCCGCGCGGCCCCATTAAATGGCCGCGCAGTCCGTCCGCGAAAGCGGTCCCCCGGGTAACGAAAGCTTCCGGGTTACGAAGGTAATCCCGGAACAGATTACCTTCGTAACCCGGGGGACCAGTGTACACCTTAGCCTTTAGATGCAATAGCAATGTTGCACCCTTTTAAAAAAAGTAGTGGGGAAATCAAACTACTTTTTAAAGGCACTTCTTCTCCCTTAAAACTCCAAAATAGTGTTTTCATGGCACACTTTCCCTTTTTCTCATCTAAAGGCTGGGCTTTCATGCAGCCATCAACACACCTCTTTTTGCCAATGTAAAATGGGCCAGCTCCTTTTTAAAGCACTTCTCCCTTAAAATGCCAAAATAGTGTTTTCATGGCACACTTTCCCTTTTTCTCATCTAAAGGCTGGGCTTTCATGCAGCCTTCAACACACCTCTTTTTGCCAATCTAAGTTAGCTGGCACCCCAGCTGGGAAATTAATTTTTTAAAATTTCTTTTACCCACAGAAATGCAAGAATGGTGAATTTCTAACTTGGCCAGTGTAAAGGCACAAGTTTTCTTGTATCAGACTGATCTACCTTGCTTGTAGTTGTGAAGATAAAACTTGAATGCTACCCTGAACTCAAGGAAAATATGTAATACTGTAGGTAAAATAGTCGGCAAACTCTCCAATGCTGCCAGCAGTCATGGAATATCCAGTACTTAACATTAATCTGATACTTATAATTGGATTAATCAATGTAAAGATTTTGGGAGAAGGATTATAAGGAGGTAGAGGGCTTTTCACACTTCTAACTGGTACATTTTGCATTCAACAATTTCACTACCATGGTTGGCTAGATCTTGTAGCACCTTTAAGACTAACTGAAAGAAAGAAACTCTACTTCCTCAGATGTATTAATGCACCCGAGGAAGTAGATTGAAGTCTACAAAAGCTAATGCTGTTGATTTCTTTCTTTCGGAGATGCTACAAGATCTCTCCACATACTGATTCTACAAGCTAACACAGCTATAGCTTTGAATTCTACCACCATGGTTGGCTAGAGTTTGGGATGGGAAACATCAGGTACAGAGCCTGGAAGAGAATTAATATAATAACATTCCTGATTGTTCTGCTTTATCACACTAGGGGGCAAACAGGAATTAAATGAAGTTAAACTAGAGAAAACCAGGAAATACCATGCGATAAACATCAGGCATTTCCTGGTTTTCTCTAGTTAAACCCTTGTTTAAATCACGTTTCCCCATAGTGTGGTAAAGCAAAATGCTCTCTTCAGCATCTGAACATAAGCTTATTGCTCCGGTTTCCTCGACAATATGAGGCGTTGGAGGGAACTAGTAAGGGCGGACTGTTCTCTGCGATGGCCTTCATTTTACGGCATGCTCTTTTTGATGAGATTCAGCTGGCCCTAGTTCTTTCTGCTTTCAGTGTTTGCTCAAACATGGTGGTTCAAGACAGCATGAATGTTCTCTTGATTTGTGGAGTTAATACACTTTCCTTTACAGCTGTTATTTCTATGATAAGTTGTTTGTAATTTGAGATTTTTTATATATATTATACGACCTATGTTAAAGGTGGTCTGGATAAAATCACATTCTCTCATTGTATTCAGACGTGGTGATGGAGGAATAATGTCCACAACTTATATTTTCCAGAAACAGTTCAATACATTGACTTGTCATTTTAGGAGATGTCAATTCAAAAGTGGTCCAGGCAGATTTTGAGGTAGAAAGGACAATACGTTGTTTGTTTACAGGATTCTGATGAGTGAGCTCCAGCAATTTTACAGGTATTATCTGGTTTTGTCTTCCTTATTGATAGACTTTGCTAGTGTTAAACTTTATCTCTTGATTATATTCAGGAATAGTTTCTATTGTATTATTATAAAACATTGCATTATATTACAATTGTATATTGTATTATAGTACAATATTTTATTGTATAATATACAGTGTTGTATACTATTTGTGAGTGAGCTTGAATGCACTCCTGTGCAATCATTTAGTATGTTATTCATAGTGCTGGGCTCTTAGATATTTAACTGATTTCCCCTTCAATTCCTTTTTTCCAGTTCTTTTTCACTTGGCTTTTTTGTCTTCTGTACTCACTACCCTTCCCATTCTAATAAAACTTATTTTCCCACATGGTATAAAAGATAAATTCGCTAAGATATGTTCTTTCCTTTGCAGACTTCAGCCAGTCTAGTTTTTAGAGATAGGAGCTGAACAGAGAGGTAAGGGTAGTGTTGTCCAAGCATATCCTCCGCAGGCTGTTTTTGTGGGCCTTCAAGGGTCACCATACTCCCCTTCTAATGTGGGGGGGGGGGTTTGAGTGCAGAGGTTGCCTCAAAATGGCCAACAGGATGCATCTGAACCTTTTCATAATTACATGTGGATCAGGATCCCCAAGTGTGGGTAAGACTTAAACTTCATTTTCCCACTTTCACTATCATTGCATGTAGAGGCTTTTCTTTTTGTACTTTAACCTCCCCACATATGTGTAGCAATCTGGGCCATGGAACCCCATGTGCTTAGTTGTACCTCACCGTACTATCACCCAAGAATGGCTCAATAATCTGGGGCCTGTCCAAGAATAATTCTATAGCTGGTTCAGCGGCATCTATTCAGGTAAGAAAACTTCACCAAAGATTTCTGTCCAGTCTGTTTTTGTGACTGTCATGAAGACATACAGAGGTTGAGCTCTTGGCTATGTCATCTAGGATGACATGTGGTGTGGTGAGGGAGTGGAGGTTTTAGGGCTTAGTAACAGTCAACCAACAAGATCTGGCTGTCAGAGTAGAGGCTGCTCTTCTTTAATGATCATATGAGTATTCATCATACCCTGAACCTTTGCTACAAACATTTCGCATGTATCAAATGAAACAGACAGTGACAACAGACATCAGAAATATGGCTTTATTTAATCAGCCTCAGAGTACAAGGTTATAAGATTTAAACAAATATGTTTAGGTTAATTTGGGTGCAGAGAACAGTGTGGTTGTTAAGAGCTGTGGCCAAGATCCTACTTCATGTTTGCAAAGTGCAAATCTACACTCAGGTAGTTACATGCTGATTACACTATACCACTCTTCTTCTGAATACCAATGTTGTGAAACCAACTATACATATGCCTGTGTGCTTGCTTCTTTTCCCATTTTGGAACAGGGAATGAGCAATAGGTATTTCCACAATCTCAGTCAAGAGGTATGTTGAAGACACTAATGAACATTTATGCACCATCCAAGAATGCACAACCACAAGTGAAATAGTTACACTTCTGGAATTTTGTTCATGCAGCCATGAATTGAATACACCTGTTGCACAATGGCCAAAAAGGTACAACTAATGTACATGTGTACATGACGACAACAAGGCAAAATACATATGTGCATGCCAACAACAAAATTCTGGTTGCTATCTTTTAAACTAGAGGTGCCATGGACTGAATTTGGGACCCTGCATATGTACTTCTTTCTGGTTGCTGTGGGGCCAACTATAATTCAGTACTGCAAACATAATCACAATTTAAGTTCCAATATATTTAACAATAATGCAACAATTTATACATTTAATTAGACAGACATGCACTGTCCCCAAAGTTCCAAGCATCCAATGAGTTGCCAGAGCAGGACTTGATTGTCCTAAATAAAAAACAAAAACAAAAAAATTGAAGCAAATGTAATATAGAAATTAAACTCCAAAAACTCTAACCTTTTGTTTCCCTCCGAAATACACAACTGAAAGTATTATTATAGGTACATTATTCCAGGTGAAAAGGGTCTAATCTTAAACCCTGGTAACTTCAGGTCCAGCTTTCCCTTTTCTTCTGATCTCAACCAGCAGGGATAGCACATTTCCTTAGGATTGCTTCACCCACTCAGTCAAACCAATAATCACAGGGGTTACAGATGCAAACTATGTATTCTATCACTGATCTTTTATTTCCAGTGGAGGGGGCAGAAATGATGCAGATATTCTCTAGTAAGAAAGAATGTTCTGCATATGCACAGAGACTCTCAAAATATTCCTGATTAAAAATTCTCTACCTTTGGTTCACTACCTGAACCTTGTAGCTATTCACTTCTCTCTGCAGTTATGGTGGGTAAGTGGACTCTAACTGAAACACTTTATTCCTTATTAAACTTTAACAAACAAGGTGTTTGAAGAGTAAAGAGATTATTGCATGTGACTCACATGCAAATATCCCCATGGGATAGAGATGCATTTAATTGTCAATGATGGATCTGACTGCATCGTCCTGTAGTCAGGCCATAGGCAGCCTGTATGCAGCCCATATGCAACCTAGGCTTATCCCACAGCTTTTCATGAATGGGATTTTCCTGTTCTTGAAAAGTTATGGGATAAGCCCAGGTTGTATACGGGCTGCTTACAGGCTGTCTGCAGCCCATCCAGGGGACAGTGTGGTAAGATCTGTCATTGATGGTTAAACACGTGTCTATCCTGTTAAGGATATTCATGTGTAAGTCACATGAGACAATATCCTAAGTGTTGTAAGCACATATTAGTGGG
Organism: Urosaurus nigricauda; assembly: GCA_034509955.1. Lineage (NCBI taxonomy): Eukaryota > Metazoa > Chordata > Lepidosauria > Squamata > Phrynosomatidae > Urosaurus > Urosaurus nigricauda. Next base: position 136,709,529 of record JAOEGL010000004.1, read on the forward strand.
AGTGGAAAGAAAAGAGAGATGAAGGTGAGTGAGAAACTTAATTGAAGAGGTTGTAATATGAAATCCCATGCTTTGGGAAAGGCTTTCCTAACCTGACACTTCCCAGATTCCAGCTATTCTCAGACAACCATCATAAATGGGTTTTAAGATACATCTGGGGAAAATTTCCAGGTCCAAGGCAGGTAACTTTGAAACGACAAAAAGAAACTTTTTGGAAGAGGCAATATGCAAACTGTGCTTTAAGGGTCAACAGTAACTACCTTCATGTCATTCTATGTAAATTCTGTGATGTCCCCAAAATTAAGGTTTCAAGAACAGGTTAATAAATGACAGCTCAACTGATTAAATGGTTTCAATTATTAGTGTTGATGGCAATGAATTAATTTCCCCTTATCTAATGTTGAACAATATCAAATTAATTTTCAAACCTAATGTTCCAAGCTTTGCCTTTGACTACGTTTGCATATAGTTATGTGCCATAAACTCAAGGGGCTCTTGTCAAGGCACAATCCCAGAATATTGTGGTATTTGTTGTTGTATGTTGTTCTTTGAATTTTTTAAAATATCCAAATGAGGTTTCTGTTATCCTGAATCATTTTCTTGCAATTTTCTGCAACATCTTAATCCCACTTTCAGGTGGAATTTTTTATTATTATTCCAAAATATATCAAAACTATATGTTCCCTTCTCTTTATTTCCTTTTTTATTTATTTTTAAGTTAAAAGGCTGTAGTGCATCAGTGAAATGGCACATTTGCACTATAAAATTGAAAAAAAGAGAACAAAACAGGGAGGATGAAACTGCTTTAAACGATAGGACTACCTCAGTGATCCACATCCCAGTTTTTTTAAAAAAATGGAAGAGTGCAGAAGTATTTTAAATCCACCCCTTTTGCTCCTTGTCTAACTGAAAGATTTTTTTAGCAGCATAGCATCAGATAGATAGTGAAGGAGGACTAAAGAAACACAGACATTCAATATTGCTTTTCAGAAGCAGGTTAGCTATAAAAATGCAATAAAGCTTGGACTGGGAAAGAATGGCGTTCTGTTTTAGTTGATCTTACAGTAGCTATTTGACTACAACAGGCAAGGCAAATAGCAGATGTCTCCAGAATTCCTCACTAAGGTGCATGAGAGCAAAACAGAGAGAAAAGTGGAAATCAGATAAACCTGCCTCACCAGTTACCCCCAGCACGTTTGTGGAGGTTGGTGAAAGAAAAAACCTACTCAGGTGCAAATCAGCTCATTAAGGGCCATTAGTTAAGCCACTAGAGGTAGAGTCTGCCAGGGAATCAGAAAATAATGCCAGAAGAACCCTGAAATATTATTCTGAAGTCCATATAGTGTGACTAGCAGCTGCTGGTAACTCATCTGAGGTAATAAGCAGCTTCCTTGTGAATATGATCATTTTTTATTATTGTTATAAACTCAAGTAGCATACAATAACAACAAACAATCTTGTGACTCCACCCCACTCTTTTAAATATGACTCCCTGATGGTGGTACCATCCAAAACATACTACATGATTTAATTCTCTGTGCTGTTGGTTATGTATATCCGGTCTATAAATTGGCAATAATCTCCCCCTCCCCCTATAGCCCACACAATCACATGAGGGAGAGCTGTTAGTGATGTCTGGTTCCATATGTTTTCCTTTCTTGTTTCCTTCTTGACCAACGCCAGTGTTTCACTTATGTACATTTTTGCATAACTGGCACTTTACAGAAAGTCTTCGTCCTGCACAGTGCTTTCCATCTCTCAGTGGATGTGTCCCCCTTCCATACACGTCTAAGTCAATGGGCACTTAACTCCTCCTCGTGATCTATTTTAATGCCCAAATTTATAGCATTTGCAAAAAAGTGGAACTATGAAACCTATCCTGATCTTTCTTTCACTTTCACCTCACAGAACTGTTGTGAAGATAAAGTGGGCAAAGGGAAAGCTATGCAAACAACATTGAATTCATTGGAGGAAAGACAAAATATGAATGTAATAAATAAATATAACTAAATACACCTGAAGTCCCGTTGTGCCTAATGGCAGAGCGGCCCATGCATGCACCGCCATTGGGACAACTGGACTTGAGGTCCTGTGGATTTTGGTATCGGGGGGGGGGGATCTGGAATGGATCCTCTGCAGATACTGAGGTCCTACTATATATCAAATTGTCATGCTTACATGTGTTTGTTTTTCCACGAGGTTCTGTTACCTTGGGTTAATGTGTGTGGGCAATATGTGAGGTAATATAGTCAGTTCAGGAAAAGATACTGGTTTTGGCATTACCTGTATGCAAAGTTGCTTCAGTTAAGACTAGAGCCCGAGTTCTGCTGTTTCTCCCTCAGCTCGGGTGACTCACATTTCAGGGTTGATGGAGCTCCCTGCATGTCTGATGAGCTACTGCTGGTCATGATCTTTTGAGGTATGGTATGATTTATTTTGGTTGAAAGAGCCCTGCATGTCTGCTGTGTACTATCTTTTAACAGCTCCTACAAAATCTTTCTTGATTTCAAACATTTCTAAATACCCTTTGTGCTTTGGTTTCATCTTATGCCACTGACTGTACCCAGTTGCTGCTTTGTAGGGGTATTCTATCACATCCCTAACACCCACTCTCAAATGTCTGTACCTTAGGCCTGGTACAGACTGATGCTATGTGCCAGCCTGGGGTCAATTTAAGGGCTTGGTAGGGCTGGGCATCCACATGCGCCCAGCCCTACTTTTGCTGCATGTGCGTGTGTTTGTCCAGACAGCGGGCGCCATAGCTGCCCATGTGTGCGAAGCGCCCAAACAATGCTGGCCAGTAGTCACTGCTAGGTTACAGGTATCTTTTTAATGGTTGCTCACTCCTACTGATGACAAAATATCTTACTGGCAGGAGTGGGAGGTTGTCCTCACCTTGGGATCACAGAGATTATAAATTAAAAGAATGTATAGTACAAAAGGTATAAAAATTAAACAAACAGTTCTGATAAAATCTTTAAGACTATTAAAATACATTAAAAACATTAAGATAAAAGTATATCACACCCTATTAAAAGACCCTTCTGCCACACTCAGTTAAAAACTGTTACAATGTTAACTGTCTTTGACTGGTGACCTTGTGAATAAGATATCTCCCAGTCCCCTTTTTCTTAACTGCTCTGCTCAGGTCCTGCAGACTTAGGTGTAGGGCCTCCCTGATTGAGTCTTGCCATCCTCTTTCTACTACCTTTTATCTTTCCTAGCATTATTGTCTTTTCTGATGAGTTCTGCCTTCTTATTATATGGCTGAAGTACGACAGCCTCAGTTTAGTAATCTTGGGGCTGAACAGACTGCCCCTAAGGGGTGGCCTGTAGCACCCCCTTTCTGCACTGGATCGGGGCCATGGCAACTACATATTATTGCCCTGATCTGACCTTTCCATGGCGCAAAAAGGAGGTGCAGAAAGCAGTTTCTTTTTGCACTGCAGAAAAGGTGCCATAGCCACAGGTATTGTGGCTTTTCAGCACCAGAGGAGTGCTGTGATATAACCTGCCATGTGGTGGGGCATGCAGCATCATGCCAGCATGGGGGTAGAGATGGGGCATGCATTGTGCAGACACCATGCCCCCACCCCGCCCCCATGCTGGCCTTTGTCTTCCAGGGAGAGTTTTGATTTGTTCTAGGATCCATTTGTTTGTCTTTTTGGCTATCCATGGTATCCTTAGTACTCTTCTTCAGCACCATATCTCAGATGAGTTGATTTTCTTCTCATCTGCTTTCTTTACTGTCCAGCTCTCACATCTATACCTGGTAACAGGGAATACAATAGCTTGGATGATTCTAACTTTAGTGCTCAGTTATATATCATTACATTTTAGGATCTTACCTAGTTCTTTCATGGCTGCCTTTCCCATTCCTAGTCTTATTTCTTGACTTCAATCTCCATTCTTACCAATGTTTGACTCAAAGTACTGCAGATCTATTTAAATAAAAAGGATGGTGCCTGCTGACCAAAGAGATAAAAGAAACATCAAAGGACCATTATAGCCTTCTATGGGACATTCTACATCCCTTAATCTGGTAATTGCCCCAAGAAGGCTCTCTCCTGTGTTCTTACAAGCCATAGTTATGGTGGTGGTGGTACTGCAAGAAAACCCTCCCCTCAGGATTATGGGTTGTTATTATTATTAGCACAACTGTTAGGAAAATGAATTAACTTTCCATCTAATTTGGGTGATAGACTCAGGGCATGGTCATCAATTCTGTAGACGACACAAAGTGGCAGGGATAGTTATACCTCAGAAGGTAGAATAAAGATGCAAGATGACTTAAATAGGGCCAAGACTAACAAAATAGATTTCAGTAGTTTCAGCATGGTACTAAGTGTTTGAGTGTTGGACTACAACTCTGGAGATCAGAGTTTGATTCTCTGCTCTGCCATGGAAACCCACATAAACTCAGCCCCAGAAAATCCTGTAATAGTCACTATAAGTCAGAAAAAACTTGAAATCACACAAGTACAGATGTAAGGTACTACATTTGAGCAGGAAAATGAAATGGACAAGTCTAAGCTAAAACATTTACCTAAGCCCTAAGAAGGATAGTTGAGGGTGTTGAGTATATTTAGCTTGGGAAAGAGAAGACTGACAGGTGATATGATATGCCTTCTTTAAATATCTGAAAACCTGTCATGTAGAAGAAGGAATGAGTTTGTTTTCTGCTTTTCTAGATGACAGGACCTAAACAAATGGATTCAAGTTACAGGAAATATGATTTTGACTAAACATTAGGAAGAATTTCTTGATGGCTATTGTTCAGTAGTGGAATAGCCTACCTTGGAAGGCAATGGATTGACTTTTGTTGGAAGCTTTGATACAGAGGTTAGATAGCCACTTCTATTTCTTCAGTGGTACAGTTTTTTCAGTGGTACATTCCTGCATTGGCAAGCAAGTTGTAATAGATGGCACTTTTGTTCCAGGTTTATTATTCCATTATTATTATTAAGATAATTTTTATAAATGTGTTTTTTCTATTCTAGCATCAACACTGCCTGATATTAACAATAACTTTTGGCATGACTTTCAGTTGTATCTAGCCCACTGGTTTGTTTCACTTCAAAACACTACCAGTAATAGTTAATTTGAATAAAAACAAATGAATTGAGTGTGTGTACTTCACAATAGTCTTTGGGCCACCCGACATGATTGACACAGCCAATGTTTTTCGCTAATCAAGAGTGGAGCCCTGTAACTAGTGGAGCCCTGTAACTCTAACAATGTATTTACACCTAACTTCTGGTTTCCATGGGGATGTCACTAGCTGCATAATGCACAACCTCATGCCCAATGGCTGTGAGGCTTCCAGGTACTTCCAGCTCTCTTATGAGTTCTTTAGCAGTGGAGGAGATTGGATTAAATGGTCCATGGCATCTCTTTCAAGGTTGACGAGTCTGTGTTTCTGGGCTTGTCTACATTGAACAACAAAAACAACAAATCAGTCTCCCCTCCCATCTTCCTGTTCTGCAAGAACCCACAACAACCCATTAATGCCACAAACTAACAGACACAGTGGTGCAGGGACATTGGCCTAACCAGCCACATATTTCCCCTGGGTGAACTCATGTCATTCCACTGTTTTTTGCCTTCCCAGCATGCATCAACTCATTAACCAGTACCTGTTTTTGTTTGCCTTTTTCCCCTTTCCTCTTTTCTGCCCCACAGAGTGAGTGAGATAATTTTAAACGTACACACACACATACATGATGGAGAAAGAAAAAATAAAACTGTATTTTATTCGTCTTTTATTTATGAAAATGTTCAGCCATGAGTTCAACAGTGAAGGGTTAGATTGGCCTAATCGTTCCTTCTTCCTCACCTGAGTGTCATATTGGTTTTTACTGTTTTTATTTTTTCCCCATGTGATAGTCCTCCCCACCCAATCAGCATTGCATCATCTTTGTTTTTACTTCAGTGAATGGAGTATGTGCATTCCTTCTTCCCCTATCAGTCAGTCACTTGCTCGCTCATGAAGAGTTCTCATGCACTCTCTTTCCCTTCTCCCATACATACATTGCAGATCTCCACATGAGTGAGGAAACATGTGATGGAGAGGGGGTAGATTGGAAGAGGGAAGAATAGAAACATTAAAAACAAACATGACACTCAGGCTGGGGGAAGGAAACAGGAGAGAGCAGCCCATTGTAACCCCTCATCACAGATCTCATGGCTGAACATACACTGAAGTAGAAAAGCATGACAACACACAATAAGCTTGCCAGACCCAGCCACCAAAAACTCAATCCTTGGCTCCACACTGAAGCTACTATGAGGACATTTTTTTCCCTATCAGTGTAGACAAGACCTCTATCATACTGCAACTTAATTTTTCAACTTTGTAAACTGTGAATTAAAGAGAGAGGTTTTTTCCTGTGTAGGATACAAATTTTCAGATGTTTGGGAATGACCAGAAAGAATTTAAGAAAGCCTTGTGCTTGTCAAGAACAGCAGGCCATGGCATCAGTATCACAACAAACCAGGGATACCCATAGGGTAAAGATCATGCCAGGGACTCCTCCAACCACCTCACTGATTCTCTCTTGCATAAATCATATGACTCAGGGAGACATTTTCTCTGAGCCTGATGATGATGAACATATCAGTCTGAAGGGCATTATGGAAAATTGGGTAGAGACATATTGGTCAGTTAATATCATCATTAGGACAAGGATGTTGAAAATTGCTTCTCTCTTAATTTTCAGATGTTTGGGGGTTTAAGAGTAGGCTATGCAGCAACCACCGGTTGTCCACCCTAGTAAAAATAGGTTGGGTGGGGGTCTCATGAATGAAGACAGTCAGTTTTAATTCAGATGAGAATGTATGCAATGTGCCAAGAATCCAGCATTATTACTGTGTTGTTTCTTGCCTGCCTAAGAGAGTTAGATTGCCACAGTAGGATGCCAGGCTTGATGTGTCAGTATTGAACATGTAGAAAAATGTTATTGATGTACTGGGGAAAAAATTGAGCCCATCTTCTTTGTATATGATTCAATCAGTCCCTTCTTAATTTCTGTACCAGGATTTGAAATGCAAGAAGTCAGTGCTAGAGAAGGGGCATGACTTTTATACCCACTGAGTGTTTTAGTTATAGACACCCCCTTTTTCTTTTAATTTTTTTTTTGTTTCCATTATTAAACTACCAGGTAAATGCCTGTTTCTAAGTATATCACTGTGCTTTTATTTAATTTTTAAAAAGTGGTGGCCTTCTACATATATTTGATTTCACTTAATTCCCTTATTTCCTTTGAACACTACTGAGTATGAATAAGAACCCATAATTAATATTGTAAATAGTGGTGCCTTTTGCCTTTTTATTCTATTGATATTCACCTACATTTTTATTCTGTTGCATTTTTATTTTATTGATGTGTTAAAAAAATATAAAAGAGAATCTGTGAATGCTATACATGGTTTCCCCTCAACTCCTGCCTTGCCAGCATATCCACAGTATCAGAGATTGTACAACTGCCATTCTTGGCCATGTGGTTCTGCCCAGATGTTCTGAGTTCACTTGCAAGCAATGGATATGAGTGGTGCCCATGCCCTCATCCAGAATAGCTCCATAACTATACTTTTTCTCTTTGGACTGACTCATACTACCTCTCAGTTTGACGCTGGTCATTTTCACAGTTAATCCATGCAATGATGTAGAAGCAGCAATGGTTCATTGTTGTTCCCTCCTGTATATCTTACAGATTTTTAAATTATATCCTCCTGTAGTGCTCAGAAGTGCCAGTATCCTGAAGTTTTCTTTCAATTTGTCCTTGAATCTTGACCCAATATGCTCCCACATCTTTCCTTGTCTTTTTTTTTATTGTGTTATGCTGCTTGCTTTCTGATTCGATCTACTCAAATGGTACTTAACCAAAGATATTGTGAGGTCATTATCCATGTTTTGCTCCACACATTGGAACAGGATTGAACAAGTGTTTTTAATGATACCTTGAATAATCGTAAGCACAGGAGTACTTTGTCTGCATTTAGTAGTGTGATGCATTCATCAAAAACTTTCAGGATATCTATGTCCTTGATCAGGGTCCACCAGCCTCATGAAATGTAAACTGTATATACTGCTTTCTCTACAACATACTCATTAATCATGACCGTCTGCTCACATAGTCTCTCCAGCATGTGCAACATGTTGTTCTAGCATATGAAGACATCCAAAGGAAACTTGTGCAGTGGCAGTGTCTACCTGATCTGTATGGAATGTATAGCCTCTGATGCAGAGCAGCCTTTGGTATCTTCAAACAAACTTTAGACACTCCAGGAATAAGGTTCAAGGACTGCTCTCGGCTCTGGAGTTGATTTATCTACCAGCATGAACCACATTTTACCACATTATCTGTTAAATTTAGTGGAGTAAAGTACACAGGTACTGCCTCCTTGATTATGTGACAGATGTTCTCAGTGCTGTGTATATATCTGTGTGTGTGTGGGGGGGGGGGTGGAGTATCAGTACATTTCCTCATCACAACCTTATTGCTGAATGAAATCCATTCTTCTGTGACACATTGGTAAGACTTGGTCTGAATGCTAGTCCAAGGAATTGCTAGAGAAATGTACATCCTTTATTGCTATCTTTAATTTCGAGTATTATCACCTTTCTAGCATCCTTGGCAAAGTCAGGAGTAACTATGTCACTACAATAATGCTGATTACCTGTTCATGTGGGCATAAGGTCTTTTTTTTTAAGAGTGCATGGTCAGCATTAGAAGTCCAATGCTGTGTTTCCAGAACTGGGTACAAGCACTTTCCATCTGATAGCCCTTGAAGAAGATTCCTTTATTTTGGTCACCTTTTTTTTTTTCCTCTAGGAAATATTAACACAGTGTCCCGGACTGCGGCCAGCATTCACCAACAATAGCTGATAAGTCAGTTCCACAAGCCTAAACGTTGATCCAAAGAATAGTCCAAAAGACAGAGCCAAGGTCAGGGTTGGGGAAAGCGCAGAAGTCAGTCCGGTCCGAGGTCAGGGCAAGGAGAAAGCAGCGAAAGTCCAAATCGTTCCAAGGTCAAGGCAAACCAGAGTTCCAAAGACACGAAGCCAGCACACAATCACACCAAGAGACTTACAATAAGTTCTAGCAAAGGGATGGCATCCCACAGGTGTTTAAGTAGCCGACACCCTGCCTGGTATCAGCTGAGCCTTATTAAGAGCTTGTTTCTCAGCCAGCCTGCGAGATCGACGGACACCAGCACTTTCAGCCCTTCGCTCCTTAAAGGAGGGAACCGCCAAGCCAGATTCCTCCCTGAAGCCCACACTCATCTGCTGAGCCCCTGAAGGGAGCTCCACAGTGTCAGAGCCTGGCTGTGCTTCCACTCCTGGGGCTGAACTGTCAGGGCTAGGGTCTGGCATGGCAGAACTGGGACCTGGCCTAGCCTCCAATTCCTCTTGCTCCTGAGGAGCCATGTCTTCCTCCTCCTCATCCTCTGACTCCAACTCTTGGCTGGCCATTACACGCAGGGATGTGCAGCTGTCAGGGGCTCAGTGGGCCATATTGCCCCAGACATGCAGAGGGGGCTGAAGCTTTGACAAAAAAGAGGGAAGAAAGTCTAAAAATATGTGTGACAGGGTGAGCATTTTTTTTTTTGGCAAAAAAATTTCAAAAATAAGTGGTAATGATGGGGTTTAAATACCAGATCCTGTTTGATCTTGGAAACTAAGTAGAGTCAGCCCTAGTCAGTATGTAGATGGGGAACTGCCAGAGAATACCAAGTGCTGTAGGCTATATTTCAGAGGAAGGAAGTAGAAGAACCATATCTGAGTATTCCTTGCCTAGGGAAACTTTATGAAATTAATGGGGTTGCCATAAGTCAACAATCTTGAAGACACATACAAAAACGACGGGGGGGGGGGTAAAAAAACAGGGCAGAAACCTAAAAAAAAAAAGACTTCTGCATGAATGTGGCCTGGTGGCTACACTTTTTCCACCGCTGCTTTATCAAGTGAAACACTTCTGAATATTGATGCATAGATGGGCTCTTCACACATCCACAGCCCCCCTCTCTCCCAATACCCACCTGTTCTCAAAGGCAGCAGACAGTTTCAAATGTGTGTTGTGGATGTGTGAAACTAGAGTAGAGGTTAAAATCCAGATCCCACCATCCAGGGTATAGTTGCTGGTCCGAACAGGCATAGATAAGCTTACTAATATTAGGATAATTGTTCATCCATTTTTCCCCCTAAAATTTAAATTAGAATCATAGGGTTGGAAGAGACCACAAGAGTCATGAAATCCAATTCCCTGACATGAAGGAATGCACAATCAAAGCACCCAGAACAGATGGCCATCCAGCCTCTGTTTAAAATCCTCCAAGGAAGGAGACTACTACTTTCCAAGCCAGTGTATTCTGCTGTCGAACAGCTCTGACCATCAGGAAACTCTTCCTAATGTTTAGACAGAATCTCTTTTCCTGTATTTTGAAACCATTGTTCTGGATCCTAGAAACTTGCTCCATCTTCAGTATGACATCCATTCAAATATTTAAACTGGGCTATTCCATCACCTCTTAACCCTAAGGGCACAAATGCTCAAATACTCCAGCCTGCAGTTTTCAGGTTATATGTGAATAATAAAGGGAAGAAACAGAGAAGAATGAGACAGAAATACTTCTGCTCTGAGCTCCTTCATTGTAAGATCAAGTTATGTCAATTTCCTTTTGTTAGTTCATTGTGGGTGACCTGCATATGTGATTATGTATTCTACACAGTTTACACACTGAAATACTCCCCCCTCCCCCCCCCCCCCCAAATCTGTGTAAATTCTAGAGTTGTGGAAAAGGCATGGATTGGTCCATTTCCAGTGAATGGTGGAATGGAAGGCAGAATGCATTCTGCCAAAAGACCCACAGAACAGATACAGGATAATTAGATCCCTGGTATGGAAACTACTAAAGCAATACAATTGCTCTTGGGATATCCCACTTGCATTCCTGGTCAACAGATATTGTAATGTTTCGAAAATTCTGCAGAACCTGCTTGATTAAAGATAAATAGGATAAACACAGTTCATGTATGTAATAAGGACAATGATTATATGCCTGTCAGATGATGTTTCCTATGGTGCACCTACACTTAGAAATAATGTACTGTATCACCACTTTAAGAGTGTAGCTCCATCCTATAGAATCCTGGGATTTATAGTTTTATTTAACCTTCTCTACCAAAGAGTGATGGTGCCTTACAAAACTACAAATCTCAGGATTCTATAGGATGGAGTGATGGCAGTTAATGTGCCATGTTTCATTATTTCTCCAGTGTAGGTGCACCCCCAATCTTAGCCTTTCAATAGTACTACCATCCATAGACCAATGGTATGGTAGTGACAAAAAGAGACACAAGGATGGGTGCACATGTTCACAAAACATGCTGTTATCTAAGCATTATAACAATGACACCATATACCCCTAAGCATCTGCAATAACAGCAGTGAGAAGAACAACAAAAACCTCTGGAGATAAAAAATAGATGTGGTGTTGGTTGTACTCCTTCCAGTTTTTGTTTAGTGAATTAGGTTTTGTTTTCTATACCAATGAGGAAAATGTTTATCCCTCCAGATAAAATTGGATCGTAACTCTCATCAGCCCTAGGCAGGATGGTTGGGTGCAGATAGTTCAATAACAATATTCCCCATTGCCACATTAAATATCAGGAGGGGGGAGCTCTGCTTATTCTCGTGAAGGATATAAAATATCACATGTATAAGAGAGAATTTTTAAAAAGAGAGACACAGTATCAAAAGAACCATTTCTATTGGTGTCGGAACATGGTATTGCTGAAGTTCGTGTCAGCTGGTATGGGGGTGGTGAACTGTATTGCCTGCCCTCCTGTGTCTACCTGCCCAGAACACTCCTAAGGCATCCCGCCCCTCCCCCAAGCCTTTAAAGTTTGGCACAGCTGCAGCTATGCCAGACCCTAAAGGTAGCGGACCCCCTCCAAGGTCTTCATGGCGTGGCATGAGTGCAGCTAGTAGCCACGCCAGTCCCTCCAGGGGTATGGCAGCATATAATACAAACTAAGAAATTCAACAATACTATGAGGCTCATTGAAGCATGTGATAACAGGCACTATCATTCTCTGTTCCAATATAATGTAGTGAGGCTCTTGGCACAGTTTCTGACAACGATCTCATAAGTAAACTGAAGAAGAAACTGCCATCACATTGGGTGCACAATTTCTTGCTCATTCATACTCAAAGAGTTATTATAGTTGGATCAGCATCAAAGAGGAAGGCTGTATTGAGAAAACCCTGGTCCTAGACTTGACATTTTTATTAATGAACAGAGCATGGCTATAACATTTTTGGATGGAAAGATTACATTAAAAAATGCTGCCGATAAACTGGAGGACAGTACTATAATGAAGAACAAAAATAAATTCAGTTTAGACTCCAGATAAATGTAAAGTTTTATGCCAGGGGAAGATGGTCTGTATATCAAAAAGGTGAGATTAACTCAAAGCTATGGAAAAGCCCCCCCCCCCCCGAAGATGGGGAAAGAGATGGGTATAAACTGTGACTGAGAAAAACATAATGTCAAAGAGGACAAAGGTGATTCTGGTATGCATTACCAAACTGTAGAATTCTAGACATAGCTACTCTAAATGGAATCCAGGGATGGATGAACTGCATGCATGGGTGCTAAAGGATCTTTTAGACATAATTTCTGCATAATCTTTGAGAATGTTTAAAAAACAACAACAAGAAAGATCCCAGCAGATAGGAGGAGCGTTAGTATCATTCTCATCTTCATAATGGGGAGGGGGGAGGGACATAAGCAACTAGCAACTAGTCGATTTGATGTCAACACTTGGAAAGGATCTAGAACAGTTCATCAGCCAGCCTGCGAACAGTCAGCCTGTGAGCCCTTAGAAAGAAATGTCGTGATTACTAACAGCATTTGGTTTCTCAAAAATAAGTCATGCCAAATCAGTCTTATCTCTTTTTTATATAACTGTAGAGAGAGAGTTACAAGCTTGGTAGATCAGAGGGATGTTGTAGATGCAGGTATCTTAATTTCAGTAAGTCTTTTGACAAAATCCCTCATACTATTCCTGTAGACATTTTGCAGGCTGCTTCCTCATTTTGTCAGCTCTGCAATCCAGTAGGCTGTGCGTGATTATTTCTGGAGGAATCGACCCCTTACTTCCAAAATTTTAGACTATTATCACTCATTTGCACATATCCTATTCCTAGGTGAGGTCAATGAGAAAATGGTGACCAATCAATTGCAGATACTTCTGGTTGAAGTGGACTATTTAAACTCACTTTTATCTGACTAAAGGCCTGGACAAAGCATCCAAACAGCCTTGGTTGGCCAGATTGAAGATTTTCTTCAGGACAGAAAAGATGTGGCTAAATAGTGCCGAGTATCTTTTGCTTGAAGAAGAGAAGAATGAAAGGTGCAAATTGCTCTGTTTAGTTTTCTGAAGGAATGCCATGTAGAAGATGGAGTGAGCTTATTTTCTGATGCTCCAGAGGGTAGGACCTAAAAAAAAATGGATTTAAATTACAAGAAAAGACATTCCACTGAAACTTTAGGAAGGGCTTACTGCTGTTAAGAGCTGTTCAACCATGGAATAGACTACCCTCTGAAGGTAATGGACTCTCCTTCTTTGAAGGCTTTTAAACAGACATTGGACACCTGTCTCTTGGATGTTTTTTAATTGTGGATCCCTAGTAGTTAATTAGAGTATGTGGCCTTTGAGGGTCCCTTGCAACCCTGTGATTCTAGGTGAAAGTAAGTATCTTTAGTACACTACTGGACATCCATTGTGACAGCACTGTAGCCCTGGACCATGTTTTCTGCATAGGAGCAAATTTTCACTGAGATTAAGCAAATATGTTGAAAGATTAGATGTCATAGGCATGATTATCCAAAGGCAATTAGAGAGAAGAATAGATAATAATAGAGTTGGAATAATAGAATCTATGATTCTATGGAAGAGACTACAAGGGCCATCTAGTCCAACCCCCTGCCATGCAGGAATTCTCGATTAAAGCATCCCTGACCATCCAGAGGCCATCCAGCCTCTGCTTAAAGACCTCCAAGGAAGAAGACTCCACTACACTCTGAGGGAATGTGTTCCTCTGTTGAACAGCCCTTATTTTCAGGAGGTTCCTCCTAATGTTGAGGTGGAATCTCTTTTCCTTTAGCTTGCACCCGTTGTTCCATGTTCTAGTCTCTGGAGCAGCAGAAAACAAGCCTGCTCCCTTCTCAATATCACATTCCTTCAAATATTTAAACAGAAGAGACCTTGTAGGCCATCTTTTCCCTTCTTTTCAGTTCAAATAACAAACTACAAAATGGTGATGGGGGTGCAACAGGGGAGAAGGGAATGCCCCTGGGGAGTGTACTCAGAAGCTGCAGTGACCAGTCTCTAACACGGAAACATTATTCAAACAAATAATGAAAATGGTTGAAATTTGCTATACCAGCATCAGATGAAGCTGGACAAAGTCTTTAAAATGTTTGTGTTCAGTGTGTTTTGGAGTTAAATACACTGCCTACATGATCTGGAAAAGACCCCAACAATAGAACAGGTTTCCGGCTTTTGTAGTGAACAAAACCTTATGGAACAATTTGAAAAATATCACAGAAACACAACACAGCCATGTTGCTTGTCTTATCAGCTGCTGGTGTTCTCTGTGCAGTATTCAACCTGGTGTTTCATTCATATTAAGGTAGGCTATTGTCAGAGCTCTACTGTAGCTTGAGTTTCCCAAGCGCAGATTAGATGCAGCTCCTACAGTGACAACATGGGGCAGGAACCTACATTCAGCTGTCATTCTCTGAAGCTATTAGTGCCCTAAGAAGCAGTTAGTCAGACACAGGTCAGTTTGGTCACATGAGCGAGAGTAGCAGTTGATGGAAGAAGATGGCATGGGTCCTTTGAGCTGCAGGCAAGGTCAGGGAAAGCAGAACTACTGGAAGCAGGGTAACAAATTTGGAGATTATCTGGATGGCAAAGATTTGGTTTAATATGATCCTCCTGTACCTCTCAGACAGAAAGTACAAGGCTCTATCTATCTCTGATACATGCACACTCACACTCAGGCAAACACAGGATAAATGCAAAATATATATTTCTTCATGATTTCTGAAGATGCCAGCCACATATGCTGGCAAAATGTCAGGAATATGCTCTTCTAGAACATGGCCAATAGCCTGAAAAACCCACAAAAATCTATGGATGCTGGCCATGAAAGCCTTTAACTTCACATATATTTCTTCATTTCTTTCCATTGATGGGATCAAACTAATTGCATAAAAGTAATGAATGACACCAATTACAAGAAAGCAATGGCATTAATTGCATGGAAGTAATTAATAGATACTTTTTTGTTATGTAAATAGCAGCTGTGAGGAAGACTGAGTATTCTTTGGACAGGGTTGTGGTGGTGGATGGGCAGGTAAAGTTTTGCATTTTTTCCTCATGCAATGACTTTGACCAAAAACATGTCTCTAAAACTGCTGTTTGCATTTTAAGGAAAGTAATGGGAAGAGGGGTCTTTAATCCCACTTTATTTTAATTCCTTCCTAGGCTGCAGAGATAGTTGCCAGGCTAGGTCAAGGAATATGGTCAACCAGGCAGCTCTACTTGGAAGTAGTTATGGTCCTTTCAGATCTGGAGAGTGAGGCTGGCCCCAAGCACTGACCTAAAATGAATCCCTTTCAGACACACCGAACCCAGGGCTTGTGCTTTTGCTTCTTGTTGATTCCTTCCACTGCAGTGTCTTTTGGCTGGGAGCTTGCAATGAAGTATTTGTGAAATTAATTAAGACAACAGAGGCCTGAGGAAAGCGAAAGTTAATTAGTCACGGCAATCAGTTAGATTTGATCCAAAGGAACAAACAAAGAGTTAGAAGCATGTCACTGGCGGGCTGCTTCTCTGGAAAAGGGATTATGCAGAGATTTCCACCAAAGGGTGATGGCTTTGTACTGCTGCTCCTTATGTAATTGGGGATTTAGAAGTGGCACAAAGAGTCATTACCACAAAATTTCTTTTGTAAGAGAAAAAAGTTGACATTTATGAAGCACAGGAGGGAGCAGCAAAACAAGACAAATCAATAGGCATGTACATCAGCAAGCGGCCACTTGGAGCAAGGAAGGAGAGCAGTGGAGGGAGAGGCCCTGCCAGTTCTCAAACATGGATTATAGGACGTGCAGGAAGGTGTGATGATGCTCTCCACAGCAGGGCACGGGGCACCAGGTAAAACCAATCCATATGTGCATAGAAATGCTGTGTGAGAGAAAGCTGGGCTGTCCACCTCAGTGCTGTTGAATCTGGAGAGATGTACCAAGGACATCTGCTTTCACCTCTGCAATGTGCTGCTTCTGAGGGGAACGTCTGATTGCTACCATTGAAGAACAGAAGAACACCACCATAAAAATGAGGCTGGCTGAGGGTGCTCCCAAATAGATATTAGAGAAGGGAGTGGGCACACACCAAAAGACAGAGGATGAAAATATGCCTATACCATATACCATACAAGGTGCATTCTGGGGAAGGTTAAGAAGACTGTATGCAAAGATCTCCTGAATGTAAATATGCAAATATATTCCAGAAAGCCTAGAAAAACATGGAAAATTAAGTGTTGTTTGAAGATGCTTTGAAAAACAACTTCATAACTATGGTTGCCAACTTTTCAACATGTCACTGCAACTGATTTAAAGATTGACAGTAGCATGAAAAATTTCACTGGATGAATTTTGTTCATCACGCTACCATCAGGCCATTTATTATTTTCCTGTTCAGCTGGAAGCCTATAATAAACACAGACCAGGGAGCTTCTGTGAAACTTTGTTGCTTCAATAATGTGTGGGCTATATAAAGATCAAGGGAAGTGTCTGTCCAAAAACTGCATCCAGCTGCAAAGCTAGAAAGGTTTGATTGGCATGAAACTATCTATTATGTGACTAGTTAGGGCAGGCATGGAGAAAGTATGTCCTATGAATGTGATGGCAAATCTCTGGCACGTGTGCCAGAGATGGCATGCAACACCATTTCCCCTAGCACATGGCGGGCGGAAGAGGAGGGAGGGGTGTGTGCCCATTGCTCCACCTTTTAAACCCTTCCTAGCCTTCAGCTGCCATTTTGGAGGCACCTGGAGGCTGAGGACAGTGCAGGGAGGGGAGGAGGAAGAGGCACGTGCCTCTTCCTCCTCCCTTCCTCCCTTTCCTGGCCTTCTGTCACCTCTTCAGAGGCAGCCTGAGGCTGGGAACAGCACAGAGGGACCCTCCCCAGCCTCCAATTGCCTCTCTGGAGGCAGCTGGAAGCTGGGAGGAGAGTGGTCTCCACTTGCCCCTCCGGAGGAGGCAGCTGGAGGCAGGGAAAGGACAGGGAGAGGAAAACGAAGAGGCGCACATTTGTTCCTCCTCCTTTCCAACCCTTTCTGCCCCCAGCCACCTCTCCAGAGGCAGCTGGGGCCCGGGAATGGTGCGGTAAAACCTGGTGCCAGAAGACCTTTTAGTTTGGGTACTTGGCCCGCAAAATCTTTGCCATCACTGCTCTATTGTTTCTGGGGAGGGAAAATTTATCTTCCACCCCACATCCCCCCCCCCCCAGTGGTCTTCTACACTTCACTCTTCCATTTCATGTCCCTTTTTCTGTTTGTTTCTTTGTTGGGGTAGTGAACTAGTGTAATCACAACAATTCAAAAAGAAAAGAAAGAGAGAAAGTAGGGAAAAACACCACAGCTAGAACAGTGAAAAATGAAGAAAAAAGAGTGGTTAATGTGAGGCAGTGAAAATGACAACAGCCTTTCTGAAACCAAATGTTTCATAAGGCTTCATCTGGAGTCCAGCTTCACTGCTGTTAACATCAAAGGGAAGTCCACAAATGGAAGTCCACTTTTGCTTTACTGTTTGGTTACATAGTTTTCTGTGGGTTTTTCGGGCTATGTGACCATGTTCTAGAAGAGTTTGTTTCTGACAAACTCTGACATTGAGGAAGGAGCAAGCTTGTTTTCTGCTGCTCCAGAGACTAGAATGTGGAACAATGGATGCAAACTGCAGGAAAAGAGATTTTACCTAGACATTAGGAGGAACTTCCTGACAGTGAGGGTCATTTGACAGTGGAACACAGTCCCTCGAAATGTAGTGGAGTCTCTTTCCTTAGAGGCTGAATGGCCATCTGTCAAGGATGCTTTGATTGGGAATTCCTGCATGGAAGGGGGTTGGACTGGATGGCCCTTGTGGTCTCTTCCAGCTCTATGAGTCTATGATTCTATGATGTTTCACCAGCATCTGTGATAGCAAACCTTTACATGGAACACTTTGAAAAGCGAGCCCTGAAAACCGCACCAAAAAAGCCCATGACATGGTTCTGATATGTGGATGACACTTTCACCATCTGGAGCCATGGAGAAGATCTGACTGTGTTTCTGAACCATCTGAACAACATCCACCCTAACATCCAATTCACAATGAGAAAAGAAGAGGAAGGGACATTGCCATTCTTGGGGCTCACACTGCTTTTAAAGAGGCTGGAAACTGGCCTTCCCTAAAGGATGCATTGATAATATGTCTCAGAAGCTTCCTTGTTTCTCCTCCCTGGACAGTCAGCCATGAAGGGCAAGGATCGAGAGAGCAAGTTGTCTTTTTCACACTACCAAGAAGCTTGTCCATGTCCTCAGTACTCACAGACTCAAACTGATCCAGTATAACATTGTTCACAGAGTTACTGGACACCTTGCCTATCACTTCTGCTGTAATGCCAGTGTCCAAGTTGGCTCTTATCTGAGAGAGTTTTTTCTGCGAAATGGTTGTTAAAGGTATCACAGCAGGCTATAGAATAAGAGGTTCTGGGCGGGTACCTGAGTTAGCTCCTTTACCATTACCACTCTGAACAGCTCTGCTGGACGAGACTTCGCAGACACAGTGTGTGCAGAGCAAAAAGATTTCTGTATTTGTCCACAGGAACAAAGAAATTTCCCATGACATGTCTTGTCAGATGAAAGTTGAGTGTTTCACCAGCGGTGCTCTAGTTGTTGTCCAGGCCACTTCATATTCCTGAGATCTTCCATGTACCATGGTTTGTGGTTTGATGCAGGCTGGAAATGATGCTTGGAAGTGATTGGGTCTGTAGCCTTAGTGAGATCACTGTTCCAGGTACTGGCCAAGGCCTCAACAGAATCACCAGTGTCACCAATCATTAAACCCCCTAGGGCTTTCTGGAACCCAACAATTTCCATAAGTCTTCGTGGGTGGACCATTCTAATGGGCCCTCCACCCCTGGTCCAATCTTGACCAGGAAATGATCCATCCATGACAATATGGTGATATCAACCACCTTCGCCTGTGGATATACCTGTTCCACACCAAAAACCTTATCAAGGGTATGACCTGCATAATGTGTGGGCTTGGAGACTAATTGGGATAAGTTCATGTTTGTCATGGAAGCCATGGACTCCCGAGTTCCACTCATTTGATTTGTTGAACCAGTCTCAAGTGGGATGTTGAGGTCACCCAGAACTAAAAGCCTAGGCAACTCCAACATCAGCTCTGAGACCAGTTGTGTCAGCTCGGCTAGGGAGTCTATTAGACAATAGGGTGGATGATATACCAACAGAATCCCCAGACTATCCTTCATCTTGAGGCTTAGGTAAATACACTCAATGTGTTTTTTTTTTTTTTTCAGGACAGATGTCCTGGTCAAAGTGAGGTTATTTTTAGGGACCAAAGCCAGCCCTCCTCCTCACCCATTTCCCCTTACCTGCTCACTGATGGAATACCCCAGCCAGGTTTCTGTAGTGCATGCCAGGTTGGTGTCCAGGAATTCTACCAGCACACACACACATAGCTAATAAGAATGGCTCAGAAAGGAAAACAAGGCCAAGCTGCCAGTAGACAGTTTACAAACAACAGACCTGTCCTCTGTCCGAATAGAGTAATAACAACAACAACAACAACAACAACAACAATGTTTTATTTCTATGTCCTGCCTCTCCATTGATCGAGGCGGGATTACAGCAATTTAAAATGCAAAACATATACATACAATTAAAAACAATTCCAATATAACATTATAACAACATCATAAAATTCAGAATATATCTTTCCAATAGATAATTTAAATTGTAGTAAGACAATGCAATGTTCAGTATCAGTGGTTGGTAGTCTGCTCTAGTACAGTCCTGTACATCATTAATTATAATATATCTGGTGAATAGGCCCGCCGGAAGAGTAAGCCACAATCCAGTCCGGGTTCAGGATTCTAGAGGTCACAATTAAAGTCCAGTCTGAGGTCAAGGATGCTAGAGGGTTGGTCAACGAGTCCATTCTGAGGTCGTAGGTTCAAGAGCAGTCAAAGGTCTAGGGAGCAAGGAATCTGGGGACAAGGTCTAGGGAAGCCAGAGCAAGCAGTGTTCATTAACTGGAAAGCACAATAATCTCTGACAAGGGAACTCGGCATTTGCCAGGTGCCTTAAATCACAGAACCACTCCCTTATCGCAGCCGCTGCATGATTGATGAACATTTCTCAGTGAGCCTTCTAGAAATCCGAAGGCACACCCTTTCATATCTTCTCTTGCTGAAGGTAGGAATTCCAATACCCTGCTGCTCTACATCTCACAAGCCTGGGACCTCTGCTGGGGCAAGGATAGCCTGCTGAGCCCCAGAGTCTTCTGAAGGAGACTCCACATAGCTAGGACCTGGCTGAGTCAACTCTGCAGGGTTTGGGAGAGCAGAGCTGGGACCTGGCAGGGCAGGGCTGGGGTCTGGCATGGTCCCAGATTCCTCCTGTACCTGAGGAGCTGAGTCCACCTTGTCATCCTCTGAGTCCTCCTTGGTGAGTTTTATTTTTAAGTGATCTGGTATTGGACAGGAGCAGGGAAACAGGGGTAATACAGTGAACAGAAGCTGAGATTTCAAACGTCGATCTTGTCTTCCTTTGGAACAATATTTTACCCTGTTAATATCATATCTTCAGTTACCTTGCACCACTCTTATTGCTGCTCCATGATCAACTGCCTCCCGTTATCCACTGTCAAGAACGTGCCTGTCCCGGGGAATAAAATGCTGCTTGAAAACACGGAAATTCTGGACCATGCCAACAACTCTCAGGTCAGAATGCACAACTTCTGGACAACTTCAACAGGAAAGAAGAAACCTTTTGCAAAATTTGGCCAGCAGACCTGAAAAACACTCAAATCAAGACTCAGCAAATGCAAATGAAAAACAACCAGGGTCAGGGGTTTTCCCAGCAAACAATGTATCTCTAATTAAACAGACACAAATTCTCTTTGCATATCCTCCCATGCAAGGCCTTGCCATTCAACAACAGAACAATACACAAATTAACATGGAAATCACTCATCCCAACCCAGGGTCACACAGTATTATATACCCCACTCACTTCCATGGCAGCATTCTCTGAAGATGCGAAACACAGATGCTGACGAAATGACAGAAACAACCTCTTCTAGAACTTGACCACATAGCCCCCCCCCAAAAAAACCACAAAAAACTATGAATGTCAGCAATGAAAGCCTTCATCTTTTTTTTTTTTAAAGCATAATATCCCTGCTAAGGTTTCCATGCAGCTAGAATCATAGAATCATAGAATCATAGAGTTGGAAGAGACCACAAGGGCCATCCAGTCCAACCCCCTGCCATGCAGGAACTCCAAGTCAAAGCATCCCTGACAGATGGCCATCCAGCCTCTGCTTAAAGACCCCTAAGGAAGGAGACTCCACTACACTCCGAGGGAGTGTGTTCCACTGTCGAACAGCCCTTACTGTCAGGAAGGTCCTCCTAATGTTGAGGTGAAATCTCTTTTCCTGCAGTTTGCATCCATTGTTCCGCGTTCTAGTCTCTGCAGCAGCAGAAAACAAGTTTGCTCCCTCCTCAATATGACATCCCTTCAAATATTTAAACAAGGCTATCATATCACCTCTTAACCTTCTCTTCTCCAGGCTAAACATCCCCAGTTCCCTAAAGCGTTTCTCATAGGGCATGGTTTCCAGACCCTTCACCATCTTAGTTGCCCTCCTTTGGACATGCTCCAGTTTCTCCACATCTTTTTTGAATTGTGGGGCCCAGAACTGGACACAGTATTCCAGGTGGGGCCTGACCAAAGCAGAATAGAGTGGCACTATAACTTCCCTTGATCTAGAAACTATACTTCTATTGATGCAGCCTAAAATTGCATTGGCTTTTTTAGCTGCCGCATCACACTGTTGACTCATGTTCAGCTTATGGTCTACTTGGACTCCTAGATCCCTTTCACATGTGGTCTCATTCAGCCAGGTGTCCCCCATCCTATATCTGTGCATTTCATTTTTCCGCCCTAAGTGCAGAACCTTACATTTCTCCGCACTGAATTTCATTTTGTTAGCACTGGCCCAGCTTTCTAGTCTATTCAGGTCATTTTGAATTTTGATCCTGTCCTCTGGGGTATTAGCTACGCCTCCCAGTTTAGTGTCATCTGCAAATCAGCTAGTTTTGCTGAATTCTATATAAATCCTAGGCATGGCACTCAGTGACCATTTGGACCATGATCTGATCCAGAATCCAAGCCATCATAAAAATAGTGAGTGGAATTCAGTATGAAACTTACTGGAAATAGAATTGGGAAGTTTTACAGCATCTATATTCAACAAGGGGTTATCATGATGTTACCATGTAGAATTGCCAGCAAAGTGAGCATTGTGCATTGGCCCCAGTGAGCATCCAGACTGATGCACGTTGATCCTGATGTGCACTCATGTGCAATGGGCACTCCCAATGTGCATCCAGACAATAGCTGGGGACTGCCAATGTGCATCAGTTGAGTCTGATGCACATTGGGACACTCTTGCCAGTGCCCTGATATACATCTTTGCAATTCACTAGGAGGTTTCTGTATTGCATGTGCTCTGTAGCTATGTGTAAGGTTAGGCAACATGGACCGCAATATAGAATTGTGGCCTGTGCTTCTAGTCTTGTAGAAGCTGAGATATGGAGCAAAATATGGAGACACTCTGCAGCTTTTTTTTCTGCAAGAAAGAAGTCTACTTGGGAATTCCAGACACAAAGTGAGAGTGAAGCATACAAACAGCAGAGTACAAGTAGCATGGAAGGCGTACATTGCAAGGGTGCAAGCTAACACTAATTAAGGGAGTAGGAGAGACAGGGGAAAAAAATAGAGCAGCAGAATGGTAGTAGTAAAAGAGTGGTACAAGCAGTGGAGTGCAAGAAACAAAGAAGGGAAACAATCTAACAGTACAAGGTGAATCAAAGGGGAAGTAGGAGACCTGAGAGAGCCACTGGTGAGAAGAAAAGGAAAAAATCCAAGGATGTGAGTTTTGCTGAGAGGGAATGGGAGAGATGAGAGAGTGAGCCATATGAGTGGCAGAATGAAAGAAGCATGGGGGGAAGACATTGCTAGAGGACTAGGCAAGGTAAGAGAGGGAAGAGAGAGCAAGGTGAGGGAGAGAGGTGAAAGAAGGAAAGTGAGGGTGAGAGTTGTGGTGGCACAGTGTAAGGAGCAAGATAGAAAGGCCTGGTGAGGGGCAGTGGTTTCACAGTGGGGTGGGTGGGTGCAGGCTGCACCAGTATGACACCACAGCTCCTCAAACATCTGCCTTTTGGACTGCGGTCTTTGCTTGTGTCCCTTTAAAATTCTGAAGAGATTGTGTGAATAGGGCAAGGCTCAGGGAGGGGAAAGAAGAGGCCCTTTTAAAAAAAATTAAAATTAAATTTTCATTTTTTAATTTTTTAAAATCTTTTTTTAAAAACATCAAATTTTCACTTTAACTGTATGAAACTATGCACATGTAAATACACTTAGGTTTTTTTTTTAAAAAAAGGTAAAAGTTGTCTAGTTGTGTCTGACTGCAGGGGTAGTTTTCATCTCCATTACTAAGCCAAAGAGCCAGTGTTGTCTGAAAACTACTCAGGTGGTCATGTGGCCTATATGACTGCACCAAATGCTGTTACCTTCCCACCAAAGTGGTACTTGCATCTGCATTCTTTTGAGATGCTAGGTTGGCAGAAGTTGGGACTAGTGACAGGAGCTCACCCTATCATGCAGCACTCAGGCCATGAACTCCCAACCTTTGAATCTTCTGATAATCAGAATCGGTGTATTTAACCATTAACCTACCACTTCCTTAGATTTAGACTGTGTGCATGATATTGTAATATTTTTGCTAGTTGTTTACATTACAACTGTTATCGTTACATTCAGTGATATATGACAAATACAATTTATGAGTAGTAACATTAGTACAAAAACATTACTAAGGATCCTGTATGGTATGGTATGGTATGGTAGGAAGTCAATGGGGAGGTGGCACCATGAGTTACTGCACTGGGTAACAACAATCCTTGTGATGGCACTGGTGAGGGTCGAAGCATAATAGAGGAAGATGTGGTGTCACAGAGTAAAGGAGGGAGGGAGGTAGTAGATGCAGCAACACAATGCAAAGAATATGAGAGGATGCACAGCAGAGGCATGAAGTTAGCCTAGAGAAGGGGAAGACTATCTACTTGAAATATCTACTCACCCATATGTTCTACTAAGTTAAATGTGTGCAACAGAAGAATACCTATTACCTTTAGAGTGTAAACTCTGCCAGGGAAACAAAATAGTAGCTACATTGGTAAAGATGTATAAAGGATTTATATTGACAAATACAAGGATAATGTTGGGAGAAAACACGTCTGACAAAATAGATTGGCACTTGCATTCATTCTTTCCTACATATCAAGGAATACTTTAAAAACTTTTCAAGGGAGAAGCTGTGCCTTTGCAGCAAAAACAACAGGATCTGTTATCCTTGTTGACTGCACTCTCCTTCATCAGATGCATGGAGAATTACCTCAGTTGGCAAGAGTGAATGGAAATATAAAAAGTACAGATATTTATCATTATCTTGACTGGCATTAACAATCAACAGTTGGGTGGGAGAACAAACATCCAAACATGGATGAATAGCTTAGCATGTACATTTTTGTGAAAAGTCAAAATAGGTGAAAGAAAGGTACAGTAGACCTTTTCCTAGTTGTAATAAAATATTTATTCTGTATCTCTGAAGGAAATCAGATTGTGCTTTTTCATTCAAATGCAGCTGTTCTTAGTTTTCACTGCATCTTTCCCTGTCAATCAGATGGCATTCATTTTCAGAAACTTCCTGTGGCAATTTTTGTTGAGCTTTTTGTCATCAGTGAAAAACTGATGGCAAAAAATAGTGATCTGATGACAAAGTATGCATGCATAACAATATGTTAACATTGTTGATGTTTTTAAATTTATAATGCACTTTGTATGTACATGTACAAAACGCCATAAAAATAAGCAGAATTATTAAGATAAATACAAAAGAGTTACGATTGTATTAAAATCTGAAAGAGGTGTAATCTGTTTAATCAGCAAATTAGACTTTAAATAAAACAGTTTAAAGGAAGTACTCAGCTTTTTTTGAGATGTTTGCATTTGTTTGTGTATATTATAATTGTTGTTTTTGATGTTATTTGTTTGTTTTTAATGTTTAATATATAATAAAGAGTATTATATATAAAAAAAGAATGTACACGATCACTTTATATAGTTTCCCTTTCCCTTCCAATCCCCACAACAATCCCGTAAGGAAGGTTTGCTTTCAAGGTAGTGGTGGCCCAAGAACACATGTAAATTCCATGACCAAGCAGGGATAAGAATTTGGATTTCCCTGTTCCACAACAAGCACTTTAAATGTTATTCTATGGGTTCTCGCAGATCAGTTATAACTGTACAAACTGCTATGGAGCTAGAAATGGGGGGATGCAACAATTAATGTGCTTAATTTAATGGAAATTAGAATAAAATTTTTGGAGTTTGAATATATATATATATATTTGCTTTCTTTGCTGGACTAGAGCTTGTGAAACAAAAGATGGTTTTTGTGCATCTCTCATACATTTCAGTGAGGCGTTTACTGGAAAATTCCCCTGAGGACTGTGCCCCAAGTTCTATCTCCTTCCCATTCTGTCAGCCTTAATGCCACCTGTGTTACATGACAGGGAGTGGCGTACACAAACCATCAGAAGCTGATAGCTCAGAAGCTTTCTGATGTGGAGAAACTGGAGCGTGTCCAAAGGAAGGCAAGTAAGATGGTGACTGGTCTGGAAACGGTGCCCTATGAGGAACACCTTAGAGAGCTGGGTATGTTTAATCTGGAGAAGAGAAGGTTAAGAGGTGATATGATAGTCCTGTTTAAATATTTGAAGGGATATCATATTGAGGAGGGAACAAGCTTGTTTTCTGCTGCTCCAGAGACTAGAATGCAGAAGAATGGATGCAAACTGCAGAAAGAGAGATTCCACCTCAACATTAGGAGGAACTTCCTGACAGTAAGGGCTGTTTGACAGTGGAACACACTCCCTCAGAGTGTGGGGGAATCTCTTTCCTTAGAGGTCTTTAAACAGAGGCTGGATGGCCATCTGTTGGGGATACTTTGATTGGGAGTTCCTGCATGGCAGGGGGTTGGACTGGATGGCCCTTGTGGTCTATTCCAACTCTCTGATTCTATGATTCTATTATTCTAATTTTCATTAGGAATGGACAAAAGATAAATTCTTTGGCAATGCAAGGCTGGGCCTCTGAGACTGGAATGCTGCGGGCAGAGAAGCTATGGTTTTCTGCCTGAGCTCTCTCTGCTATCTCTCCCTTCTCTGGTGCAGTTAGCAATTTGAATTATTTACTCTCCTTACTCTCCATCTAGCAGTTCTGTTTCCTTCTGAACAAGCAGAAGCCTTTCTGCTAACAAGTGCCTATATTTTGCTCACTAAAGTTAGAACAGAATGAATCCCCCTGCAGAGTGGCAATTGCAAGTAGGAGAGACTGTGGCTGGCTTTGGAGACAATGCCACGCACTTGAAAGAATGCATGTAGAAACAACAACTAGAGAAAAGGCTTCACATCCCTTCCTTCTCCTTGCCCCCCCCCCCTTTTCTAAGTTCTAGCAAGCCCTTACTGTGGTAACAAGGCTGCTGCAAGCCCAGTTACTTCCACACTAACCCACTTTTAGAATTTCCAAATCTCAGGGCTTAGATGCTCTTTTGCACAGAGTGATGGGTAGGAATCTCAGGGCAAGAAAGTTATGCCAAAAGATGTTTGCATGTATGTGTGTGCATGTGCTCATGTGTGCATATGTGTGTATGCATGTGTGTACTTTCCTCCTTTGTTAGGAGATTATCTGTCAGAATCCTTGTAGTATTCTTCCAGATATGGGTTAGTAGAGGTAGTTGGGGATGATGGTACATAGTTAGCTGCTAGATAGAGAGGAGGAGTGCATAACGGTGCCAGGAGGATTTATCAGTTGACCTTGGGGCTGCTCGGCTCTAAGCTTGGAATGCAGCAGTTTCTGGTGGGAAGCATTGTGAAGGGGGGAGATAAGGTGGAACCGAAACCTATGGAAAAATACTGGAATAGGTCTTTCGCGGGCTTTTGTGAGAAAGAGGGAGGTGTGGTACTTTGGAAGATACAGGGGTGCTGGGCGGGGACTGGTCAGTCTCAGCTAAGAAGCTGAATGGTGTGGTTTTGCTGATCCTGGAGCATCAATAAAGTTCTGTTTATTCTACATAAAGCTGACTGGTTGATTGTCTGGGATTCTGGACCCCTGTTCTGACAGTTAGCTGAGACTCTCCAAACCATCAACTCTTCTTGGAAGCAATGCAGGAGCAGGAGACTTCCGAGGAGCCTTTTACAACTCAGACGGCGGAGGAGGGCAAGGCCTCGGCAGCGGGGGCAGGTGCGTTACCGAAGACCACGAGACCTCCAGTGCTACAGACTCCGGTGAGCGGAGGACAGTGGTTTGGACAACCGGTGGCTCCGATTCGGACCCGAGAACGGAGGAGGGCCACTCGGTGGTCGGATTGGGACACGGGTCTCACGCAGCCCCTGAAAGTACAACCGGGCGAGGAGGCAGAGCTGGGTGAGCAAATGGCCTACCTTCGGGCCGACGTGGACAAATTGCATGACCTACTGAGGGAACTGCTGGCTACACAGAAGGGACGGGACGAGACGAGAGAGGGGCGAGAGGCTGACGGCGCGGAGGTGGCACCAGCGGGCCTAGGCCAGGACGAGGCCCCGCCACAGGACCAGCAGGTAGTTCGCCCGGCACCAGACCGTCCGTTAGACCCACAGGCCCGGAAGTTGGGGGTTAAGTTCGACGGGGACCCCCAGACCCTCCCCTATTTTTTGTCCCAGGTGGCTGACCACATGGATGAATGGGGCCCCACCTTTCCCTCAGAAGCGGCTAAGGTGAAGTGTGTGGCGAAGCACCTCAAAGGGGAGGCAGCCAACTGGCTGGTGCAGCTGTACGATTGCCAAGCGGCCGAGCTGCGGAATCTGGCGGATTTTATGAGAGCCCTGAGAGCCAGATTCGAAGACCCGTTCAGGGCTGACACTGCCCTGGCCAGTCTGAAGACCCTAGACCAGGGCACCAGATCCGTCTCCGAGTACGCTATGGAGTTTCGGAGATTGATTGCCCAAGTGCCAGACTGCACCGAGGGGATGAAGATCCAATATTTTAAGGAGGGACTGCGCCCCGACATTGTGAACAGGGCACTTAACCTGGGAAACCCCCCTACGGCCATGGAGTGGATTCGGTTGGCTGGAGAGGCAGAGGCAGTGCTGCACGAGATCCGGATACTAAACCAGCGGAGGAATAAGGGGGGCAAGGGAAGAGAAACCCAAGTCGTTGGGGAAAGAGGCAAAGGCAAGATTGGGCAGACAGCCGGGGAGGAGAGAGAGCGACGCCGCCGGCTGGGGCTGTGCCTGGGTTGCGGGCGCAAAGGCCACCTGGTCGCCAGCTGCCCGGATCATATCCCGGAGAAGAAAACGTCCCCCTCCGCGCCCCCACCAACGCAGGCTCCCAAGAAAGGGAAGGGGAAGGCAACGGTGAAAAGTTACGGCGATCGTGGGTTCCAAGTGGTGACGGAGGCCGAGGAGGAAGTCTGGACCGACGACGACAGTGCCGATGGAGAGGAGCCGGCTTTAAACTCCCCGAGCCTGCCTTAAAAAGCGGCCAGAGGCAGGCTGGGAGTGGGGACGGCCGCAAACCTATGGTGAGTGGGGGCATTCCCCTCTACACTTTGACTGTGACTTTGGTTGTGGGACGGGGGCAGAGAGCCATGACCCTAACAGCGGCAGTGGACTCAGGTTGCACTAGGTGCTTAGTCAACCCAGAAGTGGTTAAAAGCCTGGGCATAAAAACCCAAAACCTGCCGGACCCCATCCCTTTCTCCCAGATGGATGGCAGCTTGTTGGGCGGGCAAGCTTTGAAGGAGCGGACCACCACAGTGTGGCTGGGAATAGCAGATCACTGGGAAAGGATTCAGTTTGTGGTGGGACCCACGTATCATTATCACATCATGCTGGGGATCGATTGGCTACATCACCATAACCCCCACACTAAGTGGAGGCAGAGACTATTAATTTTTGATGACCCAGGCTGCCGGGGTCACCAATTGGACCCCACTATCAAAGTCCCTCCAGTGCAACAGCCAGTGTTGACACCCCGACCCCAGGCGGGTGAGGCTGCCACTCACTTAGAGCCCGTGAACTGGGGGGGGTCGAAGGTGCAGTGGAACCGGGTGGCAGCCCAGAGGAGGCAGTGGCTTCCTACCCGGACTGTTATGAGGATCTTAAGGAGGTGTTTGAATCTAAAGAGAGTGACCAGCTGCCACCGCACCGAGAGACGGACTGTGCCATTGAGATAGAACCCGGTGTGCCCATGCCTAAGCCAAAACTGTACCCCATGACCCCCCGGGAGTTATCCACACTTAAGGAGTTTATTGAAAAGAACTTGGCGAGAGGATTCATTAGACCTTCCACCTCCACTTTTGCCGCACCAGTGTTCTTTAGGGAAAAGAAAGATGGAACGCTGCGGCTGGTCACGGACTATCGAAACCTAAATGGGATTTGTAGCACCAATAAGTACCCTCTGCCTTTAATGAAGGACATGCTAGGTCGATTGGCCACAGGCAAGGTGTTTACCAAACTAGACTTACGGGACGCTTATTATAGGGTACGGATTAAAGAGGGGGATGAACATAAGACTGCATTTAATTGCCCTCTAGGGGCCTATGAGTATCTGGTCCTCCCCTTTGGACTAGCGGGAGCCCCCGGGGTCTTCATGAGACTCATAAACGAAGTACTACACGACTTGCTGTTTGAAGGGGTGCTGGTATACTTGGACGATGTTCTAATTTACTCTCAGGACCTGGAGAGCCATGTGCCGCTGGTGCGAGAGGTGTTACAGCGACTGCTTGATAACCAGCTATACGTAAAATTGTCTAAATGCCATTTCCATACGGACAAATTGGATTTTTTGGGGTATCGGGTGTCGGCGCAAGGAATTGAAATGGACCCACAGAAAGTGCACACTGTTCTGAGCTGGGGCCCCCCTAAGACCCGAAAACAAGTACAAAAGTTTCTGGGCTTTGCCAATTTCTACAGGCAGTTCATCCCGGACTTTGCTAGAATAGCACTGCCAATTACGGATCTTTTGAAAACCAAAACCCAGGAGGGAGGGGGCAAGGGCAAGGAGGTGAAAGAAAAGAAACAGCCCAAACCCTCTACCCCGATTCACTGGACTGAACAATGCCAGAGAGCATTTGAGTAGTTGAAGCTCTTGTTTAGTGCAGAACCCATTTTGCTTCACCCTGACCCTGACAAGCCGTTCGTCATTCAGGTGGACGCGAGCAACCACGCAGTAGGGGCCGTGTTGCTACAGAAGGACAATAATGGACTGTTGAGGCCTTGTGCCTACTTGTCTCGCAAATTCCAAAAGGGGGAGCTGGGGTGGCCCACTTGGGAAAAGGA
The DNA here is from genome assembly GCA_034509955.1 of Urosaurus nigricauda. Classification (NCBI taxonomy): domain Eukaryota; kingdom Metazoa; phylum Chordata; class Lepidosauria; order Squamata; family Phrynosomatidae; genus Urosaurus; species Urosaurus nigricauda. The sequence continues at coordinate 136,740,340 of JAOEGL010000004.1, forward strand.
AGCGTTTGCGGTTAAGCATGCTCTGGACAGTTGGAGACAGTTTTTAGAGGGGGCGCCTCACCCTTTTGAAGTTTGGACGGAACATCGTAATTTAGAGGCCCTGCAAACTCCCCGAAAGCTGACTCCTAAACAGAGGAGATGGGCTAAGGACTTTTACAAGTACAAATTCAAACTAAAGTTCCTCCCAGGAAGACAAAACATTTTAGCTGATGCCTTATCCAGGCTCCCCCAGCATATGGGGAAAGAGCAAATTCCTCTGCAAGCCATTTTCTCCCCTGAACAGTTGGGACTAGCTATAGTGACTCGTAGCCAGGCTAAGCAGAAACCGGTCGACCCTTTGCCCCAACTGGATGGGCTGCTGCAAAAGATAAAAGGGGAAGCCGAAAAAGATGAGTGGCTTCAGAAGCACAAAGATCGGTTGGTTTTGAACTCACTAGGGTTGTGGGCTAAGGGCTCTCAAATTTATGTTCCTGCATCGATACGGCCTGAAGTTCTTAAATTGTGCCATGATTCGAAGGCAGCGGGTCATTGGGGATATTTAAAAACTTGGCACAAGCTTCGGAAAGCTTACTGGTGGGAGGGGGTGAGAGCTGAGGTGGAAGACTATGTGAAGAGCTGTCCGGTGTGTGCCCGTGCCAAACCAGTCGTCGGCAAGCCCAGGGGGCTTCTGCAGCCGCTGCCCACTCCTGGGGGACCATGGAAACATATTGCCATGGACTTTATCACCGATCTGCCTGAGAGCAAGGGGAGAAACACTATTTGGGTGGTTGTGGACCTTTTTTCGAAGCAAGCGCACTATGTAGCTTGCAAGGGGATGCCTAGTGCTACCAAGCTTGCGGACCTGTTCATAGCACACATTTATAAGCATCATGGGTTGCCAGATAAAATTGTGAGTGACAGGGGTAGCACCTTCACTTCAACCTTCTGGAAGGTGCTGCAAAGAAAATTGGGGGTAGAAGTGGCCCTGAGCACCGCCTGGCACCCCCAGTCTGACGGGCAGTGTGAAAAAACGAACCAGGCTCTCGAGAAGTACCTCCGATGTTACACTAATTATTTGCAGGATGATTGGTATGACTTATTGCCCCATGCTGAAGTGGCGTTCAACAGTTCAGTGCATCGGAGCACTGGCAAATCGCCTTTCGAGGTTGTCTATGGATATGAACTCAGGACCCTCCCGGCATTGCCAGCTGACCCTTCGGACCCTGTGACTGTGACTCAATGGGTTCAGAGGGTCCAGGCTGCTTGGTCCCAGGTTGCCAAGGCTCTGGAGGTGGCTAAAACAGACTATAAGAAACATGCTGACCGTAAGAGATCGGTGGGGTGGGACATCAAGCCTGGGGATCGGGTGTTTTTGTCCACGAAGAACCTGAAATCTAGACACCCATCTAAGAAACTGGGACCCAAATTCATAGGGCCTTTCCTGGTGAAAAGACTTGTCAATGATGTGACTGCGGAATTGGACTTGCCTAAATCGTATAGACATTTACACCCTGTATTTCATTTTAGTTTGCTGAAACCGGACCGAAGCACAGAACGATGGAGACAGGACAAAGAACCGCCCCTGCCCATGATGGTTGAGGGGGAGCAGCATTTTGAAGTCGCTAAGATCTTGGACTCTAGAATGCACAGAAACAAGTTACAGTACCTGATTCGCTGGAAACACTTTTCAGCGGATCATGATGAATGGGTGTTAGCTAAACATGTTAAAGCCCCTGCTTTGGTTATGAAGTTTCATCGTATGTATCCTGACAAGCCTAAATAGTATTTTGTTGCCTTTGCTGTTTCCTTTATGTACTGTGTTTATCATATGTAGGGGGGGGGTTCTTTTCGGGGGGCCGACTGTCAGAATCCTTGTAGTATTCTTCCAGATATGGGTTAGTAGAGGTAGTTGGGGATGATGGTACATAGTTAGCTGCTAGATAGAGAGGAGGAGTGCATAACGGTGCCAGGAGGATTTATCAGTTGACCTTGGGGCTGCTCGGCTCTAAGCTTGGAATGCAGCAGTTTCTGGTGGGAAGCATTGTGAAGGGGGGAGATAAGGTGGAACCGAAACCTATGGAAAAATACTGGAATAGGTCTTTCGCGGGCTTTTGTGAGAAAGAGGGAGGTGTGGTACTTTGGAAGATATAGGGGTGCTGGGTGGGGACTGGTCAGTCTCAGCTAAGAAGCTGAATGGTGTGGTTTTGCTGATCCTGGAGCATCAATAAAGTTCTGTTTATTCTACATAAAGCTGACTGGTTGATTGTCTGGGATTCTGGACCCCTGTTCTGACATTATCACACTTCCTTTGCTCCAAACTTTAACCAAGGGTGAAACTTTTGGATATTTTTTAAAATGGGTGTTTTTGCACATGTCTGTGCCCAGTCTGGTCATGTACCTAATCCATACTTCTCCATCACTTTTGAAAGAACAGGAGATTGGGTACGTGATGCCTCCAGACTGGGCAAGGAAGTGTGTGAAAACACCTGTTTTTTTAAAAAAAATTTGAAAAGTTTCAGCCCACACTGAGGCTGGGAGGAAAGGAACTGTGATAATCTCCTTAGACTAGGAGTTTTGTTATTAGAATGGCATATTCTGCACAAATGTGGATGGCACTTAATGACATCCCCAGAGACCACTGACTGGCAATAACCTTTGAAAATTCCTGAAAAACATGAGTAGTCCCAACAGACTGGAGGAGGACAAATGTTGTCCCCATCTTCAAAAAGGTAAAAAAAGAGGATCCCAACAATTATGTTCCAGTTAATCTGACATGAATATCAGGAAAGATTCTAGAGCACATTATTAAACAGAGTCTGTGAGCATTTAGAGGGGAATGCCATAATCACAAAAAGGCAACATGGGTTTCAGAGAAACAAGTCATGCCAGACTACTCTGATCTCTTTATTTTGATAAAATTACTAGTTTGGTAGATGAATTTCATCAAGACCTTTGACAAGGTTGCCCATGATGACATTCTTGCAAACAAGCTAATAAAATGTGGGCTAGAGAATACAACTGTTAAATGGATTTGTAATTGGTTGACAGGCCCAACCCAAAGGGTGCTCAGAAATGGCTCTATTTCATCCTGGAAAGAAGTGACTAGTGGAGTGCTGCAGGGTTCTGTCTTGGGCCCAGTGCTATTCAACATCTTTATCAATGACATGGATGACAGAACTGGGGGTATACTTATGAATTTTGCAGATGACACCACATTGGGAGAAGTAGCTAATACCCCAGAGGACAGGGCCTGAATAGATTGGAAAGCTGGCCAAAGCTAACCAAATGAATTTCAACATGGAGAAATATAAAGTATTGTGCTTAGGCAGAAAAAAATGAAATGCATAGATATAGCATGGGGGACACCTGGCTTGATGAGACTATATGTCTATGTAAAGGATCTAGGAGTCCTAATAGACCACAAGTTGAACATGAGTCAACAGTGTGATGCAGCAGCTAAAAAGGCCAATGTGATTTTAGCCTGCATCGATGTCTAGATCAAGAGAAGTAATAGTGCCACTGTATTCTGCTTTGGTCAAGCCTCATCTGGAATACTGTGTCCAGTTCTGGGCAACACAGTTCAAAAAGTATGTTGACAACAAGCTAGATCATGTCCAAAGGAGTGTGACTAAAATGGTGATGGTATGAGGAATGACTTAGGGAGCTGGGTGTGTTTAGCCTGGAGAAGAGATGGTTAAGAGGTGATATGATAGCCCTGTTTAAATATTTGAAGGGATGTCCCATTGAGGATGGAGCAAGCTTGTTTTTTGCTGCTCCAGCTAATAGGACATGGAACAATGGATGCAAGCTACAGGAAAAGAGATTCCACCTAGATATTAAGAGGAACTTCCTGATAGTAATAACTGTTTGGCAGTGGAACATGCACCCTCAGAGAGCAGTGGAGTCTACTTCTTTGGAGGTCTTTAAAAAGGGTCTGGATGGCCATCTGTCAAGTTCCTGCATGGCAGGGAGTTGGACTGTATGGCCCTTGTGGTCTCTTTCAACTTTATGATTCTATAATATCACCCTGGTAACATCATAATTTTGGTCTCTGGTTTTGGTGCTGAAATCTCTGGAATAGTCTGGAATAGTCCTAACCTGGCAATTTTACCCACTTTGCATTGCCTAGGCATTGCTTATATAGTAGAATTAAAACAGCACTTAATATAGTGCTACATTACCTACCAGTGCCCTGGGGTCCAATTCTATAAAAGTTCTGTCCAATATTAATGAAAATTTTCCTTTTTACAAGCTTCAACTTTTTATTGCTACCTGTTAGAGAGGGTAAGGGATTCCTGAAGAATATCCTCTGAGCTTCCACTTGCACCGTTTCTCTTCCATGGCAATCCTATAAAGGATTAGATTTTAATAATGACAGTTTAGTTCAATTACTTGCTTGCAAGTAAATATGCACATGACTGAAACTGTAACTGCCTCAGTGTTCCTGTTCCTATGATGGGTTTGATATACTGGTATTCTTGTCCCCTACCCACCCCAGCCCCAGTTTTAATAGTGAAATAGCATTGTTCTACAGTATTGTGTGTTAATATGGAAAATAAATGAAAGGAAAATAGTAGTGAACCTCACCTACCCACCCATCCCAGAAATGAAATTGACATTGGGGGCAATTAAGACAAGCTATTCATCACAAATCCCAGTCAGTATCAGTATGGAACAATAAGAGGATGTGAAGCTTTCAGAGTAGCAGCTCATCTGCATCCCTTTCCCCATCAGCCTTTGATGAAGTTTCTCTGAACAAAAAGGCAGCTGGATTAAGAAAGGCAGAAATCTTTTGAGCCAGCAGCATGCATCACAAGGCACATATATTTATATCCCATATAGATATTAAAGGGAAAGGGGGAGAGAAATAACTGCAGTGATGGAGGCAGAAGGACCCACAGTTGTCTGCTGCAATGTATGTGCAATGTGTGTCTTCTTGCCAGAAAACCTAACCAACTACACCTGCAGTAATTGCAAATTGGTAACCATTTTGGGAGAAAAGATTGGGACACTACAGCTATGTGCTTGCTTCCCTTCAATGCACCAGAGAACATGAGGACTTCCTGGACAGAACATAGGGAGAATCAATCCTACAGAACCAACAGGAAAAAGTGCCAAGGAAAATGAAAAGGCCTATAGAAGTGAGGGAATGTATTAGAGAACAGTCACCGACAACAGTAGGAGAAGGAATTCAGAACTGCTCCAACTAAGTAATCACCTCCTAAAATTTCATGAGGATAGTAGCACAAAAAATGCTCAAACATACAGGGACACTGTATGTCAAAGGAGTCAATGACTGCACCTGCACTGCAGAAATAATACAACTTGACACCACTTTAATTGCTATGGCTCAATGAAGATTATCAGATGAGAATGGGATGTCCATGTCCTATCCTTTTTCCATCCTTATAGTGTGATCATGAAAAGATTTTCATACGACATTGCCTTTATCCTGTCAGTGTCCCATCATTAAACTGTGATTGACTATGATCACACAAAAGACTTTCACATGATGTTGCGCTTATCCTATCATTGTCCCATCCTTGTCTTTCATTTTGTATCAACGGAAGAACGCATTCATGCAATACCACTTCACTGACAGTTGAATGACAAGATCAGTGCGAACGTGTGAATGTGTGTCATGCAATAGGATAAGGATGTGTGTCATGCAATAGGATAAGGATGGGCTTCACTCCTGTCCTCCATCTTATAATCTCTGTTACCAGTGCCAAAAATCTTCTGAATTTTGAGGTGTGTACATTCTCCCTATGGCCCCAAATGGACTCTGTATGCTGGGAAGCCATGGTCTCTGAGGTGGGTGATCACATACACACTATCCCATAAGCACATCCAACATTAGAGCTGCAAATGAGAAACTTTGACACCTCTGAAGTCAGGAAGATAGGTGATTTAGGCAGGATGTTCTGCTGGACAAGCCCGATAAGGCTGATTTACAACTTCTGGACATTGCCAGACCAAGTGATCCTTCACAATGTAGATTTGATTTCCTTTGATATAGCACAAACACCTTTGCCTTCAGGCTAGTTTTGGCCTAGAAAAGATCTCCAAAATCCCTTGTTAGCAGGCTAGTTGGAAGGCACGGGGACACTCTGCCACTGTGACTTGTCCCAATATGTCCACTTCCACTCCACTCATCAGAACGGCCATATCCCATACCATCCTCATCACAATTGGACCCAGAGTCAAGCCTCATCTTGTGTAAGTATTGCCATTAGTTCAGCCTCCAGCTATTCCAAAGCTAACTCCTGATTTCCTTAGTCCTTATATATATGTGTGAGTGAATGTGGAGTGTTGTGTGATTTCCCCCCTTAATAAAAGAAACATTTCATTTAGATAATTCTGCCTCTGCAAATTTCCTTTGATCTCTTTTCTCTTTTCTTGGTATACAAATGGGAAACGATTCCACAAAGGGTTGTTTGTAGCACAACCCAGTAATTAATGAGCTAATTAAAAATTCCCCTAGAGAGATTCATTGCTACATCTTCAATGCTATGGAATCCTGGAATTTGTAGTTTATTTTGGCACCAGAGCTCTCTGATAGAGAAGAATAAGTACCTCACAAAACTACAAATCCCAGAATCCCATGGCAATTTAAGCAGTGTCAAAATGCATTATTTTTACAGTGCAGATTCAGCCAATGTAACCGCCAATGACAACAAGAAGAAAAAAAGGTGCTGGTATTTGGGAATCAGTTGTTCAAGAGACAGAGGTACCTGTGTGCCATCCTGACAAGATCAATCAGGATGTGTGCTGTTCTCCTGGCACAGATATCTGGGATGTCATTGACAACTCACCCAAATTCATCAGGAATACGGATCAGTGACCCTCTTGCTCTATTTCATGTGGGCATGCATGGCACAGCCAAGAACACCTTTGAGAAGATCACCATGGACTATGAAGCTCTGAGCAGGAAGCTGAAGGATTTTAAAGCACAGGTAGTATTCTTGTCAATTTTACCAGTGAAAGATAGAGGACTACACAATGACAAGAAGATACATAGATGGTGTAGATGGAAGAAATGTAGCTTTTGAGACCATGGCCTTCACTACTTAGACAAAGACCTACTGGCAACAGATGGGTTATACCTCACAAAGACCAAGATTAATGTCTTTTGTAGTAGCATGACAAGTTCAATCAAGAGGGGTTTAAACTAATAAATTTGTGGCGTGGAGATGATAGCTCAAACATCAGTCCAAAGGGAAGCTCTAAACACAAGGATTTGAATTGTAGAGGAGAAGTTGAGCAAAAGAATGGGATCTGCAGGAAAAAAAAAGAGAATAAGGGACAGCCAGACAGCCTGGTAAGGGTCGGCTCCATGCTGCCCCTGGAAGCGCTGGGTTGGGGATGCAGCAACCGCATGCCACATCCCCAACCTGATGTAAAAAGGATCCACAAAACGTGGCTTCTATTTGCACCATAGAAGGGGCGCCATAAGCACCCCAGCACTGTGTTATGACACCTCTCGTGCACAGTGCCATTTGGATGCTGCACACAAGGGATGTCATCATGGCACATGCCATCTGGATGGCACATACCAAGATGTTGGCTAGGCGGTGAAAGTAGGGCTCTGAGCGTGTGGACACTCAGACCTATTGCAGCCCTAGTTTGGGTGCAGGCCAGCATAAACTGCAAGTCTGTTGAGCCTCTAACTTAATAGGTGAGAACAAACAAAGCTTCAAATATCTATACACCAATGCACAGAGTTTGGGAAACAAACAAGATGGATTTAAAGTCCTAGTGCAGAAAGGTAAATATGGTAATATATACCTATAGAGATCTGGTGGGATGACTCCCATTATTGGAATATAACAGTTGAAAGAAAGAATGGATGTGACCGAAAAGGAGGGGGAATACCATTGTATGCCAAAGACAAATTCACTTGTACAGAAACCCATGTGAGTGATCTGCATGGACCAATTGAGAGCATTTGGGTAAAAATAGAGAAATAAATAAAAGCAACATTATGGTAGAAATGTACAGTACTACAGGCCACCAAACCAAGAAGAGGCGGTGAGTGATTTTTTTCAGAATTGCAACTATCTCAAAGATGCAAGAATTGGTAGTTATGGGGTCCTTCAATTACCCTGATGTCTTCTGGGAGATGCAGCAACAGCATGCCACAGCCCCAATCCACCTTGAAGCCACCTGAAAAAGGAGCGGGAAACATCTCTCCTTTTACAGGTGGCTAAAAGCTGGTTTTTCCCAGTCACCAAAGCCAGAAGCTAGCTTTAATGCACTCCGGTGGTATGCAGCATGTAAACTCCATGCCACCAGAGTTCCCAGAAGCTGATCCATGTGTGGGTGGTTGCCTGGCTTGAAGCTGGCTTTCAGGCATCTTGGGTGCATGAATCATCTGTACACCATGTTCCCAAGATGTCCGGAAGCTGGCTTTTTATGGCAGTGTGTTTCGCCCCTTACTCTGCTAGGCTCTCCAACCAATTCCTGATGTATCTTGGAAATAATTTCATATACGAGGGGGTATCATAAAGTTTTAATCATCACCTTAAAAAAATTGACAGAAAGTTTGCTTTGATTTGTAGTTGTTAACATACCTCTACGTAGTCACCATCCAGAAATACACAATACAAAAATTACACATTTTTCCTATGGTTTCTTGACCCTCCAAATACCATTATTGTAGAAGTCTGCAGATTGCGCCTTATGAAGATTTTACACTTTAGTCACGTCTGGCACAACCTGTCACAAAAATAAAGGACACAATGAACTGATTTTCTCAACATCATGCACTTAGGAACCAATGATGATACTGACAAAATTTCATCAATATACCATAATAACATATGGGTGATAATTATTACTTTATGATACCCCCTTGTAAGGTGCAATCTGCAGACATCTACAATATCAGGTATTTGGAGGGTCAAGAAATGCTGGGGAAAAATGTGTAAATCTGGATGGTGACTATGTAGAAATAAGTTAACAACTACAAATCAAAACAAACCTTCTGTCAAAAAATTTTAAAGGCGATATTTAAAATTTTATGATACCCCCTCGTGTGTGTGTGTGCATACATTAAAACAAAACAAAACAGAGGAACGAGCAAGGGGATTGGCAATCCTAAACTTGATCCTAACCAATGGGGAGGAGTTGATCACTGGAATCAAAGTAGTTGGTACTTTAGGAGGAAAGTGACCATGTAATGCTAAAATTCACAACTGTGGGACTGGGGAAAGAAGAGTATAGTGAAACATGAACCTTAGATTTCAGGAAAGCTGATTTTACTAAGCTCGTGGAAATACTAAATGAACAAAAATTTGCAGTTCCAGGAAAAAAATGCATGTAGGGACAGAACAAGCCTTACATCCAAAATTTCCTCTGTACCTGCCTTCTGTCATCCATTAGATACCCTGATGATTATAACAAGTTGGGGGGAGGGAGAGAGAAAACAATACCTAAGGATGCTGTGGTTGGGAGAAGTCTTCCACTGAGCTAGGGAATCTGAAACTAGGCATATTTTTTCAGAACCTGTGCAATTAAGGCTGAAAATAATAGTTTTTACTAGGTTTAAAACTTACTTGGGTGTGATGCCACTTTATCCACATATTCTTTTGTACAGTTACAAGTGTGCATTGCCAGTGGGGTGTAGTGGTTTGAGTGCTGGAGTAGGGTACTCTGGAGACTAGGGTTCAAATCCCTTCTGAGCCATGAAACCCACTGAATGACCTGGGCAAATCACTCTCTCTCTGATCTGTGGAAGACAATGACAATCCCTTTCTGAGCAAATCTTGTCAAGGAAGCCTTGTGATACCATAGGGTTACCATAGGGCTGAGACCAATTGGCACCCATTTAGCTAAACACAATTTAGCAGCACTCTTCCTTTTCTCCCCCCCCCCCCCCCCCAATTGCTGTGGCATGCAGTTGTGGAAACAACAGTCTTTTGTTCCCTAGCACTGTGGCCATCCAGACAAACAAAAAGCAACTGTGGTGCCACCTGGCCATTTGCCCCCACGGTGCTCCAGAACAATGCTGTATAGAGCAATTTGAGAGAAAGGAAATGGTGACAAGATTGCTGGAGGTATGTGGTGCTCCTGCTGAGATCAACACAACAGCAAAGAAAAAAAAAGAAAAAAAGAAGAGTGGGAAAGGAAGAAATGCTGCCGCAGCCGATACCAAGGAATCCCCCTGCCCCAAATGATCTCATTCTCTTGTGTGGAAGTCCTGGTTGACTTCTTTGGGTGCCTATATAGCCCAACAAATTTGAAGGATGCCCAACTGGAGGAAGCTGTTGAAGACAGATCTTTCCTACCAGGCAAATTGGCTTTTCTGGTCCACAAGTCTAGGAATGACATGCATTCACTGTCTAATCTAAAGGTTATTCTGTCCACAGACATTCTGTCTTATAAACTTCTGCTATGCTTTTGCTGTTTTGTGGGTACAACAAACTCTTCTCCTTCCATGAATTCTCAGTACATGACATAATAGTAGTGATGGGCAGGATACACCTTGCTTCATATTGGCTTTGAAGAAAGAAAGAAAAAAAGCTGCCATTGAGCTCAAGAACAATGACAGAAACATTATATTGGAGTAACCAATACAAATGGTTTTGCTGTGGAAGACTGGTGACCTTTCCCCTTATGCCAGATGTTGAAAACTGTGCTAGGCTCTGCTACTTTTACATGCAGTGTGGAAAATATATGGGTATTTTATTTATTTATTTCATTTCATTTCATTTATATCCTGCCTTTCTTCCCAGAGGGACCCAATGCACCTCACAGATCAAACCTTTAAAATTGTTACAAATTCAAACAATTAAAATATCTGTATAAAAAAAAATCACATAATATACACAATGAATTGTACCCAGAAATGAACAGGTAGCCAGTGGAGCTGTTTTAACAAGGGAGTTATATCTCCCTGTAATTGGCCCTGGTCAGCATTCTGGCTGAAGCATTTTGAACCTGCTGAATTTTCCAGACAGTTTCGAAAGGCAGCCCCACATAGAGTGCAATGCAGTAGTCCAAACGGGATGTAATCAAAACACGTATCACTGTAGACAGATCTGACATCTCAAGAAATGGGTTCAGCTGGTGCACAAGTGTAAGCTGTGCAAATACATCTGGCTACTGCTGAGATCTGGGCATCCAGGCTCAGAGTGGGGTCCAGGAGTACACCCAAGCTGTGAGACTGAGATTTCAGGGGAAGTGTAACCCCATCTAGCACATGCAAAGCCCCAATTCCCTGATCTGCCTTACGACTGACCAGGAACAGCTCTGTCTTGTCTGGATTAAGCTTCAATTTGTTTGCCGTCATCCAGTCCATTACTGACAGCAGACACTGGTTCAGTACAGAGGAAGCTCCTTGGAATCAGATGGAAAGGAGAGATAGAGTTGGGTGTCATCAGCATACTCGTGACACCTCTCTCCAAGACTCTGGATGACCCCTCTCAGAGGTTTCATGTAGAAGTTAAAAAGCATAGGGGACAGATTAGAACCCTGAGGGATCCTACAGGCCAGCGGCCAAAGAATCAAACAGGAGTCCCCACCACCACCACCTTCTGAGTCCGTCCCTCCAAGAAAGACTGGAACCACTGCATATAAGTGCCCCCAAGTCCCATCCCAGAAAGGCGGCCCAGAAGGATACCATGGTCAATGGTATCAAATACCACTGAGAGATCCAGCAGGACCAACAGGGCCACACTCCCCTGTCCAGTTCTCTGCGTAGGTCATCCACTGAGGGTACCAATGCTGTCTCTGTCCCATAGCAAGGTCTGAAGCAGCTTGAAATGGATCTAGACAATCCATTTCATCCAGAAACCACTTAAGCTGGGAGAACCTTTTCCAAGAATGGAATATTAGAGACTGGCCTATAGTTATCCAAAATGCTGGGATCCAGAGTGGTCTTTTTCAGTAACAGCCTCACCACTGCCTCCTTTAGACAAGATGGAAATATGCCTTGCTGCAGTGAGGCATTTGCCACCCGCCCCTTACCCACTTGGCCAGTTTATCTCTGGTCTCTGGTAATTTCTCCCTTTCCCTTTACATTGGCAGCAAAAATGTTTTCATACTTTGTTTCACAATGTGTTACCATTGCTTTCCCCCTGTTGTGTTTCCAGCTAAACTTCCCTGTCAATCCATCCTGGGATATTCTGGTCCAATCACTGTTTTTGGTACACTAAAATTAAAGCCTTCAACCAGTCCAGAATCCCATTGTCAAATTCTGGGAAAAGACACCCAGCCTTTGCAAGAAAGCCCACCCCTTGGGGCTATGTTTTAAGTATAAATATGATTCAAAACCTAGCCTCTGTGCACACAGCTCCCATACAGTTTGGCACTCTGTGTACATTCTGTGTTGCAGTCAGACCTTCCAGTCTGAGCCACTCCAGCTTTCCATGGTCTACTCATAGGATAAGTAATTATCGCCCAATTGCAAAGCTCTACAACTTTGCTATCTTGTTTTCATATTTCCATTTCGGTTAACTTTCAGTGCTGTGTCTGTATGAATTGCTATCTCGTGTGTGTGATTAACCTCTGCATTTTTCTAAACAAAACCTTCTTAATTCACCCAAACTTGGAATTCTTCTCAGCTAGCATTGGTATAAATAGGTGTGAAGGATCCAAAGGTTACCCAAGCCTTTTGCAAAAACTAATTTCCCCAACATTTGAAACAACACTGATAATTGATGGGGACTCCCCAGTGCCTCACCTGTCTTTGCACAACAAACTTCAGTGTAAGTGTAGTAATTCAGAAAATGTGTCTCTGGCTGGAAATTAAGTTGTCAACACTCTTTGTTGAACTGGGGGGAGGGTAGATTTTCATAGAATCATAGAATCATAGAATCATAGAAATTTAGAGTTGGAAGAGACCACAAGGGCCATCCAGTCCAACCCCCTGCCGTGCAGGAACTCCCAATCAAAGCATACCCGACAGATGGCCATCCAGCCTCTGCTTAAAAACCTCCAAGGAAGGAGACTCCACCACCCTCCGAGGGAGTGTGTTCCACTGTCAAACAGCTCTTACTGTCAGGAAGTTCCTCCTAATGTTGAGGTGGAATCTTTTTTCCTGCAGTTTGCATCCATTGTTCCGAGTTCTGTTCTCTGGAGCAGCAGAAAACAAGCTTGCTCCCTCCTCAATGTGACATCCCTTCAAGTATTTAAACAGGGTGATCATATCACCTCTTAACCTTCTCTTCTCCAGGCTAAACATTCCCAGCTCCCTAAGGCGTTCTTCATAGGGCAAGGTCTCCAGACCCTTCACCATTTTAGTCGCCCTCCTTTGGACCCGCTCCAGTTTCTCCACATCCTTTTTGAATTGTGGTGCCCAGAACTGGACACAGTATTCCAGGTGGGGCCTGACCAAAGCAGAATAGAGTGGCACTATTACTTCCCTTGATCTAGACACTATACTTCTATTGATGCAACCTAAAATTGCATTGGCCTTTTTAGCTGCTGCATCACACTGTTGACTCATGTTCAACTTGTGGTCTATTTGGACTCCTAGATCCCTTTCACATGTTGTCTCATTCAGCCAGGCGTCCCCCATCCTATATTTGTGCATTTCATTTTTCCGCCCTACGTGTAGGACCTTACATTTCTCTGTGTTAAATTTCATTTTGTTAGCTTTGGCCCAGCTTTCTATTCTATTCAGGTCACTTTGAATTTTGATCCTGTCCTTTGGGGTATTAGCTACTCCTCCCAATTTGGTGTCATCTGCAAATTTGATAACTAGGCTCTCAATACTGTCATCCAAGTCATTAATAAAGATGTTGAATAGCACTGGGCCCAGGACAGAACCCTGTGGCACCCCACTTGTCACTTCTTTCCAGGATGAAAAGGAACCATTGTTGAGCACCCTTTGGGTTCGATCAGTCAACCAGTTACAAATCCATGTAACGGTTACCTTGTCTAGTCCACATTTTACAAGCTTGTTTGCAAGGATGTCATGGGGAACCTTGTCAAAGGCCTTACTGAAGTCAAGATATACTATATCCACAGCATTCCCTTCATCTACCAAGCTGGTAATTTTATCAAAAAAAGAGATCAGATTTGTCTGGCATGACTTGTTTCTCTGAAACCCATGTTGGCTTTTTGTGATTATGGAATTATCTTCCAGATATTCACAGACTCTCTGCTTAATGATCTGCTCTAGAATCTTTCCTGGTATTGATGTCAGACTAACCGGACGATAATTGTTGGGATCCTCTTTTTCCCCCTTTTTGAAGATTGGGACAACATTTGCCCTCCTCCAGTCTGCAGGGACTTCTCCTGTTCTCCAGGAGTTCTCAAAGATGATTGCCATTGGTTCCGATATTACATTTGCCAGTTCTTTTAATACCCTTGGATGTAGTTCATCTGGTCCTGGAGACTTATATTCATTTAGATTAACCAGGTATTCCTGTACTGTTTCTTTACTTATTCTGTGCTGAAATTCCCCTATTCTGTCCTCTGCCCCATCATCCTTAGGTTGGGCACCCTTTGCCTTTCCTGAGAAGACTGAAGCAAAGAAGGTGTTGAGCAATTCTGCCTTTTCTCCTGGCCCTATTAGTATTAGTAGTAGTAGTAGTAATAGTAGTAATAGTAGTAGAGAGAAGAACTTTTGGACCCGATCCCCTTCCCCACCACCATTCCCTTCTCCTTTTGTGCCGTGTCTTCTTAGAATGTAAGCCTGAGGGCAGGGAACCGTCTAGTTGAAATAATGATTGTAAGCCGCTCTGATAGCTTTTAAAGCTGAAGAGTGGGATATAAAATAAATAAATAAATAAATAATAAAAATTATTTATTAACAAAGACAAAAGCCCTGTTTTCAACACATTTACAAGCTTTGCTTTTAACAACATATAGGATTTATACTACAGGAAAGAAATGTTTTCCAAGCTCTGCTTTTCACAAGAAAAAGAATTGTTTCCCCAGTTTTGTTTTTTTACATTTTTCTAAGCATTGCTAAGGTCTGCAGCAGCACTTGATAACTAACCAGAGTGGAGATAACTAAAAAGAGATCTACCTCTTTACCTTGATTCTGGCATCTATTTCTCTCTGTTTGTTCTTGCCCTGTGGTAGGGCAAGAACACACAGCAGGAACAAAACTCCCCAGCTCCAACCACAGATCATAGGCAGGCAAGAAGACTAAACCAGGGTTTCTGTTGTTTTATTCTGGCCCTTCTTTTCTAGTATCTTTGCTGTTAAGCACTCCACCAGTTTGATGTATGATAGGAATCTATCAGCAACTAGCAATGTGGAAATTGATGGGTTGAGCTTTGCTGACAGAAGCTGGCAGGTAGGGCTCCCATCACTCAAAGCCTGCACTCAGCCCTTCGCTTTATTTATCATTAAAAGCCTGTCAATGGATTGTTTTTAATAGAGATTCAATGCAAGGAAGCAGAGGAGGAACTGGATAAAAACATAGTCATAGCCCAGTGTTAACTCTGGGGGTGAGATGATCACTTTGTGCCATTTTAGCCAGAAATTGGTAGTGGGCAGGCCTGGTTGAAAGTCACATTGTTAGTACACAGAAAAAAGCTTAACAGGTTGATTTGAAAAGTGCTAGTGCAGAATTGGTCAGTTTGAGGTTGATCCCTGACAAATTTAATAAATAGTTTTATTTATAGGGATCTAAATTCAATGAATGACCTCCAGGAGTGATGTGGGGATGCAAGGATTAGCTCTACCACCAGTTTTTTTCTTTTTGCAATCTCATTCAGAAACCAATTTGCTTTACCACAGCAGAGAAAGGATGTGTGTTGTAGCCTAATAGTAGTATAACATGATTATAATTGTTATCAAAAATCTCCATAGGGTGAGGGTTGGTCCAGTCAGTTCCCTCTTCTGATTATATATAATTTACTGTTTGCGTTCAGTTTGTCTTGCCAACCTGGTGGATCTTCTGTGGGAAAGGCCAGGAAGGAGCAGTAGAATGCAAGTGAGTGTAACTGGATACTAAGTAGATGAGGAGGAACAGGGGTAATCCCAATGTAGGACACTTCAGACATAGGAGATTACATAGGTCATTGACCATACCAATAAAGATTAGAAAAATTAGAAATCTGAAAATGCACTTTCCCCCTTTCAGAGAGGAAGGAAAAATGCCTTGAAAATAACAGATAGTTATTACACTTGCTTTGATTTATGTACACTTTTCTTTTAATACTGGGTTGTCAATGTATTTGTTACTCACCATAAATATTTTGATATGGTTATTAATTGGGGATGTAAACAACATTTTAAAAATATTCTAGAGGAAAAAAAATCAAGAAAAATACCTTCCTTGGATGCCAGGAAACCCTGATGATAATCATGGACTGATAGGAATCTTTGCAGTTGAGGACCTATTCCAAATTTAAAATAATTTTAATAATTTTTCATAACACA
This sequence comes from Urosaurus nigricauda, assembly GCA_034509955.1. Taxonomy (NCBI): domain Eukaryota; kingdom Metazoa; phylum Chordata; class Lepidosauria; order Squamata; family Phrynosomatidae; genus Urosaurus; species Urosaurus nigricauda. The sequence goes on from JAOEGL010000004.1 coordinate 136,756,663, forward strand.
CACACACACAAGCATACAATGCAAATAAAAAAACTACACATAGAAATGACATGTAAACAAAGACGTATACCTATACAATATATATGAAACACCACTAAAACACTAACAACATGTAGGCTGCATCCATGCTGCAGAATTAGTGTAGGTTGACACCTTTTTAACTGTTATGGTACAATGCTATGGAATTCTTGGAATTGTAAATTTGTTAGATATTTAGCCTTCTCTTTCAAAGAGCTCTGGTACCACAATAAATTTCCAGAATCCCATAGCTCTGAGCCAGAGCAATTAAAATGGTGTCAAACTGAATTATTTCTGTAGTGCAGACACAGCCATAGACAAATATCCCCTTTACTTTTGTCCCCCACCCCCACGCTTTAAAAAAAAGATTTCCCACTGCCCTCAGATTATCTCTATATTATTTCTCATCAGATACACTCCTTAAACAATAGATTCATAGGATCATAGAATAGGTAGTCCAACCTCCTGCCATGCAGGAACTCTCAATCAAAGCATACAGATGGCAATCCAACCTTTGTTGAAAGACTTCCAAGACACTCTCTGAGGAAGTGTGTTCCACTGTTGAACAGCCCTTCCTGTCAGGAAATTCCTCCTAACATTTAGGTGGAATCTCTTTTCCTGTAGTTTGCATCCATTGTTCCATGTTTTAATCTCTGGAGCAGCAGAAAACAAGCTTGTTTTCTAAGTCTGAATTATCCTGATATTTTCAGCTATTTGACATTTCTTCTCTATACTAATGATTACTACATCCTTACTACCTATAACTGAAACCTTAGGACCATTGCACCTTGTTTTTGACATTTTATATCATCCATAAATGGACTGGATGAATGGACTTATTTTGTGCAAAATTTGCACATTTTTAGTATGCAGGAAAGATCATCATCATCATCATCATCCACTATTTTCTGTGCATAAGTGTGAATTTTGTGCACAATAAGTCTAAATTTCTTGTGCAGCAAACAGTCATTATTGTGCAGAAAATTCTGTTTGCTCTACAGAAAATGTCCCTCCCTCCCTTCCTTTTGTGCCAGATAAATTGCAAACTGTGAATAGTCTTCAAAAACTGTAGGGTTTTTTTTTGTTTCGTTTTTTGCAACGGGAAGAAAATGGCTTAAATTACTCATTGCTTCCTTCACAAATGAAATTAACAAAGAATCACATCCCTGTTATTAAAAAAATAGAGCTTACCCTGTTCTTCAGCAATAATTCACCATCCAAGGAAATAGTGTCATAAAACCTCCGTAGCCAACGTCTGGTCTTAATCTTCAGAAGAAGTGAATTATGACACATGATGCTATAAGAAAAAATAAACCTTCTTGGAGCCATCTAGAGAAAGGAGTTTAGTGCACAGCTAAAAATGTGACTTACCACTGCCAATTTCAATTTGAATTCAGGATACATTCGGATCTCGTCACATGCATTTTGCCACCAATGCTGCCAGCCGAGTGCAGCCCGGCTAACCTCCAGCTAGAATCCATGCTCAGCTAGCATCTTTTCAAAACTGGGAATCTCTGGCCTTGCAAATTGACTGGCTGAGTTCAGATTCTAGCCAGAAGTTACCCAGGATTCACCCAGCTGGCAGCATTAGTGGCAAAATGAATGTGATAAAATCCAGACATATCCCAAATTTGAATTGAAATCGGCAGTAGTAAATCATGTTTTTTAGCTATGCGCTAAACTCCATATTGGGGCATAAATTCACTCCATCCACCTGTCTGTAGCTTCCAAAGGGAGGTTAAATAACAGTACAAAATTATACCAGTAACTACAGTTGATAATGCACACTCTGACTCCATCTGCTTCTATTTGATGACTACCATTTTGTGATGGCTGGGCCACCATCATTTTTAATGCTTTCAAGGGGGCCTTACAGGTAGAAAGTTTGCAAAATTGTGTTGCTAATAAAGCTAAAGTGACAGGTTGAATCCCTGTCTGGACCAAGAGTTGTAGAGATGTAAAGTTGGTGGCAGGGTGCTTTATTTTTCTTCATCTCTCCTTTCTCTGTTTATTCCTTCAAATAGCAGTCCCAACAATTGACATCAATTGAGACTTTTCCCAGTAAATTGTCTGAAGAAGTGAATGGTCATGAGTACAGAGAGGGTGCTTTCCACTGCATTCAGACAGTGGGTCCTGAAAAGCGTGTAGTCCTTTTGCCTCATATTAAATCAGACACTTTGACATGCAGCACTCCAACCAAAAAAGGAAATGAAAGTTTTACCTTTTGTTCAAACATACATTGTAGAGTGTTACTATCCTTTCCCCCTTTCCCCTTTGGGGCTATTGCAGGTTAAGGTACAATTCTGGACTGGAGGGGATAGGAATGAGAAGATGGCTTCAAGTCCACCACTCAGAAAAGGAAGAAGAAATGTTATTTTCCAGTCCAGATCCCCAATGACATAAAGTTACTCTCCTGCCTATGTAGTGCAAGAATATATTTTCCTGGACATAATAGAAAGGTTTTCTTTGTTGGTTTGTTATTAAGCAATGAATATCGTTGAGCATATCCAAAGTGACTGAATACTGTCACCACAGATTTCCTACAATTTTCACTACCACTAGGTCATTAAAGCAAATGCAGACTGGGTGCATTCTTTTCATGGTTTACAAATCCCTTTCTCAATAAAGAATAATCTAGATCAATTTGTGATGGTTCTGAACCACAGATCTTTCACATTTGGAACCTTTTTATGCTTGGAATTAAGCTCCAGAACTACAAAGCCCAGAATTCCTTAGTGCATGCTTACATTTTCTTTGTACATGACACTAGCTGGAGGAATGATATAGAAGAAGCACAAGCAACCAAAAAGAGTAAGAATGGGAGGGAGCTGTTTCTACTGCTAAATTTCCAACCCTCGCAGAATATATCTATTTTCTGCACATACACGATTCTTAATTTACAAGCTGCATATCAGAGATTTATGCTAGTGGGATTTTGTGATAAACATAGTTTCAGAATTCTGAGTAATGATTAGAGTAGGTTTCCTGAAATAATAATCACCATTTCATATTAAAATACATTAATCACAATATGTATTGGTACAAATCTGCATTCTAAAAATATGTGTTAAAAGTGCCTCTTTGTGTGACATAAAATGCCATATAGAGGTGATACACAGAGAGAGAGAGAGAGAGAGAGAGAGCGCTGCAATGTTACTTCTGTTGAATTAATTGGTTCATTTTAAAATATCCTGTGTCCTTCTCTTGTTTCAGGCAGTGTAGATCTCAAAGCCTTCCACCTTCCACGGTATGCTGCAAAGCTCCACAAACCTCCCTGCACATGCTTAAAACAACATTGCTATCACAGAATGTAATCTAATTTAGTTAACAAAAACCATGGATAGCGCTCTGTGCTGTTGTTAGTTCCATCTTCACAACCATCATAGAGCTGAATGGCTGTCAAGTGGCAGAAGCTTGGGCTATATCAGCTCACACAGTGTCTATGCAACTGATTCTTGTCAACCAAATTACTTTCCCAGCTCTTATAATCAGAGATTTGGAGATTAATCATTGTTTATTAAGCCATCACTTCAATTTATGGAATGATGCAGATCAAAAATAATATGGCTAGAAAATATAAGCTGAGCTGGAATTCAGCCTTTCTGCATTTTTAGAAATAATGTCTTTTCTGTGGCTGATCTAATAAAAAAACTCACAGTAAGATGAGAACTTGGCTTCTACTGTATTAAAAGTGACTTTGCTTTCTCGAGACTGCTGGATTCTATCCTTCATATACTGGCTTTGAATTAATAAAAGAGCTCTCTCTACATTTCCACTGTGGCTAGGAATCACAAGAACATGTTCCGCTTTGAATAACTATGTAATTGTAAAATACCATACTCATTTCCCAAGAGCTAATAAAGAACAACTTCCCCTTCCTCCCGCCCCCAGTCTTCATGAACTTCTTCTGACTGCAAAACTGATCAAAAACATTTCTTCTTAATGTTTTGGTTCCCTGCTCATTCAAATATTTGGTGCATTATTCAGCATCACTCCTAGAATGGTGTGCCAGGCCTGAACAGGGTCACTTAAAATGACACCGCTCTAGCAAAGGCAACAATCACATGTAAGGTAATAATAATATGAAGATCTGCTCAATATAAAATGAGCTACCTCCTTCCAGAAATGCAAGACAACCAAGAATCTTCTTAAAAGGCAATGTGAATTTCTCACTATCCCAAATGAATTCATTTAAAAAAAATACAATAGTGAATCACAAAGCTCTGTAACATTCTAAATATATGGTGCATATATGAAGTGCATGGCTAGTTTGTTCGCATATATTTATCACTGAGTTTAGCTAGCTCTGAGTACAACACACATTATGACTGGTAACTGAATTATGCATGGGCACCACTGAAAAAGCATTTGGGCTTGAATGTGTTATGAAACATCTTTCTCTGATGTTAGATTTCTGGTGCCCATTAATGTGCAAGCCATCGTTTAATGCTGCACTCACTAATTTAGGAAATACATGTTGTGAACCTGGAGATTATCATATGGGGAATAAGGATGGGAGCAAAGTGGGTTGCTCCCATCCTTATCCCATACTATTTGTGCAATTGTACCAAAGATTACCACACATGGAGAGCTTGAATTTTTCTTTGGTAATTTCCCCCCTCTTCCATTTGTTATACATACCCCATTTAACACTTAGTTCAGTTGAAAGTTCTTTACTCTCATCCTTATCCTGTCCTGTTCACACGATCGTGCAAAAGATAGCCACTCATGGCACACTTATTCCATTCTTCTCCTGTTAGTGAAGTGTAATGGCCCTGTAATTTGGTATTAACGGAAGCTCCTGTTAATACCAAATGATGGGGCCATTACACTTTACTGCATACTGGAGGAGGGCAAATGTTGTCCTCAACTTCAAAAAGTGAAAAAAAGAAAATCCCAACAATTATCATCCAGTTAGTCAGACATCAATATCGTGAAAAATTCTAGAGCAGATCATTAAACAGAATCTGTGAACAATTAGAAGGGCACGCCATAATAACAAAAAGTCAACATGGGTTCCTGAAAAACAAGTCATGCCAGATTAATCTGATCTCTCTCTCTCTCTCTCTCTCTCTCTCTCTCAATAAAATTACCATGTTAGTAAATGAAGGGAACACTGTGGATATTGCATATCTTGATTTCAGTAAGGCCTTTGACAAGATCCCCGATAACATTCTTGAAAACAAGCTAGTTAAACCTGGGTTTAGACAGTTCAACTGTTAAATGGATTTGTAAATGGTTGACCTGCCGAACCCAAAGGGTGCTCACCAATGGTTCCTTTTCATCCTAGAGAGAAGTGACTAGTGGGATGCCATAGGGTTCTGTCCTGGGCCCAGTGCTATTCAATATCTTTAACAACGTCTTAGATGAAAGAATAGGGGACATGCTTATCAAATTTGTAGATGACACCAAATTAGGAGAAATAGCTAATATCCAAGAGGATAGGATCAAAATTTAAAATGACCTTAATAGATTGGAAAGCTGGACGAAAGCTAACAAAATGAACTTCAAAACAGAGAAATGTAAGGTACTGCACTTAGGGCAAACATAAAATAAAATGACATGCATAGATATAGGATGGGAACACCTGGCTTAAGGAGACTAAGTGTGAAAGTGTTAGAATCCCTATAGTCTTCTACCAGATATATGTTTAAGGGTGCTTATGGGGATGATAGGTAATAGTTTGCTACAGCTAGATCATGCTTAGACAGAGGTTAGGAGTGTATAAGTATGCCAGGGGGCTGTTATCAGTTGACCTTGTAACTGCCCGGCTCAGAGGCTTGGAATGTAACAGAGTTTGGTGGGATGAGAGCTGGCAGGGAGGGAGTGATGGGGAAACAGAAACTGATGAGAAAGAGATGGAATGTGTTAGTTTGTGGGCTTTTGGCAGTGGGGGGAGGAGTAGGACTGCTGGGGCTGTTTAGATGTGTTGGGGGGTGGGAACTGGTCAGTCTCAGCTAAGAAGCTGAATGGTGTGGTATTGCTGATCCTGGAGCATCAATAAAGTTCTGTTTATTCTGCATGAAGCTGACTAGTTGATTGTCTGGGATTCTGGACCCCTGTTCTGATAGTAAGGGATCTAGGTTTCCTCGTAGACTACAAGTTGAACATGAGACAACAGTGTGATAGAGCAGCTAAAAAGGCCAATGGTATTTTAGGCTGCATCAATAGAGGTATAGTGTCTAGATCAAGAGAAGCAATAGAGCTACTCTATTCTGCTTTCGTCAGGCTTCACTTGGATATTGCATCCACTTCTGGGCACCACAATTCCAAAAGGATCTTGAAAAGCTGGAGCATATCTAGAGGAGGGCAACTAAACTGATGAAAGGTCTGGAAACCAAGCCCTATGAGGAGGGATTTAGGGAGCTGGGCATGTTTAGCCTGGAGAAGAGAAAGTCAAGAGGTGATATTATAGTCTTGTTTAAGTATTTGAAGGGGTGTCACATTGAGGATGGAGCAAGTTTGTTTTCTGCTGCTTTCCAGACTAAAACAAAGGACAATGGATGTAAGCTACAGGAAAAGAGATTCCAGCTTAACATTAGGAGGAACTTTCTGACAGTAAGAGCTGTTTGACAGTGGAACATGCTTCCTCAGAGAATGATCAAGTCTCCTTCTTCGGAGAATCAAAGGCTGGATGGTCATCTGTCGGGAATGCTTTGATTAAGTGTTCCTCTATGGCAGGGGGATGGATTGGATGGCCCTTGTGGTCCCTTCTAATTCTATGATTCTATAGGATCAGCATCTTTGATTTAAAGTTTAAATTCAAACCTGGAGTGCATTCTTCATCCCACTTGTATGGGGATCTCCAGCAAAACCAATGTGATGGAGTAGGCCTCCCCATGGCTTTTCCCTTGTTTTTGTTAGGTTGCCACTAAATTATTATTTCATTCCTTTGAAAATCAGATGGCTCTTTTGGGCTTACTACCAGTTTCTGTCAAGGATACTCAGACTTTTAATCACGTCCATTCCCTAGCAGGAAATGACATCTCTCATTGTATTACATCAATGGGAATGCATGCCACAGTCATCTCCTCTTCTCCAGAGTAAAGTGCATCTTTTTTTGTCTGCATGCTTGCAAGGGGAAGTGAAAATTCACGGATTGAGCAGCAGCTGGTACACCACAGGGCTTTTGGAGTGTTCCTTTTGGGAAATCAGATCTCTTTTTTGATAAAATTATCAGCTTGGTAGATGAAGGGAATGCTGTGGACATAGTATATCTTGATTTCAACAAGGCCTTTGACAAGGTTCCCCATGACATTCTTGCAAACAAGCTTGTAAAATGTGGACTAGACAAGGTAACTGTTACATGGATTTGTAACTGGTTGACTGGCCGCACCCAAAGGTTGCTCAACAATGGCTCCTTTTCAAGCTGGAAAGAAGTGACAAGTGGGGTGCCACAGGGTTCTGTCCTGGGCCCAGTGCTATTCAACATCTTTATTAATTACTTTCATGACAGAATTGGGGGCATACTTATCAAATTTGCAGATGACACCAAATTAGGAGGAGTAGCCAATACTCCAGAAGACAGCATGAAAATTCAAAATAACTAGAAAACTGGGCCAACGCTAACAAAATGAAATTCAATGTGGAGAAATGTAAGGTACTGCACTTAGGGCGCAAAAATGAAATGCACAGATATAAGATGGGGGACATCTGGCTGAATGAAACTATGTGTGAAAGGGATCTAGGAGTCCAAGTAGAACATAAGTTGAACATGAGTCAACAGTGCGATGCGGCAGCTAAAAAGGCCAATGCTATTCTAGGCTGTATCAATAGAAGTATAGCATCTAG